>OY796890.1:38208139-38808139 GCA_963680785.1 Diplosoma virens | reverse complement strand
TGTGAAAGAACCAATTATAAAAATTGGATCAAATACGTCAGTAATCACGTGTTTATAACCTTCCAATTGCATTCTAGCATCAAGGGTCGTCATATAGTTAATTAACTCGGATTTGCTAGCGCATGTATTTGAATTAGGAATATCTGAAATGAACGGTTTTAGTATGTTCGGCAAATTTTTGACTAATACGATTTAATTTATAAAAGTCAAAAGTTTACCGCAATGTGTACAGACGACATAAGAAGATATCTTTTGGACCAACCTGAAAATGACCTTAAATTAAAAAGTTCAAACAAGTACTAAAAAAGTCTTTACCTGACTTTCAAAGCTTTTAGAATTTGGCGTTTCTTAAAAAAAGGACTTTGCACGCCATTAATTACAGCAACCCTCCAGTGATACTCGAACCCGCTGTCTATTGCTTGTTTTAATTTATTTTATTGAAATTTTAGCTTTTAAAAAATGATATGTCATATTGAAGAAATGTTTGTAAGACCACCGAGCGGAGAAAATTGATATAAAGTGCTTTTTTTAATTAAACAACAAAGCAAGAACAGGATTGAACAGGCACTCTCTCGATGTCAATCGTCTTACAAGCGAACTACACACCTACAAACTGCACACTACAACTACATCTACACACTACACAAATACAAGCGATCTGTTAATTACTTAATTTTTTAGGTTATTTGCTTCTAGCCGTCGCTTCTATTCAGGTGAATACGGTGTTCTATTTATACTAAGAACAACACTAAAGAAATAACCTAAAAAATCAAGTAATTGACAGACTCAAGGAAGACAAAAATCCTTTAATAATTTTAAAACTATTTATGCTGATTGAATGCGGAACAACATTTCTCTTTTAAACTGTTACTTACTTTGACATCTGGTCATTAAA
Organism: Diplosoma virens; assembly: GCA_963680785.1. Lineage (NCBI taxonomy): Eukaryota > Metazoa > Chordata > Ascidiacea > Aplousobranchia > Didemnidae > Diplosoma > Diplosoma virens. Next base: position 38,807,244 of record OY796890.1, on the reverse strand, counting down.
CTTTGGTTTGCAGTTGCTGGTCGGATGCTAAAGTGTGTCATAGGAAAGTTTTCGGCTTTTTCAAAAGTATTTTTTGAAAGGAGATTGCTTACGTTTACGTTTTCGCGTTCGGCCCTTTGTTTTGTCACTTCTGACTGATTCAAATTATCACGTGATCCATCGACCTCTTCCACGTTTTTAGTTTTCATTTCTCTCAACTCACTTTCAGTTTTTCTGCCGAAACTTTGCGAATTGTTCTTGCCCCTATAGACTCCAAGTACTTTGTATTTTTCATCTAAAATCAGCTGCGTTTTTACGGTTGTCACAGTCGGGCCCCCAAACATCTTTTCAGTTTTTTCTAGAATCGCATTTATTTTGTGGTAATTGTTTTTGCAGATTGCGAAGAACGAAATGTCAAGCGTGAATGACACGACGGGGCAGACCACGCATAAAACCAAAGCTAAAAAACTGAAGAACCAGGCCACCCAGTTGGACTTTGTTTTTGAAGTTCTATGGCACACGCAATATGGAGTGATTGAAAGTTCTAAAAAATAAAAGTATTTGTTGAAAACCAGCTAGCTCTTCTGGAAACTAGAAGCAAAAATACTTTTGAATTAAGAAGAAACGTTAATACAAGATTTTACAGAATAATTTCAATTTTTTGTTTCATTTAAGAAATAAATTATAGCAGAAAAAATACATATTGTAGTTATAACGTCTGATCTGGCGAAAGTCTTAGATTGAGAGCAGAAAAAAACATTCTGCATGGTTTATCAAATATGCGCACTTCTTGTCAATCAGCAATCACTGCATATCACTATCAGGGATAGAGATCAGATTGATTTACGCATTTAATAACAATATTGCTATTCTACTGAGTAAATATAGAGAATTTTTAGAAAAGTTAAACGTTTTAAAAAATATGAAATACATAAATCACATTTTTTAAAGTTATAATAAATATATGCTTCAAAAATATATAAACAGCAATGAAGATATAAGAAAGTCAAAGTTTAATGTTTTATGATACTAAGCGGCCTGTTTCCAAAAATTTTTTTGCTTTAATCAAGATTACAAACTTGTAGAAAATCTTCGTGTGGTTGCTTATAGAGAGGTTATTTTAAATGGTAAACCTTCTTTCAGTCTGTAAGAAGAAAATTATTTGTTTCCCAATTCGCACGTAAGTAGGAGCGCCATTTTGAAGGTTCGCAATTGAAACGATCTCGGTTCAATACTTGTTTTTTAGATTAGATTTTTAATTTATTTACCAAGCAATCGCAACACCTAGAACGCAATATAAAAGTTTATGGGAAGGAGACAACGATAAGACTAAACGGTTATCGAGTCAGTTGCCACCTTAAAAACAACAAAAATTGATTTTACGTGTTGTAATCGCTTGGTAAATAAAACACCTAAAAAACTAAAAAACAACAAAAATTGGAATGAAACTTAGGGATCGTTTCCACTTCGAGCGTGTAATGAATTGTATTCTTTGTTGTTTCTTTTTGCTTCGCTTAGCGCTGTTTAGATTTTAAGCGCGGAAACATCAGTAAAAGAAACAAAGAACGCTCCATTCCACGCTCGTAGTGGAAACGAGCCTTTAGTCTTGACTGGCATAGAAAACCGTATATAAAATTGTTTTATTAAAAAGCCTTCACTCCATTTGAAGGGAAAAAATACAAAGAAACAAGTAAAGAACAAAAAATGATCTTCACTTGTTTTTTTCTGCAAGTGGAAAGAGGACATTGAAATGAGCATAATTTCAAACTAACGTGGTTAGTCGGCAGCGTGGTCGAGTGCTTAAAGTACCGGGCTGATGATCAACATGGTCTCGGTTCAAAACCCACTTGCGCCATTCTGTTGTGTACTTGGGAAAGACACTTTACGGCACTTTCCCTGCTTGGTGGTCTTGGCAAGCAGTTCTAAATTACAGTAATATCTCTATTAAATTACTAGCGGACAGCAATATCTTGGCATCTCCGGAAGCAGGTCGGGGTAATTGATTACCCTATGTATTAGAGCCTCCGTCGCTTTCCTGCGAGTCAGGAGGATAAATACAGAGATAAAATAAAAAAAAATAGTCCATACAAGTCAAAGCCAAAAAAAAGTAAATGCTCTTCTTCTTTTGTCTTCACTTGCATGAACACTAATCAATTTGTATAAAATCTTATTATTTTTATAATTTTTAGTTTCCACTCCGCTTCAAAATATAATACATCTTTTTTCTTTCAAAAATAATTCTTAAAAGTGGCCTTTTTTATTTTTTGCACTCTTGTAACAATGCTATAGGGCTCGTTTCCTTTACAAGCGTAAAATGGAGCATTTTCGGTTTCTCTTATGATCTTTCCGCGCTTAAAATCTGACCGAGCGCTAAGCGAAGCAAAAAAAATCAATAAAACAAAAAGGGAGTACTCCATTGCACGCTTGTAGTGGAAGCAAGCCCTGGCAGCGGACGCAAAAGCAGACAAACTAAAAGCCCGTTTCCACTACGAGCGTGGAATAGAGCATTCTTTGTTTCTTTTATTGTTTTTTCCGCGCTTAAAATTGAAGCGAGCGCTAAGCAAAAAAAATCAATAAAATAAACAAAGAATAATCTTTTCCACGTGCGTTGTGGAAACGGGCCTTTATGCATTGCTGATAGTGATGGTGTGAATAAGAAACTTTTGGAAACATTTAATTTTTTTAGTTTATTTTTTACTCAATTTAAATTTATAAACATTTGTGCTAGACCAGTGTTTCTCAAAATGAGCCACTTGGCTCCCCAAGGAGGAATTTGTAACCTGAAAGGAGGAAAAATTGTTAAGGGAGAAATTGGGGAGGAATGTGAATAAAATATTAAATTTATTCAAATTCATCTATGACATTATACTCCACATGCATAATTGCATATTAGAGTATGAGTAAGAGCGTTGAGAACCACTGTGCTAGACTTAAGGCTCGTTTCAACTACGAGCGTTGAAGGGAGCATTTTTTGTTTCTTTTATTGATCTTTTCGCGCTTAAAATCTAAGCGAGCGCTAAGCGAAGCAAAACAATCAATAAAACAAAGAAAGAATACTCCATTCCACGCTCGTAGTGGAAACCAGACCTTGATGAATATTTATATAGAGTCTGTTGTGTGCTATTAGAGAAGTCACTATATTACCAAGGTCTTGTATTGTCCTATTTATTGAATCAATCAACTGCAGTGGATTGAACATAAAATTTTACACAAACGTGTACTAAGCTCGAACCAAAAAAGCGAAATCTTATCCTACTGATGAGAAGTCATTGATTTGGTCAACTAAGTGATGCTAAGCTAAATCGTTGACCAGTTGCAGAATAATTAGCAAATTAATTTCAATTTTTTCTTCTAAAAGTAGCGACCCACTTGATATATAGGCACGCAAATGTTGACTTTCAAGGGCAGCAACACAGTCGTTCTGCTATTGGTTTTCATCATTCCGCTTTGAGCAGATGTTGTGTCTCACAAAATATCGAGTTAGAAAAAGCCCCAGCCCCAAGATCGCCTGTTTGAATATTTTTCGGGTTTCTTTGTTAAACCGAGAGTTTCAAAACTTCTTTGCGCTCTTTGTCAACGCCGCCCGTGGTAGAACAATCCTCGACGACACTGAACGTGCCCTTGTCAACTTACTCGCTCTGATGATTCGTCGCGACCGGCCCCCGGTGTCCGTAGTTACTATTTCGGGAATTCCCCTACGGATTGCTTTGATATAATGATTTCGAGGACGCGAAATTGTAACTGGAAGGTCATTGTTGCCGACGATCGGTGTAGATTCCGAACGATCGCTCGAGATGGGCTTATCTTAAACAAAAATCAGTGAAAACACTAAAACTGATTTTATGATAAAAAGAGAATAGAAATACAACCACTCCAAGAGCTAATTTTATAACATCATGCAGTGCTGTACTTTCTAGTCAAGATAACTTTGCTTGACCAAACGAAATTCGAGTTTTTCTTTTGTTTTTGTACTTACACCAAATATAACAAAACAACTGATAGAAAAAAAGTAAGGCAAAAAGCTAAAAAATTCGAAAAAAGAAAAGTCATTAAATAATTTAATTTATTTTCATTGTACAACTAGTCAAATTATTGACGTTCTTGTAATCAAGCTAAAGGTATCGGTTCAATTACCAGGCAAGTCGATTTTCAAAAAGCCTTTAACAAAAGTTTGCCATCGTTGCGATAACTCTGCACTCCCCGCTGTGCTGTTCGGCACAAGTTGCAAAGCTGAACACAGCGAACTCAGAAAAGTCGGCTTGGAAAATGAATGTAAGAAAAGAATTTGTGAAAGGAAAGAACACGAAATTTTTAAACGTGTTTCAAGTTTTAAGTAAAAAAAACTTTATTTAGTGTAATCTATCTTTAATTTTGAAAAACACGGTTCGGGTTTTCGCACACAGCCTGTCATTGATCAGCGGAAATAATAAATAAAATCTACATTTTGACAATTTTCTGCATGCTGCTGCGTTTCGGTCGATGAAGCACGTGTGGCCTAGCCGGAGGCAGCACCACCAGTCAAAATATTTGCCTTGCTAGTGAAACGTGGAAAAAATGTCTGAGTGTTTTCATAACTGGGGTAAACGAATCTAAAATTGAAGCTTCTTGTTACTGGATTAAAAGTTTTGTACCAAACATTCCAACCAATTTTTCCCCATTTTCGCCTCAAAAATAACCTTCTACTTGAGCGTCAAAAATCATTAAAATCCGCAAAGTTTAAAGAAATAAACATATTTTAAAAAAATTATAGCGCTGCGTTTTTAAGTATTTCCTGAAATATAAAAACATGAACCATGCCTTAAAGAAAAGCAATACACTTCCAACGCTATCAATTGTTAATGTTTAGTTAAAAATTGCTCATATGGCACCTGAAATCAAAACAAAAATATTTTGTCTGCCAAGTGTATGGAAAAAACGTTGATTTTTCCATTTTATTTTTTAAGCAAAAGCAAATTACAGGTCAAACGTATCAAGTTTTATGAAAAAAAACGAATCCATCGAATACAAACCGGATGACACGGTGGCGGAGGCGGCTGATAAATCCCGTAAAAGTTTTCCGTTGCTTTTGGCGCTGCACGACCCCGATGAGGCTGAGAAAGATTTGATTCTGGGTCTGGAAGAGAGCCTCGGAGAGGAGCGGCTACTCCCGCGAGACGTCAGCGATTTAAGCTCCGCTTGTTGGGAGGCTTTCCTCCCAGTTGGTTCGTGGGACTGCTTTCGAACTAGGGCCACTGGGGGCTGATCCGAATCGGAATCAGTGGATTCAGCGAGGGGCGGCGGGGGAGTTAGAAGCTTTTTTTTTCGAGAAAGTTCGAGCAGTGTCAAGGTTCGTTTGTCCTTCGAGTTGCTTTTATCCATCATACTACGCCATGATCTTCTCAAATTAGAAAAACAATAAACAAATCTGTTGATACTCTGCTGATACAGCCTTCGAGAAAAAGTTCACGAGTTTTAATTTAAAAAAAAACTAACTTAAAATAAATTTAAAAACTTTTAGAACTCTGCTGCAGCCGTCTTTTTATTTTGAATACAGCTATACAGTAATTTGACTTTCTACAAAACGAGACAACATGATTCTCTTGTTTATGTCAACGTCAACAAGTTTGTACAAAAAAGCAAAAATTATTAGCCTTGGGCAAATAAGTTTTTTTTTTTGACATTTAAGAATACTGACATTTTAAAATATATTATCGTGCTTATACAAATAGTTTGTTCTTATAGCACTGGTTAAAGGATCTATGTTATTTCAAGAAAATTTATAGACTCGCTTTGGCAAAACTTAGACAAATTTTTGTGGACTTTTACTATTGCTAAAAATACCAGCTTTGAAAATTTGTTTAATAATCTTACCATTTATCTTCGTACATTTCATTTGTCGAGTTTCTGTAATTTAATCAAAGTAGATTTTGTGTAACATTGCAACGGTGTTGCTGATAAAAACGTTTGGCTTCAAAACGTTGACAACAGTATGGAGGAAGGGGTTGGCATTGAAAAATTTTAAAGTGGCTCAAATATTCAATTACGTATTTTTCGCAATATGTTACCTTGTTTTTGTCAACTTTTAATTTAGTTTTTATTCTGGATCAATAAAGAAGTTTGTGTTTGAGAATTGACGTTTTGTTGTTTTAACTTTTTGTTTTTTTATCGGCAGCAAAGACTTTTTAGATTAGCGATTCGTAAAATCCTTTTTTTGGTCTTCAACTTACTTTCGAGGTAAAGGTTATTTTTTGTGGCTTCAATTTAAGGTGAAAATTTTTTTTGGTCGTTCCTATGTTTTTGGGGGCAAAGCGATATTTGGACGGGCCCCTATAAAAGCCTGCATCGACTTCGTTTTCGGGCTGCTGTGTCACACCAAATCACAAAAAAGGAGGCCAAAAACATTAACAACGCTGGTTTATAACATTTAAGAACTGCACATTCAAAATCAGTTTAATTCCAACAAGTTTGAGCTTGGAAAGTTATAACCTAAGATTTGTCATTTTTAAATCCTAAAAAATAAACAAAACTTACATGAAACAATGCGTTAACCGTAATCAGTATAAATCCAAAGATAGAAATAAAAACAAAAAGATTTTTCCAAAATTAAAACGTTTTTTTTCATTTGTAAAAGTTTGATTTGACTTTAAAATTTGTGTAATGACTTTAAAATAATCTGTGTGTAATCGAATTTAAAAATAATTTTGTTCTTCTACTTACCATTGTTGTTTAGTTTTACCTTTAACTTTTTTGGTCACAGCTAATTTAATTTTTAATTTTTAAGATCAAAAAAGTTAAAGGTAAAACTAAACAACAACGGGAAGTAGAAAAAAAACAAAAATTATTTTCAAATTTGATTACGTTAACCAAGGTTTAAATAAAGATTATTCGTTCGTGTCTAATTACCTGTAATATTTATTTTTGTAAACATGAGGGTCATTTATGTTTTTCATTTTTTTCCGTTTTCATTGTTCTATACTCGCATGCTATTTTCTAGCATTTGTTTTTTTGTTTGAATTACTGTAATTTACTGTACTGCCATATTCTCTCAAATTCAGTCTTTTCTATCCGATATTTTTATATTTCATACGTCACATATGTCTCTATATTACATTTAATGCCGTTGGTGTCAACTTTGTTTTGATTGCATTTTCATTCGATTGCACCTGACGAAGTGAGCAGTAACCCACGAAAGTTTGTGCCCAAATAAAAACTAGTCAACTTTAGTGCACATTTTTCTGTTTCTCTCATTTGATTTGAATATTTGGCACGGCTCCCCCAATTTTATTCCTTCCTATCCTTCGATGATACAATTTTTTCTAGTACGGTATATATGCTTCTTGCAATAGATGTACCTAGTTTGGAACTAATTTGGGCTAGTTATCGACAGTTTTGAATTATTTAAAAGTCTTAACTTGTCTAGATTTAACCTTGATATAAAATCCCAAACATTTGAAAGAGGATTAAGTTTTACGCTAGTTTGGCGGGCAATCGTAATCGCTACATAATCTCAGAAAGCATTTTTTACGGTTAATGAATTGTGCAAACATAAGCTAGAAAAGAAAAAAAGGATAGGCCAAAAATATTGGTAATCTTGTCTAACTTAACCATTATATAAAGTTTTTCCAGCTTTTCGTCAATGTGTAATTAAAATGTGCCTCGCATGTTCTAAAAACTTTTTCTGTTTTCTTATCTTGAAAAACAAATAAAATTTAACCGTACAAATAATTCTCGCTATTCGAAAATGGCGATTGCAAATTGAGAATCTTAATTATCAAGAATGCGAAGACAACCTTGCGATAATGCATCTGATAAATGCGGGATATCAAGTTAAGGTAGCACCAATTATCAAAGTCATTTAAAAAGATTTTTTAGATCTGCACGCTCATAAAACTTTTTTCTTTTTTAGAAGAATTTATGGAGCATAATCAATAAAATTGGCTCATCTTGCAGTTTATTTAATTTATAGCTGGTTTTCTTCAACTTATTGAAAGGTTAATCATGTTTGCTCTCGTTACCCTATTGACCGAATATCTATTTTATCACTGGCACTGCAGCTTTTCTTTGTTTATTTTCGATAAAAATATTTCCAACTCCTAACGGAACAATAATTAGTCGAGCCATGCAATATTTAAAAACAAAAAACATGGGTCCTTTTAATACTTATAACATCCTGCTGAACAGCAGAGAAATGCTAATGCGATTTAGCTTCATTTTTAGACACTTAACACGATTATATATGGAACGAACTATGACGTAGGATAGGGCTATTTAAAGATTCTTGCCAAAGGCGTAATTTAGCACATAACATGAGAGACAATGAAGGATTGCCTGAAGTTTTGTATATTTTTGAAAATACAGATGAAAAAATGCCAATTGAAAAATGAATAAGATGCAAAGGGTTCATCACCCAATATTCTCGATAAGATCTTGGGATTTTCTTTGGGAATTTGATTTTCAGACGGGTTAGACTCGAGCAATTGGGCTTCTTTCCGACAAAGTAAAGCTATTTTTACCAATTTTTTATAATCACAACTTGATCTAGCATTTTTGTTTTCGCGTGAAATAAATTGTTTCTTTAATAAATATTTTTTATTAAGTTTTACTTCTAGTTCTGACCTGTTACCATTCTTTTCACGATAAAAATTGAGAAACTTCTTCACTATAAGCGTATGTGAAATCGTGTTCTAATAGACAGAGTAAATTCGTTCTACGCATAATGAAATTTTCTTTATTGTATTTTCGATAATCTTCAGCTGTTAATTTGTAATTCTTGCTTTTTGTATGTTATAAAAAAATAAGCATACATTTAGTTTTCAGGCCTTATTTTGAGAATAACCAATATTAAGCCCGCGATTATAACGAAAACTGTAAACTTAAACAAATGATCTTCACGCTTGCCCAGATTATAACACTAATTAATTGCTGATCTCAACCTTAAACCAAATTCGAATTCTAAGTTTACTCCAAGTTGAAACCCAAATTTATACCTAATTCAAATCCTAACAGGGAATTTTTACGCCTTTAAAATATTTCTTACCGTGGTTAATTGAATGCTCGGTTGCAGAGATCCGCTGTTGCGAATTAGATTGAGTTTTGTAGTTAACTACAGTTTACGTGGGCGGCCTGCGGCTCCGTAGCAGCACGTGGCTCTTCGCTGTTTCTGCTGCTGCTCCCTGTGGCTTTGAAAAATAAATGGGTATAAATTTACTCTCTACCGCCATAGTCATCACGTTTGCAACATTTCAACGAAAGGTAGGGGTGTACAGCACAAATTTCCTGAAAGAGTTGCGGAAACGCTTGCGCCGTAATTATTTTAGCCATAAATCAAAGCAAAAGTGTAAGTTTAATTTTTCTTGCGATTAGACCTATAATCAGGATTACCATTTCGTGCTTATTTCTAAGACTGGTGAGTATTTTTATAAACATTTTCGTAGAAAATCTTAATGTGTTTATTTTTAAGAAACGTACTCATTTTAGAATTAAGTGCTTATTTGAGCTAATTTTTTACTAATTTCGTTTTAGTTTCCCACAAAATTTCTAGAAAACGCACTTATTACAAAGTTTTCCTCTATGTCTGAAAAAAGAGGTCATTTTTTGGTGAAAGATCAAGTGAAGGCCTTTTTTTAGACTTTAATTCAGTGCTTCTCAATTCTTGGGTCGCAATCCAAAAGTGGGTCGCCTACGACAGTAGTCGTGCAAAATTGAATCAATACTTTTAGGGAAGAAAATCAAGAAATATGAAACAGTTTCAAAGTGAAGACTTTTTTTAGAGATCACTACTTTTAAGGGACGAAAATCGAGAAATCCAAGACGAATTCATGTTTCCATGGTAATTTTTGAACTTTCCTGGATAATCAAAATTCAAATCACAATCTCAAGTTTCGAATGGGTCGCCAAATCTTTGCTCTCTATTTCCACTTAGCATTTAGGTCGCCACAAAAAAAGATTGAACAGCACTGGTTTAATTAAATGTTTGAATCGTTTAAAACCAAGAAAAGATTGAAAAAAGGTCTCACTGCACAAAAAGGCGAAACAAATGACATTTTAAAGCTTTTTTCATTTCGTTTATGGAGCTTATTTTTTGGTCAGTTCGGATGGTAACCCAGCCTATAATTAAAAAACTGCACACAAATACAAAAACTTATTGCTTTTGTTCAGAAAACAGTTGTTTTAAATTACACGTGTAGCAGTGAATTACGTTGTCCGAATTACCGCAAAAAATTTCAACCATGCATCGATTGATAAGGGAATATCAAATTCTTCAAGCAAATCGTTTTGAACTTCATTATGATTTGTCCTTTTGATCTTTGCTTAACGCTTTAAGTAGAAAAAAGTTTGTTATTGCTTACGTGCTTTTCGGCATGCGGGAGATAATTTTGATCTTATTTTATTGATTTTGTCTAGCGTATTTTGTCTCTGTCAGCGATACCAGGAAGGTTGCGTTTGCCGCTTGTTGACTATTATTTTCATGTACCGATGCTGTGTTTGTATGTTTTCAGTGTTGAGTGAAATATTCTGCGCAAAGTAATCTTCATTTTCTTTATTCTAATGTAAAGTGTTTGCAGCTCTCAATGTTCTCTATTCTGTTGAACATGGATCCAAATGGCTATTTTAGTGGTCAAGATGTTGCCCAACACTGGCTTAGGGAAACTTCAAAAGACAGCAGCGTAAGTTTATTTACAGTGAATTAACTTTTCTGCATATACGATACATATTGTTCATAAAACAATCGAAAGACGCATAATAGATGATTTTAACAAATAATTTAAAATATTTACAAGAATATAAAGTAGATTTAATGTTAATATGAAAGATATTGAGTGGGTGAAAAAACCAATTTTGCTTAGTTGTTTGGTTTAAAAATTTTTAATTGAAACCTCAATCGCGGTTAGGTAAATTGCAGTCTATGTTATGCAATGAATGTTTAACAGAAACAATTCATCACAATCGTGGAAACGTTTAAGTGTTATAAAAAAAACCACTAAACTAATATAATGTTTACGAGATAAATATTCACTTAAACAAATAAGGTTATTTTAATTAAGGCACAAAATCTGGGGTCAATCCCAGTTTTTCTGAAAATGAAACCCACAAACGATAGAAATAGAGTTGTTCTGTAGAATTGTAGGGACAAATGGGGACGGCACAATCCTCTTTTGTTGGATAAAAACCCTTCACAAAGCACCATGGACGCGTATCGTCTAGCTCAGGAGTCCGGCAGTAATTTTCTGTCAATCCCTCCTCGACTATGACATCTGGATCTCTAAAGTTTGTAAAATGTTTCAGGTGAATCAATTGATTTAGCTCAGCTCTTGTCCTGATCAGGCAGATTTTATGAGAATGCTTTTTAATGAAACACTCTATAAATGAAATTCTAAACCAGCAAATGTTTTACAGCAAATAATAGTTTACGACGCATTAACTCTATGGATTTATCTAAACAACAATTTTCTGTGCAAGGGGGATAAAGTGCAATATTTTTTCAGGGCTCACTTTAAATTTTTAAATATTTAAAAAAATTTTAGATACTCATGAGTAAAAAAACTTTTTTCCAAGGTTTTTTTTTCTTTTTACGAGCTTTTGGATGTCTTTTTGTAAAGTTTATCTAGCATCTCTTTGATAGTTTTTGCAATTTCAAAATCCACTAAGACGATATAGTTCCCAAATTGACAGCTCTAACAAAAATAATAGACTCTTTTTGATTAGCGTTTGAAAGTAGATATTGTATGCATTTATTAAATTAGTTCAGATCTACTTTATCAAAAGATATTTTAAAAAATTTCGACAAAATTGCAAAATGCAGAAAAAAAACTATTTTAATTTTTGTTTGTATACGATTTTCTGATATCAGAAAAAACCTTGTCTGTAAAATGAGACATCTAAACTAATTTAATTGTTCCGACCCAAAGCAAAACGATTTCTATTGTTTTCTTACGAGTAGTTGTGCGACCATGGAAAAACCGCGTCCCATTCCTGGCAGGGCAGGCCCGATTTCGTTCGGTTTTGCGTTCCCCGGTATGTTCGAGGATTTTGATAACTCACACACTCTCTACCACTCGGTGGCACAGTTATTACGGGGCTGGTAGGAGGCACACGAATTTGTGCTGCAAAACGAAACAAAATAATAATATTTTTGTGCTTTTAGATCTAATTTTATCAAGTAGGTCTGTATAAAAAGAATAGAACGTTTGATATAAAATTAAAGACTTGGATGATAATTTTTTAGGCAGGATAATGAGCCACGGATGTCGGTGGGAAATTGGACAATAATTTTGCAGATGTTTCCAGATGAAATACTTTCACCGACCTTCAATCTATAAAAATATTTTCGAAATATTTTTGCTGAAAGTTTGCAATCTGCTAATTTCTTTCCTTTTGACAAGTATTCATAGATATAACACTCAAAATAGCGAGAACAAAAAGCAAAGTATAGCAAAAAAGAGATGGGAAGAATAAAAAATTACGTTTATGAATATATCAAGCCAATTAAGAACATGTCACTAGTACAAAAAGTACAAGAAAGGTGACCATTATTATCAGAATGTGCAGGATATCAACACAAAACCTAATCATTATAAAAACATTTTTTGGTTATTATAACGATAAGCAATTAAAGAAAAAAGTATTTTGCAGTAATTTAAGGCCCGTTTCCACTATCAGCGTTGGCGGAGTTATTCTTTGTTTGTTTATTCATTTTTTTATATCTCTCTGAAATAACTGGTCTTTTTTAGGTTTCCAAGAAAGTTGTGGGGTTGTTCAATACTCCGCCGTAAATCATTGCATGACAATGCTAGTTATGCTAGAAATCAGATTTTTTAAATTGCTTGTCTTGTATATTTGCTGCACAAGCGTATTTGCCCGAATTCTTGAACTTTACGAATATGCAAAAAAAGATTGTCGAAAATTTAGAGTTAAGAAAAAAAGGTCATCACTTTGAATCCGTCTTATTTTTTACGATTTTTCGTCCCGAAACCAAAACATAGTGATCTCTAAAAAATAGATCTTCACCTAAATTTGTAAAATTTTTTCTGCAATTAGTATTCATTTTCTATGCAGAAAAAATTTTTTTTTCTAAACAATTCTTTGCCACTGCCCTAAAATTCCTAATTTTGCCCAAAATGTTTCTATCGCTTTCCGAAAAATTCTGGTTTAGCCCAAATATTTTTTGCCCTTGCCTAAAAATTCTGATTTTTTAAAAATTTTTGAAACTTAAGGAGGTAATTGCAATTGAGGCATGCCTCCCTCTCTCCCGGCAGGTACGGCTGTGTTTTGCTGTTTTTATTCAACGTTGTAAATTAGATATACTAGTTGCCTGAAAAAATTTTAGTTGCATCATGATTTTTTTGACTTAGTTTTAGCTTTCAAAAATTTGAGTTGTTTATTGACGATGCTTATTTATATATTATTTTAATTTAAAGTAGGAACTAGAACAGTATTTTATTGTTCAATCACAAACCAGATTGCAAAAATTGTAATTAGGCTAACTTTTAATATTTTTTGTTTATAAAGTATTATTTGCGTACACACAGAACATAATTAAAAAACTAAACTCGTTCATGAAAAACTATCGAACGGAAAAAACTATTCTTTACCTGTAAAAACTGGAACGTTATTAATGCAGGTGACATTGCATGCTTTTGTCATGTAAACCTCTCCGGTACAGTTCCCATCCCCATATTGTCCTCTCCTGCATATCCGGATCCGTGTCATGACTCCCTCTCCGCAGGACTCCGAACACGATGACCAATCCCTCCACTTACTCCAACGAGCTTCTAAACAATTTTATGAATAAAATTACAGCGTAATGATTAAAAGGGATCTTAAGGTGTTTTTAATGCACTATGGTCAGCTCTTGTCGGCAATAACTCCAAACATACTTTTATTGCAGATTGTGACGTTACACATGCTTCTCTTGTTTCGTTGAATAAAGCAGTACGGGCTTTTTCTACGGTTGTCTGGATTGCGACACTTGTTTCCCCCAAAATTGACATATGGATAATCAGAAATATTTCTGAAAAAATCAAAAGTCCATTTCCGACATTGTGAAAAAAGTTACCAAATTAACCGTCTTTGTCGGCTGCGTAGCTGAGCGGGTAAGCGCGCCGTGTTGATGGCAAACTTGATCGATGCGGTCGGGGTTCAAAACCTAATCGCGTCATTCTGTTGCAACTTTGGGAAAGACGATTTACAGCACTTTCCTCTGCTTGGTAGTCTTAGCAAGCAGTCATATCTTTAAAATATAAAACTAAAAATCAATCAAAAAATATAAATTCGTACAGCAATGTTGTCACAACTTTACTCGGGAAATCAAAACTAATAGTTGAACTGCGCTTATCCAAATATCTGCGCTGAACTAAAGCAGTGTTTATTTCTGTTGCTCTAGAAATAGTTTTCCACGAGACTGAAGTTATTATAACCGTAGTTTCTGGCTAAGTACCAATGGATTCGCTAGAAAAACCTTTCTCTACAATTTTTTACAAATTAACTTTCAAGCTTCACCAAACTTTAAAGCAATTAACAGCGCCAACAACTGCCAACAATCACTTCACAACTTCGTACTGACTAACTATAAAAATAAATTAGCAACGCGATGGCTAATATTAAACTTAATAGTTTGTCCGCCACGTAGGCTAAAACAATTTTATCTCTCTCTAGAATTAATTTCCAAGGCGTCAACATTGACGTTTAAGCAACTGAATTACATCCACAACGCGAAACGATTCTACGCTTTTATAGCAATCGAATGATAAAAAAATACGAGCTATTTATGCTGTAAAAATCAGCCACGCTACGAGACAACAATCGAAGTTACAAGCTCGGGCTAGATTTCTCAAGTCAACTATTACATTAAGTTTACAATCAAACAAACCAGTTTCTGTTATGACAATGCAACCAATCAGAAGACGCCGCAGTAAACGATTACAACTTGTAATCTCAAATCAACTGTAAAATTGTAGAAGATTCCACCCAGCATTCTTGAACGTTGGAAATAAAAAAGAAACAAAATAGAAAGAGAAAAAATGCGTGGAACTGTTTCAAAAATTACCATGCTTATAACTGCTTAACAATCAATCTTAAAAATGTTAAAAATAAAACGGTTAAGCGAATCTTTACAATCCCTTTATTGCAGCGGTGGGGAACCTGATTGCACTCGCGGGCCGCATCACCAATTTAAAAAATCAGTGTGGGCCGCAAGAAAAAGTTTCTTAGTTTTCCTCCTAAAATCAAGGTGTTCTCTAAAAAAAAGGTCATCACTTCAAATCATTGCCAGTTTTTTAACTTTTTGTCCTAAAATTGTTAAGATCTCTAAAAAAAAAGGTTATTGTCTCGCATCCGTAAATTTTACAATTTTTAACACGGGCCACATTAAGTAGTCTCGCGGGCCGCAGGTTCCCCACCCCTGCTTTATTGTAACAGTGCTTCTCAACTTTTTTTTATGACGAACTAAACAGCAAAGCTTTGGCGATCCAATCTTTTTACAGATTTTATTTCAAGCGTAAAATCTTTATTTTTTTCACAAAAACGTAGTGATCTAAAAAAAGGTCTTCGCTCTGAATTTGTCTCCGGTTTTTGATTTTCGTTCCTAAAAAGTAGTGATCTCCAAAAAAAATTCTTTAATTTGAATCTGTCCAGGTTTTCTTGATTTTCGTCCTTAAAAAATAGTAATTTAACGTTTACACAACTACGGTCGTTGGCGACCCACTTTTAGGTTGCGACCCACTTTTAGGTCGCGACCCAGGGGTTGAAAAGCATTGAGTTATAAGAACAACTTGCAGACAAAATAAATTAAATGGGAGGGGGGTGTGTCGATTACGAAATCACTACTTAACAATGAAAAAGATTACGTTAAAAAAAACTTAAAAGTAATATAAAAGATTAAAAATCAACTACAGAGTCATACGGATAAGATTAAAATTATGAATAAAGTGTGGCAACTATCTAGGCATCTATAAAAGCTTGTCTGGGTAATCAATTGATGGTTGCCCTAACTATGACATCTCCGACGCTTTCTTGGGAGTTAGGAGGAGAAATAGAAATAATAACAAATAGTTGTAATTTTTCCGTTTGGCGTGTTGTTTTTTCACACTGATAAGCCTAAAGAATGTGAGTAAAACAACATTTTGAACTTGCCAAAGATTTTTTGAACAACTTTTTTGCGACCTGCATTTGTTACTCTGATAACTCTTCAGTTATTCGATAACAAATTATAGACTATAATCACTAATTTTCCTTTGCTGGGTGCGAAACTGAACAATTTAGGACCAAGCCTTTAAAGGGATTTGCTTTATTGGCCAAGTAAACATTGCTTCAAACGTCTTTGTGACAAGCAGAAAAATTTATCCGTTGAACGAGAAAATTTTTTTTTACAAAGAACAAAGAATAAAAATTAATAATTTTAATTGAAGTTCTGATAAAAAAGTGCATTATACAGGACAAAGTTTGATAGTAGTTAGACTAGTGCAGGGGTGGTCAAACTACGGCCCGCGGGCCACATGAGGCCTGCAACAATCTTTTTGTGCCGCCCGCGAAGGGTTTAAACAAATAATTAAAAAATTTGAGGCCGATCAGAGACGAAAATCTTTTTCTTTCTTTTTTTTTAAAGAACAGCTTGGTTTCATATGAAAAGTAGAAAATTAAAGAATTATTTCCAGCGATGACCTTTTTTTTTACAGAGGACCTTGATTTTAGGAGAAAACATAAAAGATCCAAGACAGATCCATAATGAAGATCAATATTTTTGAAGAATTAAGAGGATTTGGAATTAATTTTTAAACAAGCTGCATAAAGATGAGAAACACCAGACTCGAGTTAGAGCGAAACTCGAGTCTGGTGTTTCTCATCTTTATGCAGCTTGTTTAAAAATCAATATTTTTGGAGATTACTATAATGCGGCCCGCAAATAAATTCAACTTTCGAATGCGGCCCTCAAGCTAAAAAGTTTGCCCACCCCTGGACTAGTGATTAACCTCTAGCATTGGAAGTATCGGTTTAATGACCGGATTTATGAAGGTAGCTACGTGATTGTGTTATTTAATTGCAGAGATAAACGCCTCCAGTCTGTGACATTCTCATATGAAGTAAAAACAAGATTTTTTATACAATGTTTGTGTGAAAATTTTAGAAACTCTATATATGGCAGAAAGTTATTGAAAAAGTTTTCTACAAAGAAAAGAGTTCAAAAAATTTTGGTTTCAATTTCTTTCTCTAATATATTAAGAATTTTATTCTTTTTTTGTAAGGTTTAAACGTTTACAGGATTTTTGAGACAAAATTTTGAATACATGCAATTAATAGCTACATTTAATTGACTTGCAATTTAGAATTAACCCAATTTATGCAGGGAATCCCATTTCGATCGACGTCCTCAGTTCCATTGTACGATTGCGCATCATCTGCGTCATAACATTCTCCTGTAAGTGACAACAATGCTTACTTTTTGCTAAGATTTTCATTGTGGCAATAAAGTTTAAAAGAAAAGCATTTTTGGAAGACCAAAACAGAACAAAAACAACAAGGTAATATTATAAAGTTTGTATCACTGCCTTCAAACGCAATAAAAAAATAAATTGTTCTTATAAAAATATGTTGCATTTGTTCAAATAATTTAAGAATCAATTTCTAATCGAATAGAATTTATCAGTATCACATAAACCTCATGGCAGAAACTAAAATTCTGCTTTTAAATTTTTTTAGAAGACGGAGCTAATTTTAACAGTTTTAAATCAAGTCGAATAATTATACGAATTTTAAAAAATTGGCAGTATTTAATTTTAATTAAAATTACTCAAAAACCACCCCAATTAAACATCACTCGTTCTGTTCTAAAGGTTAATTTGGGATGAAAACATTGGCAAAAAAAGCAAAACTTTGTCCGCTAAGTAAGAAAAATTTCGCGCTTTGGCGATTCGTTTATTCTTTCGGCTTTTGTTTAATATATTTATTTTTATTTTCATCTCTATATTTATCGTCCTGATTCCAGGAAACATTGAAGGGATTGTACTTAGGCCAACCGTCAAGCAATTTCCCCGACCTGCTTCCGGAAATGCAAAGTTATTGCTGTCCGGTTAAATTTTTTATTTGATTTTTTAGTTTTTATTTAGCGATATGACCGGCATTTAAAGCTACTTGGTAAGAATGCCAAGCATAGGAAAATGTCCTAAATTTTCTTTTTCAAGAGCACTACAGAATGACGAAATTAGGTTTCGAACCGCCACCGTGTCGCAAATAACTAAGCAATATTGATAATTAACACGGTTAAAGTAGAAAGCCAAAGTTGCTGACAAATGCAATGTTTTTCAATACTGAATTTCAAATCTTTGTACAGTAATTAAAAAAGCTATTAAAAATTAAATGACAATTTTAATTTAAAAATATAAAAAACTATAACACCAGGCTACAGTACTATCACCAATATTTATGCTAAAATATTTTTACCAATCGGGCAATTTTGATCAGAATGACACGTCTCGTTTTCGACTGAATCTCCGAAACATTGGTCCAGCCCCACCAACCCCGAGCAGGATCGAACTCGTACGTGGCGCCCACTTCCGCACATGACGTCGCACTCACCCCATTTACCCCACTGGCGCCACTCATGATCTAGGAAGGAACAAATATGCTATGGAAAATTCATTATATTTTCCAAAAAAATTGTCTGGGTATATTGTCTGAATAAGTAATTTGAGATGAGTGATTGAGGGTGAGTTGCTTGATTAAAACCTAAACCAAAAATTATGTCCAAATCTTTCCTCAGTCGTCTTGCTATTATAAGAGGAATTTTTTCCGTTGTTGTCAAATTTAGGAAGGCGTATTTTGATGAATTGTTCTCTCTTTTTTTTAGAGTTCTCATTTTTAAATCAACAAATATTGCTTTAAATCTGAAAAAAATCTGGTAGGTAGATTTTTTAAAATTGTGAAAAACTTAGTGTCTTTTTTGTGGTGTAAATTAAATTAAAATTCATTTAAAAGTTTTTTAAATGTTAGTGAAAATACTTGAATGTGAATGTAAAAATAATGAAAACATTTTTATAGATTGTTATATTTGACCATTAGTCTTGTGTTAGGGCAAAATAACACCCCGAAAATGCTCGGAAATCCAACAAAGTTTTTAAATTTTTTATTGAAGTATATAATTTAATGCATGCTACAATTACGCCCAGTCACATAAAATGTTATTTAATTGTAATAAATCATTTGGCATGTTGTTTGCACCAAAAAATTTCAATCTATCTTCCTCTCCTAAGCTATTGATGGATAATTCAGAAATCAGTTTTGTTCAATCGGTAAAATATCTTGGGTTGCATATTAGCAGTGATCTTACTGATGACATTGACATTCAAAGGTAGGTTAAATCACTCTATTGCTCAGCAAATAAATTGAAACAGCAATTTAGTAAGTGCAGCTTGGAAGTAAAAAATTACTTATTTAAACATTTTTGCATGCCATTTTATGGAAGCCACTTATGGTGTAATTATCGTAAATATAACTTCAGTCGATTACGTGTTGTTTACAATGATTCTTATAGAATTTTGCACCACATACCTCGATGTGTTAGTGCTCGTAACCATCAAGTACAATCAAATATTGATACCTTCGATGCTCTAATTAGAAAATATATTTTTTCTTTCACTAATCGTTGTATAAACTCCCAAAATATTTTCATTATGTCATTAATGTCATCGGACTTATTGTATAAATCGTTTTATTACCAATATTTTGTGCGAACTTTGTTTTAAACTTGTATTTTTCTATTGGGCATCTTTTAGGGTTGATATTTCTTTTTCCTTTTTTTTTTGCGTGTGTGTGCATATATGGACGCTTTTGGGTCTGAGATAAATAAATAAATAAAAATAAATAAATAAATTTATGATAGATATGTAATTTATAAAACTGATGCATATAATTTACGTAAATAAATCAAATGCATTCATCAACTATATACTGTAGCAATGGCGTACCGAAGATTTTTAAAAGGGGAAGTAATATCAACACAACCAAATGTGGTTAGTAAAAAAATTTATTTAAGTGGTAGAAAAAAAGTCTTCACTTTGAATCTGTCTCGTATTTTATAATTTTTGTCCCAAAAAAGAGGTGTTCTCTAAAAAAAAGTGTTCACTTTGAATCTGTCTCGTATTTTATAATTTTTGTCCCAAAAAAGAGGTGTTCTCTAAAAAAAAGTCTTCACTTTGAATCTGTCTCGTATTTTATAATTTTTGTCCCAAAAAAGAGGTGTTCTCCAAAAAAAAGTGTTCACTTTGAATCAGTCCCAGATTTTCGTCTCTGAAGTTTTGTAATTTCTTGAAAAACAAAAAGCGGTCTGCACATGGCATCTATCTTTGTTTTGTAGCGAATTTTCTGCCCAAAATATCTCCATGGAGTGGGCCATGGCACTAAAATCACTGTGAAATGTATGGTAAGCCTACGTATTAGTAATCTCCAAGGGGGGAGCATGGCGCAATACCCCCATAGATACGCTTCTGTACTGTATTTAACCAGCTGAATTTACACAGATTGGTAAAAAACAAATTTAAGATATAAATAGATATAAAAAAGTAAATTTTGATTTTTAATGTTTTAAATGACAAAAAATGTGGTTACAACTTAAAAATTTATCTGTGTAATACTTTGGTTTATTCAAAAAACTTGTAACTAATAAACTCAACTAGTGCAATTTCGATAATTGCACTTCTCATGCTTCCAATATTTTCCTGGACACACTTCGCTCCTCGCTCTTCCTCCGATGCAGTAACGCAGACTTAAAAACAAAAATATCAAGAAAAGGTTTTCTGATAAAAAGGATGTACACAATGTTATCGTCGTATCTCAAAACAGTTGATTATAAGTGCAGGAAGAAGAGTTGAAGATAATGATATTGATATTTAGTGGGTTGTCTCATGAATCGGTAGGATAGAAGCAGATGTTTCAAATCTTCATCACAACCGTGACCCGACAGCTGATCGAACAACACTTGATCCAAACGACACTTGATCAAAACGACATTTGTCGAATAATGATAGAGACAATTTATAACTTCGTCTGTCCTAATTTAGTCAATTTTTTGTCCCAAAAACATAGTGATCCCTAAAAAAAGGTCTTCACTTTGAATCTGTAGCGGTTTTGTTGATTTTTTGTCCCAAATACATAGTAATCTCCAAAAAAATAGATCTTCCCTTTGAATCTGTGTCTGATTTCTGCAAGGGGTCTGCAAAGGTGCGGCCATGGCACAATGCCTCCCTAAACGTAAAAACAGCTAAACTGACTACAATGTTGAAACAATGCAAAAAAATGGAAGCAATAGGCATCTAACGAAACATAACCATGACAAGAGATTTACTTGTTGCCCCCTAAAAATGCTTTGCCCAGGGACCTTGTTAAAAACTCTGACCTTGACAATGACAAAAACTTATAAAAGATAAAAACAAACTTTCTTCTTACTGATGGCCTCTGCTTTTTATTAATCTAATTTGCAGTAATAAAGAAATTGTTTAATCGCAGAAACATACAAAAGTAAATTTTTTTTTTTTATCAAGTGTCGTTCGGTCAACTGTCGTTCCATCAAGTTTCGTTCGATCAACTGTCGCAGCACCCATCACAACTAAACTTGGAACAAACACATTGAGCCAATGTTCCATTTTTAATTGAAAACCAACGATATTATTGCGATGGAGTTTAAATTAAGATATTAAAATCTAATGACGGATATCAAGCTCATGATCATCTCACCTGTACATCAGCCCATTCCCGCAAGTTCTAGAACAGCGGGTGAAAGAAGACCACTCGGTCCAGAATCCTCGAACACTAACTAACGGGGCAGGAGTCGGTAAATTGACTAAAACAATATTGCAGTAAAATAAACAAAACGATAATTGACAAAAGTAATTAGGCCTACTGTACAAAAAAAGATAAAAGTTTTAGTCTGTGTGTAAATGGTTAAATGATTAAAAAACTGCGGCGAAGTATCTCGTCTATTTAGATGAACTGCTCGTTTAAATTTTTTTATATTGTCAATCTCAGAAAACTATTTGCAAGGACATGTGAAATAATTAATTAGATGATGTGTGCTTGGCTGCAGGCTATTCTATTTCAAAATAAAATTTAATATTGTATTGGAAAATGGTCTATAGCAAATTTGACAACATTAGAACCGATAAAGATAATACGAAATAAGTTTGATAGTGCTCGTTTATTTTCACCTAAAACAACTAATATTAAGAAGCATTACCGATAATAATTCAATGTCTTAAAAATAAAAAAGTTGTTCCATCTGGTATATGCTACCAGAGCCATGCTAAATATATGAATATACAAAAATATTTAATAATTATTTTAAACTACTAAAAAAGTCGATAATTACATCTAATCTCTTTCTACCTCGTATGAGAACAAACTGCGAGAAAAAATGACATACTTTTTAATGGAATAAAAATATAGAATAAATGAACTCCAAAATATTAGACGTCATATAATTTGTTAAAATTTAAATATAAAAAATTTCCCAGAAGCAAATTTTAAATTTGTGTTAACTTTTAGTAAATTACTCCATATCTACAGTAAATTTGAATAATTCTTTAGACCAATTATTTTTGTTTATGTAATTTAAGATACGACAAATCGTCTTTCTAACTGTGTTAGATATAATGCTGCATTTTTCTATTATTTTTTTTGTTCAGTATATTTGGTATGTTTTTTTGTTTTTTCTTCTTTTTTTTAATTTTTTTGTTGCTCAGTTGCTACTTGTCTTAATGAAGTTGATGAATGAAAAAGGCTGGCGTCTTACTATGGTGACTTTTTGGTCTTTTGCTTACATAATTGCAGTGTTGATAAATTGCAATCTAAAACTTATTACTTTTTTGATATTGCAGTTTTGTGTGTCAATTGTTTATCACCTCTGAAACAAATAAACTGAATTTGATATAATTAGCTTCATACTTTGAAGAGAAAGAAGATTTAACGGAAACTTTTTAAACTGTATCCAATTCACCTGTAGTGTTGCAGAAAGGTACGTCACAATAGTCCCATCTCACGGAATCATTTCTAGTAAAGCACCAGGGCCGCTCCCGTACGGTCGGGTTCCTGCACCAGTTTTTGACTAAATCCGATCCAGTCAGACGACTTGGGATTCTGTTTCAAAAATACTATGACCAAAAATTAATGAAAATTGCTTGAAAAACTTACAAAAGATGTTTATGAGGATTTTGAGCCCGCCAATTCTGGCATCTAATTCCATTTTCCGTCACACTAATATTACCACGATAAAGCAATCCGTTATCCACGCGTTGAGAGCAGTTCATCGTCTTTTCAACTCCTGTCACTCCGCTGCAGTTATAAACTGCCCGGACCCGTTGAAGGTCACCCAGAGAATAAGCCCAATTGTTCTTCACAACAGGTTTTCCCGTAAGACTAAAAAATAAATTTATGGTTTAATGCTGTTTTTATTAACAATTTATTTTATCGTATAATATCATCTATTTACCTTCCTGTTTTGTATGATAGGACAAAGCACAGTGTGAAACGATAACAACGGCCTGCTCGAAAATACCGAAATAACACTGTATGGCTTGAAACATTTTTATTTTAATTTTTAAATTTTATATAGTGATATGACTGCAATTTAGAGATGTTTTCTAAGATAACAAAGGAGAAAAATACAGTAAATTGTCTTTTTATTAGGACACACAGCACAACTAGAGGATGGAAATTGAACCGGAACCATGTTAATTGTTTCTCTGTTTAACGGCTCGTTTAACCAACTTCTTTGTCATGCTGCCGACAATTTACATGGTGCATTGATATAATTTAATCAGTGAATTTTTGTCGTATCTTACATGTCGTAAATGGTTGGCTCGTCACTCGATGCTTGAAAATTTGAATCGTAATGTGTAACAGAGTTTATGTCGTAGGAAAAATTAAAACGCTCCTGAACCAATGATGTTTGAGGATCCATAGTAGAAACTTTACCTGCAAGAAAATATTGAAAAGCTTGATATAGAAATTAACTATAATAATTTGATAATTTAATTTAAAATTAAAACCAAAGTTTTAATTTTTAAGCTTTTTTTAAACAAAAACAAAGTAAAAAATAGTCTTAATTATTAATTTTTACCATGATTAAGATACATTGAAGTTAAAATTGAAGATCGGTTTTTTGTCATTTAAAATACAAATCGGGCCTAAATATATATAGCCTATATATATATTTCTGACAAAACATTAGACTAAAGCCTTACAGATATAGGTGGCTTTCAAAAAATGCAATTTTATGTAGAAAAAACTTAGAATTTGATTAAACTTGGATATATTTAGAATCCTTATAAAATTTCGTACATTTTTATTTGAAAAAAATAATTTTTTTAGGATATTTGCACCCTTAAACAACTTTCTGGCGCAATTTTCGCACATGTAACGTCAGTCATTATGAAGCGTTGCCAAACTGTGCATTATTGATTGATCCTCGTAAAATAATCAAAATTTTTTGCATCATATCTGTTGCAGGTGATAACGAGGATTATTTAGAGAGTTGGTGCTTATATCTTTATCTCATTTTAATCGGTGCATATGTCACTTTGATTGGCAAACCCTATAACAACACTTTACAAATTCAGATTAATTAAGATTAATTAGTTAATAAAATTAATTAACCGATTTTCATCCGTTCTAGGAAAACAACGACGTGTTGATCTCGATCCAATCTTAATGTTTCACTCGGAAATCCCAGAGCATTCATGAGTGCCCCCAGCATATCTCCGTATCTCCTACATCCTTCAATCTATTCACATAAAGAAAAATAGATTACGTGATGAAACTGTAACATCAATGTAAGAATTAATTATTGTGCGATTGAAACGGAGCCAGTGTAAAGGTAGAGCAACTTTCATAGAGAATTGATCCTAATAATTTGCTAATAAAAAATGGAAGACCAAAAAAGTCTCGTTTTAAGACGGGCGACAAGTTGACCTTCCTCCTGTTTAAATCATTACTATTTAAACCAAAGGTTTTCAGCTTATTTTTAAAAATCAATACCACCACAAGACCAAATAAGGATTTGCAAGCTTTTTATTTTTGAACTTTCTTTTTTATCTAAATTATGACAGCCGGCCAGATATGCACACAATGTATTCAATTTTAATAAATTCTTTAAATTCCAGTTGAAAGTATTGCTATCACATGACGTTAAAATTAAGATAAAATGTTTGGCGGGCCGAATTAACAAACAAAAAGAGCCGGATTTGGCCCGCGGGCCGTAGCCTGCCCATGTCAGTGATAAAATGATTACTTTGCCACACGAAGGTGTTTTCGGTCAAAACTTCCATCAATCACATCAAAATTCATTTGGTTTATATTTATTCATGCGTGAAAAAGTAGAATCTCTTATCGGTACGCCCCGTCCTATGTATTTGTTCCGGACCGGCGTAGTGGGCCGTGCCAGTTTGCATTTATTTCTGGTAGGGACTTTTATAATTACGATTGCTATCAAAATATCGCAGCTAAAATCCTTAAGTCGTAGCTTAAGTAAAAACTTGTTGCTTTAGTCGAACCAAAAAGTGTCCCGCTCATGCCAGGAAACGCTTCAGATAACGCGAGAAATAACAAATTTTCTTATGATTATTTCTTTACTATGGAAACGCCGTTCTTTCGGCCGATAAACGAGGAGCAACCAGATCCGTTTTGAATGAGGATAACACTCGGGTCTCCGATTTCCGCCGGATCGAAATGAATGCAGGTCTGAGCGAAGAGCGAGCTGATAGCACGAACAGCGCTGTCTCTCGTCCTGTTGTCTGAAACAATCGACACCAACGTTGCATCTCTTACGTGATACGATACGCAAATTTCCATTTTGTCTGCTTATCACTGCAAGTCGATTTGTAAACAGTTGTCAATTAATTCGAAGGAATAACTTATTTAAAATCATTTTTAGTTCAGTACTATATTGGAAATATTATTTTTGGAGCATTGCATATTCAATGGTATATAAACAACTGACAGCCGTACTTTTTTCGAGCAAGAAGCAAGCAAAGCTACATTTCATCCAAAGCACAACAGCTATGCTTTCATTTTTATGCAAAAAAGCCAAATTATTTCACTACTTCTTAGATTTTATGTATGTTTTATTGATTAACTGGCTAGATCGGGTGATTTTTGCTCGGAATCAAACGCGAAAACAAGTGTTTGTTATTCAGAATGTGAAACCCAATAAATGTAGACTTGTACCTTTCATTTAACAATTTCAAGTAGACTCTATTAATTATCACTATAAGGCTAAATATATACAGGGTGGGGCAAAAGTCCTGTTACAAAATTTTATGTCAATTTTAGTACTAATAAATTTAACTAAAAAGCTAAACTAGCTTTATCAATTTATTTAAATATATACCCAGTTCTTGTTTTTCAGAAAATTTTTAAGTATACACTGTGCAATGTTGCTAGAATTAAAAAGAAAATTCATTATTGAGCACCACAAAAAAGGATTTAGCCCCACAGAAATTTTTAAACTAGGAAAAAAATTGAAATCAACCGAATGCTGATCAAATGAATGATTGATCGATTTGAGAAAATACCCTCAATCACAGACAGACCTCAATCAGGACGCCCTCGCAACAAGAACACCTAATCTGATTAAAAGTGTAAAAGAAAAAATCAGACGTAATCTGAGGAAATCGATAAGAAAAATGGCAAAGGAATCAAAAATATCACCAAGAACTATACGCAGAATTTGTCACGATGATCTTAAGATGTCACCCTAAAAGCTGCAAAAGAGACAGCTCATTTCAGAGGCCACAATTGAAAAGAGACTGGCAAGAAGCAAACTATTGTCGAAACGACTCAAAAATGGCATGCTGTAAAATCTTATCTTTACTGATGAAAAGTTATTCACTGTGCAACAGGTGCACAATCACCAAAATGATCGAGTTTTGGCAAAAACCTTAGATTCAATCCCTGCCAATACAAGGAAAGTCTTCACAACACAAAAACCTGCTTCAGTAATGGTGTTGACAGCAATTTTTGAAAAGGGGAAATCCCCTCTGGTTTTTGTACCCTCGGGGGTTAAAATTAACAAAGAACTTTACATAAAGAATATTTTAGAGGGGCTTTAATACCATGGTGCAAATCTCTATATGGTGAAGACAATTGGACACTACAAGATGGAGCAACAAGTCACACAGCTTGGGTGACTCAAGTGTGGTGTGAAAACAATTGCCCCACCTGGATTAGTAAAGAGGAATGGCTTCTTTCTTCACCCGATCTCAACCCTCTAGATTATTTTTTATGGTCAATTCTTGAGAGTAAAGCCTGCTCTAAACCCAGCCCTAGTATCGAAGCTCTGAAGTTAAAATTGATGAAAACATGGGAGAAAATTCCCATGAAAATAGTGCGTGCCTCCATCAATGATTTCTCCAGAAGACTCCGCGCTGTAGTAAAGGCTAAAGGAAAGCATTTTGAATAAAGTTTGTGTGAAATTGTTTGTTGGTATGAGTCTTGAATGTTTGCAAATTTAAATATTGAAATAAAAGCTTTTTTCAAAATATGTTTGTATTTTATCTTGTAACAGTATTTATGCCCCACCCTGTATTTATTTTATCTTAAACAGTTCTCGGTTATGAACAGCATTTCTTGTTCTTTACTACGAAATACTACCTGCTATTAGCTGTTATTAATGCAGTCTTTGAAAGTTTATAAGAGTTTTTTTACTTTTTATATTAAGAACATGAAAACAACTTATTTATAGACTTGGTTTAAAATAAATAGAAATTTACCCAAGTCTTCATCGAAATAATACGGTACACGATACATTCCGTCATCTTCCTTTAAATTGTTCCATAATATGACATTGTTTCCGTTATTTATTGAGTTTTCCCCTGATAAAAATGTGAACATTTATTTCTTTCTTAGCATTTTTACTGTCTCTTCATAAAAACACATTTTAATTAAACTTAGGGTTGAGCGAAAATTAAAGGTGAGCGCAAATACTCCTCAAACACCATTTAATCCGGGGTGCCCAGCCTTTTTGAGCCAAGGCTATTTCGTGGGCCAATTAAATTACGTTGAAATCCAAGTCAAGACAATTAAAAAAAAGTTCATCACTCTTTATTAAAGGATATTTTCTTTTTGGGAGAATATAGATCTTTATGTGGGATATGGTTAGACGCCTCTGAATTGAAGTGATGACATTTTTTTATCTTCACTTGTAATTTAAAGTGATTTTATTTGGTAAACTTTCCTGGCAGCTAGTGTTCCGCCCTGAACTTCAGTTGAAGACCAAAAAAAAGTCATCATTCCAATAAAGGCATTCAACTACAGTATGGTCCGCATAAAAAATCTCCTTAAATAAAGAATGATAACCTTTTTTTGGTCTTTATTTGGTTTCCAACATAATATTATTGACCCGTGAATATTTTTGTACGCAAAATCTTCTTATGTTTTTGCTTCACATCAAAGAAATCGCATAAGCAGTCTATCCTATTTTGATTACCCCATTTTGAAAAACACCGCCGGATCCAGTAAAGATTGTTGGGGCCAGGATTTAGCGCCCCTAATTTATTCATATCAGAAAAAAATGTTTCTCCAAAATTTATGCAAAAAATAATTTTAAAAATCCAAAATTGAGCTATGACCCCATTATGCTTTCTTGCAACACTTTCTTTCAGCATATGTAGCAACTTATGTGAAAATCAAAAAAAATATTTACGAACTCCACCGATAAAAGTAATGTAAGCCAAAGTAATAAAAAGTTTTATTTAAAAATAAGTCAATGACTTATTTCAAAGTTCATTTAGGATTTTCATACACTATCCGGTCCTTTTCTTTTCTTTCTTTCTTTCCTATAGGCAGAGATTAAAAAATAGTTTATAAATATCTGTATGATTCCCTCAAAAAACTTTGCGATTCAAATGTAGGATCAAAGTTTTAGTAATAATTCTTGTTTAGCTTAGCCCACACAAAAGAAGAGGCTTAAAAATTAATATACTTTCAATGAGAATAACCTGTTTTATTCAATCTAAACTAGATAAACTTACCGTATCCTTTGCTCAAAAAACAAAAAAAGATGGACAAGAAAAGCATTTTAATTCTGCCTGAAGTTTATCTAAAGTTTTTCAAATCGATTATATAGTTATTCAGGTTTATTTATTTTTAGAAAAATAAGTAGGAAATTATTGATGTAATATCATCTGTTTGGAAATAAAACAAACTAATTTAAACGACTCACTGCTGAGGTCTGCAAACTGTTTGGTTCATTGCCGCCGCTCCGAGAAAACCCGGAAATCTGTCCCAATTACACAAACTTTCCCACGTTGTGCATCTTTTTTCGTGCATTTCATAGTCAGCTTAACAACAATATTCTGCGCAATGAACAACAGAGCGGATGTGACGTGCTCTCTATCCATTTTTATCTAACCGAGTTAAAGAGCGTTAACATATTTAAAAAATGCGTTGAAGCCGTTGTGTTTTTTTTAATTCATAAAAATTTAATGCTTTTGTTTAGGTTTGAACGAACTGAGGCACAAAAGCCCGAGCTTTCCGCGAAAAAATTTCGTTTTTTGATCATCCAGTTTGTGAGTAAACTAAAAATTGATTGTCCTGAGAAGCCAGAGACGGTTTTTTTCTCACTAGATAAAGCAAGAGCTCCACCCAATAGAGATCAGACAGGAAGCAGAAATGAGCCAATTTTTATCCGTTAAAAATCAGCCATCAATGTCCTAACATCAGCGAGGCTGACTCATTTAAGAAGGTACTTTTCGAACAGATAACTCTGCCAAGTACATGAACGCGACCTTTTTAATCTGAGCGACGCCCGAGGCCGCATGGAAATACGTTCTAGGTGACGTATTATGATTTTGCACTGTATCCCTACTGCGAGGAGATATTTATATTAGAGATTTCCTTCTCCTAGACTGTTTGCTTGCCACAACTTTTGAGCGCAATCTGATCAGGTTTGAAGTTGCCGTCTTGTGAACTAACTTTTGTCTGGTCTCTAACTGCAAACCTTTTTGGCATGGGTATTCCCAACAGGAGAGGTAAAATCTCCGGCCAACACAGCTTTACAGGTCACTGAGACACGTAAACTTTCCTACCACGGTAATGTAGTAGTTTATAGGAAAGTTAATTATGACGTCATCTTCTCCATTGTGACGTGATGATTGCGTTATTGTATGCTACCCCCAGTTAATTTATTTTGTCTACTGTCACTCCTGAACTTGCGGCCAAATCTCAGAAGGCGAGGAGTTACTATCTCCTTGTTCTATTCTCAGGAAATAAGCAAATGGGCTAATAAGTATCGGAGGTGAATCTCTGAAACGCCCACGGGTTGAGTCCCTTGTGATAACCGTCTGCCAAATTCACTCACACAAGTAGCGTCAAATAAACAAATTTACTTTTTAAAACCCTTTTTTGGTTTTCTGAAACACACATATAAATTATTAACACATTATTTACATTACAATATATTAAGTTATCATTAATTAAATTTTAGAAGACGTTTTTACCACGTTTTGCTAACGAATTGCTTCAAAATTATTTCCGCGCTCTCTTCTTTGTTAAATAAACTGTAGCCAAATCAAAATTATAGTTTTCTAATTTTGCTGATGATCCTTTAAAGTAGCGAGAACATCTACAACATTGGTTCTCAAAGTTTTTGTCTCGCTCCTCCCTTTCAGGATTCCGGTATCATCATTCCTCTCACCCAAAAAAACTACCTCCTTGGTCAAAGTGAAGACTTTTCTTTTGTCTTTATCCAAATTTGTGATCCCTATTCCCATTGTTCCAGCAAGTTTTAAAATTAACTTTCAAATTTGATTCTATTTCGGATTTCTCAATTTTCGTCCTTAAAAAGTAATGATCTTTAAAAAAGTCTTTACTCTCCCCCTGTTCCTCTGGGATGTTACAGCTATGATTGCGAAGAACATACCGATTTTTCGTGTCAACTTACATTGTACCAAGATTCTCAGATTCCTCCCAAAGTGATTTTTCCTCCTTTAAGATTCCTAATTTTTTCTTGGGGAGCCAAGTGACACACTTGGTGCCAAGTGAAACACTGGTCTACAAGATGTTCTTAAATGTATTTACGAATAGAGTCGTTTTGTGGTTTTATTTGAATCACAATGATTAACTGAATTAAGTATTAATTAAGCATCAACAGATGTTTTGTGACATTATTACGTAATTTTTCTGGTGTGCTTCGGAGAAGATAGAAAAATTCGATCGATGTTAAACTATTACAGTTCTATTTTATAGTAACATAACTTGTTTTTGTACCTGGTTGTGTGATCGTATTTGTGACGTCTAAAGCGCATTATTCGATTGCTAAATTTAGCATATATTTATTCCAAGAATTCTTGTTGGTTCAAATACATTTGCTTTTTATCGAGAATTTTGGCTGACTTAAATATACATGTACAGTATATTAGCTCGCAATTGTTTTTCATTCATACTTAATTCATTCTAGCTAATTAAGTTTAGCTGAGTGTTCGTATCTGCTTAAAGGGTTAGAATTGTTCGGTGTTACTGTGACCGTGTTTGTTTGTTTAAGGGTCAGATTGACGCCTTGGAAGTTAATTCTAGTGAGACAAAATTGTTTGGACGAACTATTAAGTTTATATTGTTAGCCATCGAAGTTTTAATTATACTTAAAGTTAGTCAGCGAAATTGTTGAGTAATTATTTGCAGTTATTGTCGCTGTAAATTGTCTTGAAGGTTGTGAAGCTTGAGAGTCAAGTTTTAACGAGAGTTGATCGAGTTTGTTGATTTTGTGAATAATATATTCTTTATAGTTAGAAACTGTGGCTTTTTGCTATTTGTTGAAAGAAGTTTTCGACAGAATGCAGTCGTGCTTAGCCAGAACTAACTGTATTAAGAACTCCAGTTTTGCGGCAAACTATTTCTTTACCCGGTAGCCTATAAATAAAAAAATAAACACAGCTTTGCTTCAGCGTTAGTGTTTGGGTTACCAAATTCAACTGATCTTTTTAGATTCCCGAGTAAAGTTCTGACAAAGACTTTTTTTAGAGAGAGCACTTCATTTTGGGTTTGAAAAACAAGAAATTCGAGATAGACTCAAAGGGAAAACCTTTTTTTTAGAGATTAATAATTTTTAAGATCGCATTTCCGCAGTTTTCAACACTCATTTCAAGAAGAAAGACGAACACAGGGTGACGTATAAAAGTGGCGGAAAAAGTACCCAAATGGATTGTGTGATGTGCAGAAG
The DNA here is from genome assembly GCA_963680785.1 of Diplosoma virens. Lineage (NCBI taxonomy): Eukaryota > Metazoa > Chordata > Ascidiacea > Aplousobranchia > Didemnidae > Diplosoma > Diplosoma virens. The sequence continues at coordinate 38,775,089 of OY796890.1, read as the reverse complement.
GAGGGACCTGAAGGAAATGTGCGATTGTAAGGTAATGGTGAATGAGTGCGTCGCAAAGCAGCACCGTATGCTAGTATGCAAAATGGTTCTTATGGCGAAAAAGAAAAAGACAGAAAAAGTAAAGCTAAGGATAAGATGGTTGAAACTGAAGGAGACAAGCTGTCAAGAAGCGTTTACACAAGTAGTGACCAGGATTTTGGGAGAGAAGATGGGTTACCTGATGAGTGGGACAAAATAGCTGAAACTGTGCTGGGAGTGACATTTGGGAAACGAAAAGGAGACAGGGAGACATGGTGGTGGAATGAAGAAGTACAGGAGAGTATAAAAGAAAAGAAAGAGGCAAAGAAAGCATGGGATAAAATAAGAAATGAAAATAGTTAAAAGATGTACAAAGAAAAGAAGAGTAAGGTAAAGAAGGCAGTTACAATGGCGAAGGGATGTGCGCATTAAGATTTGTTTGCTTGATTGAAAAAAAAGAAGGTGAGAAGGAGTTGTACAGATTGACTAGGCAGAGAGACAGAGCACAGAAAGATGTACAGCACGTGAGGGTTTTGAAGGATAAAGCGGTAATGTGATGGTAAGTTTGGAGACAGTGTAAAGAGATGGAAGGAGTACTTTCAGAAACTGATGAACGAGGAAATGACAAAGAGTCTCGGACAGAGGAAGCAGAAGTGGTTAACGAAGAGGTAAATTGTGTCAGTAGAGAAGAAGTGAAGAATGCTCTGAGAAGGATGAAAAAAGGTGAAGCGGTTGGGCCAGATGAGTTGCCAGTAGGAAGTTTGGAAGTGCATGGGAGAGATGGGGATAAAGTTTTTTCCCAGACTGTTCACAGACTATTAGTGGATAAACGGATGCCAGAAGAATGGAGAAGAGTGTGCTTATCCCAATCTATAAAAACAAAGGGGACGCACAGTGTTGTGGAAGCTACAGAGGAATAAAGCTAATGAGCCACACAATGAAGATATGGGAAAGAATTATTAAAGCCAGGCTAAGGAATAGAGTAGAGATCAGTAAACAGCAATATGGATTTATGCCAGGAAAGGGAACACCGATGCCATGTTTGCTTTACGAATGTTGATAGAAAAGTACAAGGAAGGTCAAAGAGAGCTACATTGTGTATTCGTGGACCGAGAGAAAGCTTACGACATGGTTCCGAGAAAAGAGCTGTGGTACTGCATGAGTAAATCAGGAATGGCTTAAAAGTATATGCGACTTGTACAGGATATGTACGAGGGAAGCGAAACAGTAGTGAGGTGTGCAGTAGGAACTACAAAAAGTTTCAAGGTCAAGGTTGGACTGCACCAGGGATCAGCGTTAAGTCCGTTTCTGTTTGCAGTGATTATGGATTGGCTAACGGACAAAGTAAGGAGGGAACCATCGTGGACGATGCTGTTTGCTGATAATATTGTGATTTGCGAAGAGACCAGGGAAGAAGATGGTGAAGGTATGCGTCGGAAAGAAGAGGGATGAAAGTAAGTAGGTCAAAGACCGATCTGTGCGTAAATGAGGAAATGACAAAAAACAGTGAAGATGGAGGACACAAATGTACCAAGAGTAAAGGAATTTAAGTATTTGAGATCAACGGTGCAAGTAAGTGGTAGTTGTGAGAGGGAGGTGATGTAGTTTTCGTTGATTACCTTGCCGATTGCGTAATTCGCTCTACATCACTGTACAACTTAATTCTGCTATTCTTTTCCTAAAATCTTGTTTAGTTCGTATTGTGCAGTACAGTGACTGGATCGCTAGCTAACTTGTGTGTGTGTTTTCTTTTTCAGATATGTCGAGTTATTAAGTTGATGTAAGCTTAAATATAAGTTAATGTGAAAGCAGCAAAGTTGTGTGTTTGTGACTTCAAGAGGTAAAGAGAAGAGTGCAGGGAGGATGGAACGGATGGAGAAAAGTACCGGGAGTAATCGGTGACAGGAGGTTACCAGCTAGAGTAAAAGAAAAAGTGTACAGTACAGTGGTAAGACCAGCAATGTTGTATGAATTTGAGACAGTGGCGATCACAAAGAAACAAATAGAAGAGACGGAAGTAGAATAGATGGAAGTTGCAGAGATGAAAATGTTGAGGTTTGCTATAGGAGTGACGAGAAAATAAAAGGTTAGAAACGAGTACATTAGGGGCACAGTTAACGTAGAACGGTTAGGAATGAAGATGAGAGAGGGCAGGCTGAGGTAGTATGGATATGTCATGAGGAAAGACCAGGAGTATGTAGGAAGAAGGATGATGGAAGTGGAGTTACCTGGAAAGAAGAAGAGAGGGAGGCCGAAGAGAAGATTTTTAGATGTAATGAAAGAAGATATGGGGGAAGTTGGTGCGAGGGAGAAAGACATTAAAAACAGAACGTTGTGGAGAAACATCATACGCTGTGGCTACCCTTGATTGAAGGGAAAGGCCGAAAGAAGAAGAAGAAGCGTTTCCGTAGTTCTCGAACTGGTGTTGGTGTCTCGGTCTCGTGTTTTGAGACCGGACATTTTTGATATGTTTGTTACTTGATGTTATTGTGAATAATTTTGCAATTTGGTTAAGAACGACACTCAATTGACAGCTTTGCCGCAATTTGGAGAGGCAAAAAGTTTGGAGTCAAACTGATATATAGCTTTGCAACTTTATTACATTTATTTCACTGAAGATTTTTTTGTGATTACGGCCATCTGTAACAAAATAATCCGATTAGGAAAAACTTTATTTGAATTTCTCTTACGGCAACAAACAAGTCCGGTAATTATGCTTTGAATGTTTTTACTCACACCATTGCGGCAATTGGTACAGTATTACAGCAATAAAACTTTTTTTGGTCTTAACCTTGATTTTAATGATTATTTCGAATTATCTTTCATGTGGACTTAGATCGAATCCTTCCCCCAAAAAAAGGGATTACTTTGATCCTACGTGTTTTTTTCTAAAATAAAGCGAAAAAATTGTTGTTGTAACGAAATTCATCCGTTACAGCAAGACGGATCAGTGCTCAGCAGGAAACACAGTATTGCCACCTTTGTCCACGAACAGCTGAGCTGGACTCTTGTCAGCCAATCTCCACCTGATTCGCAGATTGAGTTGAGCAACATCAATATGTTGAAGGCAATAACATCGTAAATGTTTACAAGCCTTCACTGACAAGAATGACACAAACATTCATCCCAATATTGCCACACCCCAGCCTTTAAGCTGGTGAATTTAACCGTTGTTGTTGTGTTGCTCCTTCTCAAATGATATCTTGGAGTAACCATCTCTTAACCCCTCAAAGAAGCCAATTTAGACTCCCACTCATGGATTACCTTTGTTGTTTCTAAATGCTTTTTCTACAGATTAGTGGTGTGGTGTTGTGTTGGTACTTGTTTCCTACGAGTACATGTTTCCTACTTTTTTACTAAAGTTAAGGCAGGGGGCCACTGTCTTTGTGCTACTATTAAGAGATAGAGCAATGTTTTGCTTAGGGGGAGGGGCAATGCGGCTGCTTTGCTTGCTCCGTACTAAAGTTATCATTGGATTCAGATAGACATATACTGTATATTTATTCATTTGTGGCAAAACATTTATAAAATAAATATATAGGCCTAACTTTAAATTTATATTAAATGTAGCAAAAAAGTGACTGCGAAACGATAGCAAAGTCTTCAAGTCAAGCAGCCGCTTTATTGAGTCATTGAAAAAAAAAAAAACATAAAAAAAGCAGAGATTAGAGAAAAAAGTAATTAAGAGATAAAAACAATTAAGAAATAATCAAATCAAGGTGGCAAAACTTCATGTTGTATTAGCTAAAAGTAATGTTTTATATCTATTTTTTAATTTACAAGAAGAAAATTTTGGAATTGAGTGTGGATAGGATTTTATACTTTGGGCCCCCAACATATTTAAGATCTCTTCAAGAAGTCACTGTAGTAATTTTATTTTATTTATCTATTTAATCTCTGTATTTATTCTTCTGACTCGCAGGAAAACGACGGAAGCGCTAATACATAGGGTAAGCAATTACTCCGACCTGCTTCCGAAGATGCCAAGATATTGCTGTCCGCTTGTAATTTAATAGAGATATAACTGTAATTTAGAACTGCTTGGCAAGATTACCAAGCAGGGGAAACTGCTGTAAAGTGTCTTTCCCTAGGACATAGCAGAATGGCGCGAGTAGGTTTTGAATCGAGACCATGTCGATCATAATCCCGGCCCTCTAACCATTCAACCATGCTGCCATTTTTTAATGAAACAAACTCTGAATCCCCCTGTGGTGACTATCGCATCTTGAAGAAATCTTTTTCTCTTGGTTTATTTTTTATTCCCTTCAGGTGCTTTGAGGGGTTCCCAGTTAGTTTCACCGACGAAAAAAACAATTGAAGCAATGGTTCTCAACCTTTATATTATCGCGGACCCTTTAATTATCTTTCAAGCAATTGCGGACCCCTTGACCATGGGAGCCGGCTGAACCGATTTAAAAGGAGCAAAATAGGCATCTAGAAATAGGCATCTAGTAATATACATCTAGAAAGAGGTAAGATGCTTAAAACATATTAAAAAGCTGTATTTTACATAAAAAAGTTAAATTCCAGGGGCACCAAGACCTCTTCTTGCTCTTTCACTGTGCCAACGTTCATACCATCACAAAATGCAAGTTATGAAAAACAGTACAAACTGCAACATAATGTTTGAAACCCCACTTAAAAATAGCGCAAAATGATGCAGGTTATTTCATTTATTTCAAAGTGAGCGCACTTTAATAATGCGATTTTTGCTGTTGCATATCACAAGCAAGTTTTGGAATACGTGGTCGTGTTTTTGTAATTGCTAGTCTCATTTCATCTTTCACATCTAGCTTGTTACGAGCTTTTGATTTGATATGCATAAGAGTAGAAAATACACTTTCACAGAGGTAAGTGGAAGTGAATGGAACATTGACGCGGAACGCTACCGTCAATAACTTTGGATAAGACTGCAACATAGAGGTCCAAAATAGAGTAAGTGATTTCATTATAAACATTTCACAACTAGCTGAGTCATTTCTTTATCCAACAGCTCATCTTGAACTTCTTCAGGAATAGTTGTTGTATCTATCATTGGGGAAAATGGATTTCGAGAAAAACTTTAGACATTTCTTCAAGATTAGGAAAGTACTTCTTGAATTCATTTTCCAGCGATTGTAAATGTTCTCCAATTTCTTGCTTCATTTCTGCAATGAGACTAGCAGATTCAAATCCAGATAGTTTTTTAAACATTGCGAAGTTTCCCTGATTGACTTCACAATTCCAATTAAGTATCTTTTCTGCAAAGCCACGCAAAATGTCTTTGAATTGTATAATGTTTGTATCTGGCCCTTGAAGTCTCAAATTAAATGTATTGAGGTGTTCAGCAATGTCAGCTTAAAAGAACGTGACTCATTTTTGGAATAATACAATTTGATATACAAAACGAAAATGACGAAATGGTTTGTCTGCAAAATAAAAGAATAAATAAAAACACGACTCAAAACTAAACACGCTACTAAACTAGAACTTAAGCTTACTGAACTAGCGCTTATTAAGTCAGAACACAACTGTACAGACAAACGATGTAAGGCAGAAAACAACTATACAGACAAACGATATTGTGACGCAATAGTACGAACTAATGTACATCCCCATATATAGATGTATATTTGTACATCCCCCCCAAGTTCGTACTCCTCCAGCCAAGCATGGTTATGTAGTTGATCCCTTGATCACCCATTGACTAGAGGTCGGATCCAATTCAACAACAGGTCGTCGTAGGCGAGAGGACCGTCTAGGGAGCATTGATTTGTTGTTTTGGTGGGTGTCAGGGTCGGTCTCCTGCGAATTAGTGTCCGTCGCAAATGTGGGGTGTGTGGCCGTAGGTACGTCGTTGTTGTATATTTGCAGTAGTAGCTTGATGACTTTGAACTGACTGATGAACCGAAATAGATGCGCAAATTTAACTTGTTACACTTATGCTTGAAGATACGCGTGTCCAATAATTGATCGAGCAGAAGGCGCTGATTAAGATTAAGCGTTTAAGAAAACACTACGTCATCGATTGCACAATGTCAGAACAGTCGTCATGGACGTCTTGTGGTTGCCCATGATCTATGGCCTCAGATGAGTTTGCATCAACAACGTGGGTGGACATGGAGGGTGGTTGTTGAACGTGCGTTTCATGTTGGGGGGGCACTGTTGGTGGTGAAGAGGTTTGCGGGGATTCGGCAACATCAGGTATTAAACGAAGGAATTGTTGAATACGCCTGGTTATACGACCGGATCCTCCCACTTTAACATTATATTGGTCGAATCCCAATGCTTCGACCACGGTGCCGACTTTGTCCCATTAGACCACGGTGATGACATGGCTGTCTGCCTCCTTGATTTTGGATGAACACGCGATCACACACCACAGCGGGCGCAACGGGCGTGTACGCGCGCTCAATGCGTCATTGGTCCGCTTGGCTCGGACTCGAAGGGCATCTTCTTTAGCTCGCCATGCTTCGCGCCAAGTACGGCGAATAAAGCGATTAGAAAAAGTGGCAAGCCGATTAACAAACGAAAAAGCATCTCGCAAAGGGTGGCCAAAGACAATTTCACCTGGGGATAAATTGCAGTCAGGATCCGAGGTATTGCGCAGTTGCAACAGGGCGCGCAGATACGAATCATTGTTCAAATCCCCATTAGGGTTAATATGGACATGAAAAGTCTTTTGACTGCAACCTCCGCGCGGCCGTTGGATTGGGGGAAGTAGGCGGAAGAGACGCGGTGTTTGATGTCCCACTTGCGCATAAAATTCTGTGTGACGAAGGCAGTATAGACTCTGGGCCACCATCGGAGGAAATTTCTTCAGGCACTCCAAAAGTGGCAAAGTATGATCGAAGGAGGCGAACAAGTGCATTTGCACCAGTGACGGTGGTCCCAGAAGGTGTACCAAACACATCTGACCAACCGGAAAATCTGTCTCCAACAATCAAGAAGTGCCGTCCGGTGTAATCAAAATAATCCGCAAAAATTTTTTGGAAGGGCGTGGTAGGCGGATGGGAAGGCAGCGGGGGGTTGCGGCTTGCGACGGCGCATTTTGGTTGCAATGAGCACAAGAATCGCGAATATTGTGAATATCTTGAGTCATCCCGGGCCAGAAAACTTAACAAGCCTTAACGATTTCGTCATAAAAGAACGTGACTCATTTTCGGAATGATACAATTTAATATACAAAACGAAAATGACGAAATGGTTTGTCTGCAAAATAAAAGAATAAATAAAAACACGACTCAAAACTAAACACGCTACTAAACTAGAGCTTAAGCTTACTGAACTAGCGCTTACTAAGTCAGAACACAACTGTACAGACAAACGATGTAAGGCAGAAAACAACTATACAGACAAACGATATTGTGACGCAATAGTAGCCTACAAACTAAGCCATAACATTTGTACATAGCTAAGTAAGCCAGGGCCTGTAACCATGTTTCGTCACTAAAGAAGTCGACAAAGGCATCTTTCTTAACCATTTGAAAAGGCAATTTGATTTTGATTCTCAGCGCGTAGAAGCGGGCAACAATATTTTCTTTTGAAAGCCATCGTACTGCAGTATAAAACAAAAGAGTCTCATGATCAGAGTCCACTTTTTTGTAAAACTGTTTGAAGTTGTGCCACTCATTCTTCACGATAACTATTTTGACAACAGAATTAAACACGTTCTTCAAAAAAATTAGCAAGAGTTTTGCATTCGAGCGTACTGCATATCGATGAATCATGCAATGTAATTCTCTGACTTTAGAAGATTTTTCCTTCATCTTCAATTGGAAACCAGATTTGCATTTCCAAGCATTGTAGATGCGTAAGGGGCTCCATCCGTACATATGCCACAAAGCTTTTTCCACTGCAAACCTTGCGTTTCAAAAAACTTTGAGATGCTGTTCATTACGTCTTGAGCTTTGGTTGTAGTTTCCAAAGAATTGCAATGCAAAAACTCTTGTTTAACATCCTCCTTATGTATTTATCGAACAACCAAGAGCTGCGAGCATGATGCAACATCTATTTATTTGTCGAGTTGCACAGCGAACATGGGAGAAGATCTGATTTCCCATATAACTTGCTGTTTGACGTCTGTTGACGTAAGCGAAATACGCCCCTTAATTGTGCCGTTGAATAAAGGCACTTTTTGAACCTTTTTTGCACTTGTTTCTCCTAAAAGCAACTTCACCATATCTACCGCACATGTTTTTACAAGGATTTCTCCGATGGTATGCGGCTTTTTTTGCTTAGCTATATGTAATGCCACTTCAAAAAAAGCCGTCAGGCTTGCAGTGCTGTGTTTTTGAAAATATCCACTAGCATCCAGTTTTTGCCGTTTCAACAAGAGTTTTTATCCTTGAAAAAAATCTAAATCTTTCTCTACGTGCTCTGGGTGCTTCTGCTGCAGGTGAATCTTAAGTTTTGGTGGGTTTCATTGCTTCGTTGCTGAGGATAGAACAACATAAAAGGCATTGCGGTTTTTCTTTGCCATTGTCTAACACAGAGGTAAAACCCAACTTAGGATAACTTTCTGAAAACTTTCTAGATTTAGCCATGCCGTTTCAGTTCAAGTATTAAACCAGGAGTTCTCAACCTTTTTTGACACTGTAGCCCAAAAAACTTATTAGGCAATTGTTGTGGCCCAATGTGTCTGGCCTTCACTTTCATTCAACACTCAATTTTATGAAATCTTTTTCAAAAAGTAAAGATCAAAAAAAGAAGGTTTTCACTTTGTAACTCGCTGTGGCCCACCAGTGGGCCATGGCCTACCGATTAAGAACCCCTGTATTAACCTTTCTCACAACAACTATGTGCTACCAACTAAGTAAAAGACTATTTTGCTTTCTCGAATCATTTAACGTCATAGTATCCAGCTGCGTTGTTTTGTATAACTGGCAATAGATTTGATTAATGTGACATCACAATGCAGATAATCGCAATAGGTTTTCTGGCGACATCAAAAAACGTTAGTTAAGCAAGTATTTCTAAATTTCGTAAGTATTTTAAAAAACATATGATAATCAAGGCGCCATTTTAAAAAAGAGCATTAAAAAAATCAGTTTAACAGTTGCAAATTTATAACCTTTCACGGACCCCTTGAAAGTGCTTTGCGGACCCCCGGTTGAGAACCACTAAATTAAAGTGATTTTTTGAAGAAACCCTAAGTTGCATTTTTTGTTTTGAATAGTGGAAGATTAAATTGATCACAACAAGAAGACCTTGTATTATGTCACAACAAAAAGACCTTGTATTGTGTCTATGAGTTAATTTGGTCCGACAAAAATAACTCAAATATTTTTGGTAAGTTTCCATTATTATAAATAAATTTAGCAATTTTAAATTATATTATTTTTGATAAAGGTAAAACATGCATTCTTGATGAATTGGCATTGATTTTTTCATCCAATTACAATCCATTAAAATTTTTAATGCTTTGTAATCTAGCCAATTTAGAAAGATATATGATATAAGCAGTTTCCCATGTTAATAGTAATTTGGGAATGAATAAAAGAATTGCAAATTTTTTTTCAAAGCTATTTGCAGTAAAAATGTCTCAATTTGCTTAATATTCCAATTGAATGGATCTTTTCAAGAAGTCACCATAAGTGATTTTTGTTTGTAAAAGTAACCTGGATGCCCCTGCAGTTACTATTGCTTCTTGTGAAATCCTTTTTCTCTTGGTTTCTTCTTTATTCTACCCTGGTGCTGAAAGGGATACTCCGGGTTAGTTTTATCGGAGAAATTGCTTACAGTGACTTCTTAAAGAGCCCCAATTGAATGTGCTACCTTGAATTCTATTGATTTTATGTGTGCAGCAAAATTAAGTTTTTGTGAATTGTAAGACCCAAGTATTTTGCTTGTGACTGACTATTGATAGTACCAGCAGGAGAACTAATATTAAATTGATCTACTTATCTATTGTTTCAATAGCATTATTATTTCATTGTTAGATTGAAATATGTCTTTAAGAAATATTTTGATAATAAAAGCAAAAATAGCTGAGCATGCTCAACGATATGAGGACATGAGCCAAACAATAAAGACGGTCGTGGAATTAGGTCATGACCTTAACAATGACGAAAGAAATATGTTATCAATTGCTTATAAGCATGTAACTGGAATAAAAAGACAATCTTGGCGTATAATATGTGGTATTGAATTATCAGCTGAGTTACAAAATGATCCAAAAACACATTTGGCAAAACAATATCGAGAAAAAATTGAATTAGATTTAGAACAATTTTGTCTGGAAATCATTGAACTAATTGATAATTATTTACTCAAAGTTGCTGTTGGAAATGAATCTCTTGTGTTTTATCACAAAATGAAAGGTGATTATTACAGATACTTGTGTGAGATTGCATCAGTACCTGACAAACACAAAAAATTACTATTGCTTGCCAATACTTCATACAGTACAGCTCTTTCTTTATCAGAGAAATTAAAAGTTTGTGATCCCCTTCGATTAGGTTTAGCATTGAATTTTGCTGTTTTTTTGCATGAAATTAAAAAATCTAAAAGTGAAGCAGTCCTATTAGCACAAGCTGCATTTGATCAAGCTATTTCCCAAGCAGATAGCTTTTATGAAGTATCTTATAAGGATACCACTAATGTTCTTCAATTACTTAATGACAACTTAAAATTGTGGAACAATAAAGTGAAAGAAAACAATGCAATATTAAGTGATCATAATTGATAATCAGATTTTTGTGTTTTCTTTTCATAGAAATAGTTGAAAATTTTTGGTTCTACATATATATCCAATACTTCAAGTTTTCGTTAAAGCAGATTATTTTACCAAAACATCTTGTGTAACTTAATAGCTAGAACAAAATAATAAAATTGAATTATTTTTTAATATCTGAAATAATTAAAGAATTTGGGAATGCACTGAAAACACATATTGTGCTCTACAACAACTTTCTTGCTTTAAATCAATAACAGCTAACTTAGTTTAATAAAAAATTGGAAATTGTATTGCAATCTCTGTGCCAAGAAGGATGCAGGCATATATACTGTATGTTCTTTTCTTATCTAAATGTGCAAATGCAAATTGGAAATTGATTTTTTTTGTTCCTTTTAAGTTCCTTTTATTTAAAGTTTTTTTTTGTCCAATTTGATAATTATCAACTCTATGTCAAGCTGTAAAGTTGAAAATGGAAACAAGATGAGTCAATAGCTGGAATTCATTTATATCTAACTTGATGTACACTACAGTATACTCGAGTTATTTCTACAACATTTAAAAAATATCATTGTTAAATTTTCTTGCATGTGAACTTGACTTTGTGACAAGCATGATTTAGTGTAATGATTAACGTAGTCTGAGTTTAATTATCAAGCGTTAACTATAAGTTGGCATCGAACGTCATAATATTAAACACTTCTGGAAAGCACTACCTTACTGGTGTAAAATTCTTATTGGGCTGTAAACAGAAGTATAAAAATATTACAAAACTAAATCATGTGTCGAAATCTGTATTTTAAAACGACGATCCAAGGTGCGTCTTGTTAATTTTTGCATCCGACCAAACAATTTTAAGTGCTTATAAGATTGTTCGTTATAAGTCAGGGTGGTCCAACTTCTGCACTCTTGTGGGCCACTTTTCAAAATTAATCGAGTTTGCGGGCCTCAGCCGGCTAAAAACACCTATTTTTGTCCCAAAATCAGAGTTCTCTAAAAAACAAAAAAAAAGGTCTTCACTTGGAATCGGTCTGCAAAATTCCTATTTTGGTCCCAAAATCAGGGTGTTCTCTAAAAAAAAAAAGGTCTTCAATTGGAATCGGTCTGCAAAATTCCTATTTTCGTCCCAAAATCAGGGTGTTCTCTAAAAAAAAAAAAAAAAGGTCTTCAATTGGAATCGATCCACGAAGTTCCTATTTTTGTCCCAAAATCATAGCGTTCTTCAAAAAAAAAAGTTGCCGCTGCTTGTAATCGACAAGACTTGTGCAAAATTGTTCCGCGGGCCGCACAAATTCCATAAACGCACAAAACTACGGGCCCGCGGGCCCGTAGTTGGACCACGCTGGTTTAAGTCATCACTGACTTAATCATGCTGTCTCCAAATGTTATCAAAACACACTTAATGCCAATCTAAAATAAAAACAAACTCGGCGAGCGAAAATTCGGCGCTTAACCCTTAAAAATAATTTATAGGTAATTGATTGTCAATTCCACTGCAACATTGACTATAATAACTATCTTGCAAACCACAAAATACAAACAAGTACAGTATTACAATCACCTGAATAATAGTGAAAGATCAAGTGCGAATTCTCGCGACCCGCTTCTGCAATCCGCCAGTTTATTATACGATTCTGACGCTTTGACTTTTTTAACTTTTAGAAAAACCCTCCCAAAAAGTTGACGCAATCAATGATATTTAGTAACTTATTTAAAAGAGTTTCTTGTGTTTTTGTTATTATTTGAGTTTTCTGCTGTGTTTATTGATTTTAAGCTTGTGTCTGAATTAAAGTTTTTTGCTGTGCTGGTTTTAAGCTTGTGTCTATACGATACAACTATTTTTATTGGCTGTATTTTATAAATTAATAGTTTATCTCTTGCTATTGTTTTAAGGCTTTTTGAAAAATCGACACTGTGAAATTTGTTAATTGCTAATTTTTCGTTAAGGTTTTTAGATTCGTCTATTTATGTTACATGTTAATGATATATATTTTTAATAGTAAACTACTGTGAATTTAGAGAACCTTTGTGTAAATCTTAATACAGTATATATCTATATTGGTTTTGGTGCTAAAGCATTACTGGGCCATATTCTGAAAGTGTCCCTTTTCTACGATTACGTTTCATTTTTTTTTCGGGGGGCTGTCTTTTTTGTGGTAACAACTCAACTTCTTTCTCCTCTCTTTGTCTATTACAACTTATACTTTTACATCGACCGCCAACATGTCTTGTTAAATCACATTTATAAATTTTTTCGTAGGCAGATCTTTATAAGTTTGTATCAACCATCCTCTTTAAAAAGTAATCAAAGTAGATGTGTTTTTATAACTTTGTGTTTCTTAAGTAATCTTTTAATCCTATGTATCCTTGGTACTTTTTTGCCTTGGCGCCTCCATTTCAGTCTTTCTTGCTGATGTTACTGTTTCCTGCAGTGCAACAATCAATCTTAAAAAAACTTTTCCTCGGCCGAAACTTTTTAGTCATCTTTTACTTGTGATACTTCTCTCGATCCCCTTCATTTTCGGGTAAACTACTTTTTTCGTGCATTTTAACACTCTTTCAACTACATAAACGTTTGCTTTTAATCTTTCTGTTCTGCTTGTCTCCGTATTCTCATGTAAACCTTTTTCCCCCATTAGCATTGGCCTTTGATTTTCTTTGTCTAATGCAGTTCATTACCCCATCGCAATTCAACCAACCACGGCTCTCAGCTATCCGTACTGTGGTTCTTATAGTAATTAGCATTGCAATTTCATAATTAAAAAATATTAATGAGTGAATCTTTTCATAGACAAAATATTGCGATGTTAAAAAGTTTTCTGTCACGATTGATGGAGCTGATCGCCTGCTTTTGTTAAAAACTTCTTTTTGTCGGAAGCAGTTCGCAGTTAGTATTACATAGCACTTTCTAATACTTTTACAACAATAACTTAACGCAAGTTGGTTGAGGCTCGTTGCTCTTGCGGGCCGCTTTTCAAAATTACGTCAAACTTAGCTGGCTGTAGTTGGTTAGAAAGCATTTCAGAATGCAAGAAGAAACTGTTAAGCCTTTTTTTATCTTCATTTTAAAGTGACGTGTTCTCAACAATTTTCCTTCACAAATTGCCAGAGACTGGCAACACAATAGATTGGCGAAGACCAAAAAATAAGAAACAAAGTTCTTCATTTATCAATTACAGAAATAATTGTGAGTTTTTAAAAAGCGAGACTTTTTGGAACAATAGATTGGCGATTGGATTGCCGAGGATCAGGTTCGCCGTCCCTGATCTTTGATAATTAAAGTTCTTCCACGGGACACAAATAATGCTGTTGCGGGCCAGGGTTGGATTACTTGGAGTTAACGAATTATGTAAAACGTTACAATCTTAATGTGTAACTTGGCCAATTAAATTGAACGTCGCATCCAACAGCTCTCGTAGGCGCAGCCACGAAAAATTAATATCGGTTTTCCTGACCGGTTGACAGGCTATCAACTTTGGCAAATTCTAATTTGGTTTCTGTTAATTTTTTGTCGCAAAAAATAAAAGGAATAAGCGTGTACACATAGGCTTACTATACGTAACAATTTTGGCAAAACATTTCCGATTTTTAATGCTTCGTCCCGGCTGGTTCTCCAAAAAGCCAAGACAGATTCGAAGTGAAAACCTCCTTTTTCTTAGAGAACACTACTTTTGTAGGAACAAAACTTGTAAAATCCGAAGTAAAGACTTTTTTTTGAGAGAACACTACTTTTAGAGACAATTTTTTTCTGCTAACGAGCGTCCCAGTTTGCCCCTTCGGAAGTATGGTATGCCTATTGCCTATATACAAATACAAAATAAAATCTCTGAAGTTAGCGGCAGCAGGCGGTGAAGAGACGGTCATCGAGTCGCTTATAGCACGACGTCATTAATAACTTGAAAAAAATTTGGTCGACCAGTTAAATTCAATAAATAAGAAAAAAACACGTAATCGAGTACGGTACATCATAAAATAAAAAGCATATTATAAGCAGAATAAGCAAAAAGCACATGAGAGCGACAATAAGAAAGTCAGTCATGGCACAAGATTTTAAACTTCAACTATAGCTATTATTTACGTAAATCAAATCCAATACAGATCTTTTCTATTTTTTTGAAATACAAATTAAGTTTTTTAATTTTTTAGAAACAGAATTCCATGCAGCAACACCGGTTTATTTGATCAGACGCACGGTATTTATGGTTGCGTCGCCTTCTGAAAATGTTGTTTATAGTTGGCTTCAGATAACGTCGTCTTCGACTAAGTATTACATGTGGAAGTTTTTCACTGAATGATTATCACTATCGTAATATTTTCCTACTTAATAATTATTTTTAAAAATTTGATTAAAACGTTTTTATGGGTAACTTTAATGGTTAATTTGATAATAGTTTTTACCAATTAAATGGATGGCAATATTGCCTGACAAGCTGTGAATTATTATTTTTTATTTTCATCGCTATTTTTTCCCTTCTGACTCGCAAGGAAATATTTGGCGTCTACTAAGCGATTAACCGGGTCGCTGTTTCTGGAAATATTAATATATTGCTGTCCCGTTAAATATTTCACTATTTTTAGTCTTTAGGAAGAGATCCAACTGAAATTTAGAGCTGCTTGCTAAGACCGCCAAGAAGGGGAAAGTGCCGTAAAGTTTCTTTCCTAACGAGAGAAGAAAAGTTCACTATAATCGGCGTAAGGCGGCATTGCACTACCACTTCAATCACTTTTGTTTGGAATTTTATTAGCTTTTTTTGTTGTTTTGATAATTAGGAAGATAGAAAGGATAGACATACCATATTTCAGAAAGAACGTAATGCTCCCTAAAAATAACGGTTTTTACTTCGAATCAGCCTCCGATTTTAAAATTATTGTCCCCAAAAGAAGCTGTTCTCTAAAAAAAGGAAAAGGGTCTTTAAATCAGTCTCGGATTTCTTGATTTTTGTCCCTAAATGTAGTATTCTCTAAAAAAGCCCTAAAACCTGGGACTATCCCGCCCAAATCGTGGCTTATGGTAAGCCTAGTGATAAGTATTAGGCCTAATTCATACAAGGGGTTCGTAAATAAGGTAAAAATTAACAGAAGCGTAATGTAGATAATAATAAAAACAACGGATCCAAAAATATTTAAAGTTCAGACAAAATTCCTTCCAATCTTGCAACTTTTGATACAATAAAATTTATGTGTTGTAAAAATTTAATTAAGATTTCTAAAATAAGGCAACGACATTTAACTTTGCTCACTTGTTATAAATCCTGCCGGACAATTATTCTTATTTATTTTTATATTTATCTTCCTGATTCGCAGAAAAGCGGCGGAGACGCTAATACGTGGAGCAAGCAATTATCCTGACCTGCTTACGGAGATGCCAAAATATTGTTGTCTGCTTTTATTTTGGTTTTTTAGTTTTATTGAGATATGAAGGGATTTAAAACTGCTTGCAAACACTACCAAGTAGGGCAAAGTGCCGTTAAATGTCTTTCCCAAGAACACAACAGAATGGCTTGAGTAGGTTTGGAACCGAGACCATGTCGATCACAATCACGGTGTTCTAACCACTCGAACATGTTGGGACTAGGGCAGGTGCATAGGCGTAGGCAAGAAGGGGGGTTTCAGGGGTCAAAACCCCCCCTTGAAGAATGGTGTTCAATCATATATACAGTACATTGTAATAAATAGGTTTTAATAATAGGATTTTGGTTTCTATTGTGTACCGCACTTTTTAAACTTAATTACTGCTTGCGCATCAATTTTTGCTATCGTTTAAATTGCTTCAAAGTTAGCTAATGTACTGTACATTGCCACTGTGAAGAAGACTTTCAAACTTGTAAAATATTGAAAGTTAAGCATGGGAATGGAAATAAACTGCATGGGAACAATAGCTTCAGTTCACAATTTTTTAATGCTCCAAAACTTCAAAACATTTTGCGCAAGTCCATCAACACGATTTCGTCAACAACAAAAGCTTAAAAACTTGTTCAAATTTGTGCTATCAGATGGGTCGATCGACACGAGAGTGTTAGTACTTTTTCAAATTTACAATTTACCGTTGTAGAAGCTTTGGCAGAAATTTCAGCATGGCCAGACAGAGAAACCTCATCACAAGCTCTGCAGTTGCCATCGACAATTACGCAAAGTAAATTTTGCATTGCTCTCTTAGTTTTAAAATACGTTTTTGGATACAGTGTTGTTTTGTATAAAGTTAAGCAAAAAAAGTCGATAAACCTTCTTGAGGCCGTCAACATTGCACAGGATATTGCAAATGAGTTGAAGTGTCTTAGAGAAAAAACCGAATATGAATTTCCCCAGCTCTATATTTTTGCGCAAGAAACGGCCAAAGCCGAAGATTTTATTTTGAAAATACCATGCCCTCTTGAAGACAGACCAATCGATGCAATATTGCTGCTGTAACAGATGAAGAACATTTTAGACTAGGGGTTTTTATTCTATTTCTTGATAACTTTATTGTCACTCTCAAAGCAAGATTTACAGCCCACAAATCGATTATTGGTGAATTTCAGTGTTTAATTTCTGCTGATCAAACTAGTGCACCAACTCCTCAACAAATTAAAAGTATTCAAGTTTTGGGAAAATTTTACGAAAATGATTTAACGAAATCCTGGGGAGAATTAGTGCCTGAACTGATATTATGTTACAGGAAACTTTTTCGGTTGAACGCAGCAGAAAGACCAACTGATGCGTTGAGCAGCATCAAGGAATGCACTTCCGATGCTGTTCTGAACATATTTACATTGATGACCATTTTGTTAACTCTTCCAGTGATAACATGCACTAGTGAACAATTGTAAAGCTTTCCACATTACGCAGACTAAAAACGTGCTTACGAAACACAAGTGGTACCACTCGAATGAATGGATTTGCATTTTTTTTTTTTTTTTTTTTTTATCTCTATATTTATCCTCCTGACTCGCAGGAAAGCGACGGAGGCGCTATACATAGGGTAAGCAATTACCCCGACCTGCTTCCGGAGATGCCAAGATATTGCTGTCCGCTAGTAATTTAGTAGAGATATGACTGCAATTTAGAACTGCTTGTCAAGACCACCAAGCAGGGGAAAGTGCCGTAAAGTGTCTTTCCCAAGGACACAACAGAATGGCGCAAGTAGGTTTTGAACCGAGACCATGCTGATCATCAGTCCGGTGCTTTAACCACTCGATTACTAAACATTTATAGGAGCCACACGCGTGCCTTGCCCTGATGATGTAATTAACAGATTAAGTGAAAAAAACACGCGTTTGAATATAAGCCTTTAAAAATTTTTTAAATATTTGTTAAGTAAGGTTATTTTTTTGTTTGTTTGATTTTCCACCTATTGTTCTCATCATTTACACGAGTTGCTTTTAATTTGAAAAGTTTCTTGTCATGATTGAATTACTCGCACATACCTTTTCAATAGTTAGTTTTACGGTTTGGTAAAAAGAAATTCATGCTACTGCAAATGTTCTTACAACCAAAACACTTTATTTTTGAATGTAGGCCTAATTTTTGAAAGTTTTTACCCACTACCAGGACTACTGAGAGCAATCACATTTTCGGCTCCAAAACCCCCCCCCTTTACAAATTTCTGCGTACGCCACTGGGCAGGTGAACTTAATTTGGGTGAAATAATTAGTAGCCCACATTTGATTTTGCCTCATTTAAAGTATGCTTATTTGCAGTAGCCTTTGATAGATTGCTGTTATTTTCACAATCGTTTTAGTTTGCTCTTTTTTCTGGCGTGGCCTTGATCAAAGTGTATATTGTTGGGGAGTGACAGAAGTAAAATTGAGATCATTTAAGTACCGTAATGCTGATTTTGCATAAGTATTCATATGAATATAATTTAGAGCTCATTAAATAATAGCGAGTGAATAATTAACAGTTCATAGCTTTACCGCCATATATTTTAATTTATTACAAAATTCTAGCCACCAACTTTAGCTTTCAGTAATAATCTACTGTGTAATTGTAGTGTAGGCCTATTTGCAACTGATTGTATCAGTTTCAAACACGAGCCCGAGCCGTGCAAAGTCCTGAAGTCCCACTGGAGGCCGCTAAGCCGAGAACAAGGACTTACAAGTGTTTTTATCTATAGTCCAGAGTAAAAGTTGAGGCCACAGAGTTCGTATTTCAAAGGCACGCTGGCTGTTTGTTGTAACCTATACCTTGCCTATAGAGTTTTCACTAAGTTCCCACCTGCATGGCGCGTGTGCAAAGTTTTTTTTTTGAGTTTCTTCTCATCACTTTCCTCAGAGAAAACTTTACTACTAGCAACTTCCAATCTTGCCATAACACTTCACTGATCAATATCTGTACAATTAAAGAAACAGTGTAGCAAGTGGTCAGGAATCTTTCACTTCATCCTTGTCACAAAACAGCGCAAACAGGTGCAACATCTAGATAAGACGAATCTGGTGTGCTTTTAGGCCCTAATCTTTGGGCACTGTTTTTTGGCTCTAAAGTTTCCCAACTAACCTTAACCCTAACTCTCATTTTTGGTGCCATGAAAGTTGATGTCTGAAAACTTTTTCCTCAAAAAACCATTTCGAAGGAGACAAGTATGTTAGATTGTTTTCCTGTTTAGCGCTTCAACCGGAGTCTTGTACGCTTACAGACTTGCGATCATAACGATATGTAACAGAGAGTAGGTCTAGTACAGTGGTTTTCAACCGGTGGGTTACGGGCCAGTGGAGGGCCATGCTGCTGTTTTCAGTGGGTCATTGAGCATAAATCAGAATGAAAGCAACATGAGACTTGTAAAATGATGTCATTATGATCAAGAAATTGGAAACCAATTCCAAGTGAAAACCTTTTTTTTTTTAGAGATCATTATATTTTTGAGACTAAAATTAAATTCTGTTCACCAAAGTGGGTTGTTAAGTTACCTCGGGTTGGAAAGTGGGCCATGGTACAAAGAAGGTTGAAAACCGCTGGTCTAGTAGCTTACTTTTGCGGGATGGGACGATTTGGCCAGCCGTTTTGGCGCCAGCCATTGTGGCAGTGTGTCATTTTCTTATTCGTAAAAGCTTGAAAGGAGTTAGGGTTTAGGTTAGGGTGATTGATTGTACTGTTTTATTCAAACTTTCCTGCTAGTTTCAAATAGACTGGCGCCAAAATTGCCGCGCCAAAACGGCTTCGCCAAATAATACCCTACCCTATCTTTTGAAGGCAGTGCAAAACTACGAATCATGTGGTTACTTCAAGTTGGTAACATTTCAAATTACTGCAAAGTTTAACCGAAACTTTTTAGAGAGAAATCATTTCTAGATAAAAAGGGTAATCACTCAAAAATAAAAAGACAAACACAATACTAACAGTTCTAAGCAAGTTAATGACGGTACCAATATAGAAATATGCTCAAACAGACAACGAATTAAAAATAACAAGTTGGGAGGGATAGTTGAACAAACAATTGATTAGCAGCTACCACAAACCGCTTGCCAAATCCAATCAAATAACGAAAGTAGCAAATGGCGTTCAAATTCAAGCAAGCAGCTGATGACAGCTGTACGAATCTTGTTCGAGTTTTATTAAAAGACAACAGTTGCAATGCAAACCATCAGCCCAACGTCAAATCGTAGTGGCTACTCCCATGGCTCTGCGCAATCCAGCCTGGTCACACACATCCCCGGGAGTGACAGAGCTGCTTAAACTTAACAAAGATTGCTGAAGTTTTTCGGCTATGGCCTGCTCCTTGGCAGTCGGAGGGTCAAGATTTGGCTCGTCGTTGTTCGGTTTCACACTGAGTCGATCAAATTGTTCTTTCTCTAAATTCTTCAAGAGAGCAACATTGTCATCCAGAGCTGCTTTTACATCAAGAGTATGTGGAGTACCATCAACTATAAAACACAATATTTTAATCATATAAATATTTCGATTATATTGTATTATGTTGTTTAAAAGATTCTGTACAGCTGGCACAAATCGGTTTGTTAAAAAATTCTGTATACTTTTAAGGCGCTGAAAGCTTCTTATCATTAGAGGTCACATTTATATTAGGCAGTAATAAAGAAGGCTGCATAGGTTGAAATATACTTATATTTTCGACTTTTGTGAACAAAGGTGAAGACCTTTTTCTGGTCTTCACACATCTGAACAGGGCAACATTCGAGAGTCGTACCTTAAATTTAGTCGAATATCAAAAAAAGGTCATTCAAATAAAAAGTTTGTAAAACTGCTTTACCAATAAAGGGAAAGACTTTCTTTTCTGGTCTTCGACTAAATTTAAAGTACGATTTTTGAACATTGACACAAACATTTATATCGCTCTTTATCTAATATGTACAGTTAAAATAATTAATAATGCAAAAGCTTGCTTTTATGGAGGTCGCGTGTTTCTCATCTAAGCATTGGTATACGTATATTATAGTCGACACGTTGGGTACACTCATGGGAAACGTGATCGATTGTTCAAGTGCTTGGGAGTATTAGCAAGATATTTGATATTTCAGAGTCACATCACTAAATAAAAAATTTTTAACAAGGGAGTAATAGTTTAGTATCGCCGAAAGTAAATCCAGGTAATTCGCTTGACAGTTTCCATGAGTATAATACCTGTGACGTTTTCCTGTTATGATTAGTAATACACTTTTACTTTATCTTTACATTTATCCCGCTGACTTTTAGGAAAGCGTCGGAAGTGCTATACATAGGGCAAGCAATTACCGTGACCTGCTTCTGGAGATGCCAAGATATTGCCGTCAGATAGAAATTTTTTATTTTGGTTTTTTATTTTTATAAAGATTGACTGAAATTTAGAACTGCTTGCCAAGACCGCCAAGCAAGGGAAAGTGCTATAAAATATCTTTTCCAAAGACACAACAGAATGCTTGCTTTAATATAAACTTGCTTTTAGCATTAAATAATCAAAAAAAATACACAACCTAAAATATTTTATAATAAATAAAGTATATAAGAATATCTTTGCAAACCTGTTTTGTGTTTAGTTTCCACCTCTTTTAGAAAAGAAACATCAATTCCAAGCTCTTTTAAAGATTTTAGTTCATTAAAATCTATTTTAACATTTTGTGGTAAACTTGACTTATCTTCATCTACCTTTCTTCGTTTTTTATGAATTTCTTCTATTGCACTACTATGAGCCCCATGAGTAACACTATCAAGTATATCTCCAACCATTCGCACTAGACCTTTACCACAACCAGAAACAAAGTCTTCAATGCTCTTTGCGAAAAGCAAACCATTTTCACCTCCATAAGCTGACAATAACAAGTCACTTTCTTCTTGAGTCAAATTTGAAATACGAGAATCATATGTAGGTGCATATGAGCCAAATGGACCATAACTAAGATATTCTATAGGAGTAACTTTATTTCTTTTGTCTTCTTTGGGCTCTGGCATTACATCGAAACCTGATGCAATACTACCAGTTAATGCACCCAAATCAACTTCACGTATTGCTTGTTCTTTTGCTTCAGGATTAAGTATATTTAAAGTGGTTTTGCCTTGATCATCCATTCGCAAAAAACTAATGCGGTTTTTGGGGCAACGAGCTTTTAAACGTTTTTTGGCAGCTTTCATGCTTTGAATAGCATCAACTGCAACAGTATCCTCATTGTCAGCATCAGTAAAGCTTATGGCATCAGGATGAGCTCTTAAATCAAAATCTTCAATTTCTAGATTTTCATTTGTTTTTTCTTCACTATTTGTAGGTAAAGTTTCAGGAACAGATTCCATGGTAATATTTGAATCAGTTTTGGCAATTATTTCAACTGAGTCTTCTTCTAATATCGAAAAACCAAAAATATCAGAAAGCTCTTGCTTATTCAGACTATGTAAAAACTTTAAAGAACGCCTCACATTTTTTAGACGCTCTTTGTTCATAATCTTTGCACCTGCAGCAGAGAGTTTTTTTGCAATGTCATAATACATTGTGTCAGGTTTGTTGTATACACAGCAGTTTTCAATCATTAAATTAAAGTCTTTTTTAAAATTATTAACATTGTAGTACTGATTAGTGATAATTTTGTTTCTTATAGTACTAAAATCCATTGGTTTGCTGATAACTGAGGAATAGCCTGGAGCAATCATATCATTAACAGGCCAAGCAAACACTTCATGAGTGTCTTTTCTTTCCAATTGTTTTAATAAATGTTCAAGCAAACTATTCAATGCCTTGCGCATATGTGGTTGAAGTGGTGCATAAGCAGGCAACACAGGAGTAACTGGTGATTTTGGGATAGGTAATGGTAAAATTTCTTCTACTTTCATGTCTTCTTTTTCAGCAATTGGTGAAGGAATTACTTTATTTTGGATTGTAATATTACTATCTGAATTATTATCAGGTATTTTGATTGATATACTTGATGCAGCAATGAGTTCTTTATATTCATTTTCATTATCAGCATGGCGTCGTTTCTTTTTTCTCTTTTTTAGTTTACGACTTGGCACATCAAGTGAAGATGATGAAGGTGAGTTTGCAGCATAATCAGAATCATACATTACTTCTGAACCAAGTTTCAAAACTAATTTTAAAGGAGTTTTATCAATTCCAGTTTCTCTTGAATAATGTTCTTCTGATTTATGTTTTTTGTGCTTTTTACCCATTATGTCTTATAGCAAAAATAAGCAAAAAATTATAAAAAACTTCAAAGTATTTTAAAATTATATTTAGTTATTACTGTAAATATAAAAATATTAAAAAATTTTTCAGCTTACACCATATTAAAATTGAGTACTGTCTAAAAATTTTTTGAAACTTTGAAATAATTTTTCCAAAAATTTTTAGGATAAACTAAAACTTAAACAAAAAAGCAATATAAAATGAAACGCTTTTTATATAACAGTAGAAAACTACACTTAAAATACAAACAAAACGTAAGTAAAATAATAGAAAAAATCAACCCTTGTATTATTATTATTCTCTATTTATCCTCTAGACTTGCAGGAAAATGTTGGTAATGTTAAATGTTAAGCGATAGAGAAATGTTAAAGAGAAAAGACTATGCCAAAACCAAAGCCAGGTGTTTGCTCAGTTTGCACCATAGAGGTGACGATTGTCATCATTGTTTGGAAGGTCATCCACTCCAGGTCAGACACAAACAGGACTGGGGCTAAGGGTTTATTCTTTTACTACCCCAGGCTGCTTCACTCCTGGATCAGATGCTGGCAGTGATGTTGTTAAGCCATCAAGGAGTTTTGTCATCCAAAACTGTCAGAACTTGAGCTCCACATGGTGCTTGATGTATGGGGCATGCTATTAGAGCGTGGTCTGCAGTTTGTTCAGAGGTGCCACTCTTGCAATTCGATGAAGCAGTGAGACCCCATTTGTGCATGGACGAATGGAATTGCCCAACACCAGTCTGCAGATGGTTGAGCTTAATCCAAGCTGTTTGGGGCAAGCTATCCCAATAGGCCTATAACTGGTCCTGGGTATAAAAACACGGAACCTGGAAGTATTCTCACAAATCTCTGCATTCCATTTATGGTTTGTCCACTCAAAAGTGCAGATACCAAGTCCAGCAAGGTTGTTTAAAAGATTCTGTGCAGCTGGCACAAATGGGTGTCTAGATCTAAGTTTTTCCTGGTGAGCATCTGCAGACCCACTTAAAAGACCATACAGCATATGATCAGGGTCCAGAGATCCATGGTAAGCCAAGAAGGGTGTTGCTCCCTGTCAGTGAAGTTCAGCTGGCTGGATGCCTGAAAGTCTGGGTAAGTGGTCTGTTGGAGTGGGACCACTGTTGATGATAATTTTTTGGTTCTTCTACACTATTTATTGAGCTGACTTCACAAGCTTTTAAATTTTTAAGAATCTTCAAAACCTGCATGGTTGATAATGGCAAACAGTGAATGAGACCCAATTTTTTTTCAAATACTTCTAGGTATTAAGTATTCACATACTTAGATATGTACTTGGGAAATCTAGCAAATTTATCTTTATTTCTTGCTTCACTTGATTGTTACAGACAAAAACAATGTTTGATTTCAAACAATGTAAAAGAACCATTTTGTGAAAAAACCTAAAAGTCTATTACAAATGTGTCAATGAAAATATTTTTATTACAAAACAGTAGAGGTGGCTGGATCCACATAAAGTGGGATCTGAAACAGGTCCAAATCCTTAAAAAAAAACTGGTCCATATCAGATCTACATTGTTTTAACATCATGCAGCATGGAACCACTCCAGATCAAGAAAAATTTTGAAAAGAAAAAATTTTTAAATACAATCATAATCATCAAATTTTGCAAAGCAGCTGTTGTTTGCATTGTTCAATAAAGAGGTAAAAAAAAGCTGACAGGCCAAAAACATGAATTGCCATGTCACAATAAAAAAATTAAAAAGACCTTAAAGTACATAATTTTAACTTCAGGCACTCAAATACAAGCAACACACATTATTCAAAACATTTACATATGAAAGTCAGATTTTGCCATTGTTTTCATATTTGCAATTGCTGCTATGCACTACTTAAAACTATCAATAATAATCTCAGCAGGTCAGTTGTTTTTGAAAATTTTAAAAATCATACAGCAAATATTAAAAATATATTTAAACAGCAATAAAGGAAATTACAACAATGAACTATCCCTTTTAAATAGTGAAGCCTGGTGTGCATATATATATATATATATATGCATATCTAAATACAAATCAGATTCTGAAATAAACTACAATAAATAAAATGACTAAAACGAAAAATTTAGGTAAAAAATTTGGGTCTTGTTTACTGTTTACCATTATTAACCTTGCAGGTTTTGGGGATTTCCCAAAATTTAAAATGTAATAAACTAAACTTGGCAAATAGTGAACAAGAGCAAATAATTTTATGTAACAAACATATTCTTATAGATCTTACTTAAACCAAATTTACTTAATTTTTCATTAGATGGCAACACAGCTGAAAAACTTCTTAACACTTTTTATGGCATATAATATCATAAATCTGAATTTAACTCACACTCCTGGTGCATCACAACTTTTTTGCTAAATAACTGCATTATTTTTGAGCCTTTTTAAGAAGAGACAGCAATTGTTATTTGTTGGAGAAACTAACTTGGAATTACCCTTACAGCTGTGGGATGCAATAAAAAAGAAACCAAGAGAAAAAGAATTTCTTGAAAAATGATAGTAATCACAGGGGGATTCTGGGTTAGTTTTACTAACAAAAATCGCTCATGGTCGCTTATTGAAGAGATCCTTACTTTTTGCATAACAGAAGCATGCCACAATTTTAACAAAAAAATCCAATTCTATAACAACATATAAAAGAAAATAACTTCAAAATGAATCAAATCAGTCTTTTGTATGAAATAACTGTATTTGATAAAAAAACTCAATTAAATTAATGAAAACATAAGCTCATAACTAGTCTCCAAATATAGGGTCTCTTTAATAAGTCACCATAAATGATTTTTATTTGTGAAACTAGCTGGAACCCCCCCGATGTTACTATCACTTTTTGAAAAGATTGTTTTCCTCTTAGTTTCTTTTTTATTTTGTCCTGGTGCTGTGGGGAGATTCAGTTTAGTTTTACTGAAAAAAATTATTTATGATGATTTGAAGATACCCCAAATACATGTACAAACAACAAACAACAACAAAAAACAGATTCTTAAATTGCTTAAACATATTTGTCACAAAAGGTGACCAATATGCTGCCAAAGCAATAAAGGAATGTTTCCAAAGATAATACAGGGTGACACAAAAAAAACGGTCATCACCAAAATTCGAATAACTTCCAAAGTTTTATTTATATATATTGACACAAAATTTCAGCTACATTAGGTCACGTCCTGTGTAGCAGACAACTCGAAAATTTCAAGTCTGTACTACAAAACCTCTTTGTTTCACTGGCGCTCAAAAAATGTGCTCGAAATGAGCTCCCCGGCGCTGCAGGCACACTTGTATCCAGCGGGCAAAATTCTCGATGACCCTCCCGCATTCCTCCCTTGGGATCGCTCTTATTGCTGCTGTGATTGCTGCCTTCAGGTCAGGGATACTTTGGGGGTTGTTGGCATAGACCCGGTCCTTAAGGTATCCCCACAGATAAAAATCTGAGGGGTTCAAGTCCGGTGAATACGGCGACCACTGCGGGTCACACCTGCGGCTGATCAGTCGGTCAGGAAAACGCTGCTGTAGCCATGCCAATGATTCTTTTGAGGTGTGAGGGGTAGCACCATCCTGCTGGAACCACTGGAGGACCCTGACAACCAAGTGCTGTCCAGAACTTGCCAAGCACCTGGACATATCACTCGGTGTTGATTGTCACACACTGCTCATTGTCGTCCTCGAACCAGAATGGTCCAATGATGCCATGTTTGGAGATGGCAACCCAGGCAGTGCACTTCAGAGAGTGTAATGGCCTTTGCAGACAGTGCTCAGGGGATGTGCTTCCCCAGAAGATGTTGTTTTTAGAGTTCACGTGACCCGACAACAGAAAATGTGCCTTGTCCGAAAACCAGACATTGTCAAGAAAGTCTGGCACAGCGTCAATCTTGTCGCAAAACCACTGGCACATGATCACGCGCTTCCTCATGTCATCAAGTGTAAGCTCAATCAAAATTCTCCGCACGGACTCTCAGTTGATTCCAAGCTCCTGACTTCGCCGACGCACAGACTTGCTTGGGCTGCGGGCAACAGAGTCTCTGACTGCAGCAACGTTGTGCGGTGTCCTTGATGATTTCGGTCGTCCAGAGTGTGATTGTCTGCTAGTGTCTTTACGATTGAGGTTATGCACAGTCCCATGGGTTCTGAACTTGTTGACCCATCGGTAGATCATTGAATGAACAGGAAATTCACGACATCTAAACCGTTCTTTGAATTGCAATTGAGCTGCGTGGATAGACTTCTGCCGAAAATATGCCTCAACTATAAATATCTTTTGCTCAGTAGTCCATGGCATCTCGAGGGTCAAATTTGGTAGACTCTTATAACATTAATACTTATTGGTAAATCTGAAAAATGGAAAGAATTGATTAATTATTTCAAACATTATTCAACTTTAGGTGATGACCGTTTTTTTTGTGTCACCCTGTATATATGATAAATACAATATACAAGCACGAAATTCAAGCATTGATTCAATATAAGCACAAAATTCAAGTATACACATATATAGCACATATATATATATATACATGCAGCATAACATACACATATATAAGCATACACATACAAGCACAAAATTCAAGCATACAGTTGATCCAAATCAATAGAAATTCAAGCATTAAATTCAATCACACATTCTCATAAGAAAGATTAAAATAATGGGCTTTGAGAGAAGATTTTGACAGACCGAGACTGACTGACAGAGAAGTAGCAGATCTGATAGAAGGTGGTAAATTATTTCATACTGTAAGAGCAGAATATCTGAAGGCATTTGAAATTTTGTAATATTTAGGAAAAGGCAGAGGTACAAGATGATTAGCACAATTTGAGGTATGCAAACCAGTTGGGGCTGAGACAACACAATTAAATCTTTTAGATAATCAGGTGCCCTACCATGTATAAATTTGAATACGGTCAGTGAAATTTTATATAGAATACAATAACAAATAGGTAAAATATGCAATTCCACAGCAAGTTTAGTGACAGATACACCTTCTCTCCAACAAAATCGGCATTTAGCATACACGAAATGAACACAATCATTTAATAACACTTAAAGTTTAGTTAGTAGCTTTTTAGATGAAATGGTCCTTTTGACCCGTGGCAAGATTTCTTTTGGTGGGTTTCTTTGCCTGCCTGACCCTTTTTGGTCCAGACCCTTTTGGTCTTTGAGTTTGTTGTTTCTCCGACCCATGATTATACAACATTCTCTGAATATGGCTCAGATGTGTGTATTAATTATCTTCTTTTCACTTTCCTTTTCTTATTAACATCACATCGCTTTGTTCAAAGGTACGGCGACCATGCACAACTGACGTTGTGCATGTAATAACGTACTTTGTTTAGTCACTGCTTCCTTATTCACAATCTTTATTTCTATATGCACTTTGATTAATTTCAAGTTGATTGTGAGTAAAAATGAAAATAAATAAATTTTCTAGATAACTGATAATACAAAATGTTGCAACTGTCCAAACATGAAAAAATGTTAAGATATCACAAGCTGTAGTTTTCTATCTTTATCCAACATCTTACCAATTCTATACAAGTTATGTAATCTAGAGTAACAAGTCTTGATTATTTGATTAATCTGTGGCTCCAAGCACAGTGTTTCATCAAAAATAAATCCTAGATTTTTGACTTGTTTCACTTTATCAAAGTTCAAATGAATATTATCATCCAAAAACAGTGAACAATAAGTAAACACTTTAGGCATGAGACTAGGGTATAGACTTATTTCTATAACATCTGTTTTGTTGATATTTAATTTGAGAAAATGATTATGCATCCAAACATTTATATCTAATAAACAATTTTGGAGTTTGGATTTACAATGATTACGCATTTGTATAAATCTGGCAAAAAGTTTTACACCAGATGCCCTTCCTGCTGCAACCCTCCCCATTTATCCAGGCTTGGGACCGGCATCAAGAGATACAGAAATGTGCCACCGATAGCTGGGACCAGCATCAAGAGACACAAAAATGTGCCACGGATAGAAGAGGGAGACCAAAGAGAAGATTTTTAGATGTGGTAAAAGAAGATATGAAGGAAGTTGGTGTGAAGAAGATGGACATTTGTGAATGATGTGGAGAAAGATGTGGAGAATGATGATACGCTGTGGCCACCCCTGACTAATGGGAAAGGCCGCAAGGAGAAGAAGAAATTTTGGAGTTTGACAAGGCAATCTTAATCCATCAATTCAGATCTGCTTGGTTGAAAGTTACTTTAGATTAAGAAAACAAACTCAAAAAATGTTGGTAATTAATTTGATCAAACACCAACTTGAGTACTGGTACCTTACCTTTCACTTAATTCATACTTTTCTTTGCTATAGCCTAAATCAGGGTTTCCCAAACTGTGTGCCATAAAAAGGATTAAAGTGTGTTGCAAAATTTTCATGTTTTGACAGAAAGCCATAGATTCTTGGTCTACAGATAACTTATGTGTTTTATGTAATTTTAGTATTGCTAAAAATCTTAAATATAAGCTGCTTCAATAAAAATGTAAAACAAAAGAGGCCATTTGCATAAAGTTGTTTGCTTTTTGGGTGGGTTTTGGGAGAAATTAAAGATCAAATCAAAGTGAAGATCTTTTTTTTTAATAGGTCACCATAAATTTTGGAGAAAAACAGCAAAATAGCAATATAGCAAATAGCAAAATTAAAATTTTTTTTAAAAACATATACAGCAAAATGAAACTATATGCTGCATTTTCAAGGGGGGTCGAGGCAACTGCCTCATTCACCTTATCCAATATCTACCACTGTCAGTATCAAAACAATTTTGTAGACACACCCTTTCATTAGATGTTGCTGCTATCATATATTAAAGATAATTTCTGTATGTAAACTTGAAGAGTGTATTAAGTAGGCTTTCACCTTTATGAAGTAAGTGTGCCATAGGCAAACTCAGAATTTATTAGTGTGCCGTAATGAAAAAAACTTTGAAAAGCACTGGTCTAAATTAATAAGTAAATTAATGAAACAATTGAAAGAGCAGATAAATGTTCTATGATGAAAAAATAAAGATATAATAATGAAAGAAATTGGGGTTTCTTAAAGAAGTCACCATAAGCAATTTTTGTCAATGAAACTAACCTGAAATACCCCCCTGTGGTTACTATCACTTCTTAAAATCATTTTTCTCTTGGCTTCTTTTTTATTTCTTTCTGTTGCTGTAGGGGCAGGGGGGGTTCCAGTTAATTTCATCTGCAAAAAATGTTTATGGCAATTTCTTGAAAAAACCCAGAAATTGAACAACCAACAATAGTGACATAAAATTTTAACCACACACAAAGCTTTAAGGTGATTCTCACCAAAAAAACAATATAAAAATCACTGTAGCCATGTAAATTTCAACAGGAATACAAAACTTTAATGGACCTAGACCAGTGGTTCTCAACTTGGAGCCTGGCAAAATTTTGATGGGGCATAGAGATTTAAGACATTATAAAACAATTTTTGTGGGAAAATACAAAATGAAAATGCATATGTTCAAAATTAAACTGATTTGGTAAATGTATCAAGCTGGTTCACTTACCTCAGAGTTTCTCAAATGGGGCTTTGGCCCCTTAAACTTTGAAAGTAATGACCTTTTTTTAGTCTTCATTTGTCTTTTGGGATTAAAATGAAAGAATCAGAGACACTTTTGAGTCTTTTCAATAAGCAACAGTGAGTGATTTTTATTAGAGAAACTAACCAAGAATCCCCCTGTAATTACTACTGTTTCTCAAGAGATTCTTTTTTATTGCCTCCCAGTGCTGTGGAAAGATTCCAGGTTAGTTTCACCAACAAAGAATTGGTCTTTTCTTGAAGAGACTCAGAGTTTCAAAGTGATGACATTTTTTTTAGTCTTACTTCTCTTTTGGGACAAAACTTTAAGCAGGGGGCCAGGGGGTGTTGAAAGACTCTGGAAAGGGGTCATGAACCATGAATGGTTGAGAACCACTGCTATAATCCAACAAGTCATGATATTAATTCAGACAAACAGATACAATTTGGGCAAAATATATTCTCGCCAAAAAAATTTTCAGCTGTTACAGCTATGTATCACCACATGAGGAACATTAAAATTTTAGAAGTGATTTAGGTGAGGCATGGCCAAAAAAAGGTTGAGCTAGACAATTGAGCTTTTATTTGGCTCAACAAAAAATTATTGTTCTTTTACATAGAGTATTTAAAGCAGAAATGTAAAGCATCCCACATACATTAAGAAATTTTTTTAAACAATGAATGCAGTAAGTGCAAATAAATTAATTTTAACTTGAGATGAAAAATTGGAATGTTGACATTTTAATATCTATGTCAGTATATTAGCATCAATACTTGTTTATTTGAAACTCCCACAACAAGAGTTTCGTTACAGTTTTATCACCAATAATACCTTGCTCAATCAATGGAACGTCATCATTAATTAGTTGCTATGATAATTAAGCATTTGAAGCAAAACAAGGTCGCAAATCAAAAAACCCTTCTGACTTTCTCAATCTTACTTCAGTTTACCAAACCTTAAGCGTCAATGTTTCTAATCAAATTAGTAGTGAAGTGTTTTATAAACTTCAAAAATAAACTAGATATACTTCAATAAAACACAGAATTGCATTGGCATGAGCGTTTGATTTGGATTGTTGATTCCAAACCAAAATCACACAAAAGTTCGCAGTGGCATTGGAGAATTCTAAATCGAATCAAAATTTTAAAGATTAATCAAATTGGTTCTTACCCAACAGTTTTTTGTGTACTGTGGGAAGACTGAGCACGATTGCAAAACTTAAGAAAAAAGAAAGGATCCGGATCCGCAACCACACTAAAAAGTTAGATCTGATCTGAAACTGCTCCGGATTTGCTTCACAATTTGCAGATATCCGCTGCATAGCAGAGATGAGCATGGACTGGAGTCGGAGTCGGACTGGAGCCGGAGTATGGCATATTTTGTCGGAGTTGGACTGGAGCTGGAGTCGGTTTTTACTAATTTGTAATGGAGTCGGACTGGAGTCGGATTCTATCTTTTAAAAATCAATAAATTTCAAATATTAGAAGAAACATTTTTATATCATAAAATGTTTTTTTGATCTTTAAAATATTTTATTCCTGGCATTTATTTCGAGTTTATTGCTCATACCCGACACTTGCGGCTAGTTCTTTATTTATTATTTAAAATTGACATGTAAAATAATTGCTATTGTTCAAGCAAATCCCAGCCTAACCTAACCTTAACCGTAACGCTTGCCTTTACATGGGTTCTTTTATATGAGTCCGTATCACCCTGTCTAATACACTGGTGGCTGGTATTATATTAGTTTTTATTGTATATGTATTTGTAGCCTGCATAAAGATTGTCTTGTTACCAAAATGATGGTATAAATGCAAAAAATTTTTTCCCATGGTCATAACCTATCTATATGATTTTTTTTTAATGTTAAGTTTAAGCTAGTGCAAATTTACTGGTATACTTGCGTGATATTTGCCAATGTTAAGTTTAAGCTGCTAAGTTCAATCTAAGATAAAATATTATTACATTAGTTAAAATAAATTTGATATATCTAGGGTATACAAAATTATTTTGTTTAACACGGATCTAAATGCCTTATTTGGTAAAGGCACCTACTCAATGAAATATAATAACCACAAAATTAATAATTTAAATTCAACATTGCAATAATACACTACAAGCGCCTAGTACATTAATATTCTCGTCGATTTCTTTGGCTTTTTATATCATTCCGATTTTACTGTAATGAATTAATTTGACGTGTTATCAGTTTCAAATTTACAGCGAATTTTCTACTTGTAACTATATATACCTAATGAGATCTAACAAGAACGAAAGAGGCGCTTGTAGTGTATTACTACAATGTTGAATTTAAATTATTAATTTTGTGGTTATTATGTTTCATTGATTAGGTACCTTCACCAAATAAGGCATTTAGATCCGTGT
The DNA here is from genome assembly GCA_963680785.1 of Diplosoma virens. Taxonomy (NCBI): domain Eukaryota; kingdom Metazoa; phylum Chordata; class Ascidiacea; order Aplousobranchia; family Didemnidae; genus Diplosoma; species Diplosoma virens. Next base: position 38,741,913 of record OY796890.1, on the reverse strand, counting down.
TAAACCAAATAATTTTGTATACTTGTGATACGAAGCACGAGATCCCTTTTCATTTATGTTACGTAATTTTTCACACTACTAAATAAGCTTTGATAACGCGGAGCTTGTCTCTTAATCATTATTCCAATATATCTAGGGTATTTATTTTGAGCAGCCTAGATTACTTTTAACAAAAACATGAATTTTTCTTCTAATGAAGTTTGCAAACTTCTTGAAGATAGCAAATTGCTGGAAATACCTAACACTTTTATTATAGAAAGAGCACAGTTTGGCAAAAATTTTTATATTTAAATCATATTGAAAGTAAAGATTGTATTGGACACGTAATTTGTAAAACTTATAACCAAGCATTAAAACATAATAAGTCGACTAGTAAAACAACACATTTAAATGATCACTTAAAACGATGCAAATATAATGCAAAAATATCTCCTAAAGTAACAGCATATTTTAGTAAGTTTGACATGAGCTTGTCAAAATTTATAAAAGACACAGTGTTAAATAGTTAAATTACATTTGTTGTATCAGATGTAAGACCATTAAGTGCAGTGGAAGGTGATGGATTAATACAGTTTGCAAATGCAATAATAAAAGTTGGAGCTACACGTGGCATTGTTAATGCAAAAGCAATACTTCCTTCCAGATTCACTATAGAAAGAAGCATCGAATGCATCAGCTTCAAGTGAAAAGCTGATAGAGGAAGTAAATAAGGCTATTAAAAAATATAGTTTAATTGTTATTACCACAAATTTATGAACAGATCTAAGATCATGTAATTTTTATTCTATTACCATACATTTTATCAGCAGCAATCTTCTTCAATTAAGAGTGATATGTGTGAAAGAATTTAATGAGGCAAAAACAGAAGAAAACCTTGAAAAAATACTTTTTAAAAGTTTATCAGACTTTGGAATGCCTTTTGAAACATTGGTGGATTGTTTTTTGTTCGATCATTGTTTGGCTGATTAATTAGTAAGTTACGACCAACTTACTTATTTTTACAAGATTTTGTTTTTTGTTTGAATATGAAATTTTATTAACATGGAGTCGGATTGGAGTTGGATCATAGTTTAGAAAAAATTCTTGGAGTTGGATTGGAGTTGGAGTTTAAATCAATGGAGCCGGACTGGATTCGGACCCCAAAAAAAGTGAATCCGCTCATCTCTGCTCCATAGACACCTCCACATTAGTTGATTATGTGTATTGTAAATCGTCGTCTTCTTTTAAATTTAGGGCATCCACTCCGGGTCAGTTACAATCAAAACTGGGGGTGAAGGTTTATCTTTTTACTACACCAGACCTCTGTACTGCCCGGATAGATCAGATGCTGGGCGTAATGGTATTGAGCCAGCATCGGATTTAGTAGTTAACTGGGTGGCTATTTATATGGTTTTTCCTATTCCTTTTCAAGCAACACTTTCATATTCTTTGTATATTACTGCTTTATTTTTGTTTTGTTTTTTCTGTTCACGTGATGCTACAAATGTGTTGGTCATTGCAATTTGTGAATTTTGTATAAAACTGCCTGTTTTCATGCTGGATAAGTTGTTTTGAATAAACTTAGTTCTTCGTCTTCTTCAATATCCAATACCACCCGACCTCGTGCTCCATGTGATGCCTGATGTATAGATGTAGCGGTTTTATGTAGGTAGGTATGTATATATAAGTTTAGTATATGCTTATACTTCTACCACCACTTACATATATAGTTGATCGAGAGTCTAGGAACGGATTCTTTTCCGTCTCTTTGAGAATTCATGCAGTTCAATTTTTCTTAATTATCACAATACAAATCATTTAGCAACTTATCCTTATTTATACAGTATCTTATTCAAATAGAATCTCATCAGCAAAGTCGAAATCCACGCTACTAAATTTTAGTCGAGTGGTTCCCCAACAGCCTGCACTGTGCAGCTTTGATTTTTCAATGGCGTCAAATATTTTTAGTTATTTTATTTTTATCTCTATATTTATCCTCCTGACTCGCAGGAAAGCGACGGAGGCGCTATACGAGGTGTGTTTGAAAAGTATCGGGACTGTATGCTTTGCACAAACAACACTTGCAACAGTGATAAAAGCTTTGTTTTTTAAGATGGTGCAATGTCTTGTGGTTGTAAAAACGTAGTTTCAGCATTCTGTGACAACCATATGCTTTTTTACAGGCTTTTCTTGAAAGATGCTTTACTGTAGTTCGTTTTGGGATAATTTATTTAGTAAATATTTTTTTCTTTTTTTTTCTTCTTTTGTTAACAAATAATGAGCATTGAACAAAGAATCAATTTGAAATTTCTCGTTCGACTTGGAAAAACTCCAACTGAAACATTCAATTTGCTCCAAGAAGTTTACGGAGATGCTACGATGTCAAGAACTCGGATTTTTGAGTGGCACAAGAGGTTCAGAGAGGGAAGAGAGGATGTGGAAGATGATCCTAAGAGTGGAAGGCCAACAACAAGCAGAACAAACGAAAATGTTGAGCGTGTGAGAGAAAAAGTGCGCAGTGACTGCCGCCTTACTGTTAGAATGATAGCAGATGAGTTGAGCATGAATAGTGAGAGGGTGTGGAGGATCATTACAGAAGATCTGGGGATGAGGAAGGTTTGTGCGAAAATGGTACCAAGGTTGCTGAATGATGGGCAAAAGGAAAATCGTGTGCAAGTGTGTCAAGACATCCTGAAACAACTTGAAATTACACCAGATCTGCTGAGTAGAGTTGTTACCGGTGATGAGTCGTGGATCTTCAAGTACGATCCACTCACCAAACGGCAGAGCCTTGAATGGAAGAGTGCATCCTCATCAAGACCCAAGAAAGCAAGGCTGTTCAAGTCCAAAATTAAGGTGATGCTGATTGTTTTCTTTGATGTTCATGAAATTGTTCATCTAGAATTCTTGCCACAGAGCCAAACCATTAACCAGAATGTTTACAAAGACATCTTGCGACGTTTGATGCGTTCGGTAAGGGAGAAAAGAAGAGAATTGTGGGAGACAAAGTCATGGCTGCTTCATCATGACAATGCTCCTGCTCATAATGCCTTAAGCATACGACAATTTCTTGCAGAAAATAACATTGCCGTGCTGGAACAACCACCCTACTCGCCAGATCTGGCTCCCTGTGATTTTTTCTTGTTTCCTAAGCTCAAGGGAGTCATTAAAGGAACCCGTTTTCAAGACTCAAAAGCCATAACAACAGCCGTAACGAAGGAACTACGAGCGATCCCAATGGAATCTTTCCAAAAGTGCATAGAAGCATGGTGGCAGAGATTAGAAAAGTGCATTCGAGCTCAAGGAGATTACTTTGAAGGGGACAAGTTGTAATTTTTACGTGGCATTTCAAATAAAATAATATTTACACAGTCCCGTTACTTTTCAAACAGCCCTCGTACATAGGGTAAGCAATTACCCCGACCTACTTCCGGAGATGATGAGCTGCAAGATATTGCTGTCCGTTGGTAATTTAGTAGAGATATTACTGTAATTTAGAACTGCTTGCCAAGACCACCAAGCAGGGGAAAATGCCGTAAAATGTCTTTCCCAAGAACACAACAAAATGGCGGGACTGGGTTTTGAACCGAGACCATGTTGATCATTAGCCCGGTACTTTAACCACTCGACCACGCTGGCGACGCATGGCTTGCATGCCCTGACCACACGCCACTGTCGTAGAGTTGGTTTAAACTACTTTTAATCAAATCACTCAGCTATAAAATCAAATTAAGTTTTTGATACTCTTCTAGGAACCAAGAGCATGTTAGATGCAGTGGCGTAGCTAACCATTGGATATTGTGGATATACCCAAGGGTGGCATGTTGTTAAGGGCGGCAAAATGTAATGACTTTATTAGCAATACTTTTTTCAATTGTGACTCATTGTGCTCTCTATGAAGGCATAGATTGCTAATCGCTCTGCTGAAGTTATGTCGGCTGTATGCCTGGGTACTGTAGAGTTTGTTTAGCTTATACGTTTTGGGAAAAAACATTAAAAATTTGAAAGTTTTACGCCAGACTTAGTAGGTTACAGCTCGGCTACAGCAAATTTCTACTACAGTGTTGTTTAATATTGCAGATTGCAATTAAAAAATTTAGTTGCTAATTTTTTAAAGTTAATTCATTTACATAAAGTTAGCCTACCAATGAAAAAAGTAAAAGAAAGTGAAGCTTTTTTCAGAAAAAAAAAGAAAGCCAGAGAAGAAGAGCTGAAAAAGAATGAAAGAGCCATTTTGAAGTGTGTAAACATTTCTTTACAGTCCTCACTCTCTTTAGCTGACGAAAGGGATGAGGTTAGCGGCTTCAGCAAATCTCTACCTTACACGGAAACGGAAAAGACAGATGAACTTGAGCAAAGTAATCAAGAAGTGATCATTAAAAGTATTCCTACCAACGAAACACTTATAGCTAAAAATAAAATTGATGATATAAACGATGTGGCTACTTGGCCAGAAGTCATACCTCATTACATGAGAGTTGAGATGGTCAAAGCAGAACTTGAAAGACATCTGAATAAAGAAGGACCGTTTAAGCCAGTGATTAGAGTAATTAAAGAAGGGGACAAAGAGAAGGAGTCTTTAAGCTTTTTGAGTAAGAAGTGGTTTTCTAAGACGTTAAAAAACGGTGATGAAGTTCATAGATCCTGGTTGCTTTATTCGAATAGCCGTTCAGGCAAGAAATGATAATTCTCAATTCGTTTCCAAACCCTTTGTTAATTTCTGGCATCTAAATCCATGTATTTTTAAGCTTTGCCTCACTGTTGCTCTTTCTATTGCAAGCTGTGAAAAAAGTTTTTCAAAGCTTAAATTGATAATATGTTACTTGAGATCGATTATGGGTGAAAGCAGGCTGTCTGCTTTAGCAATCCTGCCCATTGAAAGTGATTTCGTCGAGATGCTATCTTTTGAAGATATAATTTCGGAGTTTATTTCAGTGAAAGCTCGACGTATTCAATTTTGAACTTTTGATAAGAATTAAACTATCACTATTATTTTTGTATTGTGTAGAACTTCATTAATATGTTCTTCATTTTTATGGTGTTAAAGGGCGGCAGTTCGTTCAAAAATCCAAGGGCGGCAGGTTGCGTTGCTACGCCACTGGTTAGATGTTTTATCAGCCTGTCAGATCTATTAAATTCGTTGTCAGGAGCGTGGTCGAGTCAATGTCAAGGTTAAGAGCCCCGTTATTCTTTTTTCTCATCTTATTGTTTGATTGATTTAACAATTTGGGTCTTTTGAAAAATCACCGTAGGCAATTAAAACTAACCCAGAACCTCCCTTTCAGCACCAGGATGGAATAAATAAACCAAAAGAAAAAAGATCTCTCAAGAAGCGATAGCAACCACAAGGAGATTTGGGTTAGTTTTACGAACAAAAAGCGCTTACGATGATTTCTTGAAGAAACCCAAAATTTAAGGCCCTCCCGAAAAAAACTCTTAAATTCGCCCCTGGCTTGAAGGTTACCTTAAGTTTAAATTAGTATAAAGATATTTTTTAGGTCAAAAATAAAATAACTCTAATTATTTTATGTTATATTTCAGGTTTATTTATACATAAAACATAACTTCAAGCTGTTTAATCATGTTTAAATAAATCTGAAATCTAAATTTTCTCTGGATTTTCATTTAGTATTCTTTAGAACATGTCAATTTATTTTTTCAATTTTATAATTATTTAGGGCTATTTATATGGCGTTAAAAAAACTTTTCAGCTCAAAGTGTTTTAATTAAAAAGTCAAGATTACAGATCCAATCATTTTTAATCTGTTAACAGTTGTAGTTGTAGTTTTTAAAATATAAACTGTTTTCTTTGATAGTTCCTTTTAATGATATTGGTATTTTACACCTATTAGGTTAGTGCTTGGCATTCAAATGTATTATAGAGAAAATAAATATGTTTATTACTTTCTAAATACATTGCACAATTGCTGTCAAATGTATTTGTAATAACTCTTATTTCATTTGTTTATTTGTTTCTAGGTAGTTATTAAAATTTAAATCTGTCTAATTTTCAAAATGCCAGAACGAAGATTTTTTGTTGGTGGAAACTTTAAAATGAATGGTGACAAAGCTAGTCTTGATGCTATTGCAGCAAATCTCAATAAAGTTAACTCACCTAACACAGGTAGAAAATAGTTTTTAAATGTATTTAGTTGTATCAGTATAACTTTTGTTTTTATGTTTAATATTTATCATCTATTAGCCAAAATTTAATACTAATGATATAAAAAATGATTAATTTTTGATTATTAACAAAATATTGACAAAACTGCACAAAAGAAAAAAATTTTTTAAGTAAAAAATTTTTATATGTTTTTTCTATAGAATATACCAGTAATTTATGTCTCATGCTTTTGTTTTTTGTTTCAATTAAAGTATTGATGAATTTATAAACTAAAAAAAATAAAACCACATCTAACTCATTATTTATCTAAGGCATTGCAACCATGCATCATTCTTCTAACTACTATATCAAGTATTACTGTGTGCATGCTATAACGTTTAATGTTTTGTTGCTTCTTCCTTTTTCTTTTGCTATAGTCCTATATGTTTGTTTATTTCTTTCAGTTTTTATTGTGGCGGAGCAGAAATAAAAGATACTGATACTGATACTGATTTAGATTTAAATATGTCATAAATATCAAATTGCATAATTCTTATAGAAGATCAATGCAACCTCTTGATATAAACATTATAATTAGCTAGCTTGGGAATCAAGCCAAAATTATTTACAACAGATATTGTACTGGAAATGTGGTCAAGTGGTTGAGAGCACTGTGTTTGTGATTGACTATGGGGGTCCAAAACATATCTATCTGTTGTGTCCTTGGAAAGACACTTTACAGCACTTTCCACTGCTTAGTGGTCTTGGCAAGCAGTTCTGAATTTCAATCATATCTATATACAAAAACTTAACACCAAAATAAAAAAAATTGTGCTGGACAGCAGTATCTTATCTTCAGAAGCAGGTTGAGATAAGTGCTGGATGGTTGCTCCATGTGTGGCACCTTTGACATTTTCTTATGAGTCAGGAGGATAAATATAGAGATGAAAAAAGTACAAATGCAGATCACTTAATTATATGGACATGCTTAATTTGTACCTTTAATGTATGCTGTACAGTATTTGGTCCATAAAGTTTTATCTTGTATTCTGTAGTGTTGTTTAACTTGTTCTATACCTTTTGTTTCATCTATTTTTACAATTTTAGTTTAGTTTATGTTTGTAAATTTTAGTAGTTTTGGTTGCAGTTTTTAAATTCTTTTATTTCCCCTTTTGAAGAGTCAATTGGCAGTACAAAACTTTAAGATAGCTTTGAAAAGCGTGTTCATTCCTTGCAGACTTTTCATCTGACACTCATCGGGAGGAATCGTCAGAATGAACTGTCTCAGTTCATTCATAATATTGCTCTCAATTCATTTTTACGATTCCTCCAAATTAATGTCAGATGAAAAGTCTTCAAGGAATGAACACGTTTTTCAAAGCTACTTCCCTTTTATTTGTGCAACAAAATTTGTTGTTTGTGGTTAGTTATTTGCCTTGTTTTATTAAAAATATATCCAATAATCAATCCACTTGTTTCCAAATAATAAAAGTGTAATACATCTTATTTAGTCTATTTATGCAGATGTTGTTGTTGCTCCACCATCTTGTTATTTGAGTTATGTCGCTGATAAAATTAAAAGCCAAGTTCAAGTTGCTGCCCAAAATTGTTATAAAGTCCCAAAAGGTGCTTTCACAGGAGAAATCAGGTAATGTAATTTTAAATAAAAGTTTATTAGTAAACTATTGATTGTTTTTTTAGCCCTGCTATGCTGAAAGATCTGGGAATAGAATGGGTTATTCTGGGGCACTCTGAAAGACGACATGTTTTCAATGAAAACAATGATCTTATTGGTAGCAAGGTATCTTAAATAATTAATTGAAATACTCTTTAAACTTTGTTTTGATCAACTCAGGCAGAGGTCTGCAAATACTATAAATACCACCCAAAAATTTTCTTGTGACCCAAGCATATAAGTGTTTTTTACTCTAAGTGAAGACTTCACCCAGTTTTATAGTAGAAAAACGTATTCTTAAAATTTAAAATAAATCCTTTTTTATAGAAAAATTGCATAATTTTTTTTTGTATTTTTCATAATCTATTGTCTGGATTGCATGACCCACTATTTGCAAACTCCGGAATTAAGGTTTGCCTAATTATTTGTTATGTAAATCACCATATTCTAATTTTCAAGCTTTTTTTCATTATCTTCAACTTATTTTATTTCAAGCAGCAAAGCTGAAAGACACACAGCACTATTTTTGTGACAGCTATTACCAACATTGTCTTGTTTCAACTGAAAGACACACAGCACTATTTTTGTGACAGCTATTACCAACATTGTCTTGTTTCAACTCTTAAAAAGAACATTTTATGTCACTTTTTTCTTGGCTGTCTTGTTCAGCTGCTCTTTTCTTCTCTTCTCTCAAATTATAGCTGTATCACTTTTTGTGTAGGGATTTATAGATATTTTATAGACTTAAAGAAAATAAAACAAATAAAGTATAAAGAGTAGAAATGATATCCCATTTCGTACATCAGGTTGCCATAATTGTTTGACAATTAGAGAAAGCCTAAGCACCCCATATTTTATGCAAGCAGAAAGACAAAAATATATCATAAACAAATAGCAAAAATAAACAGCTTAAACTTGATTGGTTATAAGGAATGTCATTTAAGTTTTGACTTAAATAATTTTAAAATTTAACTTTTGACCTTATGATATTTTACTCAAACTTAAAACTCTTTTTATTTTTAGTAAAACCTTTATTTCAACAAAAAATTATGCTACAATTACTTTGCTACAACATCATGTATTTTCGGACGTTTATTTTATATTAAAGTTATAATTATTGTGCAAAAAATTTTTCAGCATTAAAAACTAACTTTCCACAACACCCCAAGTCGGTTGAATTTCTGAAAAATACGATTTTGTGGAAGAAACTCTGAAATTTGAATGGTTAATAATAATATGACAATAATGATAATAATGTTACAATTAGAATTGGAAAGTCAATAGTGATGGATTATCAAATAAATCACTATTAAAATGCATATCATGTGAAAGTGTGCTGTCATACTTGTACATTCAGACCCTTTAGTTGCTGCACACTGTTTGCGAGAAATCAATGTTGTTGGCAGCATGGCAGAGTACATAGAAATGTTGTATAATTAACAAATTGCAATTCAAAATGTATACATCTCATTCTTTTGTGGCTTGGAAAAAGCACGTTTTTCTGCTGCTGTTATTGTTGTTATTGTCCCTCCTCCAATAATATCTTGGAGTAGCCACTTCTTAACCCGCAAAAAAGCCAATATAGATTCCCACTGTTGCATTACCTGTGCTGCTTTTAAATGCTTTTTCCACAAACTAGTGCTGTTGTGTTGATATTTGACTACAGTTAAAGAGGTGATTAGTGTCATGTGTGTGTGACAAGCATATACATTGTGGCATGTAAGTTTAGTGGTTCACTGTATGTAGGTAACTTTCCAAGGGTGGTGATTTGTTGGCTCTGAGCTGTGTCAGTTTTGTATGCATATGATGTGGTAATGTTTGTTTTGATGAATAAATGTCATAAGGTATGGTGTTAGTAATTTTGTTGTTTTTTCTAGATTTGAGGTATTGTGCGGTATGGTGGTGTGAATGTGTTTAAGGTTTTCTCTGGATTTCTCATGTGTTATGTCTAGTTTTGAGATGATGATTTTAATGTGCTCATTGTTATAGAAGATTGTTGCTTTTATGTTTCTGGGTAGATCTGAGTATGCATTAAGATTGTGCATCATGTAAAGTGTTTGTTTGTGTTTGAGTCAATTGTTTAAGTTAAGTAGCATGAAGTTTGAGATGGGTGTCCATTGGAAGGACTTTGGTTTCGTCATGTAGGTGTTGAGTGTTTGTAACTCGTGTACAGCCAGTAGCAATTCGCAAAGCTGTGTTCTGAATGATTTGCAGTTTTCTAAGTGAGTCAGCCTCGTCAAAGTCAGGACACTGATGGTTGATTTTAAACCGCTACAAATTGGCTCATTTCCGCTTCCTGTCTAATCTCTATTAAATGAAGCTCGTGCTTTATTGGTTGAGATAAGACTCATTCCAGGCTTCTCAGGAAAGTCAATTTTTTAGTTTACTCACAAACTGGATGATCAAATTGCTGCTTGAGGGCGACATGCACGTTTTTCTGCTTTGCGATTTCAGCAAGTTGCACCAAAATTCAGTCATATCTTACTACTGAAAAACCAAATCAAAATCTTCAATGCACAGCAGTATCTTGGCATCACCAGAAGCAGGTCGGGGTAACAGGCGAATGAATAGAGATAAAATAAGGAAATAAAAATTTATTGGGCCGCATAATACATTTTCTAATAAAGTATGGGCTGCGTGATATCACTATGATTTTGGGTCAAAAATCAAGAAATCAGAGACAGACTCCAAGCAAAGACCTTTTTTTGGTCTTTGCCCTAACTTTGAAACAAATTTCTGATATCTGTATAGTTCTAGAAAAATATGATTCGGGCAAAACTCTATTGCCCGCCCCAATTTTTTTCGGCTGGTACGTCTATGGATTGAAACTACTAAATAAGTTCAATGCATTATATTTCTCTTTTGTATGTTTCAAGTGTAATGGTAAAAACTATTGTATGTTTCAACTATAATGCGGGGCCTTTAATTATTTCTGAAGAGAGAATTCGAGCCATTGTAAGAAAAGTTTGCCGATCATTTTTCTAAACATCTTCACAAGACTCTTTCTTATATCTTTCAAATTATGTTTGTACGTTGAAAAGATATTTGCTAAATATATACTGGGTGTGCGAAAGTAGGTATACAGTGATAAATTACCGGCTATGTTTAAATTTCCAATTTAACAAAAAGAATAAAACGAAATGATTAGAAGTGCCTGCGTTTTAATAAAACGAAATGATTAGAAGTAAATATCTCGCTTTCACTTCAATGTAATATGTCACTAATTTCACTGATGTGACACTACTGTATACCTACTTTTAAAATTTATTGTGTTGATCCTTGTTTTTAACAGTTGCCACCTTCACTAAAGCTATCAAGTAATCAATTTTTTTTAAAATGCGTTTTACTGTGCCATGCAAATGCCACGCATCAAAAAATAAATACAGCTTTAATGAGTATTTTTAGCAAAACGCAATTAACGAACTGCATCAGATAACGGCAACAAAATTTTTTACACTGCATGCCAATTTTTTCAAACATGATTAATAATTTGAATTGCGCTGTTTAGTTTCTTCCGTAAGTGACAGCATTCCACTAAAAATGTAGCAGCTGTATCTTCACTCCAACCAGACAATTAATGAAATTTGCTTGGCAGCTAACTTTGTTTTGGCTTTATAGATTGATTTATGCTGTAACTAATTCTTGTTTAGCGCAGCGTTTGTTCAGGATTAACTTTTTAGAATAATGGCCGTATTAAAAGCAGGGTTGTGGAGTTAGAGAAATTGTTTTTCGACTCTACCTATTTAAAAAATTTCCGACTCCACAACTTTTGTTGTAAATCATACTTTTTAAAATTTATTGGCTCTATATTCAATCATCATTCACCGTCATCCATCATCTTATTTACAGTCCCGGCTCGCAGGAAAACGTCGGACGTGTTATCTTTAAATCAACTTTCAAAAGCAATTACCCCAGCCTGCTTATTTAATGCTAAATTTTGTAATTGCAATGATATGCGGCATATAATTGCAATTACAAAATTTGGATTTAATTTGTTTGACGCTTTTTCTTGTCTGCTATTAACAGTTGATTAAAATTGAAAAAAATTTTTATTGCTAATCTGGTTACGCGCAATCGCTGACCAAAGCGCGCTTTTATTCCTTAGATTAAAGCATATTACATACAATGAGGATGGCACGGGATTACAGACGTTACCATGGACAAGAGTCCACAATTGGTAAAGGAATTTTGAATTTTTGGAAAGGGCTAAATTCGACGAACTTTTTCAGTTAAATTTTTCAAAACAGCCCTCTAACCAAAATTTAAGTTTAAGTTTTTGAAAGAAAAGCATCATTTTTGCCCTTATTATAAAGGAAAAATTATTTTTTGTCTTCCAATTAAAGTAAAAAAATTGACCCTATTCTAGAAAAGTAGTAGCTGTATTTTCGCTTGCAAGGATTATTCAGATAAATCTTGCTATAGCTTCCACGCAATTTATGAAAAATCGGAGTCTGAGTTGCCACAAGCAATAACGAATCCGACCCCGGCGCATCAGAAAAAACGGCGCCGACTTGACCCCAAAAAAATGCGACTCTGACTTCACAGCTTTGATTTTCGTAGTCTTGCTTGGAGCCCTTTGCAATCTACTTTTTTTTCTGTGACACATAAAAAATCTATTAATTCTTAACCTATAATATCGATTCATTATAACAATTGTAATAAAATCTAGGTTGACCTCGTGTTTAAAATAGCTACATATTTTGTTAAACAGAGCTGCTTTTAAATTAGTTTTTATTGTTTACACCTGCCTCAGAAGCACTTCTACAAGCTGGTTAATTTTGTGTTAATGCAGAATTGAATTAATTTTGTCAGATTAATTTTGAAGTACACAAATGCAGATCGCTCATGCCCTAGAAGCGGGATTGCATGTCATTCCGTGCATCGGTGAAAAGTTGGACGAGCGTGAAGCTGGTGTTACGGAAAAAGTTGTATTTGAACAAATGACTTACATAAAAAGTAAATCGTTGTTTAACTTGCTGTGATTTAAAAGTTTAATTTTTATGTCATAAAAACGCACCAAGAAATATCAGTCTATTGAAAATAGAGCAATATTGTTTATATACCTTTTTCGATTTTTGTCTGTGGTCATTACGATATATTTTAGTTTCTTAAATTTGTTGTCCCTCATTTTTTGATCTCTTAATCTTTTCTAAAGAGAACCCTAGACACTTATTTTGGATGACTTTTCCTTTTTGCAACGGGTTTTTCCACAGGTGGTGTGAATGTTTTGCTGCAAATTTAGGTATTAGTGCCGTGTGTGTATCAAGTGGTACTACGACAGTTGATCGAAAGACACTTGATCAAACGACAATTGATAAAAAAAAGATTTACTTTTGTATGTTTCTGCAATTAAACAATCTTTTTGTTACTGCAAATTAGATTCATAAAAAGCAGAGGCCATCAGTAAGAAGACAATTTGTTTTTATTTTTATGGTTTTTTAACAAGGTCCCTGGGCAAAGCATTTTTAGGATGCAACAAGTAGATGTTTTGCCATTTTTTTGCATTGTGTTTACATTGTAGTCAGTTATTTGGGACCTCTTGGAGAAATCAGAGACCTATTTTTTTTTAGAGATCAACATGCTTTAGGGACGAAAATTTGACAAAACTGGGACAGATTTAAAGTTGTAAATTGTCTCTTTCATTATTCGATCAACTGTCGAGCCACGGTATCAAGCTTAATGGGCGTTGCGGGGCGACCTGGTAATATTTGATTTGATGGTTGTGCGAATCGCAGGGTAGAGTCTTGGTAATTTGTTTCTTCTTGAGCTGAAGTATTGCGAGGTGATGCAGTGTAAATGTATTTTAGTTTTTTTTTTTTTTTTTACGTTTATCATGCCTGATGTCTGGATCATGAGATAACGACGTTATCTACGTATTTGTAATTCATCCACCAAAACATTCAATTGTAGTACAAAACGTTATAACTGGTACAAAGTAAACTATTCTATTTAATTTTCTTAATGGTCAATTATTTTAACACAGGTATCGCAACCATCAGGCAGAAAGATATTGTTACTGCAAGAAAATAACGAAGAAATTTTTAAAAATCTGTAAGCTCGTTAGGAAAGTTCGAAAACAAAAAAGTGACCATTTATTTTTGCAAATAAGAATATTAGAAAAGGCCAAAAAAATTTATTTAGGCTTTGCTGACGAGCTTGCAAAAAGTTGTTCACTTTTTATTCAGGGTGTTATCGTGTTTATATTTACTTGCAATTATCTAAATCCGACTTTACATTTTTTTAGACAATGTTAAGGATTGGAGCCGTGTAGTAATCGCTTATGAGCCGGTGTGGGCGATTGGCACAGGAAAAACAGCTACGCCAGCTCAAGCTCAAGAAGTTCACCAGAAATTAAGAAATTGGTTGAGCGAACACGTTTCTCCTGAAGTTGCCAATTCTACAAGAATTATTTATGGAGGTTTGCTCACGATAAAAAATAATTGTATTATTAAACATTTTTACTCATGATAGCCAAATAGACGACGCTTATTCATAGAACAATTTCAATAACTTTTACTAAAAAGATTTATGCTTTTGTTTTATTTTTGCAAAGGTTCAGTTAATGCTGGAAATTGTAAAGATCTGGCTAAAGGAAAAGATATCGACGGATTTTTGGTAGGTGGAGCGTCGTTAAAACCCGAATTTTTGGATATTGTACAAGCAAACGTTTAGTTATCTTGCCGTCAGAACTGTATAATTTGTATTGTAATTGAATGAAATTTATATTGTATACGAATAAATAGCGACAATAATAAATTACATCGTGCTCTTGCATATTGATTTCTTTAAATCTAGAGAAAAAATTAGTCATTATCTTTCATCAGTATTGACTTTAAAACTGTATACAAAAGGAATTCCACTAGGTACTCTCTTTTGATATTCGATATATTGCCTTCCGAAAAAATAAACGAGCGTCATCTCCTCATAAGCAATTCTGTCACTGAAAAACTTCCAAGATGCGATTGTGTAACCGATGAAACATATGGGATTGCACAAGATCACCTGCAAACGTAATACTCATAAAGATGCATATTCTTGTCCACTGGTAAATTCACCTGCGTAGAAATACTCCAGCAAAACCAGCCAGTGTATGAAGGATGCCTGACCAACGAATAGATCCCTTTTGTGACTAGCACGTGACCAGTTTGTCTTCTATGTTGAACCACGTGATTAAAATTTCGACCTACGTAATTTCGATAAAAATATATTGGATCTAATTATTGATAGGGAGTAAAACGAATTACCTGCCGTATACATAGCCAATTTTCGAAATCCATCTCCGAGAAGGCATCCGATTAATCCAACGATAATTAAATATGTTTGCCTTTTACTGTCTGTTAAAAAATAGTTAGTAAGAAATTTATTTTAAAGGACGTGAAAAAAATTATGATTATCCTGCGGCGCTGTGTCACGAAAGACAACCAACGAGCTCAGCATATAAGATTAAGAAAAATAGTAACATTATGGGCACAAAAGGTCTGCATCTAACATTTATGCACTTATCAAGTCGCTTTCGCTTTCGGAGCCGAGGCATCATTCGCTTGGTTATTGCCAGTTACCGACGTTGGTCTATTCTGCTCAGAAACGCACAAATGGCATCTACGGCGTGGCCATTTTGAGATGACAAGGACGTAAATTCTGCGTCTGTTTTTAATTGCATTTTATTCATATTTGACTAGGAAAAGACCAACAGGTGAGGTAAAACTTCAACTGACAAAATTCACTACATAATCCCAGCAACTTTGCTAACGCTTCATACAATTCTTTCCACGTCCATCAAAAATAATCAAATCAGAAACAAACTCATAAAAAACTATGCTCGAAATAAACAACTAGCTATGGAGTAGTTTCGTTGCAGTCACTTGAAGGGCAAATATAAAAAAATATTCTTTGTTCATATTGTAATCAGGGTGTTAATTATTAGCAATGGTCCGAAAAAATTCCAACATTGTTTGTAATGATATGCTGAAATTACCAATGAACTGCCTATAAATTGTTTTATTAAAAATTTCTTTATCACTAAATCTTTCGCTGTTGTGTACTTTATTGTGGGGCACGTCCAATTATTAGCAACAAATAAGAAAATTGTCAAAACAATAGAACGTTAATGGGTTGATTTGTTGCAACGATTTGTTCATCACCCAACCTTGCAATTCATGTATACAAACAAAGTTTACATTTGTCTCAGGCCAGGCACTGGATTCTCAGGGGGTTAATTTTAATCACCCTAGGAAAAATGCTGAAATAATCAAACAACAAAAACTATTTCGTCATTTCTAATTTTTTTTCTTTTAAGTAAATACAGCAAGGGCAAAAGGTTTTATCTGCTTTCAAAAAACAATTAATTAACTTTTTAACTTTTTTGTGTTCAAGTTTTATATTGTTTTTTTAAGTTTAAGTTGAGTTTTTCGAGTTTGCAGCCTAGGCACTGAAGCAACATCGACTTGCTAATAGCAATACAAAATCTTTAATGACATTCATCTAAACTCTAACACAAATTCTCTAGTAGTCACTAAGAAAAAAAATAATTGTTTTCTAAAAACTAAAATCTAACCTGGAAAGAAATACAACCAAATTCCATATTCAATCCAGCTCAAAAGTAAAGCCAAGTTATATTCCAAACTATGGTTCAATATAAACGCTTCCAATTTTAATTCTGTAGGATTAAATAAAGCAGTTGCAATATATTCTCCAAAATGAAATGTGGATAAAATCATGACATATAATCCTGCAGAAAGATATTCAGGAAAATTGAAAATGATTAAAAACCCAAATGAGAAAATAACTCCCAACATGTAAGCTCTCCATGCGACCTGTTAAAAACAATTTTGTAAAAAAGATAGATTTTAAATATGAATATACTTTATAAAAATATATATGACCAAGTGATTCATGCATGAGCACAATGAATGTTATCAATACAATTATATTCTACAGGGTGGCCCACTAAAATGTGGACTAAACCTTTTAAAAGTTAAACTTATTTCTTTATGACTATATCACTTAAATTTGTAGCAGCTTCATAGTATAACCCTCCTTATTGACTAAAAAATTTTTTTTTTAAAGTCTAGGTTACAGTCATGGCTAAGACAATAATAAGAGGTCATTGAAACACACTGTCAAAGGAGGTATCAACCTGTAGAATTTTTAAACTGGTGAAAAGAAATGTAAGTCATTCTGGTGTGTACAAGGCAGTGAAAAAGTTTAGAGAGACTGGTAGCTGCTTACCAAATGTCAGGAGCACCCTGGAAAGATCTGTGAGAACAAAAAAACTCATCAAAAACATCACAGAAAAGTTGAGACGGAATCCAGGAAGGAGCATCAGAAAACTTGCTCAAGAACTTGTTAGTCATTCAACTATGCAGAGGCTCCTGAAAAATGATCTTTATGTTTAGCCTTACAAAGTAACTAAAAGCAAACTTCTTTTTGATGCAACAAGAAAGATTCAAAAGAGCAAAGGTGCATCTGAATAGGCTTCTCAATGGCACGCAGCCCAAGGTTCTTTGGACTGATGATAAGTTGCTCACCATTCAAGCTATTCGCAACACTCAATTGCATTTGGTTAAAAAGCAAAGATTCAATACTTGTTGAACAGTGAACTTCATCCAGGAGACAGAAACCTGCTCCGATAATGGTGTGGACAGAGGTTACAATGACAGGTCTCAAAATCCCTTAGATTTTTATCGAAGATAGTGTCAAAATAAACCAACATGTTTATCTGAAGATGCTGCAAGATAAAGTTATTGATTGGGTAAAGAAAGCCACTGGAAATGAAGAAATTGCACTTCAGCAGGATGGAGCAACCTCTCACACAGCCAGAATGGTCCATTGGTCCAGGCAGTGATGGCTTGAATAGGGTGAGAATAAAGTGGCCACACCAGGCCCCACCTGCACAAGAAATTGCTCTATTTCTTCATAGTAGCATGAGGACATCAATGGCATGTGAAAAAGAAAAGAAAAAAAGTTTGAAGATCAGCAGCATGCTTGGCTTCTGCTTGTCAGGTTGCTGTCACTTGTGCTTGTTAAAGTAAAGACCTTTTTTTAGAGATCACAATGTCTTGAAACAGTAAAAAGTGTCTCTCCAATAGTGGCCCCCCTAAATTGAAGACCTTGTTTTCTTTTTTTTAGTGATCTCTTTGCCTCTCCATGCTTTGGATAACTCAATAATGCCTCCCCTATATTGAAGACCTTTTTTTTTTAGAGATCAGTTTTGTTCTTGTACACTAAAAGTGTTTCAGCTACCTTTTTTTAGTACACTAAATAGTGGCCCCCTTACTTTTCTTGCACCAGGCCCCCTTTTTGTAAGGCCATCACTGGGTCCAGGACTGGTGCAAAAACAATTTTAAACCCTTTCAGCCAAAATACCTTTGGCCACCATCTTTCCAGATTTGAATCCAATGGACTTTGGAATGTGGTCCATTTAGGAGCAGAAAGCCTGTGCTGTTTCCCACTTAAGTATTGAGGTTCTAAAGACAAAACTGACTAAATCTTGGGTGTAACTTGACATTGAAACTGTGTCTGTGCCTCACGCGACCAAGTTATTCCTTGTCTCTGCTGAGTTATTAGAAAGAAAGAAGGATATATTAAATAAATCTATTATCATGTTACAGTTTATAAATTGTTCTTACATTTGATGTATGAATTGTTTCTATTGCCCTTCATATAGCTAAAAAAAAATTTTTTAAACTGTCCACACTTTGGTGGACCACCCTGTTGATGTAAGGAATTAAAATTTTTGTAAACATTAAACTATTGCTGTACAACCACTATGTGACACAAATCAAGAATGTACTAAAGAACCTAACTTTTTTATTAATTCATGAAATTATACTAAGTTTTTTTTTAACAAGTTTGAAAGTTGAATGATTACTTTATTTTTTCAATTCAAAAATTTGATAATATAAACATGAACTTGTGGAAATCACAAAATAATATGGTACAAGCAGAATCAACAACACTTTTATAAGTACAGTTTTAACAGCTTATTAGATTGCTTATTATAAAATTAAAAACAAATTTTTATGATATGTACAAGGTAAGTACTGTATAAAAAATGTAATGACTTTGTCATGGAAAATGTAACTAAATAATATGCTACAATAAAAAGGCAATAAATTTTAAAAATAAAATTTAGCAGATTTTTTTCTATACAAAATCAAATAAAAAACAATAGTGGGCATTGTTTATATTTACTTGAATAAGATCTCCAACAGATTTTCTTACAATCCAAAAATGTAATGCTATGGAACTAATTAATATATATTTTGCATAGACATTCTCAGATACTTTTAAATTTAAAATAACAAACCAGGTCCATGAAAGAAAAAAACTATAAAAAGCAATTTTTGCATTATCTATCATTGCTATATGTAAAGATAAAAGAATATATTATTAGATTTAAACAAAATGTGTGATCATGCCCACATTTTTCTTACACAATCCGATATGGAGTTGTGAAAAAAAATACTGCACCATAAAGATTACATGATTGCAATATGCTTCAAAGAATATCTTTCAAAAAAATTTCAGTAATGACAATAACAGTTTAAAATTGTTCTTTAAATAGAAATAAGTTGTACATCATTTTTGCACACTCAAACATTACAATTTCTTTTGATTGGATAAAATAGTGATGTCGCAGATACAAAATTTTCTGTCTGCAACCTGCAAGTATTTTTTATTTGTGATTCTGCACTGTGAAATTGTTACAAAAAGTTTACACTGCACTGCAACATTGTAAATTTAAACAGAAAAATTTTAGACCTCCATTCTTTTTAAAAGTTGTTTGATGTTCAAGCAATATTCAAAGTTGTAGTCATCAAAGTAAGTTCTTTATATTTCTGATTCAGTAATTGAAAACAACTTGCATCAATTTGTTATATCAATGGGAAAGACACTTTAAGCACTTTACTCTGCTTGGCATCCCAGCAAGCAGCCTTAAATTTCAGTAATATTTCTAAATTTTAACATTATAGACACATGCATTCATAACAGTCTTTATTTATTTAATCATATTAATTTTTAAATTGTCAAAATCTACAAGGTCTGTCCAAAAAGTATCTGACCTTTGGGCATGAAACACACAACACAATGAATATCACAAATTTTATTTAATCTTCTTTAAAATACTCCCCTTGCGAGTGCACACACTTTTCCCAGTGCCTCTGCCACTTTTGGAAACATCTCTTAAACTCCTCCTCTAAAATGCTCCTGGGCTCCATTGTCATTTTTTCCCTAGTGTTCTTATGTGACTGAAATCATATCCCTTTTAGCACAGTTTTTAAATGGGGGAATAGCCAGAAGTCACATAGTGCCAAATCAGAAGAG
This sequence comes from Diplosoma virens, assembly GCA_963680785.1. NCBI lineage: Eukaryota > Metazoa > Chordata > Ascidiacea > Aplousobranchia > Didemnidae > Diplosoma > Diplosoma virens. Next base: position 38,721,829 of record OY796890.1, on the reverse strand, counting down.
TAAGGAGGCTATCGCACAAGTGCCATAGATTTACATGGGTAGAATGAGCAGGAGCATTGTCATGGTGAAGCTGCCAGTTTTTTTCTGTCCACATGTCTGGCTGCTTTCTTTGCACAGCATCATGAAGGCAACGTAAAACCTCCAAGTAGTACTCTTTATAAATTGTTTGGCCTTCTGGTGTGTATTCGTGATGCACTATGCTGCAGAAATCAAAGAAACAGGTCAGCATCACTTTCACATTGCTGCGAACTTGTCATGGTGATTCCAGATGCTGCCATTGTGAAGATTGAAACTTGCTTTCTGGATCATAACTATAAACCCAGGTCTCATTACCAGTTATGATAGTCTTTATAAATTCTAGGTTATTGTTTGCACAATCCAGCATGTCCTGGGCAATTTCCACATGGAGCTCCTTCTGTTGCTCCATCAGCAGCTTGGGAATGAATTTGGCTGACACTCTCCACATTCACAAATCTTCAGTTAAAATGGAGTGAACTGATCCCCTGCTTACTCCTACTTCTTCAACAATTTCCCTGACTGTCAGATGGCAATCTTACATTACAATTTGGTGAACTTTCTTAATCACCTCCTTGTTTTGGCTTGTGGATGGCCTGCCCAAGCATGCCTTGCTCTTCACTGACATTCAACTGTTTTTGAAGTAATTAAACCATTTCTTTATTTGAGTTTGACTTAAGGCCTCATCTCCAAAAGCTTGCTGAATCTTTTGAATTGTTTCAGTTTGATTATTACCCAGCTTTTGGCAGAACTTGATACAATATCTTTGTTTGATGCTTTCTGTTATTATGCTTGCAAGCAAAAAACTGACGATCATGCACTAAATGCTATGATATAATTGCACTAAATGCTTCAAAAAAAAAGAATGATACCAACTATCAGTTTGAAATTTTTTATGCATGGGCAGTAATTGTGACGTTACAATCTGTCAAAACCACTTTGCTGGCATGGCATTACTTTGGGCAGGAAGAGATAAGGTCAGATACTTTTTGGACAGACCTCATATTTAATAGTTAAATATTAATGAATACAAGAGCTAGCTTACACACCTATGGACTAAAGCAGGGTTCTCAAAGGGGCCACAAGACATTTACTAAGGTGTGATGAGCAGAAGCTGATGAGTAAGACTCAAGATGCAAACTCAAACTTGAACTTGAAAAACTTGATCTTTTTTGCTGAACTCAAACTTAACTCAAAAAATAAAAATTGCTGAACTCAAACTCAAAAAATATTTAATCAAATTTGAACTCTTTAAATAAAAAGTTTTGAAAAGAGAATAAATAATATTTTGGATTTTACTTTTGATATTAAATTGTTAAATTTTAAATGCAAATGAGTTGTATTTGACTTAGGAAATATTTGGGCAAAGTCAGAATTTTTAGGGCAATGCCAAGAAAATATTTGGGGAACAAAAAATTTTTTGAGCACAAAAACCAACTGCTTTCGCAGGACAAAGTTTTCAAATTCAGCAAAAAGATTATGGTTGAACAAGAAGATTTTGTTTTGAGATGAGATCACTACTTTTTTGGGATAAAAATCAAGAAAGACAGATTCCAAGTGAAGACTTTTTTTTGGTCTTCACTATAAATTTGAAACAAGATTTCTCAATTTTGTAAAGTACTAAAGGTCAATATTCATGCAAAATCATAAAATTAAGGAAAAACTGTATTGCCCCTCAATGTATTTTTGGCTGGTACACCTATATAATGGCTGGTTAAATTATTTCTTTTATTTTGTTTATCTCTTTGTAATAGCCTTCCAATTTTCAAAAGTTGATTGTTGTCTAGATTGGCTTAATCAAGCTTTCGGTTTCTAAGGTAGGTTACCCCTGGAAAAAATCAAAAAAAAAATTACAATTTTTTCACTACAGCAATTTTTGAATAGTTCGAAACAGTGGTTCTCAACCTTTTTGCTAGCACATACCATCTAAAAATTTTTCTTTATACTACATACCACAAAGTTCATCAAAAAATTAATTATTTCAATTTACTTAGTAAATATAGTGATAGGATTTAGTGTGATGGTTGTATCTGCTTTCCTGAACAAGTTGCTTTATGCGCAGACCCATTGCATTAATTGCACATTGGAAATCATGAAAAGGCAATGTAAAGCGATTTCTACTTTTGGTTTTAATACTTTTTATTGCAAAGAAGCACTGCTCACATTTCCATGTGATGGAGAATACTATGATAACACTTGAGAAACAGTTTTTAAGTCAGAGTTGGTAAATAGAGTCTATTGTTAACCAAATATTGGTGGCAAAGCATTCTTTACACTTGATTTTAGTTGTTTCATAACACTGGATACCAATAATTTTCCCTAGTTTTGCTGTTCCTACATGTAGTTCAGATAATAAACCAAATAAAAGGACTAGATTAAAAATAAAGGGACAACTATTTATGCATGAGACATAATGCATAAAAACCCATTTAAACAGTTTCAGATAGCAGCAAAATTTCTTGAAATAGCTTTTCATTGGGTTGTTTTTACAATGAGGAAAGATATGCAAACATTCGATACTGTTTGCCTTCTTTGTTCATTGGCCATAGGTCTAACTTCTATACAGAAACATGCAATGTAAAAACAAGACAGGCAATAGAGCCGCTTGGACCTTGAAAACAAATTCATAGGTTGAGTGTATCAAAAATATCCAATAAGTAGCTTGTCGCAAGAGAAACTTCATATTAATCAAATTGTAATATCTTTGCATTGTAAAATTCAAGCAACTCTTCTTACATTATTTCCTTGTGACCACCAAACGTAGATTTGAATACAAAAGGATCTGTTGGTTTTTCCAAATTGTGTATCCAAACACCAACAATAGAAACGCAGCAAAATGTGTCAGATTAAACTTACGCTTTGAATATGGCTAATATAATTGCAGGTCAAATGTTTATACAACTTTTTCAAAAATTTTAATGCGAAGTTCACACTTTGATTATTGCAAGTGTTAACAATTTATGAAAAGAAAAAAATAAGCTCACATCTATTTACTAATATATTGGTAACACAAATGCATATTTGAAAAACAAGATTCAATCCGAGTGTTAGATTTTCTATTTGAATAAGGTCACACTTTTCATTTTGAATAAGGTTTTGGTAATTGGTAATTTAATTTTCTTTGTGGTATAATATAGTATAAAATTTTCATTTAAAAATTGTGAAGTTATGGCTCCAACCAGGAAAATTACCAACTTGATGAAAGAAATGGAAAATAATATAAAGACACATATTCAAGAAACAATCGAAGAAGCACTGAAGAGACAGGAAATAAAATTTAATAATAAAATTGATGAAGTATTTTCAAAACTAAAAGACCAAGAAAAAAAAATTGAAGATGTAATAAAAAGTCAGAAGTTTTTGAATGATGAATTTGAATGCTTAAAAAATAATGTATCAAAATTAATGAAACTTGACCTACAAAAAAAACTGATGATTTAATGAAAGAAAACCAATGTCTTAAAGATCAATTAATTGAAGAGGAAAAAATGAGAGATGATTTGGACCAGTATAACAGAAGAGAAAATTTAGAATTTCACGGTATCCCCCTTAATCCAAATGAAAATACTAACCATATCATCAAAACCATGGCAAAAAAATTAAACATCGATCTAAAAGAAAATGACATTTCAACCTCCCATTGTCTTCCACAATCTTTGTGAAATAATCCTCCAATTATAATTGCCAGATTTACAAACAGAGACATAAAGAATTTAATATTTCAAAAAAGAAAAAATTTAATTGGAGTACGAGACTATGGCATTGATGGAATGAAAAACCTATTCATCAACAAAAATTTAACTCCAAGAAGAGAAAAGCTGTTCTCCTTAGCATATAAAAAAAAATTACCTCAAAATATCAATTTCTTTGGACATACAATGGTGATATATTTATCAGAAAAAACACCACTAGTGAAAGAATCAAAATCACCTGCAAAGCTGATATCGATCAACTTCTGTAAGTCACTAATTAGTAATTTCTTAATGTGATATAAACATGTTTAGTTGTTTTTGTTTTTTTTCTTTTTAAATGTTCAACATACATGAATCAGTATGCAAACCAAATTTGAGTATCTCTGAATTTTCTAAATTACTGTGTGAAACAAGTTACACAAAACATAATATTTTTCTTCATATGAATGTAAGGAGTCTTAATAAAAACATAAATAAAATTGATGAACTACTTGGGTTGTTACCCTGCTCTCCAGAAGTGATGGTAATTAGTGAAACAAAACTTAAAAATATAAACTATAATATTACATCTATTAAAAATTATCATTTTCATTCATCAAATTCTCCAACAAACAGTGGAGGTATTGGCATATATTTAAAAACACCATTAAATTATAAAATTCATCCTGATTTATGCGTGAATGAAGACTTAGTTGAAGATATTTGGGTTGAAATTAAATCTAATAAGTGTAATAAAGCTTATGTTGTGGAGGGGATTTACTTCCATCCTCATTCATCAATATCTAACTTCCAACTTAAATTAGAATGTGTCATAGAAAAAATAAATTTAGAAGGATTAAACTATTTTATACTGGATGATTTTAACATAAATTTATTAAGTGATGCTCCCTCAATCATTCAATATAAAGAATCTCTTGAATCATTAGGTGTAATTAATCTTATAAATTGTCCTACAAGGTACATGAACATGCAAACTCCATCATTATTAGATCATATATAATGTAATAATTCCGCAAGTAATATTGTTTCTGGCTCAATATCTTATGATATAAGTGATCATAATCCAGTTTTTGTGATGATACCCAAAAATAAGGTTTCAACAGCAAGTAGACCACCATGTGAAATATTGAAACGAGATTTTTCATATTTTTCTGAAGTTGATTTTTTAGATTCTTTAACAAAAGGCTTAGCAAAAGCAACCTAGGTAATAACTTTTCAAACCCAGAAACAGAATTTTCAGAATTTTTGAATATATTTCTAAAATGTCTTGAGACTCATGCTCCAAAACAAAAACTTTCTAGAAAGAAAATCAAATTTTATTTTAAACCTTGGCTGACAAAAAGTATTCAAAAAAGTATAAAAGAGAAAAATAGACTTTATCAAATTTCTTGTAAGCATTCACATACATATATCCATTACAAAAAATACAAACAATATAATAACATACTAACACATGTAAAACAACAATCAAAACAAAATTATTTTCAGTATCAATTGGAACTTAACAAAAACAATAGCAAAAATACATGGAAAATGATTAAAAACATAATACGAAAACCTGCCAGTGGTAGTTTAATTACAAACATTAAGTGTCCAGAGTCTAATAAAGACTTATTTTCACCTAAAGACATATCTTCATGTCTAAACAACTATTTTACGTCAATAGCAGCAAAATTCGCAAATTCTCTTCCAAAAACGAGTTTTTCAAAACCATTAAATACTGTTTCCACTTGCTCTTCATTATTTATTAAACCAGTAATTGATGAAGATATCATAAGAGAAATTAATTTATTAGACAACAGTAAATGTGATGATACATATGATATATATACCTGTAAAAATTCTTAAATTAAGTAAAAACGTAATAGCACCTACATTATGTTATTTAATAAACAATTGTATTAATAAAGGTGTTTTCCCAAGTGCATTAAAAATTGCCAAAGTATTACCAATTTATAAAGGGGGCAATAGAGACATTGCTTCAAATTATAGGCCAATTTCCATCTTACCCCACTTTTCAAAAATTTTTGAAAAAATTCTTAAACATAATTTAACTGATTTTATTAATAAGTACAAAATCATATCAGAAAATCAGTATGGTTTTCAGGAAAACAAAAGCACTAATGATGCACTTATTGAACTAGAAAATTACTTGCATTATCAGCAGGCAAACAATAAAATTACTTGTGGAATTTTTCTTGATTTGAAAAAAGCTTTTGATACAGTAGACCACACTGTTTTAAAACAAAAATTAATTGCAATGGGTATTAGGAGGCTACCTTTTGATTTAATTTCTTCATATCTAGCAAACAGATATCAATTTACATGTATAAATTCAACTAAATCAGATAAAAATTTAATAAATCATGGTGTCCCACAAGGTAGTGTCCTTGGCCCTATTTTATTTCTCCTATACATAAATGATCTTCCAAATGTTTCAAGCTTAAAAACCCTTCTTTTTGCTGATGATACAGCACTTTTTGCCTCTGGTAATAACTCCTCTTCTGTAGAAAAAGTGGTCAATGAAGAACTTAAAAAAATTGAAAATTGGTTGCTTAAAAATAAGCTTACTTTAAACACCCAAAAATCAAGCACTATAATGTTTGGAGAAAAGAAAACTGAAAATAACATGATAAACATTCACATAAATAACAGTCCAATTTGCCAAAAAGATGAAGTTAAATATCTGGGAATTGTAATTGATAAAAATCTAAAATGGAAACCACATATAGATAAATTAACTACCCAAATATCTCAATCAGTGGGAATGCTATATCATTTAAAAAAATACCTTTCCTTTAATAATCTAAAGCTCGTGTACCATGCACTTATAAAAAGCAGATTGCAATACAGCATAGTTCTGTGGGGAAATGCAAATCAATCAGCACTAAAAAACCTTAATAAAATGCATAACAGAGCTATACGATACATTAGTATGCAACCATATAGAACAAGATTAAATAAATTGTATGCATTTTCTAAATTATTAAAGATAAATGAATTGTACCAATATTCTGCAATGAAATTCATGTTTTGATTATACAATGACAGAGAGTTTAAAGATAAAATCCCTTTAATAAATGAAATTCATGCTTATAACACACGGCAATCAAGTAATAACAATATCTTTATTTCACATTTTTTGGCTTGTAAATCTTCTAATAGTCTTATAGTAATTTGTATGAAAATGTGAAACAAGCTGCCAATTAATATAAGAACCGAACAAAGAATTAAACCATTTAATAGATTATTGTACAAATACCTTCTAGATACCTATGAAATTTAATCAACATCCAAATTTTACCCATATAAATTATAAATTCTTAGTATTAATACAAAATGAACTACATGCAGATATACTGTAAAATTAATTTAACATTCTAAGGTTTTACTTAAAGAAATATTATGTTTTGTATTGCTCTTTGTGCACCTCTTTAATCCTTAATTGCCTGCTGAAATCTATTGTTTTTTTGTTTTATGCTAACTGCCTTATTTCAATAAATTTTATGTTGAGACCTATTCTGTTGTTTGATTTAATCTTATTGGCCTTTGTTTTGTTTTGTTTTTGTAGTTTTTTTTTTTTTATGCTCCTTTTCATTATTGTGCTGTTGAATTTGTGTTATTTGTATCTACTCTGAAATCTGTTATGTTGTTTGTTTTATGCTAATACCTTTATTTTCAATTTAATTTATGGTAAGAAATCTTATAAGATTTTTTTTTGTCCTTTTATTGACTGTTTCATTGTTGTTTTTTTTTTTCATCGTTGTGCTGTCGTTTTTTTTACACTATTTGCCTTTATTTTAAATCGAATTTATGCCGAGTTATTTTCTGTTGTTCAATTTCATCTACATGTATGTGGCCTTTGTTTGTGTTGTTGTTTGTTTTGTTTTCATCATGTTTGTAAGGTGATTTTTAATTTATGATGTAAAATGTCTTATGCTGATCTTTTTCTTAGTTAATAATCAATTTCACATACCAAAAACTTAATTAATTTATTAAATTGTTTGTAATGAAACTTTTAAATAAGCTGGGGGTAGTGATTAAATGACTTTTGTCCCTTCCTACCCCTGCATTATATCTTAATAGTGGTCTTTGATTTGATATACCTATATGGCTTATTATCAGTTTGTTTAATTTTAAAATGTAAAATCATTGTTTTTTTTGTTTTTTTTGTGTTTTAAGCGGTAATTTATTGAAAAGGTTTGATGCAAATAAACAGATCTCTCTCTCTCTATGGAATCTAAAAACTATTCACGTACCACCTAAAAAGGTCTCATGTACCACTAATGGTACGCGTACCACAGGTTGAGAACCACTGGTTTAAAGCTTCTAGTTTGAGTTTTACCTACTTTTGGATTGGAATTAGGTGAATTTAAAGGTAAATTAGCATCTTGAAAGTGGTTACTCTATACAAAATTTCTTAGCAACAACTTGTAGAAAATTTTAGCTCTATGTTGTAAGTAATTATTAGGGACGAGCATTATAGAATTTCGAATCCAAAAGTCAATTTATTTCGAATAGTTGGAACCGAAATGATACTCGTAATTAAATAGTGATTAGTGAGTGAACAAAAAAAAAAAAAAAAAAAAAAAAAAACACTTCGCAGAATACTATAAATATACTATATTGCTCCTTTAAGTAGCAATTTTGCAAACGATCCCGCTTACCCTCTTCTTTCTAGTTTTTTTCTTTATTTATTTGGATGCGCAAGTTGCTCTTTTTTGACTCGTTTTTTTCTTCTTTTTATCTTTGTCTCTTTTTATTGTAATGCGCTAGCTTTTTCGATTCGCATAGGGTACCCGCTTTCTCTCGTTTTTATCACGCATACAGCCAGAGGCACAATTAAGGGGCTGATTTGGAGGTCATGTCAGCCCCTTTTTCACCAGATGTCAGTCCCCTTTGCGCGTTGATACATAACAAGATAAAACTTTAGCTCTAATAAGTGACGTTTCGTGCTAATTTAACTATAGTTACTGGTTACCGTTTTTTTTTCTTCGAAGAATAGTTATGAGCGCGTTTTCGCTATGCTTCTTCAGCATTTTTCTTTTGAACATTGTTCGCATTTTTAGCAAAATATCCGCCAATTTTAAGCGATTTCGGAAAGATGTCAAAAAAAGTTTAAATGTTTAGTTTAAAAGTTTGACCAACAATTGTGTTTGCCATTTTTAGTAACTAGTACACAGAAAAAAATTTCGCGTAATTCTTTAACTATACACTAAACATCGTTTATTCTATGTCCGACTTCGCTATTGAAACATGGCGAATGAGTTCTGATTGCCAAAACGAGGGCAAAAACCAGTGGTGGATATTGGGTGAGACGAATGAGGCAGATGCCTCAGGCCCAGTGATGGGATTCAGGGGGTTCGCACGGGTTCGCGCGAACCCGTTCTTGGAATTTCGGCACGTTTAGCGAACCCGTTCTTGGAATTTCAGCACGTTTAGCGAAACTGGTTTTAAGTTTACGTAATCTATGTATTTCAATACCTCTGTTTTAGATTTGCTCAGTGGACGATTTGGAGTGAAGACCTTTTTTTTTTTTTTTTTTTTTAGAGAACACCTTGATTTTGGGAGAGAAATAGGGAAATCAGAGGTGTAATTGAAGTGAAGACCTTTTTTTTTTTTTTAGAGAACACCTTGATTTTGGGAGAAAAATAGGGAAATCAGAGGTGAAATTGAAGTGAAGACCTTTTTTTTTTTTTAGAGAACACCCTAATTTTGAACCTGTTCTTAAAACTTTGAATCCCAACACTGAAACTGTTGTTAACGAGTTCGATACAAAAGAGAACCTGTTCTTAAAATTTTGAATCCCATCACTGCTCAGGCCCCCCTCGAAAATAGCACATACAGTTTCAATCCGCTGCAGATGTTTGTTCAGAGTGTAAAGAACGATTCTGAGTGAAAACCTTTTTTTTTTTAGAGAACACCCTGATTTTGGGAGAAAAATAGAGAAATCAGAGATGAAATCGAAGTGAAGACCTTTTTTTTTAAAGGAAACCATGAGCAAAGCTCTTTTTTTCTCAGACAACATCAAATTTTGAAAATTCTTGCCTCGGGCCCCTAAATTGGAATATCCACCACAGGCAAAAACCGTTGCTTACATTTTACCGCATTTAAAAATAAACTCGAAACCTTGAAACTTTTGTGAAATTTGCTGCTTGCGCGCGACATTCAATGCCCATTGTTGAAACACGGGCAACAGTCATTTTATTCCAAGTTTTTTTGTCTATGAAATATCTAGTTGTTCTAACTTTTATTGTGACATCATTGTTATTTCTTGTAGCGTAGTTTGCTTTTAGAAGATTTTCCAAGATATTGTAGTTTTGTCAAGCTTAATTTCATTACTTGATAAAGGAAAACGCTTACACAAGTCGAATTTTTGCAACCTCAAATTATTAATTGTGATGTAACAGTTTACCTTACAACCTTAAAGGCTCGTTTTCACTACGAACGTGGAATGGCTTATTCTTTGTTTATTTTATTGACTTCTTTCTTCGCTCAAAATCTAAGAGAAGCGAAAAGTATCAATAGAACAAAAAATGCTCCAATCCACGCTTGTAGTGCAAACGAGTTCTTAAACCTTAAACCTCAAAATAAAAACCTTGAAATCAGGGCCCGGAGCTTTACCTGGTTTTAAGTGGGAGTTGCTAGAGCCGCGTATTTTAGTGTGGAGTTGGACTTCTTTTTTACATTTGCTAAAGCTGGATTCGTATTATTATTAGATCTTGTGAAGTTCGAATTGGAAAACTTTGAATTGATAAAGTTGAAAAATAATTTCTCCGAGTCCACAACCATGGTTTAACAAATAAGTACAAAAAAATAAGCTGCCATCTACCTTCGCTTATCACAATATAAACGATCTTTTCCACATCAAAAAACTTGAACATAAATCGCAAAAACGTTTCCTAAGTTAAAACATTGACCCTCGCCCAGTAGGCTTCCATAACAAGTTACCAAGTTTTCCTTTCCCAGTGCCAGCATGTCACTTAAACATTAGAATTTTCGCAGTGTCAAGTAGAAAGACATTCCTTTAACAAACAAATTCAAAAAAACTTTGTTGCTGGTGAATTTAACTGATGTGGAAGTTACTTGCTAGGACTTTTTTAACGCCATCAGAAAGCACCCAAAAAGACTAGTTCATGTGGTCACCAAAACCACCGTAGGCTATGCCGTATTGGTACGCAAAGTGTGAAACTCTCTATAGAATTTTATTGCAATGCCTCGAAATAAAACACGACTTGGTTTTGGCTGCCACGGCTTTACTGAAATTTAAGAGATGGATGAGAGATGGATGGTTTCGATCAGAGCATTTACTTTTACACTCTCGTCGAAAAGCATGGAATATTAAAGTAATCTTATTGATACCCAGATAGCAAAAAAACGTTATTTTAACGTTTGATTTTGGTTTGCAGTTTGGTTAGATTAACGTTTAAAGTAAACGTTTGTTTTACGTTAGTTTGCTCATTAGTTTAACGTTAATGTAACGTTTAAATTTTGGTTAGCACGGTTAATTTTTAACGTTAGTTTAACGTTCATTTAACGTTTAAATTTTGGTTAGCACGGTTAATTTCTAACGTTAGTTTAACGTTCATTTAACGTTTAAATTTTGGTTAGCACGGTTAATTTCTAACGTTAGTTTAACGTTAATTTTACGTTTAAATTTTGGTTAGCACGGTTAATTTCTAACGTTAGTTTAACCTTCGATTTGGATTTGCGTTTTGGGTTAGATTAACGTTCGAAACCAAACGTTAACTCTACGTTAGTTTGCTCATAAGTTAACGTTTAAATTTGGTTAGCTTGATTAACTTCTGACTTTTGATTTTGGTTTGTTTAACGTTAGCTATGGTTAACTTCTACTATTACTAACCACTTCATACGTTCAAAATATGGTGGACTTAATAAGATTTAATTTAGGTTAATTTCTTAAGTTACTATTTGGTTCGCTGTAACAGTAACTACTGCTAACCTATAACTTTTAAACCAATATTACAAATTTTCATATTGTAATTCAGGAGTTATGTTTAAATGAACTTTGCTACTAATAAGCATAAATAAACATGCTTAAATCCTCTGCTTCAGAAGACCACTCACTTCTGATTGCTGCACTTTTACACAAGCTCAAAATTACAATTTTTATTCAAGTTTATTAAAGAATTATTAAATAACGTTCAAACAATATAAACAATTCAAACATTTTGAATTTTTTTCAATTACTCCCTTTTCTGACGGCCACCATCTCTTTCTGATGCAAATTTTAACCAATTTTTTATTACGGCTTCGATTTCAAAGTCAATGGCGGCAGCCGTCAAAAGATTGTTTTGAACAGAACCTGCAAATAAAAACCATGATCATACAATGTACAAAATAAAAGTCGCCACAGCATATACTAGAATTTATCTATAATGACAATTTTTTATACGAAAGACACCACAAAAATTTGGGATCTTTCAGCCCTTATTAAGTAAACTAAGAAACTTTAGAAATATTAGCAATGACTGAAATAAAGAAATAAATTATTAGCATGATTACCTAAACATATAGACATAACAGTAAATATGATATTAAAAATTCACTCTTTGGCTTAAACTAACCTGTTTGATGAGTAAATGAGTTTATCTTCTATTAAAACAGTGGTTTTCAACCTGGGAGTCATAACCCCCACAGGGGTTATTTTACCGCGCCTCATTTAACACTTACCGTAACTCGTCAAAAAAACTAATCACACCTGTAAAAAATAAATAAACAAATATTACGCTAAGCTTTACGAGACTGTAGCAATATTGCCAACATAATTAAAAATAACTTAGCAGATTGACTTTTCTTTTAATGACTTCACTCTACGACTCAATTGTACAACTCTTTTTACGACTGAATTTGCAACACGTGCGAGGCAAACTGATACATTATCGCGCTTTAAGACACACTGTTGCGTCATAGTAGACAATAGCTACAAAACCCGTTTTCTTTTTAAACAATTGTTCATATTTTAAAAAGGTCTCGTTTCTAAAAAGATTTTTAATTTTAAAGCTTCTATTTTCTAATATTGAGCAAAATCTTCTTATACTGCAGTTAATTGTGCACTTATAATTTAATTCACGTTACAGCTTTTTTTTTAGCTGCAAGCAACTGAACAGCGCAATTGACTTATTTTCTTTTAATTAAAACGCGACAGAAACTTTCTTTGAAAACGAGGATTAATTCTGACGACCACAAAATTGGCGTGAAAATGCTTTGTATAGCTCGGCGGCTGCTGCAGCTCGTTTTGAAGCACCACAATTTAAAACAATGCGATGTCTGGTATCAAAAACTTGTGCCTGATTTTAAAAAAAATTTTAAATTTTTTATCGAAACACAATTGAACGCGCTTCGCGAAAAAATTGAAAAATCATTATAACTTATTGTTTTCAACCGACAAGCAAAAAAAATTTATATTTTCAAACGTTGAATAAAAATTTTACTATTCTTTTAAAATGCAACCTGTCCTATCAATAGAAAAAGTAACTAACATTTTAACAACGATAGGGTTGTTTTTTTAACTTGTCACTTAGTTAGCATGCAAACGTTATTCAAACGTTTGAATGATAAAAGTTCATTTTTGGTAAAAAGTGAACGTTAGTTTAATTAACTAAAATATAACGTTAACATAACGTTTCGTCTTAAACGCTAACCAAAAGTTTATTTTAGGTTAAAAAGCGAACGTTAATTTAACGTTTGTTTGCTAACCTCAAAAAAACGTTAACTAATCAACTAAAATATAACGTTAATATAACGTTTCGTCTTAAACGCTAACCAAAAGTTTATTTTAGGTTGAAAAGCGAACGTTAATTTAACGTTCGTTTGCAAACCTTAAAAAAACGTTTACTAATCAACTAAAATATAACGTTAACATAACGTTTCGTCTTAAACGCTAACCAAAAAACAACTATTCCAACCAACTTTCAACGTTAATTTAACGTTTGCATGCTATCTGGGTAGGTGACAACATTTTCCTCGTTGTTTAGAAACGGGAGAAATGAGGGTGTTGACTGCAAGTCAACTCGAGTTCTTGCCCAAAACGTGTCTGAATTTTAGAAGGCATCAACGCCAGAACCAACTGTAACGATTAATTTTTCATACCGAGAATGTGCTGCTGTCCTGTAATGCTTTAGACCAGATAGACCTAAAATCAGTGCTATTACTAATGCGGGAGTTATTTTTAATTCCTTGTTAGGTGACTTCCTTTTTCTTGTTCGCGCCATTCAAAATTTTCAAAATTTGATGAAGAGCGCTTGTAATCGTGATTTCAAAACCAATAAAATTTGTAGAGAATTGCAATAAGAGCTATCACCCGGTATCTCTCTCATTCCCTTAAATGATAATTTTTAGAAAGCTAAATAGGGCAGCGTCGAGCAAAGCCAATTATTCATCCCTTGCTTTTTAGGAAGCAAGCTGGATTTCGACGCAGAAAGTCAACCGTAGATTAATTCGTTCTATTGTTTAATACCGCAGACATCGAAAATCCTTTTAAAGCTAAGAAAAAGGACGGTGTTGTAATCCTCGCTCTGACAGATGCTATCACTGCCTGGCATTGTGGCCTTACATGTAAACTGCTGCTATTTTTTTCCAGATAAGTACATGGTTAAAATGGTTTTGATGGAACTTGCCCAAAACCAAGTTTTACCCTTGCTACTGGTAACAAGCAAAGCAAGCTTAGATGTTTGAGAAAAGGCGTTCCTTAGAGATCGGTTTTGGCTCATTTCTTTTTTAACCTCTATTCATACTATTTGGCTTTCATAATCTTCAAAAAGCTTGCTTATGCGGACTATCTGTTATTGTTGCATTTTTCTCAAAATTGAAAGGGTTTTAAATCAAGACATATTTGCCCTTTCATTCTTTCTCCAAACTTGAAAAACAAAACTCACTCACTCAAAGACGGTGACAACAGCTTTTTATTTTAATAAGCGAGAAGCCAAACCTCAGCTAAAATCTTACCACAAGATGAACTTTTACCATTCTGTTTGAGCCCTATATGTCTTAGGGTAAAACTCAAAAAATCGCTCACGTTTTGTCACAACTTCTCATGTGACATTGCGCAAATAATATCTTCCCCGTCACACTATTGTCCTCTATTTGGTCTGCACTTTGCAGCGCACATATGTTCCCCTTATAAATAGTGTCTTAAATGACCGTAAACAATTGGATGAACTCATTTCAACAAAACACTTAACAATTATTTGGGCATCAAGTCAGCTAAACTTTGCTAACTAAAAGTTCTTTACCAACTAAAACCCAGGTATTGTTGCAGAGCTGGTCATGTATAAAGAGAAAAATGTGATATTCGTAGGCTTCTGTCAGATGCATTGCTGCACTGATAGAAGCGGCAAAACCGGAATAAACAGACTGTTCCTGGCGAGAGTTTAAAACTCGAAACTATGGTCTCGGGTTCGGCTTGCGTGATGTACAATGCCACAGATGATACTCTTTTATGTCATCTGTCCTATAACGCGTGATACACAATACCGCTTCTATTAGTGCAGCAATGCATCTTGTGGAAACTCACAAATCATAATTTTTCTCTCTACATATGTGACCAGCTCTGGGACAAAAACTGGGTAAGCTGACTGCTCCAATGAGAGTTTAAAACTCGAAACTAAGGTCTCGGGTTTGACTTGCGTAATGTAAAATGCCACAGATGATACTCTTTAGTGCAATCTGCCTTATATAACTCGATATATATGTATATTTTTAATTGGTATTTTGTAATATGACTGAAATTTAAAGCAAAAAACAGTGCCGTAAAGTATTTTTCCCTAAGGACACAATACAAACAAGCGAGTACGCTTTGAACCGCAATCGACTCAATTGCTTAATGGTCACACATGAATAATAATAATAATAATAATAATAATAATAATAATAATAATAATAAAATATTTGTATCCCGCTCTCGTATAGTCTCAGAGCGGCTAAACTTGAACAAAATTCTTCTTTTTTTTCTTTCGGCCTTTCCCTTTAGTCAGGGGTGGCCACAGCGTATAATTATTTTCCACATCCTTCTGTCTTCAACATCCGTCTCCTTCAAACCAACTTCCCCCATATCTTCTTTCATTACATTTAAAAATCTTCTCTTTGGTCTCCCTCTTTTCCTCTTTCCGGGTAACTCCATTTCCATCATCTTTCTTCCTACATACTATTGGTCTCTCCTCATGACATGTCCATACCACCTCAGCCTGCGCTCCCTCATCTTCATTCCTAAACGTTCTACCTTAACGGTACTCCTGATGTGCTCGTTTCTAATCTTATTTTTTCTCGTCACTCCCATAGCAAACCTCAACATTTTCATCTCTGCGACTTCCATCTCTTCTACTTGTTTCTTTGTGACTGCCACTGTCTCAAGTCCATACACCATTGCTGGTCTTACCACTGAACTGTACACTTTTCCTTTTACTCTAGCTGGTAACCTCTTGTTGCAGATTACTCCCGACACTCTTCTCCATCCGTTCCATCCTGCCTGTACTCTCTTCTTTACCTCCCTCTCACAACCACCACTTTCTTGCACCGTTGATCCCAAATACTTAAATTCCTTTACTCTTGGCACTTTTGTATCCTCCATCTTTACTGTTTCGTCGTCATTTCCTCCTTTATGCAAAGATATTCGGTTTTTGACCTACTTACTTTCATCCCTCTTCTTTCCAATGCATAGTTCCAGGATTCTAATCTCCGCTCCACTTCTTCCCTGGTCTCTTCACAAATCACAATATCATCAGCAAACAGCATCGTCCATGGTGGTTCTCTCCTTACTTTGTCCGTTAGCCTGTCCATTATCACTGCAAACAGGAATGGACTTAACGCTGATCCCTGGTGCAGTCCAACCTTGACCTTGAAACTTTCTGTAGTTCCTACTGCACAGCTCGCCATTGTTTCGCTTCCCTCATACATATCCTGTACTAGTTGCACATACTTTTCCACTATTTCGGATTTTCTCATACAGTACCACAGCTCTTCCCGTGGAACCCTGTCGTAAGCTTTCTCTAGGTCCACGAATACACAATGTAGTTCTCTTTGACCTTCCCTGTACTTTTCCATCAACATTCTTAAAGCAAACATGGCATCGGTGTTCCCTTTCCTGGCATAAATCCATATTGCTGTTTACTGATCTCTACTCTATCCCTTAGCCTGGCTTCAATAATTCTTTCCCATACCTTCATTGTGTGGCTCATTAGCTTTATTCCTCTGTAGTTTCCACAGCACTGTGCGTCCCCTTTGTTTTTATAGATTGGGATAAGCACACTCCTTCTCCATTCTTCTGGCATCCGTTCACTCATTAATAGTCTGTTGAACAGTCTGGTCAAAAACTCTATTCCTATCTTTCCCATGCACTTTTAAACTTCTACTGGCAACTCATCTGGCCCAACTGTTTTACCTTTTTTCATCCTTCTTAGTGCATTCTTTACTTCTTCTCTACTGACACAATTTACCTCTTCATTAACCACTTCTGCTTCCTCTGTCCTAGGGTCTCTGTTATTTTCCTCGTTCATCAGTTTCTAAAAGTACTCCTTCCATCTCTTTAACACTGCTTCCGGATTTACCATCACATTACCATTTTCATCCTTTATAACCCTCACGTGCAATACATCTTTCCGTGCTCTGTCTCTCTGCCTAGCCAATCTGTACAATTCCTTTTCACCTTCTTTTGTTTCCAATCTAGCATACAAATCGTCATAAGCACGTCCCTTTGCCATCGAAACTGCCTTCTTTGAAACTTGAACAAAATAAACTACAGGAAATAGCAAATAAGAGAACAGGTCAAAATTATCACCATCGGGAAGTCATCATCGGTGTAAATTTACACATGAACTGTTTCCGCGGCAAGCATTACGAAACATACGAATTTGATAGTGTAACTTAAATATCGATACAATTGAGCTGCTCTATACAATGCATATCTCTACAGAACAAATAATAAACGTTATTAAACGAACGATTAAACACTATAGGCTACATTTCTGTATTGTACAAAATCGTTTGAATATAAAATGTCTTTAGGTTCTTTTTGAAAATGTGTTAATTGTCTACATGAACGAAGAGCCAATGGCAACAAGTTCCAAGTTATACATATCTTGTGTGAAATTGTTTTTTCAATCTGATGTTCAGTAACAATAATGAAACAATCATCTCCTAATCTAAGGTTTTCTCGAAGCGGTGTGTACGTGTAAAGCAAGTTTGACAGATATTGTGGGGCTAAATTATTCAAAATTTATGAACTGTAAGATATAATTTATATTTTATTCGATACTCTATGGGTAATATATAACTATCAGCATAGTAGTTAATCAAATCATGATTGGTCAGTGGAATATCATATATAAATCTAATACACGCATTTAACACTTTTTCTAGTTGTCGTAGTAAATAATGTGGAATGCAGGCATAGAGAAAGTTACAGTAATCTAATTGTGAAATAATAAAAGATTTAATTAGCATGATTTTATGTTTTTGGGACAAAAATACACGTAAATTGCTCAATTTCAAGAGCTTAAAAAAACAAATTTTACAAGTTTCAGTTACCATATGTTCTAGTGACAAGGTCTGCTCAAGGTACACATCTAATAGCTTGGCACTTGTCATTAGACTACAATCGATTTGCAAATCAATATTAATATTTTCAATGTCAACTTGATTTAACTTTAACAACCTTTTCTTTCCACAAACGAGTAGTTGAGTCTTATCTAAGTTCAGTTTTAAAAGATTTTGGGACATCCATGTTTCAATTTTGCGCAAACTTTTTTGTAAAGTCCCTAAAACAGTGTTAAACTCTGACAAGGGATTAAAGTCTAAGTATAAGGTTGAATCATCAGCATAAGAATGCATTTTTAAATTAAATGCCTTACATACATCAGACAGTTCGTTTGTGTATAAGATGAACAATAGAGGTCCTAGAACTGATCCTTGTGGAACACCGAATATATAAATTTTATTGGTACTATAGCAACCATATGGCCCAGATGGTAGGTGCTTTCACGCAGCCTGGGCCGTGAGTAAGTTTGCTCATTGATTTTAAAATGACAGACCGAAACCGAACCTACCAAAACGGAAGGGTATCCACCCATTCCGATGTTCAGTGCGGGTCTGTTAATCGGCAAACGTCCTTTTCAGGACGGGGCAATGTCAGGATAAAACTGCCCTTTTCAGGGCACATTGCCAACAAGTTCCGAAGACCTACTATTCTTCAGCTGAACATCGAAGGCCTTACTGCAAGCAAGATGAATGTTCTTCATCACCTCGCTATGCAGTCTGAGGCACTCGTCATCCTACTGCAGGAGACCCACTGCACTGATGCAGAGAAGTTGGTGCTACCACACTACCAACTAGCTGGGTCTTCTTTAAGCAGGAAGCATGGCCTTGCCACGTTTGTCCACGAGCGACTGAGATACACGCTTTTGGACCAATCTCCACCGACATCGGAGATCGAGTGGCTGTGTGTGGACGTTGATGGCTATAAAATAGTCAACGTCTACAAACCACCACCAACGCGATTGCGAACCCTGGATCTCCCAGTGTTTCCTCACCCCTGTCTGTACGCTGGCGATTTTAACTGTCGTCATGCTGACTGGGGTTATGATGACAACAGTCCGGATGGTGAGTGCTTGGCTGGCTGGGCAAGTATTAATTGTCTTGCCCTCCTATATAATGCCAAGGACGCTGCCAGTTTTTATTCCGGCCGCTGGAACACTGGCACCAATCCAGACCTAGCTTTCGCTAGCGTAGGTCCAAACAGTCGCTTACCGGATAGACGTGTCCTTGAAAAGTTTCCCAGGTCACAACATCGACCCTCGCTTATTACACCACCAAGGTTTGCTATGGCAGTGCCAAGCATGCCTGTTAAGCGATGGAACTTCCGCAAGGCCAATTGGAGTCACTACATTGCTTTGACGAATAAATTCGCAAAGACTTTGTTGCCGCCTGATTCACTTGATGTGGATGCGGCTTACCAGGACTTCTGTAACATCATTAAGAAAGCAGCCAAGAAGACTATCCCACGCGGGTATCGAAACAACTATATTCCGTGTTGGGATGCAGAGTGTGAATCCCTCTATAAAACCTTTCTGCAGTCTCCTCAGGGAGACGACTCAAGTTTGGCTGCTACAACTCTGTTTGCCAAGCTTGACAGAAAACGGAGGGATCGATGGTCCGAAGCAGTTCGGAGCATTGACTTCTCACACTCTAGTCGAAAAGCGTGGAGTATTTTGAACAACCTTACTGGTAGGTCACGACACTCTCCTCGTCATTGTCCCGTTTCAGCCGATGCTATTGCATCTCAGCTGGTTAGAAATGGGAAATACGAGGCTGTTGACCGCAAGTCATCTCGACTTGTCTTTCAAGAAGTGTCTGACCTTTGGAGGGCCACAACACCAGACGCAGTAAATATCTCTGACAATTTTTCACAGAGAGAATTTGCTGCTGCCCTTCAACATTTAAAACCAGGTAAAGCTCCGGGTCCTGATTCCATCTGCCCCGAGCTTATACTCCATGCCGGAGCTGCTTTGAAGTCCTGGTTACGTGACTTCCTTTCTTCCTGTTTGCGCCGACTCAAAATTCCCAAGATCTGGAGAAGAGCGCTTGTGGTCGCGATCCCAAAACCAGGAAAGCCCATGGGGGACCCAAAGATTTATCGACCGATATCTCTGCTCTGTGTCCCCTACAAGATCCTCGAGAGGCTTATCTACGCCCGCGTTGAACCATTAATCGATCCACTGCTCCCTAAAGAGCAGGCTGGGTTCCGACGCGGGAAGTCAACCGTAGATCAAGTTGTTCTGCTAACCCAGAACATCGAGGATTCTTTCGAGGCTAAAAAGAAGGCTGGTGCCGTATTTATCGATCTGACAGCTGCTTATGACACTGTCTGGCACCGTGGCCTTACCTGCAAGCTGCTGAGACTACTTCCGGATAAGCACATGGTCAAAATGATCATGGAGCTTGTCCGAAATCGAAGTTTCACCCTTACCACCGGTGACAGCAAGCAAAGCAGGCTACGCCGTCTTAAAAATGGCGTTCCTCAGGGATCGGTCTTGGCTCCCCTCCTATTTAACATATATACGTACGATCTTCCTTCCATGATTTCCAGAAAGTTTGCTTATGCTGATGGTTTAGCATTGTTGCACTCTTCTGGAAACTGGAAGGACTTGGAGGGGACATTAAGCCAAGACATGTCCACACTGTCAGCGTATCTCCAGACTTGGAGGTTGAAGCTCAGTCACACTAAGACGGTGACGACAGCCTTTCACTTAAACAACCGAGAGGCCAAACGTGAGCTAAAGGTCTACAACAATAGTAGACTTTTACCGTTCTGTCCAACCCCTACATACCTTGGGGTAAAACTGGACAGATTGCTCACGTTTCGTCACCATTTAGTGGCATTGCGCAAAAAACTATCATCGCGCGTCACACTGTTGAGGCGACTCGTGGGCTCGGGATGGGGTGCTGGTGCTAAAACACTACGCATAGCCACCTTGTCTCTAGTCTACTCAACAGCTGAGTACTGTGCGCCAGTCTGGTGTCGCAGTGCTCACATTCGCCTCATTGACAGTGTCTTGAATGACGCCTTGCGCATAGTTACTGGATGCCTGCGTCCCACTCCAACGGACCACCTACCTGTACTTTCAGGCATCCAGCCAGTTGAGCTTCGCCGACTGGGAGCGACACTCTCCTTGGCTTACCGTGGATCTCTGGACCCCGATCATATTTTGCATGGTCTGTTAAATGGGTCCTCAGATACTGGCCAAGTGAGACTAAGATCCAGACGCCCGTTTGTGCCAGGTGCGCGGAATCTCTTGGACAATCTTGCCAGACTTGGCATCCGCGCCTCTGAATGGACAAATCACAAATGGAACGCGGAATACTGTGAAAATGCTTCCAGGCTCCGTGCTTTTGTGCCCGGGACCAGTGTCAGGCCTGTTGGGATGGGCTTACCCCGAGCAGCTTGGGTTAAGCTCAACCGCCTGCGGACTGGTGTTGGGCGATTCCATTCGTCCATGCACACATGGGGTCTCGCTCCTTCACCGAATTGCGAGTGTGGCGCCTCAGAGCAAACCGCAGACCATGTACTAACAATGTGCCCCATACATCGGGCACCACATGGAGCACGTGGTCTGACGGTTTTGGATGATGAAACTCGATGCTGGCTTAATAACATCACTGCCAGCATCTGATCCAGGCAGTGCAGCAGTCTGGGGTAGTAAAAGGATAAACCCTCGGCCCCAGTTCTGTTTGTGTCTGGCCTGGAGTGGATACCCTTCAAACGATGACGACGACGATCGGTTACTTAAATATGAAGAAAGCCACCGCAACGCATTGCCTGTTATTCCAAAGTTGTTTTTTAACTTGTACAAAAGACAGTTACGATCAACTGTATCAAATGCTGCCGATAGATCAAGCATCAATACAGCAGTAAGATTATCATTTTGAATAAATTGTTAAATATTGTTCACAACTTCTAAAAGTGCTGTTTCACAGGAGTGATATTGTTTATATCCTGATTGATTTGGACTAAGTAATTCATTTTTTTGAACATGTTTACTGATTTGATTAAAAACTGCCTTCTCTAATACTTTTGAAATAAATGTCATATTACTAATAGGACAGTAGTTTTTTAAATTTTTAGCATCTAGATCTGTTCCTTTAATTATTGGCGTTATTATTGCTTGCTTTTGTTGATAAGGAACATGAGATTTTTTAAAAGATTTATTGATAATGAATTGCATTAATGGAAAGATTACTTACGGGCACTGTCTCATTAATTTTACTGGAGCAGGATCAAGCAAACAGTTTTTGTTGTTAATAGATGAAATTATTGTTTTCAATTCTGTAGTTGAAACAGGTAGAAATTTTTCCATTTGGTCACAAACCAAGATTCGGTTTTGTTTGTCATTTATCAGAATTTCTTGTTGTGAATTCATGTTTAAATTAGAGCGAATAGAAACTATTTTTTCATGAAAGTAGTCTGAGAATAATTTAACTAAGTCTTTCACACAAAAACCAGAAAATAAAACTTTTTCCTTATTTTCACTTGAAAGCATTTGAATGGGGTTATACATGATTTTTAAATTTGTTTCACTTTCTTGCAAGATTCCTGACTAGTATGCAGTTCTGTTCTGTTTAAGAGAAGAATAATACAATAACTTTTGTTTTTTGTATTCTGCATAGTTTTGATTGTTTGAGTTCTTTTTAAATTTTCTTTCTAGTTTTCGTTTCTTTTTCTTTAATTCTCGTAGTTCATCATTAAACCAACATTGGTAAGGTCTATATTTTATTGTTCTTTTTACTAATGGAGAAATTTCATCCAAAGATGTTTTAATTCCATAATTATACTCATTAATACATGAAGCTAAGGACATCGATTCCACATCAATTTTTGTGAAATAGTTTGCAAGACATTCTTGATACATATTAATGTCAAGAATTTTAAGGTTTCTAGAGTGTATGACAAGTTTTTCAGGTGTTTTTTCAATCTTCATGTTCATACTAAAGTTGATTGAATAGTGATCTGATAAATCATTTAGCAAATCTTTATGCACAATTAGATTATTTATTAAATTCTTTCCTCTTCTATTTATCATATCAAATCCAGAGTGCCTTGATTTTTGTGAGTAGGACAGACAATTAATTGTGTAAAGTCATGTTGAGGCAAAATTTTTACGAGCTCTTTTGTTTCTAATCTTTTAGTGCCTTCATAATGAATGTTAAAGTCTCCTGTAATCAAATCAATATCTTCAAAGCATATTGTGAGAAAATCATTAAAGTCAGATAAAAATTGCATAGCAGTATATCTGTGCTTTGATGAATAACCTGGATAATAGACAGTCGAGAAATAAATATTGCTTGTTTTCATTTTTGCTAAACATGTAATATGTTCAAAAGAAGCAAATGTTTCAGTTTTTACTTTTTTCAGTTTAAATTTGCTTTTAAACAACATGGCTACTCCTCCCCCAATGTCTAAGATTCTTGGTTTACGAACTTGCTCAATTTTAAAGTTATATTTTTTAATTTGAGCAACAATTGCAGTGTCTACTTTTCTTAACCATGTTTCTTGTACAAGAGCTATGTCAATGTTTTTCTCTATTATGTAATCTAAAATCTGTGGCACTTTGGAACGGATGGAACGGCAGTTAAAGCTTAACATGTTTAATAACATTGATGCTGATGTTAGTTTTTGTATTTATGTCAGTTATTTCCTTTACACGATTTAATTCTCTTTGTAAAGTTGGACATTGTGAACTTGTGAGTAGGACGTTTTAACTGCAACTAATGCAACAATCAATACTTTAACCAGTGCAACTAATATAGAATTAGAAAAAATTGATAATTGGATGAAATTGAACAAATTAACAATTAATTACAAAAAATCTCAATTTATGCTTATTTCCAAAAAAAAACAAAATTATGACAAGTGTATTATAACTATTGGAAATCACAAACTTGAGCAAGCAAAGCAAGTAAAATATTTAGGTATTGTGTTTGACAAAAGTTTAACTTGGCGGGAGCATATCCAGCACTTATGCTCTAAGCTTTGCAAAGGGTGCTGGGCATTACTAAAACTTAGAAATTACGTAGACTTAGCAACTCTAAAAACTGTTTATTATAACCTTATACACTCATATTTACAATACTGCATATTCTCTTGGGGATTTGCATCTACCAGCACTCTTGCTCCTTTGAGAATATTGCACAAGCGAGCAATAAGAATAATGATGTTTGCTAAAAGACAAACTCCTTCATCACCTCTATTTTATTCTTTAAATATTCTCAAAATTGAAGATCTTTGTAAATTTGAAATTGCAAAATTTATATTCAAACTAAAAAATATTCCTGACTTTAACTACATGCATAATTTAAAACCAATAAACCAAATTCACAAGTATAATACCAGACTTTCAAAAAACAATTATTTTTTACAAAGAAAAAAAACTGAAACCGGTAAGAAATCATTGGAATATATTGGATCAACCATTTGGCTAGATTTACCAAGTGAAATCAAATTGTACTCTTTTCCAAAATTCAAACAACAGTTAAAGTTTTATTTATTATCAAACTATATATCAACTTGAACTAATTCAATGATTTGATTTATTGTATAGACTATTACATAATCTATGTAGCCTCAGTAAACCTACTTCATGTGCTATTTTATATACCTGTAAAAGAAATGTTCTCAAATTGTTAAAGCTTATCTTCAATATAATTTTGCCTGATCAATTTATTTACACCACTTTGCTGCTTGTTTCTTGCTAGTAACTGATTGACCTCTACTTAAAGTCTACTTTTACATATGTCTGTCTAATATTGTGTTTTTGTTTTCCAACATGTCCTTGTCCAATATTGTGCTTTTGTTTTACAATATGTCTTTGTTCAATACTGTATTATTGCTTTTTTTTTGTTTACGCTGCTAATGTTAATGTTTTCATTGTATATTATTATTATTTTTGCTTTATTTGTTTTGCTATCTCATAAATTAAACTAATAGTATGATTACTTTTTTCGTCTTGATATTGTTGTTGTTAATATGCTCATTGTATTTTTTGTCTTATTTTATTTATTTATTTATTTTTTTTTTTTTTATTTCATTGCTATTCTTAATATTTTCATTGCATGTTATTTTATTTTGGCTTTATTTGTTTCTACTATTTCGGTACATATTATATTGTTATCTTCAAAAATTAAGGTGGCTTTGGACATAGAAGACCGTATGGTCATTTCCACTGTCTCCTTGTGCATCATTATTTGATATGTATTTCTTTTAAATTGTCACGTGTTTATTGCACTAAATAAAAAATTGATTGATTGATTGATTGATTGATTGTGGAAGTATGGCCTTTGGCAAGCTTTTTTATTTCTTTGCTTCTACTGTTTTGGCAATTACAACAGTTATACTGATTAGTATCTTTTTTTACTGGGCATAATTTTGATTTATGTTTTCCAGCACAATATAAGCATATAGACTCATTACTATTATATAATCGACAAAGTTTAGAAGCACATCTGTGCCCATATCCTTTGACATTTATAGCATTGTTCAACATGAAAGTGATCTGAGACTCTGTGAGAGCTCATCTCAATAAAGATTAGAACCGGCTTGCGGGCAACTTATGTGGTCTTTGGGTGCAACTTGGTGCCCACGTGCACTAATTTGGTGACCCCTAATCTGTTCTGGGCAACAGTGGGCAGGCATCGAGCGATCTGAATAAGGGCTGCCAGATAAAGATTTTCAGGTGCTCGTTTGCAACTGTAGAAAAGAATGAAAAAGAAGCAACTTTAATAGCAAGAGACCAAAATAAGTCCAAATAATAAAGTTTTTCCAATGTAGCCTAATAGCTAAACTACTGTTGTATTTTATGGCTAAACTACTAAGTGCTGGTATTGTCATCATTAACAATTATATATTAAAGAGATTGAAGACACAAACAAAAAATTAATCAACGTTTTAGATGTTATGAGAAGTGAAAACCATCTTTCGCGAGATTTTTACTTGACAATGTGTCAGGTGCATTAAACATGCTCATTACAATTGCTGTTGTTATGTCGTATAATCTATTATTTTCATGTTGTGATCTATATCATTATTTACAGCTTTTCTTTTGTCAGCCTTTAATATGTTTTTGTGCTTCAGTTTGAGCATCGACTTGAGTTGTTGTGGCTAAAAAATAAACAAACGATGCAAGCATACATACGTTGAAGATAATAAAAGCTGTTCAAAATCAAGTAAAGCCAAAAAATGGTTTTTACTTGTTGTCCAAATAACCTTAGCAAGTCAACAAAAAACACCAATTTATGATTCACTCGAAATAGAAGGAACCCGTACTCAAAAGGACTTGAATTATTGTAGACTCGGACACGGACTCATATACTCCATTCCATTATCTCATCAAGAAACTCAAATTCGTCTAGAGTCACAAGTTCAAAGGGCTTCAATTTGATTTGAAATCGAAAGTTGTTGGACACAGACTTACTTTTTTTGTTTGAATGTTAAATGCGTGTTAAATGTAATCCATAGGAAATGAACAAACGTAACAGTGCCGATGGCGTGCACCGGTGGCGTGGCTTTTTACATAAAAGAATCATTAAAATATGTTCAGAGTGATAAGAATTTTTAAAATCTGATAATGTTGAAGACCTTTGGATAGAATTAACTATAAATAAAAAACCATATTTAATTGGTGTGATATATACTGTAGACATCCTGATAAGAAAGCTGTAAACATTGAAAAGTTTTCAGTAAATACACATAATCTTTTCCAAGCTTTTAATTCAAAAAAGTTGAACTTCTGGGTAGTGGGTGATTTTAACATTAATCTAATTCAATACACTCTTAACAATTCTATAAGAAAATATGCCAACATGCTTAGTTGTTTTACTAAATGTATTACAAACCAGCCGACTCGATTAACAGCCCTTACAAAACCCTTCTTGATCATATAATGGTTAACAATGAGTAAATCAATGTCAATGGAAAAATTGCTAGGCTGGAGCTAGCGGATCATTTGCCCACTTTTGCCTTAATACCGAAAATAAAAGACAAAACTCCTAAAATATCCCCAAATTTCTTTAAACGAAATATGAAATGTTTTCAATTGGATTTGTTTCTTGATGATCTTAATTTAAAATTGAACAAAACTAGTTTTGAAGATTTGAGTGTAGATGAGAGCTTTGAAAATTTTCTTAATATATTTGGTGACATTGTTAATACTCATGCGCCCCTAAGAAAATGTACTAGAAAAGAAAAGAAATTAATGGTTAAACCTTGGCAAAACAAAACTCTACTTAAATCAATTAAGAAGAAAAACAATATGTTTAAAGACTTGCATAAAAATTTTAATCAGCAATCTTTTGAGAAATATAAAGCTTACCACAACGCATTCAATAGAACAATTCATGGCGCTAAACAAATGTACTATAATAAATACTTTTCAAGCAATAAAAATAATCCATCAAAAATTTGGGATGCAATTCATGAGCTGGCTGATTTAAAACCTAAAAGAAATATAACCTTAAACAGATTAATAAAAGAAAACCGTGATTTTGTTGAAGAACTAAAAGATGTTGCACAATCACTAAGCAAATATTTTGTAGACATTGGAAAAAACATGGCTAAAGCTATTCCACCAATTCACTCAACGTATAAACCGCCACCTTCTACCTATTCTAAAAACTTTCTTTTTATGTCTCCTACAACCCCAGAAGAAATAGCAAATGTAATAACTTCATTAATTAATAAAAAAGCAATATGAAGTAAAGATATCGACACCTATTTTATTAAAATAAGCGGTGTTATAATTGCACCCATTTTCAGCAAACTGTTTAATCGATGTTTACTTGAAGGTGAATTTCCCAAATGCTTAAAGATTGCTGAGGTAATTCCTATTTTTAAAAAGGGAAGTGTAACAAATGTATCAAACTACCGACCAATTTCTCTGCTTTCACAGTTTGACAAAATTTTTGAAAAAATTATTTACAATAGAATTATAGATTTTATTGAAAAATATAATTTACTGTTTTCGATCATCAATTTGGTTTTTGACAAAATTCTTCTACCATTCATGCTGTAACTTAGCTATATATATGATGATTTAATCAAAAATGTTGATAAAGGTCTTTACAGCTGTTGTATTTTTTAGATTTATCTAAAGCTTTCGACACATTTGATCACCACATTTTGCTTTGCAAACTAAAAAATTATTCTGGTATATGAGGAAAATCTCTTAATCTGATTAAACGTTATTTGTCCAATAGACTGCAATATGCAAAAATTTCAAACAATTCCTTCGATGAACTAAAAATTAATTGTGGAGTACCACAAGGATCCTATCTAGGTCCATTATTATTTCGTTATATATAAATATGATTTACCACTTGCTTCTTAAATGAATATACAACCTTGTACGCTGATGATACGTATTTAATGATGTCCGACTTGAATTTAACGTCAATGCAAAATCGAATTAATATCGAATTAAAAAATATTGATTTTTGGTTGAGAAAAAACAAATTATTTTTAAACTTTTCAAAATCAACTTTTCTTAGAACAATCAAAAGTACTTTTGAAATTAAAATAAACAATATTATGCTAACATGATCCCCAATAGTCAAATATTTGGGACTTTTTATCGATCAAAATTTAAACTGGATACCACACATTAAAAGTTTATCTTTCCACCTAACTCGTTACACAGGAATATTTTATAAGTTAAGATTATATACCAATATTAACACAATGAAATTATATTGTATCATAGCCTAAATTACAATACGGAATAATAGTTTGGGGTGAAACATTTAAACATATTTATCTGAAGTGAATGTAAGAATTAATCATATAATTAGAGCTTTAAGCTCAAGTAACTTGTACACTCCCATGTCAAGTCTTTATAAAAAACTAAACTTACTAAAATTAGAAGATCTATATAAAGTAGAACTGGAAAAATTCATGTATCTATATTATAATAAAAAAACACCAAAAATTTTTAA
This sequence comes from Diplosoma virens, assembly GCA_963680785.1. Classification (NCBI taxonomy): domain Eukaryota; kingdom Metazoa; phylum Chordata; class Ascidiacea; order Aplousobranchia; family Didemnidae; genus Diplosoma; species Diplosoma virens. Next base: position 38,692,628 of record OY796890.1, on the reverse strand, counting down.
TAGTTTTTTAAAAAGAATTACTGAAATTCACTCTTACCATACAAGACAAGTATCTGCCTCTATGTTTTTTTTACCGAGAATGTCAAAAACAAGTACTCAAAACTCAATTTCGTGCAAAGGTACAACGATTTGGTCAAAACTAAAACCAGAGTTGAAAAACTTAGATTGGAATGCATTTAAAAAAAAGTTTTATTGATCAATTTTAAGTTTTCAAATTTATATTATCTTCCAACATTTTAGCATATGTTATGTAATTGGAAAGATTACTTTGTTTTCTAAATCCTGTTAAATATACTAGTCTTTGAAATACGTACAATGTAAGCCCAGTTTTCTACTTTTATGTAAATAAAAATAAAAAATGCTCTGGCGTGATTCGATGTTAATATGCATAATCAAGTGAGATTGAAATTTTTTTTCGTTGTTGTTTTATAAACTTTTGTTTCGCTAAAAATTTCTTCTTTTTGTTTTTTGCTGTTACTTTTTTTTCTATTTGTCGCACTAACACAATTGTTATTGGAATTGTAATTTACTCGGTAAGCATCTTGAATAGTAAACCTTAGAATTATTCAATGCTTCCTTGTCTTTTTTTTCTTGCATTATATTTCTTTGTTATTGTTTTATATGGTTTTCGGCAAAAATAAATTTTGTATGCTTGTATGTCTGTCTAACTACATTTTTAAATTAACATTATTGGCAACACCGATTAATAGAAAGTTTTACTTCCTTTTCTCTCACTAACTACATTTTCTAGTCAAGATGCTATTTGAAATTAATTTGCAGCAAGCCGCTGTAAATCACGTGAAGATAATGCCATTGTTTTAGTTCAAACTCGAGCAATTCAAACTTCATTGTCAGTCGTTTAGTAAAACATTTTATTATCATTATTATTGTAAATTAAGTTTTTTTGTAGAAATTAGATGAAAATTGCTTTAGTGTTTTATAAAACATTTTACTACCATTATCATTTTAAATTAAGTTTTTCTATATAGATTAGATGAAAATCATTGCAGCTACTGCAAATATACATGATTGATGTTTAAGAAGTTTTAGTAATATGATATTCTATAATTGAATTTTATGATTGTCAGATTATTTGGTGATTTACATGTTGCTGAGCCATTATAAGTACATGGTGTAATAATATTTTGCTATACAAATTTATAAAAAAAACAAACCATAAATTATGTCTGCTGGTCCAACGTTAATTCGAAATAGACCTTCAAGCATTAAGGAAAAGCTTCTAGGGAGGCGAAACAGTCGATCGAATGTAAAAAAATCAGGTAACTATAATTATAGTTGTTGCATGACCCATTTTCTTTGCAGTTTGTAAAACTTGAATGTTGGGTAACATTACAAACAAAAAAAATATACAAAAATAAGATTTATAGTATAAAATATTGGTAGAATAAATGTAATAAATAAATGTCTTTGCTTGTGTCTATCTGAATTTTTTATTTAAAATATTATGAAAACGTTGTTACTCTTATATAGGTAAAATACAGTTACTAATTATATGCAAATTATTTAGCAAAATTTTGAAATCTTTTTTTACATTTATTTTTGAATGACTATTTCACTATAGGTTGAATTTAGAAGTAAAACTTTTTGATGCTGTTTAAATTTTCATATTAATATAGCAAGTGACTTACATTACTAGTTCTTACAGTCTGTTAAAATGATTGTCTATTTGGAAGTGAATCAAAAGCATGGTCAAGTAGTTAAGAGCATTCTGATTGTGATCAACATGGTTTCAGTTCAATAACATTTTGCACCATTCTGTTATGTCTTTGGGAAAGATGCTTTATGGCACTTTTTTCTGATTGGTAGTCTTAGCAAGCAGTTTTTATTTTCAGTCATATAACTAAAAAACCAAATAGAAAATTTTGGGTCTTTTCAAGAAGTCACTATTGGCAATTTTTTGGTAAAACTAACCTAGAATCCCTTTACTGCATCAGGATGGATAAAAAAACTATGAAAAGAAAAGTTTTTTTCAAGAAGTAATAATAACCACGGGGGATTTGAGTTAATTCCATGAAAAAAATCATTTACAGTGACTTATTGAAAAAACCCAAAATTTCACCAAACAGTAATATCTTGTTATCTCTGAAAGCTTGTCAAGGTAATTGCTTTTATTTTGTATATTGCCTCCTATGCGTTCCTGTAAGTCAGGAGGATAATATAAAGATGAAATAAGAATAAAATGCTTCTGGTTAGTTTTTTTGCTCAACAATCAATACAATGTTATATTTTTTATGTATAAAAAGCTTAACTAATATTTATGTATGAAGATGTGAATCTTTGAGTACATCAATCTTTGAGTTTTGGTCAAATGGAATCATAAATAAATTTTTGCTTATAATTAGATTTTGAAGCCCATTGTTAAAAAGTTAAAGCATATGTTTGTTAAATATCAACCTTTTACTGATTATTTTGTTTTTTTAATTTTTATTGTACTTGTACTTAATCATAAATATATTTTTAAATATATTATTGATTAGAATTAAACTTTTTAATGTAAACAATCTCTTAAAAATTTTTATTTAATCAATACAGCATATGTTATTAATTTTTTTATTTGATTAATTATTAGTTATTATTTATATGTTGCTTAAGTTTATTTGTTGACAGGTGAAAAACCTCGCCTAAGTACGTCTTACTCTAGTCCAACTCTACTTACAAGATCAACCAACCAGTATAATATAATACTGGAAGATGTTGTAATGCTTCATTGTCTTGAAGAACTTTCTAATGCAAACTTTTTTGTTCGTTTTTTGCAATACACAAGAGCTTTAAAGACTTGGGAAACACATCATATTCATTTAGGTTCAGACAGTATCACTTCAAAAACAGTAAGCAGAAGTTTAATTTATTGATTTTGCTGATATGTAAGCATTTTTAAATTTACAAATTTTGTGTAGTGCAGCATTTTTCTTCCTGGAAAATAGTTTCATTAATTTAAGAAAATAATTTCTGTTATATAATTTAAATTTTTTATCCAATTTTTAATAACCTTTGATTACCTTCTTAACATTTACTGATAAGAAGACTTTATATGCTTATAGTTTTTTGGATTAACAATTGGTATCATATGGCTAGAAAATAAGGTCTTTATTTAAGTCTTGTACAACACTTGAACCAGTTTTTGTACTTCTTAAGACTTTTTTTATGCCCTTAAAGTAAACATGCTCTTTGTTCCTATTATTATTGGTACATTATTCTAAAAAAGCTAAAACTTTAAAAAACACAATAAGTAACTGTGTGATAATAAAAGTTGTATTACTTTTTTTCTTTGCAATATAATTGTTTATCATTAATTTTAAAATGGATTTATATTAGGCAATGAATTGCTGAATTCTCAGCTGTACACCAAAAATTTACAAAAAAAGTTTTTTTGCTTACAATTTAAATCAATTGAATGTATGAACTGTTGCATTTCTGCCATTATGATATCAATCAATCATTTTTATGTTTGACATTATTCAAAACAATAATTCAAACAATATCACAAAAAATAGGAGCAATTGAAAAAAAAGATAAAAGGGAGGTTGTGGGTAAACCTCACAGTCATCAAGGCAAGCAACCAATCCTTTATTGCTATATCTTTTGCAGTAATATGCACTATGCAGCCTAATTAAAACTGCTTTATGTACTTTTCTGTAAGCTTTGGTGTTTGGCCTGAATTCTTTTCTGACATGACAATACTTGCATTATTGCTATCATTAGAAGTTTGTCAACAAACTTGATTTTAATTGCGTTATTTTTTGTTTTGACTGGTATCTATTGTAATGTTAATAACTATCTTTTTTAATTTAATCCACAAATCATAGTTACCCAGCTACCATTAATTCAACTGAATTTTTAAAAGTTTTTACAGATGTTTGAAATTTGAGATAAAACAAAAAGTACTGTTCATGGCTAGCACATGGGTAACAAACAACTAGTGAACATCCAATTTGCAGTACAAATTGTGTTGCTCAGTTATATTATGAAAAGATTAATTACTTGCATATGAAAGTGATTTTCCCGCCAATTTGCCTTTCCGAAATTAATTAGTTTCTTGTCAAATAGTAACACACTGGTTTTCTGTGAGGAAAAAAGGCAAGAGGTAGTGGTGGACCTTTTTTCCTTGATCTATTCATGTTGCTGTTCAGAATGCATAACATTTAAATTAAAATGTAAATATTGATTTAACATAATTTAAATCTACAACAAAATTGGCTATGACTTTTGTGGAAAAATTGACAAACTTGAAAAAATACCATCACTGAGTGCCAGTAACTAAGTGTCTAGGGTAGGGATGTTCATTTCAGAACAATGAATCCTTTTGAATCTGATCCTAATTATATGTTGATTGAAAATAGGAAACTAGTGAAATGTTTGCCTCATGCTGTGTTGCATTTGGCATGCTGGCTGTAATCAAACCAAACCTTGAAGAAAGAAATGGGCAAAAAAAAAATCTTTATAAAGATTGAATACAATTACAGTTATTTAGGGTTACCATATTTTCGATTTTGATGCGACCCATTTTCAAATAGCCATAACTTCTGCTGCAATTATGACTTGAAATTATGTTTTTTATTTTCATGAAAAAATTGTGGAGTTCTTTAAAAAAAAGGTTTTCACTTGGTTTTTCAATTACAATGTTCTAAAAATTCCAGACAGTATGGCAAACCAACAATGCAATGGAGGAGTAAGGAGTAATAAATATTTTTTGTTACTCTTACTCCTACTCCCCAGCCCTGGTGAGGAAGCTTCAGGTATGGTTTATGATACTGCATTAACAGGAGACAGTACAGATAGTGAAGAAAAGTGTGGCCAGTTAGTCTAATAATCAGTTAAACACAAGTCTATCCCAAATTGGTCAGTCCCCAATAAATTTACACAGCATGCCTTTATGTAGTCAATCTCATTATGGAAAGCACAAACTTTCTTTGATTAATAATGAATTAACAAAAAGAGTAGCATTTGCTTTAAAATGAATGTGATGATGAAGTGACATGTGATGATCAAATGACATGTGATGATCAAGTGACATGTGATGAAATGTGATGATCAAGTGATATCATAAAAATTCATGAAGTGACAAGAAAAAATAGATTAATTCAATATGAAAGTGAAAAAAAAAACTGAAGATAGAAAAGATAAAAGGAAAAATAAACAAACCAGGAACAACACACTCAGAAAAAATACAGTTATTGATACTTATTCCAGATTCATGGTCACAAAATGCCATTGTAAATTGCTTTCTGGTTACTGATTACATGGTTAGAGTAGCTTAAGCATTGACAATTTCTGAAAGAATTGCTTGCAGCAAACCACCAGTAAAAAAAGGAAAAAGTAATGCAATCAAAAATATTATTACTAATTTTTATTGTAACAATGAAAATACAAGAATCATGCCAGGTGCTTGTGACAAAGCCAGCATTGCAACTAATGTTTATGAACAGAAAAGGCTTGCTTTATGTATGCTAAAAGAACCATACCAATCATTTAAAGAAAGACACCCAGGAATTAAAGTTGAATTTTTTACATTTGCAACATTAAGGCCAAAGTGGTGTGTCCTTGCTGGATCTGCTGGTATTCATGTTGTGTGTGTATGCACAATTTACCAAAGTTTCATTATAATGTTAAAGTCAGCCTTAATTGAAAAAAGTTATTAAGATTTAATTTCAATGATGTTATGTGATATAAATAACAAAGATTGTATGTTACAGTGATGTGAAAATTTTCCAGGAGATGTCCTTGTAGCAAATTTCTTAGAAGGTAAATTTGAAGATATTTAGGAAGAATTTACTTTTGCACAGTGGATAACAACAGACAGAACAGAAACGATTAATCAAACACTTCCAGTCAATGAATACCTTAAATTGCTCATGACCAAACCATAAAACTTCTTCCACATTCTTTTATTGCCAAGCAACAATCAAATTCTTTTATAAATTGCAAGCAATTTTTAGAAAATGGAACAGTACTATGTCTCATGGATTTGAGTGAAAATTATGCTTTTCATGTTTAAGATGAAGCTCAAGCCTATCATTAGACTCACAATAGTTGTACTGTACATCTGATGGTATGCTACTATGGTATAAATGTGATTTATAACACTACAGTTTGTGCTTTTCAAATGAGTTAAATCATGATGTATGAAATACAAAAAGAAACAATCTGCTTTTAAAGAAATAAATTGGATAATAACAAAAGTTGAATATTATACAGATGGTTGTGCATCTCAGTACAAAAATTGCAAAAATTCATGGAAACATGAAGAAGGTTTTGGGGTTTGTGCATAGTGGTCTTTTTTTGCTACCAACTATGGTAAATCTGCTTGCAATGCAGTCAGAGGTAGGGTAAAAAGATCAACAGCTTTAGAAAGTACAGAATTGCAAAAATTTTGTAAATTTATGGAAACCTGAAGAAGATTTTGGTGTTTGTACAGAGTGGTCTTTTTTTGCTACCAGCCATGGTAAATCTGCTTGCAATGCAGTCATAGGTAGGGTAAAAAGATTAACAGCTTTAGAAAGCCTTAGAAGACCAGTCACAAATCAGATACTAAATTTGAAACAAATGTTTGAGCACTGTCAAAATACCATTCCAAAAATTCACTTCCAAGAAATTGATCAACAAGTACTGGAAAAAACTAGAAACTCGTTTCAACAAAGATTTGTGCATGCTACCCAATAAAAGGCACCAGGAGTTTTCATGATTTTAAACTACTGTCACCATCAAGAATAGCTACCAAGTGAATAAATTTTGGTGAAGATTATAGTTATGTGTTTGATTTTTTTCAACTTTTTAGGTATAAAAAGCTTCCCAATGTCACTATTAAACAAGGAAGGTTTGTTGTTGCTACTTATGATAAGTGCTGGTACATTAGCTTTGTTGCTGAGATTGATATAGATAAGATGTTAAAGTAAATTTTTTGCACCCAAAAGGACCAGCTTCTTCATTTCACTTTCCAAAACACAATGATGTTTGTTGGATTCCCACTGGGCATATATTGTGTTGCATTGAGCTGCCAACACTAGCAAAAACCAGAGTTCAATATAAAAATTCCTCTAAAACTTTAAAAAAAAATTAATGCAACATGGCAAGCATTTTTGAAGTAAAAGTTATAGTGTTGTTATTTTAAATATAACATTTAAAAACAGTAATTTTTGATTATTGTCGACCCTTACTCTCACTCAGAATGCTAATCAAAGGATTTATTATTATAAAGATATATAACAATTATTGCAGCCTAGTTGTAGTTGTCAAGTTTTAATGAGTCCAAATAATTTGTTTTTAAATTTTTACAATATTTGGCTGAGTAAAATTGTATAGATGTGAATAATCCATTTTTTTGTTAATTAATAAACTTTTTTTTTGTTGCTGTTTTTACCATCTTGGAGGAGCCTTCCCTTACTCCTCTAATGTAGCCAATCTGGATTTCCATTCCTAGATGAGCTCTGCAGCTCTTAGGAGTTTGTCCACAAACTACTGGTGTGGTGTTGTGTCGATATTATGTTGCTTAGTGGTGTTGTGTGTGTGTTTCAAGCATAGTGGGCATTGTGGTGTGTAAACATTTGGATTTATTTTGTGTAGGTAACTTTGCAAGAGTGGTTATTTGTTGGTTCTCAGCTGGGCTAGTTTTGTATGCATATGACATGGTAATGTTTGTTCTGATGGATGGATGTCATGGGGTATGTTTTTGGTGACTTTGTTATTTTTTCTGGAGCTGAAGTATTAAAAGGTGATATTAGTGTGGATATATTTGAGTTTTTTTTTGCATTCTTTGTAGGGATGTGCTGAAGCCAGAATTTTACCAAAGCCAAAGCCACTTTGCTGAAGGTGAAGCTTCAGCTATATTTTTTTTGCGCAGTTTTTGCAAAAGTGCTGAATATTTGACTTGTCAAAGCCAAAGGTTTAGTACATCCCTAATTCTTTGTGTATGATGTTCAATTCTAAGATGATCATGTTAGTGTGATCATTGCTGTGAAATATTGTGGCCTTCATGTTTCTAGGTGGATTTGAATGTGCGTTGAGATGATGTAGAGGGTGTACTTTTCCCTTTTTTTTGTTTTCCCTGTTGTTATAATTTAAGCTTAACTTATTACAATGATTAGTGAGGTCAACTTTATTAGTCTGTTGCCAATGATGAGTTTGTCAGCCATGCTTCTAGAAATCTGAGGCACTTAGATTTATTAATAATCAGAACTTAACTGTTATTTTGGTTATTTATAAGTAAACTTCGTAAAATAAACAAAATATTATATGATATCACTAATAAAATTATTTAGAAAAAGTTCTGCATAAAAATACCTTTCATGTCATACTTCACTTGAAAAAATTGAAGTATCTAGAATTGAGTTATTAAACTTTGAACTTATGTCATGCTTGACTGATTTTAAAAACTAATTGATCTTGACTGTCATATTTGACCTTTGACCCCTGAATAAATACATAAAAATTTTATGGTAAGATAAAGAATTATTGATAAACTTTCTGAAGAACTTAATTTCAAGTCCTATCTCATTTCGTAACAAAAGTTATGGCTCTATTAAAACAGATTGTATCAAAATCAGTAAATGTTATGGTTGAATGAGTACAAAAGTAGTTATTTTGAAAGTGCTGTGATTTCGAAGCCACTTATCTGATTTTAAATAATTTAAACTTTTTTCAATCAGGATTTAAAAATTTTCTTAATCTTAATTCAATTTCAAAAAAATCTAAGACTTTGGGTTAAATTTAAAATTTTTTTTTGGTTGATTTGACATGAAATGACCAAGGTCTTCACTTTGAATCAGTGTTCAAATTCCTAAATTTCATTCAAAAATAGAGGTTTTCTCTAAAAAAAAAGCGATATGGTTCTGTCTTTTGTCTCTGAAGACTAGCAATCTTGGATAAAAACAAGAAAAAAGGGGATGTGCACGTGGAGTCTGTCTGCGACTTCTGTCTGGATTTCTGTGACAATGGGTGGGACAGAGCCCTAAAAATCAGAATGTATGGTAAGCTTATTTATTAGCAATCTTAGTGAAGAGCAATAGCCAGTTTCCCACAGGGCAAGACAAATAGTGGTAGCAATTTCTATTGAATTAGGTACAAGTGTAAAAAGTACAAGTTTGAGTGCAGTAACATTTTCAATATAAACTTGTTTTCTAAATTTTCATTTAAACAAATGCAGATTTTATCAATTTTTAAATAGGATTTGATATTCTTGAAAGATTTGAAATGATTCAACATCCCTAGTCCTAAGTTCTCTAAGGAAATATTTAACCATTTTAATCATATTGTTATTTCAATTATAATATAAAAAAGTTAAAGGCACATTGTAACTCAATAGCAAAATAGAAAATTATTGATAGTTTGTTAATTAAATTATTTGTAAATGTTCAAATTATTTTAATTATTAAGAATGCTGGTAACTGTTGAGATGCAAAAAATTAAATGCTAAACAGCTGTATAGTTGTCAAGTCTTCATTATCTCAATATAATCAAAAACTTTTTGTAAAAAAATGGAAAAGGAACAGCAAGAAAAACGGAAAAAAATTTTTCATCTTTAATATAGTCATTTCATTTGCCTAAGTGAAGGGTGACAAACCTATTGGTTGTCGCTGGCTACTTTGTCAGTTCCAGCTAAGTAAGTGGACTGCACAAATTTTCAATCCTACTAGAAAACCTTTTTTTCTATAATTTAAAAAGCAAAAAGAGCTCTAATAAGTTATGTTAAAAGCAGTGCTGCAAACTCAAACTTGAAGAATTCAGTCTTTTTTGCCAAACTTGAACTTTAACTCAAAAAACAAAAATTGCTGAACTCGAATTTCCTTCTCCAAGACTGCTTGCTTGCCACAGCTTTTGAGCACAGTCTGCCTAGGTTTGAAGATACCATCTTGTGAACTACATTTTGTCTGGTCTCTAATCGCAAACCTCTTTGGCATTGATATTGGTAACAAGAGAAATAAAATATTTGGCCAAAACAACTTTTTCAGTCACTAAGACATGCAAACTTTCCCACCACAGTTAGGTAGTAGTTTGTAGGAAAGATGTACATTAGATAATAATGTTATTTAAATGAGTTATATTCAAATCAAAACTACTTATTCGACTCATCCTATAGATGTCAACCAGAAGCACTATATTATTACAATTAGTTTGTCTGGATTTTGTTGAATGAGCAAGTGTTCAATATTGATCAACAACAATCGTGCAATACTTCTTCTTCTTCTTTTGGCTTCTCCCTACTCGGGGTCGCCACAGCGCGGTAGTAATCTCCATTTCACTCGGTCTACTTTGTCTCCTTCCCTAGCTCCAACCCTTTCCATGTCTTCTCTTACCAAATCCATCCACCTTCTCCTTGGCCTTCCTCTTTTCCTTCTGCCTGGCACTGCCATCTCCATCATCCTTTTCCCCACGTAGTCTTCTTCTCTCCTTTTTACGTGTCCATACCAACGTAGCCTCACATTCCGAAGTTTGTCTCCCAGCTTTGCAATTTTCGCAGTCCCTCTCACATATTCGTTTCTTTATCGTGTAATAATCGTGCAATACGATTGACATAATTCAAACCTGCTCTTATCATTCTGTTGTGTAATGCATTTCAAACATAGTTTTAAAATATTTTTATATTTCCTATTGAAAAGCCTATTGATGAAGACAAACTTGTAGAGCCAATTAATATTCCAACAAAAAAAGGTCTTTTGCTGTTTACCTGAATAGAACTGATGTAATTCAAGATTTTTCTGTCAATAGACTTGATGCTTGGCGTAACTTGCTTTGTAACAAATTGTTTTTTATTTTTTAAAATTATTTTGTTATATTTTTTGTTGGATTTTTGGGTTAAATGGAAAGAATAAACAAATTAAGCAAAGATCCAAAGGAAAGAGGTACCTTGGATAGCTCAGTGTGATAGCACTCTGACTTAAGGGCAGTCTAACTGGGCCGTTTCTGTTGTACCCTTCGAAAAGGCAGTTCATGACAAATTTTTTAATGAGGTCAAGCTATTTATTTGCTATAGTGACTTCGCTTAAAACAGAGAGCAGCAAAAAGGCCAATGCAATCAGACCAAAAAGCAGAACATTAGAAAAGCTTACAAACCATTGTGTTAAAGATCTTGACTTATAATTGATCAAAGTTAGGTGTTCAAGACTCTTTAGCTTAACCTTCATGAAATAATTGCGTCATTAGTTGTTTAATCAAAAATATATTCAACTTTTTTGAATGTGAATCTGATGATTCTTTTATATAAAACAGCTTTCCACTGTTTTATATTATGAAACATACATGTTAGTTTATATTATCGTACTCTATAGCGTTAATTTACATTACGTTAATTACATTTTCAGCCGAATGGAATTTTCTCGACGCCCTTAGAATATTCTTCAATTCTTCAAACTATCGGAATAGAATTAAAACGCGATCCTATCAACTATTGCGTTAAAATATGTACAACTTCAAATTCAATCTTATTACACGTATGTATTATACAGTCAACCTATCATACTCGTTTTATTCTAGTAATCCTAACACTAACCAAGTTAACTGACAATAGCCTGGACTCTGTATTTAAAATAGAAATTATTGATATTTGATTAAGCCCGAATAAGTTTGACACAAATTTTATGAAACTTAAATTTTATTTTGTTAGGTCAAAAATGCTCATGAGCGTGACAGATGGCTGCACAGTCTTCAATGGAAAGTTAGTATAACTTAGCAATTGTTTATTTTGAATTTTTAAACTTACCGAAATGTTAACAGTTAAAATTCTATAAGACCGGAAGAGCGTAGCTCATGAATCTGTGCGTTTTTCACATTTCGGACTTTACATTTTTAAAACGTTTTTTGTACATTCGTGATATTTTGTAACCTTTCCATATTTGCCGTATATTGGGCTTACTAACTATGAATTTTAAGTCTGTTAAGTTTTTAGTAAAAAAAAATCTTATGTAACTAATATATTAGTAAGAATGCAGAACAGGTCATGCAATTCTACCTTTTGTGATATTTTTCATTATTAATCATCTTTTATAATTTTATATTGTACATTACAAATATTTTTTTAAAATTTAAATTGAATATCCACCTTTTTGTTAAAGGATACAATTATAAATTTTCTAGAAGCGCTATTTTGGTCTTGAAAGTTGTTGCCTCAAATTGCTTGATTTAACAATGCGCCAATACGAGACCATGCAACCATTTGAAAGATCTATCTCGTTTTTAAGCATTTAGAAGTAGTAACGTTGTAGCAAGCGAATTCTTTGCAAGGTTCCAATGGACATACAATCAAACCTCGGTTTACGAACACAATTCGTTCTGGAAAGCTGTTCAAAAACCGAATTGTTCGAAAACCGAATCATATTTTCCCATTATAAATAATGTAAAAAAGATTAATTCGTTCCACGCGCCAAAGGAATAACTTATTTACCTGTTTACAATATATCTTGTATATCATAAAATAAAACCATTTCTTTCAAGAGTAAGTAAAACAAAACATAACAAGTAATTTACATAACTTTATATAGCATAAAAATTTACATAACAATGTATATTTAATAATACATGTATTTTTTTCCTTGACCAATATCACTTCTCGCTTTCATTGGATCAATGACTTAGGGCTAATGAAGAGAAAAGAATGTTTTGTACAATAAAATTGTGAATGCAGAGCGTAACAATGAATGTTATAAACGTAACAATAAAGCAACGTAACAATGAATGTACTGTAACTCGTATGCTGGTAAACAAAAAAAGTTGTTGGAGAACCGAATTTTTGTTCGTATACCGGGTCATTTTTGACTCAAAATTTCTGTTCGAAAACCGAATTGTTCAAATTCCGAGACGTTCGTAAACCGAGGTTTGACTGTACAGAAAAAGTTTGATCGTTTTTCAACCTGGAAAAATGCAGGAAATTTTTTCTTGCTTTGAATATATTGAAAAACAACTTTTCCAGACTTGAACTTTCGATAAGATTGACAATTTCATTCTTCATTGTGTTAGCTCTTGTAATCTTGGTCATTTAACGTGATTATGTTTTATAATTTAATTAGAATAAAAAAAGCTGGAAAAAAGTAAAAGTTTATATTCAAAATTGCTTATTTTCAGCACAATTTTTATGCTTTGTTTTTCAGATAAATGTATACAATGCAAGAGTTAAGTTGTTCGGTGCTTTGAAGCCAAATGATCTTTTACAAGAGTTACAGGTCAGTGTTCTATTTTATGTTCTAATAGTGTAATATTTCATTTGCCGTTATAACTCGTTTAATTTCCTGTTCACGCTGTGCACAGTCGTGCTTTGTGTTACATAATTCAAAATTATTTTCGTCATTTTAGCTGGTATATACCGCCGACAAGAACGCTGCAAAAGCTGTAAATAATTTATTTCTTCAGATTTAACTGTCAAAAGTCCTATAAAAGCTTTATTTCCAGTTTAAAATGCAATCTCGCTCCAATCTATGCGACACAGAGGTTTCGAACCTTTTATAAAGTGCGGAGCACTTGGTACGGAATATTTTATTGACGGAAAACTTAATTACAAAAATAATATATAACAATAGAATAGATTGCCTTGATTTGAAATAGATATTATCACAAATGATTTTAAAGTGCAAACGATATTAAATACTGTAGTCCTTGCAAAAAAAGCATATGGATGTACGCATACAACAACACTTCTTACACCGGGTAAATTTTTCGACCTTCAGTGATAAATTATTGCAAGTACAATGTAACCTACTTTTTAAATCGGGGGTGTCCGACCTTTCATCATCGCGCGCCGCAAGCGATGTAGCATTCAAAATGATGACCTTTTTTTGTTTTAATGTTCAACTAAATTTATAGTTTCCAATTCCGGTTATTATGAGAAAAAATAATTTATAAATAAAGTAATAAAATCAAAGTAAAAATAAAAAAAAATTATCATTTTGATTGCTGCGCCGATTGTGGCCTGCTACAAACTTACTAACAAAAATGGAGGTAAATCGGATAATCTTATATGCGAAAAGGTTAATTTCAAAATAAAAAGTAAAGCCAATATATATATTTTGGAACATTGTTTTATTTAGGACGTTTCAGAATTATAACTCATTCCATCATCAACTGCGTTAAACTCGATTCCATAATCAAGAGTTTAACGCAATTGATAATGGAATGAGTTATAATTCCGAAACGTTCTAAATAAAACAAAGTTGCAAAATATATTGGCTTTACTTTAATTTTGGAATTAGTTAAGCGTTCCAAATTTTATGCTCCGAGATACAAAAAGATTAAGAATCCCCGGCATATAATAAAGCATTTTCGAGTTTTCTTTAAAGAAACTTGTTAGTAACACTTTCTATTTTTTACAAAACACCAATTAAAAAAAGTTTAGCACGTACATCAGGGTTTCGATGTATTGATGTATCATTGAAGGAAGGAAGAATGCATTTAACATGCGGCCGTTGAACCTTACTTAACAAACCTAAAACGTCACATGTAGTTTCCTATTTGGTCGTTCAGCATTTTGAATTTACTCTTTGAATCAGTTGCAAATTATTTGAATGAAGTCATAAAAACGTATGCGAACACGCTTTGTTGTGCTGCCTACTAAATTGAAAAGTTCTGCCAGGTTTCATGAGAAAACTTGTGGAAAATTTTTAAAGATTAATTTAATTGTGGCTTAATATTCTTTAAAATAAAAAAAGCTGAAAACGAATTCGACTAAAAAAAATTTTGAATTAACAGTAATTTTTTAAACTTGATATCTGACTTGAAACTCGTTCTTTATAAATTCGACATCTGACAACTTTTATCATAGTTCTTTGTGCAATATGCATGTTTTGTGCTGTTTGCAGTGAAGCTTTATGCACTATGTTGACCATTTCTTTGCAAATATCATTGTCGGCTTGTATAGCTTTAATGCAACGGTACACAACCCGGGGCTTTTGTTAGTAATTTCTGCGGCCATGCGCAAAAATTGCGCACTAAACTCATTACAAATTCAACCTCATTAAGTTTCTCTTTTTTCCGCAGAATTATAACCATCCTGCTTTGGTTTGCTATTTTTGTACAATTGTCAATTGTACGTCACTGTATAATTTTTGTGTTAGCAGCCTGTTGTGATAATGCAGGGCTCAAAAATGACTGACTGGTTTTGCTAATTTGTCTGCGAGCAGGCAAGACCAATGGAGTAATTGGTTCAATGTTTTGCAAATTGTATAATAATGCGTTTAAATACTGTGAAATTTCAGTTCCGTTCCATTTTTTGGTATGAGTAAACAGTATCTAGAAAGTTATTTTATAATAAATAATTTTTTAAATTTACCTTTATTTAATGTCGGCCGTTAGTTAAAACTATTTTTTTATGCAGCCGGCAATAGCATAAAGATTGCGCAGCCCCGCTTTTAACTAAGGCATTTGATTTCATCACTGTGTTTTCATACAAGTGACTAGTTTGACAATTATTGCTCTTGTAGAATCTTGTTCAACTCACAATTACTTGCCCACTCTATGTCGATGGCACGCACCAAGTCATCCTGGACCTCGTCTCCACCCTCCTCGTGCAGGTGATGCTGCGCCTTGTGGTTTTTAATTTGTTCCATGATGATATTTCCCACCGATAGCCGGTACACGACTTTTCAGCAAATTGCTTTCGGCGGTGACCCGTTTTGGGGCAAGGTGTTTTCAAGGCGTGACAATTCGACGGCTGAGGGAAAGTTATGTTTACAATACAACCAACTTGTAACATCTGAGTAACATTGAATTGTAATGCCAGAGTCGAGATATGTTTGTGGATGTTTTTTTTTTGGCTAAAAATTCAAGATTTTTTGGGAAAAAAATTTGGGACATTTTTAGATTTCATTTGGTAATTTAAAAGTTGGCAAAAGTGGAATTTTAAGTTGCCGAAAAATTTTGATTTATCCTAATTCACTAAAACGCAAAATCTCGGTTTTATATATATGGCCACCAAAATTTACCAGAAGCTACTAGCCCGATTATTACGTCATAGAGAGAAATAGTCACAATTAGAAAGAACTGCAGTACTTCAAGTTTCTAAGTTTAAGACTATTTTAAGGCCCGTTTCCACTACGAGCGTGGAAAAGAGCATTCTTTATCTCTTTTATTTATCTTCGATTGAAGCGAGCGCAAAAAAAAAGCAATAAAACAAACAAAGAATGCTTTTTTCCACGCTCGTAGTGGAAACGGGCCTTTAGGCTTGAAAAGTACGCTGTTACTTCACATTTCATATTGGACTTGATAAACTTTTCCTGCTTTTTGAAATAATGCGATTAAGCTATGACAAAACTACAATATTCTTCATAATTTTTTGAAACCAAACTGTGTCACAAAAGACGTCTATGATGTCATTATAAAAACTAATAATAATTTGATTTTGCTAATTAGTAATATCGCGCCAGAATCGGTCGGCCGAAAAGGCTCATAAAACGGCATACATCGCCGAATCGTTTCCCGTCGAAAACAATTTATCGAGAAGTCTTACTTCGCCTATGACACCGTCAGAAAATTCGATGCAAGACGAGAAGAAAGATCGACTTTTGTCGTTTAATCAGCGGTTGGCGCGCTTTACGTGGGTTTACAAAATTTCGACGCGCCTAGAATTCGGCGATCCAGAGTTCGGCGCTTGTTCTTTATTTGGTTACTCATTTACTTAAGCGAGTGTTCTATTTTTGAAGATCGAACAGACAAAATTAATCCGATAATGACCCTTTTGTTTGCCGATATCACACGCTCGTCAAATTATGAACCACTCTGGTTTTTATTTTTGCCGCATATATAAAGCAAAGGGTTTACGAACAATTGTTAGACTCGACAGTTGTTCGAATTAACAAATGTTCGAAAAATAGCGTTATATACAATTGTTTGAAAATATATATTTTATAAACGCTTATTTTGCTTTTTTTTAAATGAAAACCTAACCATAACTTTAACCCTAATCCTATTGTTGTGAAAATGTTGGATCGTGTTTTGGAATAATTGTCCGGATACGAAACAGGGAAATATCTATAGTGTTTTAAGTTTTTATTAAACATTAATTTTAAAAATCTTGCTGTGTTCGCTAAGTTCCAAGACTTTTTTTAATTAACATTTTTTAAACATATTTGTGTTACATGACAAATTTCTGGTCAAGCATTGGATACTTCATAGTAGCATAGTTGAACTAATGTTGCAACTTCCAATTAAACAGCGTAACTTTACTTGAACGAGGTGATAGGCAAATAACTGTTATAAGGTTGTTCCAACAATAAGATCTGTGAATGTCGATGCAAGTGCGAGTTCTTGCATGACGAGTCGCATTCGGAATCCCGAGTTCACCGAAATTAAAGCCACGAGTCAAAGTTCGAGTTTTCAAAAAGTCCCGAGTCAAACTCGAATTGCTTCAACTCTGGCAGCAAGTTTAACCGTTTTTATCTACTTTGATTCAGTAGATTTAGCCTGTGCCCAAAACTTTTCAACAATAGTAAGCTTACCATCAAGTTCACCGAAATTAAAGTTAAGTTTGTGTTCACGAGTCAAAGTTCGAGTTCTCAAAAAGCCCCGAGTCAAACTCGAATCGCTTCAACTCTGGCAGCAAGTGTAACCGTTTTTTACCTGCTTTGGTTAAGTAGATTAGTCAATTGCCAACATTTATCTACAAGAGTAAACATTCTTGGGGATAAAGTAGCTAATTAAATCCTTTAACGAGTGTTAAACATGGATAACTTGCTAAATCAAACAAAATTTTGCGCGATCACAAAAATATTCTGTGCTAAAAGCCGCGAGCGTCCCGACACAGACGCTCGGTTGGCATCCCATCGCATAATAATTTTTAAGAGCCCCCAGTTTTTTTATCCCAACAAACAAAATGGTTATTATGGGATTAACTTAGTCTGTCCAGCCTAAGAGAATAGAATACCTGCTTCAGTAAATTAATGAATAAATAAAGATAGAACGCCGAATTCTTGGCGCAAAGAGCTCGTGACCTTCTTCACGTTGTTGCATCGTTTGTGAAACGTCCCTGTCTGGCGTTCGGGTCAGGGGCATTTAGTTGAGCTTTTGATGATCTTTTTGTCCAGGTTGCGGTTGAACAATTTGATGATTGCTATTTGAAAAGCTCAATTTGTCAATCTATTGATTAAGGAAGAACTATAAGTTTATTTTGAATATTGTTGCCAAACAAAATAAAAGCTTACCACCTTACTGAAAAGCTGTAGTATACCACCTTATAGTATCGTATACCATCTTACCATATATATAACAATAATACCTTACTGATAAGCTTTGACTATTAACGGAGTCATAACATATAACATGACTACAAATAGTAGATCTACTCTTGAAAAATATTTCAAAAAATACTGTTTTTAAGACTATCATTTTTAATAGGCTATGACTCGTTTATGGTCATTGGTCAAAGCGTTTCTAAAATTTTGTGTCTTTAAGTTAGTAGTAGTCTAATAAAACAGATGTCTTTTAGTTAGACCAGTCCTTCTCAACTTTTTTACTGTCGCGGCCCAAAAATCTTGCAACGCAATTGTTGTGGCCCATTATTTCTATATGCAAAGTAAAGACTTTTTTTGTCTTAAAAGTAAATTTTTGATATGAATTCTAGTCTTCAGTGTGGTGAAATCGGTTTAAAACTCTTGTTGTAAACAGAAATTACTTTTTACCGCAGCGAATATATTATTTTCACACCATCTTTGTGCGGCTCACGTACAAACTAGCTGTGATCCACAGGTTAAGAAACCATGTATTTGGCTATTCCTATTTGAAACAGTTTTTTACCAAAATCTTTATATAACCCTGCTTGGACTGGTTCCCAACAATGGAATTAAGTTAACAAGTCAGGTAATAAACACCTACGCTTTTCCAATATTAAAAAAACAACAGATTTATCTCCTATTTTATATCAACCATGATAGATGGGCTCTATCGTTGCTGCCAGAACCGGACGTTTTAGCGCATTTACCATGAGTATTGTGCTAAAACACTGTGTGTTGACTGATGCCCTTGTAATTAGTTTACTGTATAGCACGATTTATCTTGTTATTAAAAAAGGTGAAATTTAGTTGTACAAGCTGGCAGAGGATAAATAAAAGAACAAAAATTGAAAACTCTTGTAAAATAACTTTTGTTTTGAAATGGTATAATTTTTTATGTTACAAATTTTTCTTGTTGATGGAGTTTTTATTTTTTGAAAAAATCTTTTGTTTCAATAGCAATTTCCTAGAAGCTCCAGACTGCAAGTTGTTTTAAGTTTTGTGCGTTTAAAGTTTTGAAATTTTATAACTCTATTAAACAATAGTGTTGATTATTTAAAGCCTTTAAAGCGCCCTTTCCGCTTTGTTGATTTTAAAAAATGCCCTGACAAAAAATTCTTGCTATTTTATCTTCTTATTCATAAGTCATTTTGTTGCTAATTGTAAGTTTAAAAATTCGATGCTGTTTTAAACTTGTGTATTTCAAACGAGGATCTTACTACACCTAAAATGATCAGAGTTTTTTTAAGGAGTTACCATTTGATAAATGTGCACTACCCTACTAAACTTCTTCTGAGCTTTAGAATTAGTCTCATGAATTAGGTTTTTTTTTTTTTGAAGACCAAACATTTTTGCTTTTAAAATAAAGTAAGGACTAAATGTCAAGGGGTTCACTTTTTAACGTCAAAGTGTTTTTTTTAAAGTAACGATCTTTTTTAATCTTCACTTAATTTTCACGGCACAGATGTGCACATAATTGGTTTTCCGCCCCATTTCTGGATTTAAGTGTACAGAAATTTACGAAAGCGAAATAATACGTACCGCCACAAAAATGGTTGACAAACATTGCTTAAAACCTGTTGTCAAGCGACTGCATTCGTACTTGCAGCTGGAATTGCTGTAAAAATATTTCTAAGGTGTATAAAAGAAATCACTCTTGTATTTTTTAGATCAGTGGCTTTCAAACTTGGGTCTATAGACCCTTGAAGGTCGTTAGAAACTTGAAGGGGTTCGTGCGAAACCCTGGGAGTTTTAAAGTTATGCATTTAATCGTTTTTTGGTCACAAATTTATCGACTCATAAATGTTCTACGTCGCAAGTATATTAAAACTTTTCATTGTTGAAAATTTTGTTTAAGTTTTGTTTTGCGTTTTTTTGGACTTTTTTGTTTTAAAAATTAGCGGTGTCCCCCATTATTTCATAAGATGTTCAAGAAAGCAAAAAAAAAGTCCGCCAGCTAAAACGTTTTGGAACCACTTTTCTAGATAATTCTATGACTTAAGTGCAAAAAGGTCATACGAGTATACAACTATTTTTTTATTTTTCTCATGTTCAACTCATTCTTATACATACAGTTATATATATAACTCATATACATACAATTCATATCATTCTCATATTCTCGTATACAACTGTTTTTTTATTTTTTTGTGTTAAAAGTTAATCATTATTTTGTTGCATAACAAGAATTTTAAACTGTACGAGGTCTGTTCAAAAAGTATCCGACTTTTTTGTATAAAGCACACAACACAATAAATTTTGCAAGTTTTATTCAATCTCCTTCAAAATATTCCCCTTGGTGGTTCACACACTTATCCCAGCGCTTCTGCCACTTCTCAAAACACTTCATAAACTCCTCCCCCGGAATGCTCTGAAGCTCCTCCGTCGCTTTTTTCATAATGTCTTCTCTTGACTGAAATCGCCTCCCTTTTAGAGTTGTTTTTAGCTTAGGGAACAGCCAGAAATCACACGGTGCTAAGTCGGGAGAGTAAGGAGCCTGTCTAATAAGTGGCATGCTGTTTTTGGCTAGAAAAGCTTGGACCACATGTGCAGAATGAGCGGGAGCATTGTCGTGGTGAAGCTGAAAATTCTTTGCTGCCCACATGTTTGGCCGCTTTCTTCGCACAGCATCACGAAGGCGACGTAGAATCTCCAGGTAGTACTCTTTGTTGATTGTTTGACCTTCTGGTGCGTATTCATGATGCACGATGCCACGGGAATCAAAAAAACAGGTCAGCATAACTTTCACATTGCTGCGGACTTGCCGAGCTTTTTTTGGGCGTGGTGATTCCGGATGCTTCCATTGTGATGATTGAAACTTGGTTTCTGGGTCATAACCATAAACCCAGGTCTCATCACCAGTGATGATTGTCTTGATAAATTCTGGGTCATGATTTGCAACATCCAGCATGTCCTCCGAAATTTCCTTCCGGAGTTCCTTCTGTTGCTCCGTCAGCAGCTTGGGGACAAATTTAGCCGACACTCTCCGCAGGTTCAAATCCTCAGTTAGGATTGAATGAACTGAGCCTGTGCTTATTCCCATTTCTGCAGCAATCTCTCGTACTGTTAAACGACGATCCTCCAACACTTTTTCACGAACCTGATCCATCGCCTCCTCGTTTCGGCTTGTGGATGGCCTTCCTGAGCGAGGATCACTTTCCACTGATGCACGGCCATCTTTAAAGCGTTTAAACCATTGCTTTATCTGAGTTGGGCTTAAGGCCTCATTTTCAAAAGCTTGTTGAATCTTTCGAATTGTTTCAACTTGAGTATCACCAAGTTTTTGACAAAACTTGATGCAATACCTCTGTTCGATGCGTTCTGTCATTGAAATAAAATTTTCTGAAAATCAAAAAACCGATGAACACGTACTACACGCCTGCACTAAATGCTTTACACAGAGAGATACGAATGACGAATCGGCCTGAAACGCTTCACGATTACGCGTGAATGTGTGTGTGTGCAGCCACGCTTTGCACGGGCAGTTTGCTCATACCTTATTGGCGAGAGGGAAAAAGGTCGGATACTTTTTGAACAGACCTCGTATGTCTGTTAGCTTGATATCGCGCGTCATAGCCACGTTATTGAAAAATTTTTAAGGTCTTATGAATTGTATTTTGCAGAAATCCGAAACCATCAATGCGATGTCGCACGAGGCCATCATTACGGTATGTTTATTATGACTGGGCTTTGCACATAATTTTCGTTGTGCTATGCATGAGAAATAGTTATCTTCGGCATTTGTTAAAACTATTTTTAACTTTTGTTTAGTAAAGTAAATTCCATTACAAGCTGCGAAAATTCGAGATCATGTCAAAAAATTGTAACATACGATCTCACTTACATAAGAGGTTTTCGCTATTATTATAGTTTTACATAATACATTGGTCGAATCCGAAACCTGCAAAAATGACTGGTTTTATAATTTTTTTTTAAAATTTGGTTTGGCTAGCAAGTAATTGAAAATTTTTTCGATGACTTTACAAAGAACTGATTGTTTGTGTGATTTCATCTTCGGAAATTTTCTTTTCTACTTAAGGCAATTACATCGTAAGAAATTGAGGTTTTTATAATTAAATTTAGTTAAAGAATTAAAAAGTAATTTTAAATGGTATTGCGCCTTTACAAGAATACTAAGTAACTTTTACGAAATTTTTTAAACTACGTAGCAGTATGATTCATGGCACCAAGCAAGCTATAATGATAGATATAGACTGTTATTTTTAAAAATAGACCAAACGTTTTTGTTCTACTTTATCCTATCGCTTTTTAAGAAAAGTTTCAGTCAGTATACTTTTATTTTTGTTTTTTCTTTTTTGAAACTTAAAATTCGGTCCGATTCGGCACAAACGCAGACTGAAGATGAAAGCCTATCCTTTCATTATCGCAACGTGCTACACTGCCAGTCAAATGCTAGAAGCAGATTTGGAAGTCGTCATTAAAAACTATCCGATCTCACATCCACCTTAGTGCCTGGCCTCACACCAATGTTTGTAGCACAAAGAAACAACGTGGTCGACAAATAAACTGCTTTGTTTTGTGATCAGAGAACTGTTTGAAATGCATTTCCATATTTTTAAAGTCAATCGATTTTGTCAACAACAACTCTCTCCAGTAAAAAATCAATTTTAAATTTGAGAAATATAATTGGAACAAATAAAATTAAAGAATAAACTTTCAAAACTTGATTTCCCGCCTCCTTGATTTTAAAAGGTTTTTTTTAGTCTTAATAAGTTGTTTCTCGCTCGCACTAAATATTAGAAAGCGACAATTATGCGCAAATTATCTTCAATTATCTAAGTAAAAATATTTAAAAAATGTTATTTTCTGCCTTAAAACTCGGTTTTGTAAAACTTACCTGAATTTAATTAATTTTTTATGGTTTTGAAGACACTTGCTCCATTGGTGGAAAAGAACCAACCGTCGCTTGAGATTTGTACCTTCTTTACAAAGGTATGCTTCGTTAACTATTTCTTGTTCTTATGATTCAACCAACGTTGCAAATACTCATTCGACCAAATCAACTCGAAACTGCGCGCTTGGGTAAAAATAACTTGTCAGATGCCCTGTAATTGCGATGGGACAAGTGTTCTTTTTTGATTGTTTTGAAATTTCTTATGTACTATTGATTTTAACGGTTGGTTATGGTTTTGTATGTCATTAGCAATACGTTGTTTATCTTTAAGGTGAAAAAGAATGTTAATATTAATATTATTTTAAAAATACATGTAGGTTGTGACCCTTAAAAAGCTTTTCCTATTCCTGAGTTATATAACTTTCAGCTGAACCGAAAAATGGCCGTGTAGCGTTTGCTCGACTACTATTTGTTCACAGGTTTACGGTTGGCATGAATAAACATACTTTGAAGAGCGATATTTTTTAATTTAAACATTGCTTTGTTCAATCTCTGTCAGAAGTAACACCCTGGACTAAATTAATCTGTTTTTCTTTCAATGCTTTATTCAGACGCTTTTAGCTGGAACTTAGGATGTAATTACACCTACCAAATTAATTGCAGCATAAAGTCCGCTGCTTGTTTGACGTCAGTTTATAGATGCCACGATTTGCTATAAACGCGCTATGTTAAAAAGTTATCCGAAGATAGATTATAATTATTATAATTACATATACGCGGTTGCTTATTATAATTGAAACAAATGACTTATTAACAAAAGCCACTTGGCAATGATATTTATAATGATACTTATTAACAGATCGTACATAGTAATATTTTTATAATTATACCTCATAAATTTGAAATGTCGCCCAAATATTGCTCAACGATACAGCACCTTGTTAGTTTTTAACCCGTTATTGTTAGATTGAAAATTCTTATTGACATTCAATTTCTATGAGTTCTTTCTAACTGTTATTGCCCAGTGACGAACAATGTTTACAAGCTGCTTTTTACTACACGAATTGAATATATAACCTCAGAGGTTTTGCACTGTGGGGTTGATTAGCAGATTTATTTGCTCAAGTCTTTTCGAGTCAGATCGCCACGTTGCTGCAAAGCTATTTTTATTGTGAGTTAATGGCTTAATTTCTATTTGCTGAAGGTTCTTTAAAAGTGAAAACTAAATTTTACTTTTATGTCAACTTTTATTAAACGAGGCCGGCCAGACATAGTTTTCTGCTATTTAAAAAAAAAAAACTACGTAATTTATGATTATTGAATGTTAAATCTTTTCAAAAGTTATGAGACGAAAAATCTTTGTTTTTTTATTCAGGGTGCGGCATAAGTACCGCCCATAATTTTATGAAATAATGGTTAACCATTTTTTTAACGAGCTATTATTTGTGGTTTTTGCGAACCATCAAATTTTTTTGTTACGCTGCTTACTAAAAACCAATCTGGACTTATGACGTTTGACTTTTTCCGCAATTACCAAAAAGCTGACCTGGCAATTTTGTAGCTATGACATCCAAGGTTTACCACTGGTTTCTTTTACTAAATTGCCTAATTTGTAACACCTTGATCAAGTGTGCAAGAAAAAGTGCCATGAAATTCTTTACTTTATCATTTAATTGACAAAATATTCCGTTTATTGGCTAACAAAGCTGAATCTTATATCAAGCAAATTAAAAGTCTATCTTACCAATTCACCTTTCACGCTTAGCTTAAAAAAACACTTCTCGTTAACCTTGATCTCATTTTAATTTTATTGCTTCCAATTTTGGGTTAATTTCAAAAACTCGCGTAGATTAATAAGGAATTTTTGATCAAGTATTAACTGAAACAGCAAGAAACCGCGTGATCTTTGTGTCCTTAGCCATAGCTCAACAAAGGACAGTTTTAAAAAATTTCCAAAATCGTTTATGAATGCTGAGAAAATATATTGCCAAAAAAGAGAGATGAAGGATTTTCGTGTTCAAAGGTTAAGGTATCCGACAAACACGCTTTTCTGGTTTCGAGTCAAGTAGAACAAGATAGTTAGAGTTGAAATTGCATCAATTTTTTAACCTACAACACGTCATAGCTTGTACTCGATTTTTTTTTGATTTTTGGAAATCCTTAATCTATTCTAAATTTTTCCTACATCAGATTAGCTTTGGCTTTTTAACAGAGTTGACCTTTTCTTGACCTGCTTTTCTGGTTCTGTCATATTTCTGCTGGAAAAGAAACAATCGATTTCTTTCTAGTCGAGTTCAATAGCTTCTGAAGCAGGGGTTCCCAAACTTTTTACCATCTCGCGTCATATGGACACACCGTATTGTCAACGCCAATGTTCCCTCTAAGAGCTTGCTTAGTGTGGGCGGAATGAAAGGCTGTGTGAGCAGTGGTGAATGTTACCCGAGGCAAGGAAGTTTTGGTTTTCTCCCAAAACCAAGGTGTTCTCTAAAAAAAAAAAAGGTCTTCGCTTCGATTTCTTGATTTCCTATTTTCCCGAAATCAAACCTTGCCAACGCTCATGCAGCGAAAGCATGTCTTGCCAAAACTTACGCAGTGCGCGGCAAAACGAAAGTATTGCGCGGGGGTTCCCTCGTTACTGCGCGGCCGCACAGGCGCGCAGCTTAGAAGGAACATAGGTCAACGCCTACCATTTCTTGCCGAACTACTACTTTGATCGAATATAAGTTGATCTAGCGGAAGAATAATATACGATTTCATTATTTTTCAAAAAAATATAATTCTCCTGCATTGTTTGAAAGCTCTTGTAGTCGCGAGTACTTAAAAGTAGTATTGCAAATTAAGAGCGCTTGTTTTCAAATTAGTAGATGTTTTAGTTTTTTACTTTTAAAATCACTGATTACGTCGGTATATTGTTCACTTTTACTGTTTATAAACTCTCCTTCATAACCAAAAAAGGGAACTTTTCTAAGCGATTTATACGCACTATGATACTTTTTTGTGCTCTAACCCTAAAAGAAATAAATCCAAAAAAAGTCAACAATAAGCAACGCATATGCAACGCATGTCTGATTATAACAGTAACCGGTTCAACAATATGTTGCAATAACTATTTTTTTAATTTAAACTTTTGAACTGTTCTGGTGAAGATATTCTCTTAAATATATTAATAGACTGTTATGATTACTGAATCTTGCGCCACTGTTTGCTTATGTATTATAGCTTATAGAACAAAGTAGTTTTCTCGTAAAAACCTTTGCTCGTTGCCGAAGCATAATGCCCCTTGTCCTCCCGAGGGCAGTACAGTCCCGGTTTAGAAACTGTTGATCAACCAATGTAAAATTTCACCAGAAAACAAGTTTTTTGTTTCGTAGCATTGCAGGCAATCGCCTCGGTCTCTTGTTGTCGTCGAAATGTTCACTCCCATTGTTCAGAGGATCCTCAAACACACTGTGGTAAGTTGACTGGATTTCTTTTAAAACGCATCTCAATAGTCCTGCATATAAGATAAATTTTGTATTTTGATAGGAATTTGTATTTATTAAAATTTGTGTTAATCTTTTTGGGATCCCGGACAAACTTCTCAAAAAATGCCTCCTTATTGCATTTGAGTTGAAAATAATGATTTAAAACAGGGACGCTCGGTACGTCGGTCGATTGTGACCTACGCAAACGGCTCGCGTGGTCTAGTGGTGTTGTCTCCTGTGTGGAAGACCACAAGCAGCGAGTTCGATTCGCAATGAGACCTACGCAATGAGCATGGGCTTGGGATTGCTGATGAAATTCTTTTTTTTTTTTTTTTAGTCCCCACTTGCCATTTGGAACAAAAATGGAGAGATTGAATACAGATTGAAAGTGAAGACCTTTTTGTTTTTTAGCCTTCAGTCAATTTTTCAGACAAAATTTTGTGACAGGTACATTTTGCAATCCCGAAAGGTTAAATTTTTTTCCCGGAAAATCCCTGGATAATAAAAAGTCCGGAAAATCAAAAACCCTACTCATATAAATTGCTTGTTTGTGATTTCCGTGCCAAGATTATGTTACTTTTAATTAAAAGTTATCTTTTGCAGCACTTTACCGCAAATATTTGTTTTTTGCCACCAGCTATATTCTCAATGCAAAATACTAAATTTACACACATAAGCTCATTATATTTGCTTTACATTTTTTAAAGTTTATACAGGTGAAGAATTGCTTTACGTGTTTACGTGTTTTATTAATTAAATCAATTGTAACTAACTTTTTCCTGCGGATCGATTGTGTCGAGCATGAACACGCTACTTCTATTTGTGATGCCGAAGCGTTTTGGTGTGTCTTGACGTTTTTTCTACTTTTACTCACTTAACTGTCGATTTTCTGCTGAGAATCTATAATATTTTGATTTAGTGAAAGTTACTTGTGTTCGAGAGACGCTAAACTTTTTACTTTTACAGAAAAAGAAACGTAAGCATTTAAGTTTTTCGCCGCTTTTTGATGGCTTTATAATCGAGCATGTATTAAATTTCATCATCTTTACCGGTCATTTCCAAGATGTAGTTGTTGTTTTTATCTTCGTTGTAAACGCTTTTTTTTTTATGGTGGAAAGTGTAAATGATTGAGCACGTCGCAGACAATTTGCGTTTTATAGTAATATTAAAGGTAAATTTTTCGTTGGTAGTAATCACTTTCCTGGTTTATGATAATACCCAACTTTCTTCATCAGTAGTTCTTAGTTATTATATGGCATTGGAAAACGAAGCAAGACAATTCGGCGGGAAAACAAATAGTTTTGATTTACCTTCACTAGCGTTGAAGCGACAAGAAAAAAGTTTTGTTATGCCATTAAGGCAATTGAAACGGCAATTGCAGTTGTTCAGCTGATAAGAATGAAAATTCGCAATTAAAATTATTAAATGTGTTAAATTTAGGGATGTTCCTAGCCGAATATTTTCTATTTGAATTTATAATAGCTTAATTTCGAATATTTAATTTAAAAAAAAGTACTTAAATAGTTGAATTTTTGAACCAAGGTCGTTTAACATATATCTTTTACGAGATTGAAGTTTTGCGGCCTTACGAAAGTTACGACGTCATAATAATGTTTATATTATATATAAACATTTTTCTTCAAATCTTATTCTGGTCGGCGCGAATAAACATTCTTTTGCAGATCTGCGTATCAAAAAATGCTGAACGACGGTTAAGTCAAAGCGTTTAATATATTGAACTATCAAACCATAAAAATTACTTTAACTATTTTCTATTAGCTGCTCTAACAGTTTGTTTCCTCTATAGGGCTCGTCAGAAAGCAACTAAAAATCTGAAAAACAAATACAAAAAGGAAAGCTTAACAAAGCGATAAAAAGTCGGTAAAAGAACTTAAAAACAAAAAAAAACACGGCAGTGATTAAAAAGTTAAACCGGTTACAAATATTTTTTGATTAAATTTCAATGTGTAAAGTTTTTTTTCCGTTGCTTACGCTAATGTTTCTAAATATAAGAATTTATTATGGTTAATATCATGATTAATGATTCTGACACTGAAAAAACTTTACACATTGAAATTTAATCAAAAAATATTTGTAACCGGACTTTTTAATCACTGCCGTGTTTTTTTTTGTTTTTAAGTTCTTTTACCGACTTTTTATCGCTTTGTTAAGCTTTCCTTTTTGTATTTGTTTTTCAGATTTTTAATTGCTTTCTGACGAGCCCTATAGAGGAAACAAACTGTTAGAGCAGCTAATAGAAAATAGTTAAAGTAATTTTTATGGTTCGATAGTTCAATATATTAAACGCTTTGACTTAACCGTCGTTCAGCATTTTTTGATACGCAGATCTGCAAAAGAATGTTTATTCGCGCTGACCAGAATAAGATTTGAAGAAAAATGTTTATATATAATATAATGCTTATTATGACGTCGTAACTTTCGTAAGGCCGCAAAACTTCAATCTCGTAAAAGATATATGTTAAACGACCTTGATTCAAAAATTCAACTATTTAAGTACTTTTTTTTAAATTAAATATTCGAAATTAAGCTATTATAAATTCAAATAAAAAATATTCGGCTAGGAACATCCCTAAATTTAACACATTTAACAATTTTAATTGCGAATTTTCATTCTCATTAGTTGAACAACTGCAATTACCGTTTCAATTGCCTTAATGGCATAACAAAACTTTTTTCTTGTCGCTTCAACGCTAGTGAAGGTAAATCGAAGCTATTTATTTTCCCGCCGAATTGTCGCGTACCCATTGGAAAAAGTATTTTTTTGTACCGAGAATTAATCCCGCGACTATACAATCACTTATCTCAGCAAACTGGCAGCGCTTCTGATTTTGTTGCCACTTAATCAGCAAGCAGTGACCCAACAGATCGTTTCTGCTGAATGGTCACACACCGATTCATGACGATGCTGCATTGACGCACATTGATTATTTTTAGCTATTAACTTCCGTTAGGATGAAACCAACGATTCACTATTTAAAAACAAAGAGTGCCATCTCATAAAGAGTGTATTTTGAAAAATTCTAGTTTCCAAGGTTTTCGAGCCAAACACTTTAATAGCATTCGTGTTGACAACTCGTTATGTGGGAAAATCGCACTTACGATTGTTGTTTGTCTAGCAGTTATAACAAGAAAGTCATCGATTCAATTCTAAATTTTGATAAATATTTTTTAAAATTAAGTAATTTCTGACTGGATTAGACGTAAAATAACGATTAATGTGACACGAAAACCAAATGCTATGGCATTAATCATGTGTTATATCTTGTATTATGATGGATGAATCGCAGAAGACTTTTTGAGATTGTTATAAAAAAGAAAATTTTTGTTTTATATGTGTGATTTGGCTAACTGTGATGTTGTGTTAATACTTCAGTACAGTAGGAAAGATGTTGATGTTACGTAAGTGCATCCAGCAGTGGCCACCATTGCATGCGTTTTGTAGCCATGCTTACCGTGCTGGTATCCAATATGCTGTTGATAATGTCATATAATGCCTTTTTTTCGGCTTAAATAAATAGTCTTATTTTATATTTTATGCAAATTAAGTCTAATAGTACACGTTTACATTTGTATGAAATTGCTTTTTTACGCCACGAAAATAGCGTGCAAGATCCGGCAAAGGGGAATTCCGATCCGTATTAATAGTGGTTACATGTGTCAACTCTCAGTGTTTCTGTGGACATATGAGAGGTTTATTCACTCTGCAATATAATTTATTTATGTTTATATTTGATCAGGATTTCGGCAAATTATCGTGGCTTCGCACGCTTGTTGTCGAGTACGTACAAGCTCTCAGCTCGCAGAACAATGGAAAACAAGCCGTACAGAAATTCGTTCACATTATGCACGGGCCCTTGCGGCAATGTCCTCACACCCGAATTCTCAACAACTTGATTGCGGTCTGTCTTTCTGCTATATATCAATGCTTTTCCAGCGACAGACCAACGTAAGTGAGCTGGCTTCAGTTTTGTACTTTCTCATTAGTAAAGAAAATGAGACTGCTTTTTGGCTATTAAATCATAATGGTATCTATTTTTAGAAAGAGGCCAACGAAAGGCAAATGGAGCAAAGAAGAATACTTGAATTCAAACAGTGTCTCGTCGAATCAAGAAAATGTCTTGAATAACCACGTAAGCCGCATGAAATCCAATTTAAAAAATCAAGAGCCAATGAAAGCGAAGTATTTTAACATTGCCGAGGAGGGGAAGCCCCTCAACACTGACGCTGGACTGAAAGGTAATTAAATGTTTTGGTTTCCATGCCTTGATGGCGCGATGCAAAGACTGTGGAAAGATTTGTGTAGTTTTTAATTGCTGGAAGGAGTTGGGTTATGTTTATATGTTGATGTTCTTATAACCACACATTCGTGGATTTTAACGTCGTAAATCGTACGTTACCAAGGGCACTTATGGTTTGAAATTTGTTTTTGTATCCTGCCATGTTAATAAAGTTACATGAAAAATATTTTATAAAAATTATTAATTGAAACAACTTTTAGAGTTTTTGAAGGACAAATTATGTAGTTGCTTTGATATTAGGTCAGCCATATAAAGCTGCCCCACTGTGAAGCGTCAAGGATGTTGCTCATGAATTGACGGTCTAATATTTCCCCTTAAGAGGAAATGCCCGTGCTTTAGTTTTGCTTGTCACATTTAGAAGCAAAGAGATGGGTTGATGGTGTTTTATGACGTCGCCTTGTGTCATGAAACTGCTTACAGCAGCGTCTGTCACGACTTCTTTGTCTGTAAGAACGATCAATAATATAAAGTGCCCGAGTGCTTTAAAAGTGTAGATCTGCCAATCATTTCCCATGCACGATGTTTTTCTTTTGACTTAAAGTTTGATTTTGGTTTTAAATCTTCTAATTGTCTTTCGAAGACACATTGTAACAATTACATTTTTCTAACATACCAAGATTAAGTTTCACGCCGAAGCAAGCTTACTGAAAGGTTTTTGTTGGTTAGTTGTTAAACAGTTCTGTGTTGTTGTTCACTGTTCTCCATCAATCATATTTTACTTCGGCTTTTTTATATTATCAAGCTCGTTTCAATTCATTCTCTAGTTGAATCTTTATCTTGCGCTTAATTAAACCAAGCTTATCCCCTGCCGTCAATGTCAAGTAGATTATTTCGAAGTCAGCCCGGTTCAAACGGCGCCAGCAATCGATGAATTATTGCACAGGCACTTTTTTATGATGCATCAGTCGATTTCTAAAGCTGTTCGATTGATTGAAGATGCAATCTTGAATAGATTGCCGGGGCAAAAGCAGTTCATTTCAATCGTATGTTTTGGCCGCCGATACCAAATTATTATTATTATATTTTTTAATTAGTTTTGTTTCAAAAAGTTTAGCTTTTATCGAAAGAATTTGCTTTTTAACGTGGTTATTTGCATTCAATTACACTATGATTTTGATTCGATATAAACAAAGAGACGCGCGATCATTTTTGACTTTGTTAATTGAGATTGATGAACAAAATTTTATTGAGTTCTTTTTTTAAATCGATCTGAAACATTAAAAAAATGTATCGAATCGCTTTTTTTTAAACGTGTTGTTAGGTAGATATTTATTGTAATCGTACATTTACGATCATTGTTTTTAATCTTTTGTATTTATGATTCCTTCATAGAAATATTTATACAACTTGTGGCTCTCTCTTCCAATCCTTTTTTATTTATATATCTTTTATACGTAGCTTTGCGACTTTGTGAAAAACCTTGTAAAAAAGCTTTTGCGACTCTTAGACTGAGAAATTATACTTTATTGTGTTTGTTTGTTGCTTGCAGGTAATCTCAACTTGAAAGAAAATTACCAACGCATGGATAAGCGACTGTCGATTGTTTCGGTCGATCCTAGCCAGCAGCTTAATCTCACCGATGAACAATTGCAGGTTGTGGCTCTGTTCGTGGATGTCCTTCACGAGATGTGGGTTGACGTATTGAGTCACATTAGAGTTTAAAGTGGCATTTGTTAATAATTCCATAGCATTTTGTCTGTTGAGTTGGGCGTGGCATTTTGTTCTGTAAAATGCTTTTTTTCATTTACTTGCACAGGGTCGTCCAAACCCACAACGTGATTTTCTGTGTTCCGCTGAACTATTTAAACATTTTTGTCGATAAGTGGCAACCAAAGCGTTTTATAACTGCCTGAGCAAACAGTTTGGTGAACCACGCAAGTGTTTTTATTTAAGGACAATTTTGTCTTTAAAAGTTAAAGGAGAACTAAAAAAAAGCTTACTTGCTTTTCAAAATCTTTTTTTTTTCTGTCTTCTCTTGACACTCAATTTCAAAAACAATAGTTTTTTGCTTCTCATTGAAAGAGTTTGAAACTAATTTAGACCCCCAGATTCTAACAGTTTCAAAAAATGACCCGCTGGAGAAAAGAACTTGGACCACCCTGCACTAGCACATTAATTCGATTGCTTTTCATAGAGCTAGAACTCACCATTGCAATCATAAACTGCTGTTCAATGTTATTTATTGGTTTTTGTCAAGACCTTTTTCAATAGCGTGTTTGCTTTAAGCCATTAAGAAAACACCACACTTGTGTTTTATTTGTTTCGCTTTCGTTATCTTGTTTTTTTTATCTGCTGCTTATCAATGTACGAAAATTTAGATTGAAAGTCTCGCATGGCTCTATACTGTATAATGTCTGAGATATGATGCTATGAAAAAACGTGAGGTTTTAATTTGATTAGTCATTGTTTGAGTTTTATTCATGTTGCATATTTTACTGTTTGGCTGACAAATTTTAAAGCTGTTCATGTAGATTGACGTACAGTTTACGTCATTACACTTTTTGTTCTGTCGGAAAGCCAGCACAGTTTGCTTTGCAGCAGTCTGTTGCAAATAGTGAATAAATATTATTGACGTTGAAAAGTGCACCTAATTTGGAATTTTTTGCTCATAGTTATTTGTTTTCTCATCATCACGCTTTCTCCACTTTTTTGTAAAAACAAAATCATATAAATTCAATTTTTAAAAGTAATCAGATAAGAAATAAAATTTTTGAACAATTGCAGCTTGCGTCCTGTTGTGCAATGACTATAATTTTGTTAGAATGTCTTATGTTGATTCTGTGCATCTTCAAATCCTAGCTCACATTAGGTGTATTTTGTGGGTTATTTCAGTCTTGATGACCCTTTAATTAAATGTCGATTGGTGCAGATCCCAGATCGACGACTGGTGCCCTGGTTTGGCCAGCTTCCTGCAGCCTTTGCCTTTCCCGGAAGTGTAAGTTATTACCTTGTAATTTTGTACGAGTTAAAAGTATGTTTTGTTTTAAACTTTGTAATTTTCGTTGCAGAGCTATGTCGAATATCAAGTTCATGAGGTGAGATGTGTGATTAATTTGCATTTATCATTTTAAAAATTACTCTGAACATTTTTACCGTTTTGGCTTTAAGCATTTTTCAACTTTCATTGTTTTACTCTGTGAAACTACTGTTTTTCAGTGCATTTAAGAAGGAAGTGTGCTATTATTAATTTTACTGCACAGCACTGTATAATTCTCAGTTTACTGCGTTCAAATGTTTCAATATGGCGCTATTTAGTCTTTTTTCTTGACGTTTAAACGAATATTACCTGGGCTAATTGCTGTCGGTCAGTCAGTCAACCGTAATTCTCGTCATAGACTCATGTATCCTGTGATCGAGAAGTTTGCCGAAGACGACCGCGAATCCGTCGTCAAGTGTCTTCTCTACTCCCGCGATGACAAAGAAGGCTGGCTGCACGTTTACAGTCCTGGTGGCTTTGCGTGTGAGGATGGCGGAAAGCTGTTCATAAAAATGGTCGGTGTTTAAACTTGTGCTAGTGCGATTTTTATTGTACGAAAGCGCTTAATGACTCTTGCAGTTGATCACGTTGTTATTGTGATTATGTCATAATTGCTACAAGCCTCGTTTGTGTGCCGATTGTGACGACGTGGGCGGAACAGTCGAGCGCGCGTGTGTGGCGCATCAGCCATGAAATCAAACTCTGCATTGAGTTTGTTTCTTCATTCAGATGGAGGCGCTGTTGAAGCCTGGAGTTCAGTGCGGTAAATTGAAGAAGTTCATGGCTACGCTGGCTCGAACCCACCTGGAGGTGATTATCATGCTGGCGCTGCGGGAGAATCGAACCATGATCAATGTGAGTTGTACTTTAATTAGGCGGACAAATGGCTAATATTCGAACACCGGTCGGTCATTCTTTCTCTCAATTGCCGAGAGATTTTTAGAAACTTTTTAGAACTAGAAATGTCCTACTTTAATGCAATCGTTTTATTAACTATAATTACGATGGTTTCGGCGAGCGATGCCTTTTGCTAAAATTGCAATTTCTTTGTATAGGTCCTTCGCGACATGCTACAGATGGGCTGTCTACTGGACGAACAAGAACAGCTTCAGGCTATCTCTGCACTGAGATGCACGAAAGCCGGGAAAGAAGTCTACGAGGTGCTCAAGCAGGAACTCATTTCGCTCAACCAGAAGTCCGGTCCTGGATCCTTCACACTCGCTCCTAATTCAACTGTGAGTGAAATCGTCGTTTCGATAATCGGTCGAAACCTTGTGTGTGTGTGAAATAACGTTCACAAGTTGTTTCTTTGCATGTTGCATGTAGTTGTATGTAGTAGTTGCATGTAGTTTTTATTTACCGGTAATTATTGTAATTGTTTTTGTTGCTCTGCTTGGTTTTTATAATGCGACCGCTTTATTCAGGATGCTGACTTGCGGACGCTCTTCAGTTCTGGGTCTTGGGGAAATTTGAAGCACTTGAACTTGTCTTTCACCAATGTGACGTCACAAGGCGCCGACGTCATTACACGCTTGCCGAACCTCAAACATTTAAATCTTTGGTCGACCAGTGTAAGTTAATGCAACCAGTGTCTTATTTATTATTTAAAATCCGGATTAAATCTTAGTCGAGACCTCAATGTCGCGATTCGAGCTATCTAGCATAACCTCGCTTGTTTCTCTGTAGTTCGACGACGCTGGGTTGAGGAAGCTGTGCGATTACTTGGACCTCGAGTCCCTCAATCTGTGTGAGACCCGCGTCACCGATGCTGGGATCGAGTGCTTGGAAGGTGGGTATTCCCCTGCGCAGACCCAATATCTGGCAGTTTGATGTGTGCAAGCGAACAATGTTGATTATGTTGTTTAATTTGCCTGTTTAATGTTTGTTTTTTTTCTGATCATCTTTATATGACTGTGTTGACGTGTAATGACACGTTGTTCTTGTTAGTCACTCTGTAGCGCGACTGATAAGTTGTCCAACCAAGCTCACGCGTGTTAGTTGCAATCATAATCCTTGTTGTTCTGTTTTTAATGTTCTTTTATTATTACATAATAATTTCGCGTGCGTGTTTTGTTCTTCTCTCCTTTCTTGTACGTCACTTCCCCTAGTTATTTTGTTTTGCACTGAGAATGTATGATTTGCATAATTCCAACGTTGTGTGAATTCTTAAGTGCGCAACTCAAAATTCACTGCACACGCGCTTGCTTTTCAACGCATTCACTTTTATCTTTTTTCAGCAATGACCAACTTAGAATATTTGAATCTGAACAGCACCCAGCTCAACTCCACCACTTTCTCCAATTTAAAAAAGAAACTGCCCAAACTGGCCAGCTTCGACATCACCTATACCGACGCAATGTATGATGCCTGAGTGCTGGCTTGTATCGAAAACTGCGTGCGCTGATTTCGCGTCATCTACGTGCCGCGATCGAACATGTTCGCGCGCGCGTCGTTTGTTGGTCGTGAGACGTTTTTTTTAACCAATACAAATTTTTGCTTCCATTGTTCCAAATCAATCGACTACTGATTTGTAAGCTTGCTCTCCGGCCAAGAGCTTGTTCAAAACTTTTGTTGTTGTTCAAACTTCTTTTTGAAATCGATGCTGCTGATTGCTGCTAAGCTTTAGCCATTCGAAAATGCTCACTGCATTTTATGAGGCGGGTCGTTTGTAT
The DNA here is from genome assembly GCA_963680785.1 of Diplosoma virens. Classification (NCBI taxonomy): domain Eukaryota; kingdom Metazoa; phylum Chordata; class Ascidiacea; order Aplousobranchia; family Didemnidae; genus Diplosoma; species Diplosoma virens. The sequence continues at coordinate 38,656,141 of OY796890.1, read as the reverse complement.
TTAGTTTTTTGTTTTCGCAACATTTGCAAGCGGACATATCACGTCGCATCAAGGGTGCGTTTATTAGCTTCCTTGTCGAAAAAACCTGTCCCGTATTTTCAACACATCAATTAAACCAACTCTAGAAAAAGAGTCAAGAGTTATTTTAAATCCTGGAAAATTTAATCACAAGCACCTCATGATTGATAGAATGCTGTTAAAGTTGATAACAAAACAATTGAATTGCAAACCTTTTCATATTTCGAACTTCTTTAAAAATAATTATTAAGACGCTTGCTCGATAAAAACTGAATTTACATTACATTATGATCTAGTAATTTTCGTGTTTGTGTTGTCTCACGCAGCCAAATTTGAGCAATAATCACCGCTTCGATCTTCGTAAAAAATTTAATTGCCTGAAACCTTGACCAGACTTATTTGATACTGTTTTCTTGATTAATTCGATTTCATACATAAAGTGGTTTTGATATTTTGTTTTGATTTCAACAAATCAGATTGGATCCTTTGGTTAAGCCGCTGGTGAATGAACCCAATTCATGCGATTTTGTTTGGCTCACTGCAATGTTTCTCCTGCAAAGTTGAATGTGCTCTGTGGTTTTGTTAACCAAAGACAGTTAGATCGAATGTTTCATGCTGTTGAATTTTTTAGATAGTTCAGATCAGACATAAAACTTGTCATACATATTAAACCAGCAATAGCGTTGCTGATTTGTTTAGTGATTCTGCTTAGGAATATGTTAACTGGCTTGATGTCTACTGCAATGCTTTCGTCCAAAAATTTAATCCATCAAATTGTGTGTAAACTGCTTGTCTTGAAACACATAGAAATGATCTTGCCTGTATCTTGCCATTTCTTTTAAGCTTTGCTGTTTGAAAATTATTTGTGACCCTTGACTAAATGCGAAATGTCGAAAAACTTGTATAAAGAATATAATTTATTGTAGCTGTGTAAATTTTAAGATGCTTTTCGTGCGACTTTTTTTGTATGACTATGTAGTTGGCTTTGTGATTGTATTTATAAGCTGGCGAGGATGGAATTTGTTCAACCGCCTTCATTTGGTTGTTATTATGCATTACGATTATCAGATGATATGGAGGGTGTGGGATCACATCCCACCCTCCCGCTTGATTGCCGTTCGTGATTTCCTCATAAATTCAATCGTGATCCTTTTGTACATCTATGTATCGGTGCGCCATCCTTTCCAGATAACTCAATCTTAATTGTAGATGAGTCAATATCAACAATTATGCGACGGTTTCTACCAGTTTATTATTCTTCAACTGCATCGTAGATCTTTCTGGAGCGACTTGATTATAGTTGCCAGTTCTTTGGTTTGAATTTTAAAATCTTTACGGCGTAAATAGGGCAATTATTACGTTTCAATCAAACAAGCAACGATCAAATAAAATCATTGCTTTAGAAATATTTTATCGGTCGATAGAGCAGAATTTTTTGAGCTTGAAGTTCCAGTATTACTTCTTTTTCAGTGTTTTAAAGCACAGTTAAATTACGCTGTAAATTAATGAAAACGACAAAAATGTTGTAAAACATATTTGTATATTTTTGTGGCTCATCACTTTTAGTGATTTTTGATGTTCTTGTGTCGAAGAAAAATTTGAGTATTTTTTGTTTTGATGAAAATTGCGGTTTTTTGCGTTAACGCCGTGTTAAGTGTTATCGTGGATTTGTGAATATTCTTGCAATAAATTAAACGCTGTAATCAGGTGGCAGTTTCAGAGATGGAGAGAGAAGGTTGGTGAGTTTATATTCCAGTATCTCTTAAAATGATCCATAGCAATTCGTACAATTGATACCTGTGTAGTGTGTTTAATTGGTATGTACGAGTTTACGCTTTGAACACTTTTAAGTGTCGCTTCTGGGCGTCATGTGATCGCTAATACATTTTTCAACTACGTATACTGTTCTGCCTAATCCCAAAAACTTTTTTATTTCTTTATTCATCTCGATTTTTGATACCAGTTCCTTGTCGAATCTCGAGCATCATCGATGTTGGAATTAAGCTACTTTCTGACCTCCAGCGTTTGCGATCAGTCATCGGTTTGTGATTAACCCAGAATTTGCTGCTTGTTGTTGACGCGATGCTTAAGTTTTATAACTTCGACCTTGTGAATACTCTGAATTTAAGTAAGACTATACCGAAATGAGCATTGCTCGGGCGACGACGTTTTTTCGAATCACTCTACTTATACAGTTAAACATATAGCTATAAAACGTCTATATTGAAGTGCTGAATTGTTTGGCTCTATTAAATAGACGGCGGTTAAAAGCTAGAGCTACTGGACATAATGATTTTCTGCAATTCTATGATCGGTTAAATCCCTTTAGTTTTTGCCCAACCGTAATAAAAGAATTTCACTTGCCAAAGATTCAAGTTTTGTATTTGTTCAAGGTTGGACGTGTTCTGGTAACTACAGGAAAAGCCGCGTCCAGTTCGATCGCTTTGTCGAAGCACGAGGCAAAACCTTAAAAGTTATTTGTAAAAACATACGACAAAAAAGAAATGAACGGTTTGTTCAAAATAAATCCATTTAGTTTGCTAAAGTTCTGATTCATTGGAACACTTGTGAATGTCATTTTAAGAATAAATATAGTAACGAAACTTTAGCACTATGGATAAAATTGTTAGCGATTCCTAAATCTGGCAGGTAAAAACTTCGCGCTTGTTGCAGTCATGAACAAAAAAATTAAGGTTTGGCCCGATTCGATCATCAAATTTATGGCTACAAAAATAACTTTTTGTAGGTCAAAACAGGTATTTACAGCACACATCAACTAAATACCTACTGGCATTAAAATTCCAATGAGGATTTGCAGGTAAGAAGCAGCCATCACATTCAATTGGTTGAAACCAACGTGTTCTTACAATCATCTAAGACAGCGTTTCTGAAACTGTGTTGCGCGAGCTTAAAGTGTTCCTCTGAACTACGAACACGACTGTTTGCATAGGCTTACCATACGTCCCGATTTTGATAGAAATCAAAAAATTAGACACAAATTCAACGAGCAGATCCTTTACATTCTTATTTCATATGTTACGCTCTATTTTGACACTAATTTTAGGCAGCCTTAGTTTTTTCACGCGCAAAATACTAGTCCATTTATATTCTTGACAAATTTGGGATTAGGTATTTTTTGACTTAGTGTTCCCTTAGCTAATACGATAAGATTAGGTGTTCCCTGAGGAAAAAAGTTTGAGAAACTAATCTAAGGAATCAATCAGCTGGCAAAATGCTATAGTATAATGAAACATCGAAATTATTGATATCATTCAAACTTCTTGGTAAAAAATCTTGATCCAGCCACGGGAAAGATTTTGAAACTTTTCTGAACTTCAAGATCACTTTCATAGATGGGATTATGCCGCAAAATTTTCTTGCAGATTGAAATTTTCTGGTTGAGCTGGACGCATGTTTTGTAAACAGCTTGGCCGAGAGGCAGGGGCGTTTTGATGGCAAACTTGATCTACACGGTAACAGTTCAAAACCAACCACGTCATTCGGCTGCGTTCTTGCAAAAAACCACTAATTTACTGCATTTTCCTCTGCTTGTTAAGATCGCCAATTAACTTTACATTTTCGCCATATCTTTAAAATAAAAACTAAACAGCCAAAAAAAAAATTTGAACCGGAAAATAATATCTTAGTTTTTCCGAAAGTAGGTTGTGTAAGCATAGCGCCTCCGACGTTTTCCTGCAAATCAAGAGCAGAGATGATGATAAAAAAGCCAAAATAGTTATTAGTAGGGCAAGTTTTTGTTGCACTAAAAAATTGAAAAAATTGCATTTATATTTAACGAAAGTTGAATAGAACAGTAGCCCGAGTGGTTAAAGCGCCGTTATTATGATCTCCACGAGTAGTGGCTATGAATTCCGTAGGGTAGCGTACTTCGTAGACTCGCACCTTGGAAAGTGACGATTGCGCTTTTTTTGGCATTCTTGTGTAAATTTTTACAAATTCTATTATATGATATTGATACAACACTAGCTCTTTTAAACAATATATATTATATCTAAAAATCAAAAACTTATTCTTTGTATATTACCAACAACTCGCAGAGCAACTTTACTTAAATGTACCAGTAGCCTATGATCGATTTTACTGACTGCTCTATTCCGTAGACTGTCATCTTAATCATACCAAAGTTATCGTTTCTTACTTGCAAAATAACTAATGCACTTTCATAAGCACATAGTTTAACTAACTAAGCGATCTCAACAAAACTTGACTTCGAAATACTATATAGACACAACCTACGTTTCCGTTTGTGCGGCCTTGGCTAAAAGCCAAGTCATACTTCGGCTTCTAATTGAGTTCGGGCACTGTCGTATTGGCCAGGGTTGTAGAACTTTAGCTTGTAAGCCAACTGTTGTGTCATAGATAACATTGAGACGCAGGTAATCCATTACATAGCTCTTTGTTATGCAAATCAAACAGAATAGAACTGTATTGAAATAATTTTATAGCATGTTTTTTAAATCACAGTTACATTTTTGCGTCATACTTGATAAAAGTTGCAGTAAAAAGTTGCATGTAAAAAAGAAAAGAGTTGCAAAAAGTTGCAATCTAAAATTCCTTAAAACAGCTTAAAACATTGTATTACATAATTCTGAGTATTTAGGGAGCTGTCGGGAGCTGTAAAAAAAAGTTGCAAAAGTTGCAAAAACTTGCCCTAATTATTAGGTATAATTTCCTGCAAATCAAGAGAATATTAAAGATTATAATAAAAAAAGCCTAAATTAATAATTATCGTTAAAAGCCGATATCCCTGGTCAAAAGGCGTAAATAAGTTTTAACTTTGCAAACTACTATTTTTAAAAATTAGGCTCCTCCTTCACGTAGTTTTTAATTTCTGAAAACAAATGAACTTTGATGAAAAGGTCCTAATTGGCGCTAAAACATTTAGTTTCTGTCTTAGTACTTTAATACTGAAGATTAATAAGCAACTTAAGGCCTAATTACAATTGCAAATTCGTGAGCAATTTTACATTATAGCTTTTGGCAATGGTGAAAGTTGAATAATTTTCTTACTGGAACGGTGCCGGAACAGTGGTGAAAGTAGAATAATTTTTTTACCGTAATTGCTCATTAAAAGCAAAATCTATTTTTGGTTCAATATTGTTACCAAAAACATAAACAAAACTTTTTTAACCCAGCACATAAACAACATAACCAAAAACAAACACTAAATTAAAGACTTTCCATAAAGGTTCGTAGTAATTATCCGTTTTCAAGTTTTGATGAGCCATACCATTTGTTGAGTGAGCTGCTTTTTTTCCTTTTCCATGCCAAGTTCTAAAGTATGACTCTGGATTCCATTTTTCGCACGGAGGCCTCACAGTGCTGATAAAAGCTGCTTCTCGTCATTGCTTGTGATCATATTTCTGATATCAGTAATGATATTGTTCATGGCGCTAAACCCTCGCTCACAGTAAACGTTACTCATGCATCTTTGTTTACGCTGAGTCATTGTTATAGTTACGATACCTGATTACTCATTCTACTTTTATCATCTGGTGGCTGCTTGACTTGAAGACCAATTGTTTTTGGTCACTTCGCAGTCTCCATGCTGGTTTTTTTTTATATTTATTTTTTGTACGTGTTATGTAATCGTTTACCATTTATTTGATCTTGTAGTGTGTGTTTGTTTTTGATTTGATCTTACAAACTAGCAAAATAAACGAAGTCAATTCAATTCAATTAGTTAAAGAGTGTTAACTGCCACCAGCAACTTATTTAGTTGGTCAGGAATGCTTCTTCCTCACTTGCCTTAAATTCAATATACGGAAGATGAGTTGCTTGCTTGTTTAGACCAGGGCTTCTCAAACTGTGGGTCGCGACCCCAAATGGAGTCGCGAAACAAATTGGGTTTCTGTACTTTGCGCCGCAAGACTTTGAGAATCCCAGTAGTACCGCTAAACTTTTTGAAAAAATTAGTCTAGCGATGTCCAACCTGCGACGGTTATTGCACATGTAATCGACAAATCGGAGCTTGAATCTGAGCGAAGACTTTTTTTAAAGAACACTTGAATTTGGGGACGAAAACAGATAAAACGGAGCTTGGTTTCGAATGAAGACCTTTTTTCTTTTTAGAGAACACCTAAATTTGAGGACAAAATTTAAGAAATCTCGTCTAAATGCCCCATTAATTTTGAAAAAGTCCCAAAATTTGCCGTAGGTTTAAAATGGGGTCGCAAAACAAAAACGTTTGAAAAGCCCTGGTTTGGACGAGGGGTATTGCATAAACTTTTCACCTCATCTTCTCCAAAACGAGAATTTTTATGTTCAATTTTTTCTGGATTTAACACATCCATTTGACTAACAAGAGTCTCGTAGTTCTCTTTTCGAGTTGCATGAACGCTAGGCTGTGCTCTGTTTGATACGGTAATGAAGAGCTTTTGTTTCATGTTATCAGCTAATAAACTGAGTCTGATTGATTACTGGGCTTCTTCTTTCTCTCAATTCTACTTCCTGGAACGACATTGCTTTTTGTATTCGTTCTGCTATAATAGAATGCCTCCCCGAGGAAGCCATTAATAAGGTCTCTATTCGTTTTGTATACGCAGTGAGTAAAGTATGAGCTTTTGGTTGCGTGGTATTTTGGTTTTGCAGTGTTTCTGATAAATTTTTTTTAATTCGTTCAAGACATCCGCCATTAGCGCTAAATTTTTAACAAAACTTGTTGTACATAATTTAAAATGTTTGAAATGTGGCCTTTTCTGTAGTTTGTCTCGTTTCGTCATTTGAAGCTTTGTAAAAATGTTGCAACAAAGCTGGAAAAGAATACCAGACTGCTGATACTGCCCTGAAAAATGAAACGACCCAGGAAACAGTAAACACCTTTCCGATTCTTTCGAGGGTCATTTGCAAATCATAAAAACAATTGCTAAGTTTCCGCTTGTTATTTGGTGACTGGCTGTACAGTGAATATAAATGTCGAAGAAATGAGTGAAAATGATTTGTGACACTGATAATTTTTAGTGCATATCCTACAGCAAGCTCAAGTCTGTGATTAAAAAATGCCACAATATTATATCAGGAAATTTGTCTTTGAGCAGCAACTTTCTGACTCCTGACTTTGTATCCAGCATCACGCTAGCATCATCACTGCAAAAATCCAAGGAGTACTTTTTGAAGCAACTCGCGATGGTGTAACCATTTTTTAGCAAACAGTCCACAATTTTGTCAGCAATTTTAGAAGCGCATCTTTTTTCAAAGTAATAAGAGTTGAACCTCCCTTGTGCTACCATAAGAAGTAACATTGTCCTCTGCCCATTGAGTGGAAATATTGACACCACGTCATGCTCTTACTTCAAAATTATTGACTGCACGACTCAGAGTACATCTACTTTTCCATCACTAGCGTACATCCAACAGTTTTTTTACTTAAATTTTTCATACTGTTGTTCAGTCCATATTAACGGAAAAACAATAAAACATTTTTCCTCAACTTGATCTTGATGCATAGGTAGAGGATCGCTTATTGCACGATTTTGGGCACTAACATTGCTCACCGTTTTTTGAACTTAATTGCTAATAAACTCAGAGTCTCATTACTGGTCTCCTTTCTCTTCCAATATTAATTAAACCTTTTTGCATTTTACAAATTCTTATTATTTAAGCTACAAAAATTCCTAAAAATTTTATTTTTAAATGTTAATAGTACGAATTTAAAACGATATAAAAGCTCTGTTTACAGTATAAAATTAAAATAAATTACATATTACTTTTATAAAAGCTTTTAATTTGCTACAGGCTAGATTCAGTTTTAAACCTATTCCGTACCGATAGGAAACAGGAAAACTGGAACTAGAAAATTAATCTGCTCTTAGATTTATTTCCATTTTTTGATTGGCCAAGCTCTACAATCGCGGCAATAAAACAGTAAATTACAAAGCATTGCGACACTTAGTATCAAGACTCTTTCCCCAGCAAATTGTTTACCGGTACACCGTTCCTGCAGCAAATCTTTTACCGGAATGGCGTTCTGGACCGTTCCGACTTACTTTCACTACTGGCTTTTGGGCAGAGTCGTCGAGTTGATAAGTGCGCCATTTTAACACCGACATGGATAGGCATGGCCTGCGTCCAACTTTTAATCTCATAGTCATGTCGTTCACCTACAAAGACAATTTTCTCTAGCTGGCGCTCTCAATAAAAAGCTATAAAATGTACTCACATCATTTTATTAACAACTGAAAATCAGGGGTGGATGTCTTGCAACACGGTTTTGAAAGTCTCGGTCTCATCTCGGTCTCGCAACCCTAAAATCTCGTCTCGGTCTTAGTTTCGGGGTTTGGTGTCTCGAGTCCAAGTCGAATCATTAAAGCAGTGTAAATGAAACCTTGGTGTCGAAACTGTAGTATGATTTTTGACTTTAAATACGCTATTTTTACGTTGTTGTGGATATAAGGGGGATTTGCTTTTATGGCTTTTTTTAAATTTGCCGTTAATTACGGTAGATCGATTTGAATTATGGCAAACACTATTGCAAGCCTTGCTACAGTGCAAGCGGCTTGAGAAATCGGGAGCCATTTTTATCAACATGTAAACGTCTTCATTTCACATTTGTAAACAAAATTTGGAATTCTGATTTGTGACACTCACATTTTGATTGGTAGTAATACGGCTTTATAAAATCATAATAAGCTACATGTCTTCGCATTAAATTACAAACGGTTGACACGCACTGGTTCAAAACCTTCGCGTATTCTGAAGTGCTTTAGAGACACTTTACAACACTTTCCTCCCCTTGACAGTTTTAACAAGCAGCTCTAAATTTCAGTCATATCTCTTATCATAAAACTAAAAAACCAAAATAAAAAATTGAAACCGAACAGCAATATCTTGGCATCTTTGGAAGCAAGTCTGGATAATTGCTTCACGACTACTTTACGTATAGTGCCTCCCACATTTTCGTGTGAGTCAAGAGAATAAATATAGATATTAAAGAAGAAAAAAAGAGAAAATCGGGGTTTTACAACAAAGTTCGATTAGCCTACTTGCCGTAATTAGAATCTAAATAGATAGATGTTTTTCTTAGAAATAAGCCTTGTCGTATGAGGAAGCGTTAATTCCAGGTCAAACACAGACAGGGACTGGAACCAAAGGTTTTTATCTTTTTACAACTTTAGATGCTGGCAACGATAGTGTTGAACCAGTATTGGATTTCGTCATCCAAAAGGGGCACGCTGATAAGACGCGGTCTTGCGTTTTTTCAGTTACGCCCCACTCGTGATCCAGTGAAGGAGCAAGACCCCGTTGGAGCGTGACGAATGAAAGCGGTTTGGTTAAAGCCATTCAAAAGAGATTGATCCTGGTACTGGAAATAAAAGTACGGGGCTTGAATTTATTCTCGCAATACTCCGTCTTCCATCTTTGATTCGTCCACTGGGCGGCGCTAATGTCTACTCGGGCGAGTTTGTTCAATAGTTTTTGTGCAGCTGACACAAACGGGTGTATAGATTTTTATATCTTTTGTCAAGTGTATAACGACCAGCTTAAAAAGGCGGTCATACGTTTGAGTGACGTTAATTTGCGCGACATTCATATTTGCGACGTTTTTTGAGCAATTACAGAACAAGGCAAATATTTTTAATGCGAAGCTCTTCAGAGCGATCAGAGAGCTTTTTAACAAACACGTAAATTTTCAAAATCGTCACTTCACTGCCCAGGCATGTTTTTCCGACACTGAAATCAGTGCATTTTACAATGCTGTAAGTAGAAGCTCGCTTGTTGTCTTGTTTTGCTTCAAAAGTCGGTTAAATCATAAAGGCAATGATTGATTTTATATAATTTTTACGTAAACTATACAAAATTGTAACATAAAAATAAAGTTTTACAGATTTTTATGTAAAATATTTTACAGTCAAAAAATTCTCTAATTTATGTAATTATTTCAGTAAATTTCACGGATATTTATGTAAAATATTTTGTGGTCAAAATTTACATGGTTTCCCCCGTAAAATTTAGGAATTTTTTAATATGTACTTGTTGAAGAGAGAATTAGTGCAGCTTCACTGGCCAATCAGCAGTATTATTACCACAAAAAGTAGAAGCCTATGGTAAAAGTCGAGAACAAAATTTTAAAGTAAAATTCCTTTTTTAAAGTCATAAAATTTGTCTCTAGGGAGGAATTCCTCCTCGGTCGAAAACTCTTGATTTAAGTATCCATAGCAAAAAAACAGCTAACATGATTATATTAGAATAAGTAATTCAGAGTGGTTCAAGCATGGCTCGCAACCTGATTTTCTGCGGCCCTCAGAACAATTTTTACACATTTTAAATCTTGTCGATTAGGGGCCACGGCAAACTTCCTTAACAGTGGTAACAAACCCGTGACCCAATTCCTCAAATCCCTATGGTTTGGCATGATATCTTCTTCTTGATAGAATTTTCAACGTAGTATTTTTAAATGCAGTTTCCTGGCAACTAGGCTTCGAACTTTAAATTTACTTGAACACACACAAAAAAGGTCGTCACATTAAAGCAACCAGGGTTTTCGGCCCGACTGCGGCCCCAGATTCTTACTCATCTAAAAAGTGGCGCGCAAGAGTGAAGAACTTGGAGCACGCCGGACTAATGGCAATGCTTAAACAAGAAAGCTCATAATGGTTTTACTTTTTTGATGCTTTTTTAAAAGAATGAGTTGTTTATTGCGACCTCATTATCAAAACAAGTAAGATCAGTATGGAAAAGGAAGTTCTTGTTATGTAGTTCATAGCTGTAAGAGGGAGGCTATTTTTTTTCCGAATTTGACCCAAACAGAAAAATACGAACTCGAATTCAGAACCAACCGAAAAAAATTTATTTGAAGCCAAATTAGGCCAAAAAGAAAAATTCTACTAATACTAAATCAACTAGGTACGAAGTATGACAGAATAAATATATAGACCGAATAAATGTACGATACACAAGTAAACGTCATAAATTATAAAGAATAATATACTTGACAGTGGAGCATTTTTATTGAAGAATCAATTATTTAAATATATAGGTACATCATATCGCCACATACACAATACACAATTGGCTGCAAAATACCCGAAGTTAAGCAAGCTCCCCCAAAAAAATTGACCCAATTTACAAATTTGTAGAAAACAGTTTTTCTCAACAAATCTTTGCGGATTTAGAGATCATGAAATGAAACACACAAAGCGAAAACGTTTAAAACAACAATCAGAGTCGAATGAGCCTGCAGCAAAATCGAACTCGATATATTTTGCACGAGCCGTTTCCGCTTTGCTGCTTGTTTAAACATAAAACTCCTTTTGCAGGCGAAATGTATTTGAACCTGTTACCCCCCACAGCGTAGGGACGTCGAGATTTGGCCAATTGAACTTTGATCGCACTAGGGGTTGATTTGCATTGCCACTTCTTTGATTTACGCAGCAGAGCAACCCTACCACTGAAGCCTTTTGAGCTCGACTTTCCTTTATACCACTTCGTCCACTCATGTCCGTCTGCACAGACTCCAATAGCAGCTGCAAAGACACAGCAGAAGTTTTATTTCCAAAAACGCAATTGAAATATCCAACAAAGCAAGTAATTTAGATTGTTGCATTGTTTATAATCAGATTTATAGCAGTGCTTACTCCTATGTTAGCATCATCTACGAAGATATACCACAACGGAAAGAAAGTTTTTAAGTGAAAAGGCCACTTATATTATATTCGACTATAGTTTAAAATCTAGCATCAGCTCTACGAATTATTAGGAAATACACTTTGCTCTCAAATGTATTTCCTAATAATTCGTAAAGCTGATGTTAGATTTTAAACTATAGTCGAATATAATATAGTCTCCCATTCTGTTAATTCTAAATCGGTCCGCAACAAGCATAATGGATTCTAGGCCGCCTCTCACCAACTTGTAGAGTGCCCTGATTCTGATTAAGTAAAATTGCACCAAACCCAGCCTGGTGGATTCCAAGCCGCCTCCCATTAATTTGTGGAGTGCTCCTGATTGTATTATTTTTGATTATTGTGTTTTGTGTATTATTGCAGTTACCTGATGAGTCCCACGAAACAGGCGCTTGTCGTGACTTTAATTATTGCACAAGCACAAGACGTGAAAATTTTTATGCGCAGGTTTTCTTTTCTTAAATTACCGGTGTGCAATGTATATAAGTCGTTACATTTGCATTATTCTTTCAGAAAAAGAAATGCTTCCAGTTGGTTTTAGCAAGTGTCTTGATTTGCGTATAATTCTAGTTAATTAGTGAAATGTAATCAGGAATGTATGTTTATCTTTCACCCTGCACCTCTATTTCGGTCTCGAGTGTATTTCCTAATAATTCGTAGAGCTGATGTTAGATTTTAAACTATAGTAGAATATAATATAATTTCCCATTCTGCTTTTGAAGTCTTACTTTTATCCTTCTTGTAGTTTCATTGATTCCATATTAATCTTTCCGCATCTTAACAAGGCTAGCTATAGCAACACCCCAAAAGTAAAGAATGGTTTTGTATGAAAATTTTTGAAAGCTAGACGCAGTTTATGATTAAACAATTGTAAATGGCACCAAACATAAGGTATTAGAAGGTTTGCCTTTATTATCAAACATTTTTGCGTTATCAAGGAAGACGAGATACGCCCGTTTGCTACTGTAAATTGGTCAAGCGTCATATCAGTTTTACAGAAAGTAATAACTTTGTAATGCTTACGATTCCGTATTAAAATTAGCTTGGCAGAAAGGAAAATACTTCACGGACTGGCAAAAAATTATCCGGACTGGCGGTTGGTAACCGCTGATGTAAACGATTATTTTCATCGTTTGAAAACCACTATATATAAGCAGAGGTGGCCAAACCTATAACATGTTGGAGCCGCATATCATAAATCCAAACTTTTAAAGAGCCGCAACACAAAAATCTAGAAATATACAGTTATTTACTCATTTATTAATAAAAAAAAAGTCTTTACTTGAAATCTTCTCCAGATTTCCACTTTTCGTCCCAAATTTACAGTGTTCTCTAAAAAAAAAGATCTTCACCTCGAATCGATCTCTTATTTTCCTGTACTCGTCCCAAAATCATGATGTACTCTACAAAAAAAAAAGGTTCAAAAGGCCGCCAGCAAGGGTCCGAAGAGCCGCATGCCGCTCGCGAACCACCGTTTGGCCACCCCTGGTATATAGTATAGGCATGACCCATCCCGCAAGCGAACGTCTGTTGTTTGGGAAAACTAGCCGGAAGAAGACGAAGAAAAGAAGGCAAGGACCACAAATAATTTTGACAAAAAAATCTAGAGCCTCTCTTCAATGAGCTTAATTGGAAACCAATTTTTACTTTTAAAAAAAAGTTATTTTATGACTTTATACTTTTATATGCGCTACTTTAAAATTAAAAAAACTGTAAATTAAGAAATAATCTGATAAATATAAAGAACTCCGCAGCGTGCGCAGCGTAGTCGAGTGATTATAGCGCCGTGCTTATGATCGACATGGTCTTGGTTCAAAACCCACTCGCGCCATTTTGTTGTATCCTTGGGAAAGACACTTTAGGGCACTTTCCACTGCTTGGTGGTCTTGGCAAGCAGTTTTAAAGTACAGTCTTATCTCTATTAAATTGCAAGTGGACAGCAATATTTTGGCATCTCCGGAAGCAGGTCGGAGTAATTGCCCATCTTATGTATTAGCGCCTCCGTCGCTTTCCTGCGAGTCAGGAGGATAAATATAAATATAAAATAAAAATAAATAAAAACTTCGAATGTGGTTGGTAAAAAAAATACGATGCGCTTTTTTTAGCAACTAGAAGAAACTGTAGAAAGTATTTAAACTAAAATATTTGATTTCCCTTCCTGCAATAATTTATAAAAGAAAATCGTGCAGTAAAACCAACTTACCCGGGCAACAAAACCTCAGCTGGTAACTGTTACAAGTCAAATCATTTCGCAAGAACGAATTGCAGAGGAGACTCCTTGCTGGGTTGAATTGGAGGATGTTGAGGCTGAGTTGGTAAAATTTTCCAAAAATAGTACGAGCCTCCACTCCAGTTGGGTTTGGGCATGCTTGTATTGGGATACTGCCTGAAATTCTATTGAGAGACTGGAACAATCTTCTTCGTACTGATCGTGTGGTGTTATAGTATGGCGTCCATCCACTCCGCAGCGAACAGGTGCCGACATAACCTGCAAATCAACTCATATTACAAAGCCTTTCAACAGGAAAATAAACTTTTCGACGAAATGCAGGCAGCAAAACAGTGTTGTTCTTGTCAAGTTCGCTGTTGGCTGAACTTAAAACTTTTATCACATGCCGTGAACTTTTATAATATCAGCAGATAGAACTGGTTTACAAACATGAGATGTTAGTCTTAGTGCGAATGTTTTAATTTTAGCTTAGAATTTTAGCACTAAACTTTCAAAGTCTATTTTATCAATCTCCATTTTTTAACGTTGAGGAGATGTGTTTTATTTTCGATTGTTAATATTTTTCTCAAATATTATGATAAACTTCTATAAACTAGATTTTTATCCCATCAAAACCAGTCTTTAAATCGTAAAAACATCATATTTTAGTTTCACAATTAGTCTAAACAAAACAGTTTTTACTAGGCTATCTTTTTAAACAAAAATATTTTGCAATTAGACCTAGGGTTTTTATAACAATTAATTCATTTTCCAAACATTCACAAATTAATCTCAATCGTTTAGTCAAATTCACCAGCTGGATTATCTGCATAAAGCTGCTTGAAAAATATAGCTTGAAGGTAGTCTACTGCTTTTTTATTATAAGTTTTTAAGATCCCAAAGCTAGCTTTATGATACCATGAAATTGCACATGCTGTACTGTCACAGCTTCCCACTAAAGTGTTTGTTATTAAACAAAATATTTGATTTTACAAACCAAAAGTTGTGTTTATATCATCTTTTTTCCAAAAATTTTTTGTATAATGTTAAAAAATCATAAAAACTAAAGTTAAAATTTTATGCGACAAATATTATTTGAAAACGTGCAGCTCACCGAGGCAGCTAATATATCAGGGGCGCCTAAACAGCGGCCTGCGTGTCACATGTGGTGGGTGTAAAGGCTTTAAATGACATAAACTAAATTGCCCATGACGGAACCGAAAACGTTAATCATATAGAAAAACCTTGTTCAATAAGTGAAAGCCTTGATGTAAAAGGTGAAAAACTACTGGAGTTTTCCACTTAATGTATCAGGTACATTAACTGGAAAATAACAAAATTTCAAAATAAGTTTAGTCCAGGTTAATGTATGTGGAAACGCACATTAAGTGCCTATTCCGCCAATTTTTTTATACACTTTCACTGACAACGAAATTCAAAAAGCTTTTTTATTATAACATCACGTTTGTTGATGAAAACAATCAATGCTTAAAAGTTTTATTCATCACTGTTGTCATAGTCATCAGCATCCAAACCCTCTATGATGTCACTTGCACCATTCTGAATAAAATCCAGTTCATCTTTCTCATCGGACTCGTTGTGAGATTCCACCTCTATAATGTTTTCTGCACTGGCTTCTTCGATATTTAGCACCATTCCTGCATTTTCAGGAGCCACCAAAAGCTGCTTCAGACGCTCATTCAGTTCATTCTCAGGGACTTTTTCTCCCTCTGCTGCAATACCACATACTCGAAAGCTTTTTCTGATACTCTCCGGCGAAAACCTGAGCACAGCCTTCAACACCAAGTCCACCATCGCTTGGTATGATGGTCGCCGACAATATATTTTTTTGCAGTCATTTCTTTAGGACCGTTTATAAGTCAGTCCAACCAACTTCAACGAAGAGCAGCCTTAAAAAAACTATTGAGTAAAACATCCAATGGCTGCAGGACACTAGTCATTTTTGGAGGAATCACCAGTACTTTTGTAGCACAATGGGAGCGGAGAAACTCGGAAACCTCTCATTAATATGCGATCCATAGTTGTTCATGTAGAGTATCGATGGTGTACGGGCTAAAAAAGGTCCACGCTGAGAGAAGCAGCTTCGAATCCATTTTAGCATCAGACATGTGTTCATGGAGCCTCCCATGCTTACTGTAACCTCAACGTCAGCTGGCAGATTCAATTTTGGGACATTTTTAAGTCCTTTGAATACCACCAGAGCCCATACCATTCGTTTACCATTCGTCCATCTGCACAGCAACACAGAGTTAGTGTGAAGCGCGATTTTCTATGGTCTGTATCAATGCCATCAACATTTTTGTCGCCCTTGAAATGAAGTGTCTGATCTGAAGTCATGTCGAAATAACACGGCGTTTTGTTCATATTGTAGATTTGCATCAGGTTATATCCAACCGTGCTCTGAGCAGAACTAACAAGAAAATCACTTACAACTTGATGCTTTTCCGTTGAAGTACGTCCATCCTGCTGCCCTTGATGTGTAATTCGACGATTTCCAATATAGTGACGACGAAAAAATTAAAAATCCACTTGTTAGAGACAACAAAGTTGACAATTTGAAATTCTTTTGCAATTTCTTGTGCAGTCTCGCAGCCAAGTGTAGTTGATTGGTGCTTGTGCTCTATTTCATCTCGGAACCAGACAAACAGATGCTTTTCGACTTCCTCAAATTTGGCTTTTGGGCCAGAGCCGCTAATCCTCTTACTTGTTTTTTACTTATGGAGATATAGCTGTCTTCATTTTTTGCTTATGGAAATAAAGCTGCCTTCATTTTTTGCCCAGTACTTTATTTGCTTTCTCTGAAAACCTGTCTCCTTTTCTAGTTGGTACAAATATTCACCGCTTTTGTAGCGCTTCACTATTTTCAATTTTGTTTCTACTGAAATATCTCTGCGTTTTGATCGATTAGACAACACTTTGAAAAGAAGTTAAAAATTTTGCGGAATACAAGTTTGCTCTAAAATTTATTACGTCAGAATGCTGGACTAATGGGCCCTTAAAACGCCTCATACGCATGTTTTTATCACGAACATTACATCGTTAATCATGCAAGGACTAAAATTGTTTTGTTACAATGGCTTTTGTAAAAAAACCTATTAATAGACATTCAAATAAAACAAAACTTTGGCGCCTATTAATGTACCCATGGTACATTAACTGGCATTTGTTTCCAGTTAATATACCCATGGTACATTAACTGGGGGGGTACATTAAGTGGAAAACTCCGGTAGTTCAATACAAAAAGCTTCACTCGTCAAAATTAACTATGATACTTTTTATTTAACTAAATTTTTTAAACTTTTTTTTTTAATAAGCCACTAATTTTTTCGCGCATATTTTTGGTGAGTCTAAATAACTCTTGTCTTGAAAAGGTTGAACTCTGCTGCTGTATATACTCCTTTCAGTGCCTTCATTTTGATTTTTTTAAATAAAACCTTTATGTATATGGTAAACTTTGCGGTATTAACTTTAAATTTTTGAAAAGCATTTTTGAGGTAACTTTACTTAAAACCATTATAGGATAACAATATGCTGCAAAACATTATTTTAAACGTAATAAACAAAAAGTGCTAAAGAAATCTCATACTTTCTTTCAAAAATTTTATACTCGTACAATATCAACCATTAAACGATGTTTTCAAGAGATAACCAGCAATTTATAAATAGCCAAAACTAATTGTGGCTTGGTGTCGCTAAAGCTCAGATATGTTCATACAAACATCAATGTGTCATGAAGAACGCTAAATGGACAATTTAAAGCTTACGTGACCTGAAAAGTCATACATCAAAACAAACCCTCGCTTCCTATTTGATCCTGTTTTAGAAGTTATCAAAATTTTTTGTTAGTTTAATAAGATTCCATGATGTTTTCAAAAACAGAATAAACTACCTGAATTGATGGTATGTTGTTATGAAAAAATATAGAATATGCAGTATTTTACCAAGGATTTTCGGTCACACACATTGTCCGACAAATGACAAAAAATGCCAGATACACTTTGTTTAATTGTTCTGTTTCGTGGCTGAATTTGCTTACTTTTCGGTTCAACTATTTTTTAAAACATTTAGTAAAGATTACTGCATTCCAATCGTTTCTGAATTGTGGGACATTTTCATACAGAGAATTTTATTGATTGGATACTTACTAACAAAAGTAAACGAAAAAATTTGTTGTGATTACAAATAGGTGTTACAAAATAATATTTAAGGAATAAAGTAATAGAGTTTGTATTTAGGTAAAATCTATATATTGTATATCAATTTGCATATACCTGTATTTTTTTATTTATGATACTTTGTCTATACATATATATTAAGTTGACCATCATCAGTAACTTTTCTGCCAACTGCAAGTAAAAGTAACAACAAATAGAAATACATCAGTATAAGACTCTTTTTATTGACGTAAAAAAAAGGAAAACCATTTCTCTGGATGCCTGTGAGAAAGTCAGTTTTGCTGAAATTTAATTCGATCTCGATTTCAGTTTAATCATAATATGGTTTGATCTAAGTCCGGCGTATACGCTTGACGCACAAAATTTAATAAATGAACAAGCGTTAGCACAGCGTAAACGCCAGGTGGGGACCAAGCCATGCTCTTTAAAATTTTACAATTGATGTGTTTGTTATTAACGGTTATGCTGTCTAAAGTTCAACAAAAAAATTATATTTTAATTTACAACTTTTTATGGTGGTACGGTTATTTTAACTTCTTCATGCAGCTGCCATATTTTCAAAAATGTGTTTCAAAGGGGGAATTGTAATTTCAAGTAGAAATTATCCTAATCTACTATGAAAGAATTGGCTGAACATTTTCTAAATAACCTACTCACACACCACTGGAGTTTGAAGAAACCGTTATTTTGGTAATTAATTAGCTTAGCTGAAAAATTAAACTGTAAAATTAAATAATAGTATAAAGATGAAAACTTTTAGTCTTTGTGGCTGCGTATATTTTCCATTACAAGAGCGTATAGAAGAAAAAAATTATCGCATTAAGTGCAGCGGCCGACAAAGAAAGCCAGTTTTTTAAAACTAACAAGTGGTCAACCTCCACAGAAAGAACACGTCGTCTATATACCATAAACATCATTCAGCAAATCTCACTTCAGTCTATGATTACCTATAAATTTAGTGGGTGCGAATTACAAGGGAATCATTTAGCTTGATTGTGTGTGGTATGGAATAGCAAAATTCTTTTAAAGTTCAAAGTCGTATCAAAAATAAATGTTTTTTAGGGATGGTAGTTTTATAAACTAAAAATGATATTCCCCTTTTAAGTAGAATGTCATTTTTAAACATCAATGCGCATAAGATTGTTTAAACATCAAATGAAATCAGCTTTTTTTTAACACAAAAATATGCAAAGGTGTTATTTGTTGCTTTGAAAAGACAGAACACTTTAAAACGTTCATCTTATAGATGAGATTAAGATAAAATTTTAACAATAAAGATCGTGCTTAGAGATTATTTGTGCAACTTACTTTTGCAACAAAATCGCACGCGGTAGTTCTGGCAAATTCCATTTTGTTGTTCTCGATTCAAACAAAGTAGACCATTCTTTGGGGAGATTCTTAGAACATTATTTCCTCTTCCGAAAGGTCTCTTGCTTTCGCTAAGCTCAGCTTGAATTCCACGGGGCGTTTTACAAATTGAATTTGGGTGCTGTTGTCGAAGAAAAGCCAAGGACTCGTTGTCGCCACTAAGTGTTAGCGGGCTGTCAAACCACTTTGTTTTATAAACGTTTCTACGGCAGTTGCCAACGGTGTTGCCGCCTGCAAACATCAGTTAGTGTTTTATTTTTTCAAAAATAAAAACACTTAAAATTTTTTGTATGCAATTAATGAGTTCTATTAAAATAGATGCGAAAAACTATTTCAATGATGTAAAGTTACTGAAAAATTAAATTCAAGAAACATTAGGAAAATAATTTTTTAATGTTTCTTCTTTAAGTTTGATACGAATACTTTGGCAATTTCAGTAAAGAGCTTAAGATTGGAATGTGCTAAAACTTCACATTATTAAAGAAAAAATTTTAATTTTAACTACACAACAACGTGACAGACCAGGTTGAGTATTCGATCTTCAGTGATTTCCAACCTTCTTTCAGTCACGGACCTCTTACAAAAAATTATTAAGCCTACGGCCCCCAAATTTTTAAGACTGTCCCCAATTAACTATTTCGCAACTTTTTTTATTCTGTCCGATTTTTAGTGCAGTCGCGGCCCTCTGCAACACTTTCACGCACCCCCAAAGGGTTCGTGGATCCTAGGTTGGAAAGCATTGCTTTAATTAATAGATAGCCTATTCAGAGATGCAATCAAAAAAAAGAACAAAAGAAAACGGCGCAAGTGATAGGAGCGTATTTTCAATCAACTCTCAGAGAACGTTGAGAATACCTATATATTTTTCATAAATTTATTAAATATGGTAAATAAAGTACTGAAGAACCTTGCTTTGTGGCAAGAATATTTTCAATGTTTTAAGTGTAATAAAAATTAATTTTTATCTAGTTTCTGTTGAGTAAATTTTCAAAGTTGGCACGCAGAAAACAAAATTTCTGCGAGAGCTCGCCATCAATAATTCATAGGATTTTACCATTGGCGTATCTAGCGTTAGTTATTTGAATGGCTTCTTTAATGGAAGAATCTGTTCTTGTCAATTGATTCAACCGATTTGCATAGCAATCCACGGCTGGTTCGCCACTGTAACGTTCACATTCGCTCCTAAATATAAAATTCTAGTTTGAAATATGCAAATAACTTTTTAAATTTCTACATTGTTGTTTTATTTGAAATTTATAACATATTTAATAATGCGCACAGTGAAGAATTTTTCTAAACATTATCCAGTTTTTGTACTGTGAGAATCCAAAACAAAGGAACGTGTTTTTCCGAGAAAATGTAAAGGAAGGATTTCAAAAGTACAAAGAAAACACAAGATATTATAAATATATTTGGTTGAATAAGTCAATATTTACTGTTGCTTTTCTTTTTCCTGTAACCCAAAAAAATTTAGTTTACCAAAATGTTATCAATTAAAGTAAAAGAAAAAATGAGAGGAAACTACAAATTAGCCCTATTATACCGTAGAGCGTCAGTAAAGTTTAGATAAAAATAATCTCATTTCGGCGAAAATAGCCGTGCGTTAGATTCGTCGACCATTAAATTGCATTAATCTCCATCTTAACGACGAAACATTGTACCACAAAATAATATCAATAAATGTCTTACGTGCAGACAGTGAAAAGATCAACAAATGTCACGACATTACTGATGTTAAACGATCTTTGTTGCCGTCGCTCTCGATCAGTGGGAACCAGACTTCGAAGTTCAGTGTCATAGGCAGGAGGAATGGATGGACATTCAGAATTTCGAGAAATTTTTCCTTTGTTTGATGGTTTTCGCCGAGGTACACTTCGCTTTTTGCGTCTTTTTTCTTGAACCCAAAAATTAGTTTTGATAAATGAAAACAGTTGTTTCTTACTTCAAGGAATTTACAATAAAAATCGAGCACTTGACGATTACTCATATAAAACTAACTGATTTGGTTCAGATTTAACAAATTGGCAAAGATTCAAACGTGCGCTTGGTTTGCTTGTTTCTATCAAATTCGCATCTTCTCAAGTTGTTCTTTTCTACAAGCTCAATCAGAAAAAGAAAAAAGCGTGTAATTTTCTTACATCGACAACTCAAAGATAAATTGATTTACTCTTATAGACTCGCTGAGATACGTGCGACAGTTTAAAAAAAAAGCAGCTTTGAAGTCATAGTGGTTGTTAAATCTAGTTATAAATTTATTCTTACTGTTTCAAAATTGTTAGTTATTATTTGTTCTGATCTAAATTTGGGGCTGCGTCTGAAACAATTTTCGTAAGTTGGTAATTTTAAATTCATCATTGTCGTGTTTACGTTTTGTGTCTTTTGTTTAGAATTACGAAATAGCGTTCAATATACTCCAAACCGAACTTCGATTGAGCGTTCTCGTCAATTGGACAACGTAGCCTAGTTATTAGCAAGAAAATAGATTAGATCAAATCAGTAATTGAAAATTGTCAAAAGTTAATCAAAAGGAAATTTGACAACATATCCGGATCAAACATTCAAATCTTACGAAGTTAGCTATCGCTTATTCTACTTCTCTACTGGACGCTGGTGAGCTTGTTCCTTTTCTATATATTTTGAAATTTTGAAATCGCACGAAAATGGAGCAATACCGCAGATTGATCGCTCGTAGAAAGGCATTGAAAACTTCTGTAAGCAGAAAGTTAAACACTTTGTCCGGTTACCTAAAGCATGAATCCTTAAATAAAATTGCGTTTGAAGACAAAAGGGCATCTTTGCAAGACACATTTCATAGTCTTCGCGAAAATTTGAAATCTATATCCGATCAAATAATGAAATTGCCCGAAAATGAATTTGAAGAAGCTATGAAAGATTTAAGAGACTAACGAAAATGATTTCGAACAAAAAGAAGATGCGTCAAACTTAAAATGCGCGTTTGATTTAGCCTTTTTAAAAATTATTGATGAGAAAGAAACTAATAAATCTATAGAATTCGAAACTAAACCTAAATTAAACCTCGAGATTTAACAGTACCAAAATGGAATGGTGAGATACGCTTAAAAAATTCTTTTCAATTAACCGGCCTTATAAACGATGCTGAACAGCTAACAATCTTCTTTTATGAGAATGTTTTGCCGACCGAACTACAAACTTCATTGTTAAGGCCTGTTTCCACTACGAGCGTGGAAAAAAGCATTCTTTGTTTGTTTTATTGCTTTTTTTTTGCGCTCGCTTCAATTTTAACCGCTCGCTTCAATCGAAGATCAATAAAGAGAGAAAGAATGCTCTTTTCCACGCTCGTAATGGAAACGGGCCTTTAGACTGTACAACTGTAAATGACAGTAATGGTGTTTGGGATCGACTTAACGCACGAATTCCAATTAATTCGATACCAAGAGCTATATTGCTGAATTTGAAAAAAACAAAACCAATGACCTGTAATTCACCTCAAGAAATGCGCCCTGTTTTAAAAATAATTAAAAATTACGCGCCAATCAAAGGAAGCAAATAACGCCGCCGATTTATCTTCTCATTCTTGATTTAATTGAACAAAAATGAACCGATAATTTGCTGCGACGTTATAGACGTTGGTTACATCAAGAACACCAAAAGGAATTGCCTAATGTAGACCATCTTGTTTCACTTCTTCAAAGCGAAACCGATTTGGAAAAACGAATTTCCATTAAAACTTCTCAAACGCTAGTCGAAAAACTAAACCAATTATTAATGTGATTCATTCGGCTACTCAAGATCACTGTCTGCTATGTAAAGTCTCTCGTCATAAATTTGTCGATTGCGACGAATTCAAAAAGCTTTCACCCCAAGAGCGAACCGACGCTATGAAACGACTTCATAGATGTTTTACCTGTTTGGCTCCTATGCACCGTGAACCCAAAACTTGCCGCTATAGATGCAGGTGCTTAACTTGTAACAAATCACATCATCGCTTGCTAGCATGCGCTTTGAACAACTCGACACGTGACATTCCAGTGGAAAGCCCTAGACCAAGACATTTATCTCTAAATGCAGAAGCTCCCGAGTTCCACGCAAATGCCAATTCCGTATCTTTGCCTCAAGATAAGAAACCTAATTTTAAGTTTTCTCCATCAACCTATGTAGAATTGCTCGGCAGTGACGGTACTTGGCACAGAGCTGTTGCTCTTTTTGACTCCAGTTGTGACGTAACTCTCATCAGGCGCGACATAGTGAAAAAGTTAAATCTCGATCGTAAGCCCCAGCAATTTAAATTTGGTATAGCTGGTGGTGGCTATTGCTGTGAAAACTCTGCTTTAGTGTCGTTGTGGATACGACGTTATGATAAAAAAGCATCTCGCTTTAACATTCAAGCCTTTGAACTTGAAACACCCGCTCACAAAACTCCCAAGCTAGAAAATCAATTTTTTGAGGATAATCATTTCCTTAAACCTATTGGGAAATTCATTCCTAAGGAAGCCGAGGACGTTGATATTCTACTTGGTTTTGACTATGCTGATTTAATGGCACCGACATCCTATCTAACGCCTCCTGATCCCGCTGAGAAATATCCTCAAGCTGCCGAAACTGCATTAGGATGGTACATCTTTGGATCTTCCGCTACTCGTACCATAGAAGAAGACAGCACGCTTCCTAGAGCTCAATTTCTAAAATCCGAAGAACTTGACATTCGACGTTGGTATGAAAGTGATATCTGTGGAGTAAAACCTACCCAGATTTGCAACTGCAAAGAAAATGAAATTGTTGAATCTCAATTTCTCAAACATGTTCGAAAAACAATTCGCCAAACCGAAGAGGGTAGAGTCGAAGTGTCTTTACCATGGAAGAGTGACTTTCCGAGTTGTCTCAAATCTAATCCGCAACAGGCTCTTGTAAAATTGTATTCTCTCGAACGCAGACTCTAAGTCAAATCTACTAAATATCTACACTGAAGAAATGAACCGGATATTAGACGAATTTGTCGAGCCAGTTTCCGAGTCCGATCTAAAGAATGAAAATGCGTGGTATTTAGATCATTTTCCCGTCATACGATCAAGCAAGACTATACCATGCAGAATAGTGTGGAACTCTGCTGCACTATACAATGGTGTTGCTCTTAACGATGGTTTGAACAAAGGTCCAGAACAGCTTATTTCTTGTTTTACTTGCTTGGCGTCAAAATCCGATTGCTTTAGCAGGAGACATTAAAAAGATGTTTAATCAGGTTCAAATAGCGCCACATGACAGAGCTTATCATCGCTTTCTTTGGAGGAACGGTAATTCGAAGCTACCTATAAAAGATTATCAATGGAAAAAATTACTGTTCGGTGACAAGTCAGCTCCTAATCTAGCTATTAGTGCCTTACATTATTTCCTAGTCGACAAACATTCTAACTTGTACCCTTCTGCAGTAAAAATAATTAAAGACTATTGTTATATGGATGACCTTGCCTTCCCTGTCAATTATGAAAAATGTGCCATAAAAACTAAAGATGAAATCCACACCATTCTTTCTTCAAGAAGTTTCAAAGTCAAAGGATGGCATTCTAATTTAAACACAGTTGATGAATTTCCGGATAGCGATGTCACAGATGTTTTGCGACACTTGTGGAATAAGTCAGAAGATAAAATCAAGTTAAAATTTTCGACTTTGACATTGCCCGAGACCTTAACAAAGCGCACCATTCTCTCTACGATCGCAAAGTTATGGGATCCTTTGGGAATTTTACCTCCAGTAACTTTGAGCTTACGAATTTTAATACAATCTTTGTGGAGTGTACAATTGTCGTGGGACGATCCCGTAGATTGTACAACGAGGACTGAATTAAAGAAACGCTTGCAAGACTTTTGGATAGACCGCTGTATCAAACCAAACTGTAATTCAGGACCCTTTGAACTCCACGGCTTTTGTGACGCAGGAGAAAAAGCCTATGGCGCCGTGGTCTGGATGAGATGCCTAACCAGTGGTGACCAATGTTTTCTACGTTTTGTAGTTGCTAAATCTTTCGTTGCTCCTGTGAGAAAACGTTCCATACCCCGGTTGGAGCTAATGGCAGCAGTAATTCTATCACGCTTAGTTACATCGATTCGTAAAGTACTTTCTTTTGACTCAATCACTCTGTGGTGCGACAGTGCTGTAGTGTTGCATTGGCTCAACAATCCAGCATCCAAATTCAAGCCATTCGTTTCTACTACAGTCCAAGAAATTCAGGAAACTTTATCTAACTTCTCTTAATTGTTTCCATTACATTAGATCCTGCGACAATCCTGCGGACTTTTTAACAAAGCCTATTATCTTCGACAAATTGCGCGCCTGGCATGAAGGCCCTTCATTCTTAAAAAACCCAAAAAACGTGTACGAATGTAAAACTAGCTTCACAGAAGACGTTGCTCAAATATCCAAGCAAGAAGAGAAAACTAGAAGTTATAAATTGCACTGTTTATCTGCCACAGACAGTTTTATAGAAAAATTGCTTTTAAAAATTTCCACTTGGCCAAAACTCCTAAGAATTGTTGCTTGGCTTCGCCGACTACTTCTTCATCGTAGTCAACGAAGAACAAACTTAAGCGGTAATAAGTTGACAAACGCGAAATTAACTTTATTTTGGCTTGCACAGGAGGATTTTCATCTACCCCATAACAAACACTGCGGAAAAAGCTGAACCTTACTGTGTCCGAAGATGATCGTTTTGGTTTACTTCGTATCCATGGTCGTTTTTCAAACTGTCCCTGGAGAAACTATGTTATGAATCCTATCCCGCTACCAGGAAGTAACAAGTTAGTAAAACTTTTTGCCTTATATCTTCATGAAACCTTAGGTCACCAAGGTTATCGCGTCATAGTTGCCAATTTACATGAGCGTGGAATTCACATAACTAGAGGAAAGAGGTTGCTCAAATCAATTGCATCACGCTGCATGAAATGCAGGCTATTTCGTAGACGTTTATTAGAGCAACAAATGGGACATCTACCAAAATTTCGTTTTTACTTCACAAACTTTGTCTTTTGGCGACAGAAGAAGAACTTCGAAATCGAAATTAAAATAAATCTTCATTAAGCCGTGATGAAACATTTTTCTACCTGAATTGTATCATGTGTATTGTGTTTGCTTTCTAACCTTTGGTTTGCTGTTCATTATTTTTTCGTTGGTTATGCAGTCATGGTAGAAATCGCTACAATCTCGTGTAATTGCTTAGATTAGACTAAAACTTATCGCTGCTCATTTATTCCGCGCTGGGCGGGAGTGATTTGGTTCAGATTTAACAAATTGGCAAAGATTTAAACGTGCGCTTGGTTTGGTTATTTCTATCAAATTCGCATCTACTCAAGTTTTTCTTTTTTACAAGCTCAATCAGAAAAAGAAAAAAGCGTGTAATTTTCTTACATTGACAACTCAAAGATAAATTGATTTATAGACTCGCTGAGATACGTGCGGCAGTTTAAAAAAAAAGCAGCTTTGAAGTCATAGTGGTTGTTAAATCTAGTTATAAATTTATTCTTACTGTTTCAAAATTGTTATTATTTGTTCTGATCTAAATTTGGGGCTGCGTCTGAAACAATTTTCGTAAGTTGGTAATTTTAAATTCATCATTGTCGTGTTTTACGTTTTGTGTCTTTTGTTTAGAATTACGAAATAGCGTTCAATATACTCCAAACCGAACTTCGATTGAGCGTTCTCGTCAATTGGACAACGTAGCCTAGTTATTAGCAAGAAAATAGATTAGATCAAATCACTAACTCCAACTTATTTTACGTTTAATTACAAAAATATTATAATGAAAACTAAAAATAACACCAGAGGTAGAAAACTTTCAGACAAACACTTTTCTGGATATTTTTTGACGTCATACCTTTATCAAACACACAGTATAGTGGTTTTCTACATATGTACACACGCAAAATCAACAAATGACGAATATTTACAGGTTAAACACTGATTAAAAATAAGTACGTAGATTTTTGGTTTATTTTTCACAGGCAATTTACTTGATTTCTGTTAAAAAGTATAAAATGTTTTGTTTGTTAAAGCAGAAAAAAGCTTTCTCAACGTAAAAAAAGGCTTAACTGGATGGCGTGCAGTGCTTGTGGATGACGTTTATACTTGTCATTAAGATAGATAAATAATGACGATTATTGTCACACTTCATTCATATTTTCAATCTTAACCTTATAACTCTGTAGTTGATTTTAAGTCTATTACAGTAGCTTTTGAGCTTTTTAATGGCGTATTCTTTTTCATTTTTACGTGTTGATTGTGTGATCGGTACACACCCTACTTAATTTATTTTGTGTGCAAATTGTTCTTATCAGCAGAGTTGTAACGTTGCACCCAAATTTTTGGGGAGAAGTCGGAGATGTTTTTAGATTTAGCGAGTTGGAATTGGAAATCGGAGTCGTTTTTTTTAGGTATGTTGAAGTCGGAATCGGAGTCGCTAGAGTTGCACGTTTTTGGGTGGAGTCGGAATCGGAGTCGGAAAATTTTAAATAGCTGGAGTCGAAAAAAATTTCCCCAACTTTACAACCCTGCTTATAAGCGCAATTTAAAGATTTGTTTTACCTTATAAGTAGGGCAAGTTTTTGGAGCTTTTACAATTTTTTTTTACAGCTCCGGACAACTTCCTTAATTCTCAGAGTTTATGTTGTACGATGTTTTACGCTGTTTCCAGAAAGTTTATATTGCAACTTTTTACTGCAACTTTTATCAATATTGCGAAAAATGTAAAAATGTCAGTACTATTGTGGGAAGAAAACATGAAATCTGAGACAGATTGAAAGTTGAATACCTTTTTTTAGAGATCACTACAATTTAGGGACAAAAATTGAAAAATCCTAAAAAAAGTTTAATTGTTTTGTGTTTGGTTCACTTTTTATGCTTGCATTAAAGTCTGTAAAAAAAATTTTACTGCAACTTTTATTGCAACTTTAGTTAAACATAAATGCAAATATTTCATAATTTTATTGCAACACAAAGTTGCCGTACTTATAAGTTATCTGCAAGTTTGTTCTTATAAGTTATGTAACTTGTTTACTATTGTGTCTTCTGATTTCACTAAGTCATAGACTGCTTTTTCCGATTGCTAAACGTAGTATAATAATTAATCAAAGAAATCTGGGGCAATCTGATAACCTCGATTGTTCTCTCGTAAGGTTGGCTGATTTACATAAATAGCGTTGTAGATGTTTTCATTCATTTGATTGGAATAAGTGTTTAGCAATCGCTTCGTGCTACTGTTGCCTGTGTGCTGTAGTTAAGTTGTTAAAGAGTATATGTTGACGCCTTGATAGTTAATTTTGTAGTGAGAGAGATCGTTTTGACTTATGTTGAGGACAAATTATTAAGTTTAATATTAGCTATAGGGGTGCTAATTTATTTATATAGTTAGTCAATAAGTTGTTGAGTAATTATTCGGAGTTCTTGGCGTTGTGAATTGCTTTGAAGTTTTGTAAAGCTTGAGGGTCAAGTTTTACAAAAATTAATTAAGTTATCTTTATTTTCTGAATATATTCTTTATAGTCAGAAATCATGGTTTCTTTCTATTTGTACAGTAGAGAGACGTTTTCTAGCAAATTCATTCGTACTTAGCCATAACTAACTGTATTAAGAACTTTAGTCTCACAGCAAACTCTTTCTAGAGCCAACATAAATAAAAATAGACACAGGTATTTGGGTTACCTAGTTCAACTGTTCTTTTCAGATTCCCGAGTAAAGCTGTGACATGTTTTAAACGTTTTAGTCGAAACTTTTTAAAAGGTTTTTATTCTAGTTTTGAAAAGTATTATTCTTGCGTTGCCACTACTTGGAAAAAGTTCGAAATATATAAGTTTGCAACAATAAGTAGAAGAATATTGATCTTAACTTTTTTAGATCAGAAAACTTAATAAACAACCAAAAAAATGTGGTTAATAATCTTGGCCGACTGATTTACCTTCGCTAGAGGTTACAGGAAAGTTGTTGTCAATTGCAAACTGGTTGATGCATTCTTTCACGATCGGACTCAGGGTTTCATCAAATAAACTGTCAACATTCGATATCCAACAGCTGGTTTCATTATAATAGTCTTCACTGAAAGGAATTTAAAATTTAGAATTTTCTATGATATAAACTAGCTTCGTATGAGCAGAGTTTCCGGAGAAATTTGAAAAGATTATACAAAAGTATGACTTATCGACATCAGATCGTGTCGTGACTTTCCATCTCCGCAATACTGCGTCTGGTTAACTCCGCAATTTAATGTGAAATTGTTGCAACAATATTGCACCTGTAAAATATGTTTCAAAACCAAACCAGATTACTCGATCGGAGTTACAAAAGATAAGAATCGCACCAATCGGGAAATGGCAATCTTATAACCAAGTAATTATGCATCGGTCCTCGGGCAAATGCTTAACACAAAGACAATCGACATTTCTGTCGTTCATGACATTTTAAATCAATAATTATAAAATTATGGGGTTCGCAAAACTCATGTCAATACGTCGCAAAGGTACTCAATAAACCGATATAAAAAAAGAAAGCAAAAAATGATTAAAAGTTATTCAAAACTCCAAGGTTTTTTACCGTAATGATAGATGTAATCACTGATTATTGCTTACAGTATATTGATTGGTACTGTCTGCTAAAATAGAGGCGCCGTTGCAGGTGAGCAACATGGTCTATTTTGACATTTTTGTAAAGTAACTTTTCCAAAAGAATGATGGAAATCACTCCAATAAACTGAGTATCGAACTTTCGTCCTTCTGCTCGCAAGTTTGTCTTGGCAAACTAAACAATCCCGCAGACCAAAAAAGTAGAAGGTTGAGAAATGGAAAAAACTACTTTAAATTACTTTTTTTTTTATGGAATCCTTATTTAATTTTTAAAAAACAATATTAATTTACCATTGTAAATGAAATCAAAAAAATATGATTTGACAACAATATTGAAGCGTAGCCTTATTCTAAGTCGAGAAGAATTAAATAAACGTACTAAATACAAAATTTTACCAGAAACTATGATCATAAATCTTTTTTTTAACTTTTTTTGATTAGCTTACTTTAATTAAGTTTTGACATATTGACATATCTTAATGATCTTACTCAAGACAATTGTTGTTGTCGGTGTAGTAGAACCAAACCGAGTCGTTTATCGTCCACACTGTGGCGCTGTACCAGTCAAATGTAAAGGATGAGTCATGGGAAACGGATGTTTTTAAGAAAGACAACACTCTGCGAATATTTTAACAAAAATTTTATAATGTACATAAAAACATTCACTAAACTATGCCATTATGGAATATTTAGGATCAAAAAATTATGTTTGACAAATGATTGCCATTTTCACGAGCACAAATTTGAAGCCGCTTTCTAAAGTAAGCTTCCACTTTCACTAAAGTTTCTTCACCTATTTCTTGGATATTTTTACGTATTGCAGTCTTCAATTCTCCAAATGTTCGGGGTTTCCCAGCATAAACGCGTGATTATGCTGGGTTCTGTCACTGATTCACCATTTTGCACGTAGGTGTCATAAGCAAACACACGGTGTTCAAGACTCCACGGAAGCATGAGGGAAAGCAATTTAAAATCAATTTAAAATTAAAAGGAAAACTAAAAAGAAAAGCAATTCAAAATTAATGACTAACAAATACAAAAATTAACGTAAAAGATAAACAAATAACAACAAACTAAACGGCATCTTAAGCAGTTTTAAAGACTACCTTCCTCACTCCCTAACCACTTATTCTAGAACAGTGGTTCCCAACCTTTTTAATCCCCCGCACCCCTAAAATATTTTAATATTTTCTTGCACCCCTTGCAGTACTTGTAATGATTTACTTAAGAATAAAGATGAAAGCGAGCGAGAAAGTTTGCATAACTAATTTTTAAGAATGTCCTGTATAAGCAAAAATGAAATATATGGAAACAAAAAAATACAATAAACTAAACATTGCACGAACTTTACAAAAAATTAAATTTTCATCTATGTATAATTTAAAAAAAAATCTAAATATTTCAAATCTAAAGGCACTTCAAATTTAATGACTCTTTTGTTCCTGTTTATTGCTTAGGAGTTTTTCAAAACGTGGCAGTTTGTTACTGATAGCAACCCGCATGTCTGCCTGTGCATTCAAGCGATTTCTAGATTCTGTCTTGTTTGACAGAAGGGCACTAAATCCAGATTGGCATAAGTAAGTCGTCACGAATGGGATGAACACACTTAGTGCTTTTTCACAAAGTTTTGGAAACATGTTCATTGCCAAGCACCAATATTGTTCCAGGGTTTCCAGGGTTTTGCTTTCAAACTGCATTTCAAGAACATGATTTGTGCGCAATTCAATAAGATCGTCGTTCAACTTTTCATCATTCTACACATAATCCAAATTAAAGAAGTATGGAATTATGATCCATTTTTCAGAAGTTTCCAGTTATTTTCCTTCAAAATATCCATGAAATGACCTTGATAGTATTTCCAAATGATCCACAATTTCTTCACCCACACTGGGAATTAGGGACTCATCGTCATAAACCATTCCTACAAGTGAGGAAAAATTTGAAAGATTACTTCTTTTAACTCGTCGACAGCAAATATGTAATTTTTCTTTGAAACCATTTGTCTTTTCAACGCCATTTTAATATGTTTATACTTCTCCATTGCATAGAAACACTCTTACAAGAGAAAACATTACTCAAATAAGCTAGCATTTGATTAAATTCTTCTGATTCCATTTCTCTGGAAATATTATAGTCACATTCCTTTAGCAAAGCTTTGACTTCTTCTTGCCATTCGAAGAAGCACGTTAAAGCTCTCCCACATGACACCCAGCGGACGTCTGTGTGGAAAAGCAAAGCCAAATGCTCACTTCCAAAATCTTGACAAAGCGACTTAAAAAGGCGGTGGTTTAGAACACGACCCCTAATCAGGTTGATGGTCTTCACAGAAGTATCAAGGACATTTTTTAACTTTGGAAGCAATGTTTTTGATGCCAAAGCATGTCGATGAAGAAAACAGTGGGTATCTTGCAAGTGCGGAATTTCCTGTTTTAACCAAGCAAAAAATCCCGAATTATTTCCCAGCATAGCAAGGGCACCGTTAGTAAACACAGAATTAATGCTTTGGATATCTATTGTAAGTCATGTTTCACGAAAAAATTCTTCACACATTAGAAGATATCTTTTTGTTTACAATTCTTGTTCTCCTTTACTTTGTTTTGGTTTACATTTTTTTTTTTTTTTTTTTTTTTTTTTTTTTTTATCTCTATATTTATCCTCCTGACTCGCAGGAAAGCGACGGAGGCGCTATACATAGGGTAAGCAATTACCCCGACCTGCTTCCGGAGATGCCAAGATATTGCTGTCCGCTAGTAATTTAGTAGAGATATTACTGTAATTTAGAACTGCTTGTCAAGACCACCAAGCAGGGGAAAGTGCCGTAAAGTGTCTTTCCCAAGAACACAACAGAATGGCGCAAGTGGGTTTTGAACCGAGACCATGTTGATCATCAGTCCGGTGCGTTAACCACTCGACCACGAATAACTGTACCAAACTAACTTGCTGCTACAAATCTGCTATACGCCGAATGCAATGATTGCACCACAACAGTCAAAAAGCGAAGGAGAAAGCCAAGCTGCCATGTATTGAGCATTTCATGAATGAACACAGAATGTGCTGTACAATTAACAGCGAAGGAACTAATAATGACATTATTTTTAATACAACAAAAACTGAAAAAGTCATCTTGCACACCATAAAATGCTTCCTCGCACCCCTGGTTGGAAAACCCTGCTCTAGAAGAGCAAGGGGCGTTCTAAAAACATCCATTTCCTGTGACTCACCCTGTACTATTGCTTCTTGAAAGCATGCACTCAGTAAAATAGGTTATCAAAGCGGAATTGTTGTAACCATGGTAATGCTCGGGATAGGAATCATCACTCCGCTTGTATCGATTGGGATCCACTCCGTGAAAAGGATTATGACAAGCTAAAAAAAACAAGAAATGCTTTATCAAAAGTTTTATTCACATGAAAGTAAATAAAATTCAAAAACATTTTGGCAAAATTTTAATTCAGTAAGAATTTGTCTAAAAAATGAAATCAGTTTATCTTTAGCATTTGACGGCAGTGTGGTCGAGTGGTTATGGCGCCGTGCTCATGACCAACATAGTTTCGGTTCAAAACTCACTGGCACCATTCTGTTGTGTCTTGGGAAAGACACTTTCCCCTGCTTGGTGGTCTTGGCAAGCAGTTCTAAATTGCAGTCATATCTCTATTAAATTACATGCATACCACAACATCTTGGCATCTCCGGAAGCAGGTCGGGGTAATTGCCTACCCTATGTATTAGCGCCTCCGTCGCTTTCCTGCCAATCATGACAATAAATATAGAGATAAAATAAATAAATTTATAAAAGTTGCATTTAATGTTTAAGTATTTTCTGTTGGTTTCGCAAAAGTTTTTTAAAAGCTTTTTAAAATTTTTTTAAGCAATCTTTTTGCAGTTTAGATTATCGGAAATCAGCTAGGGTTCAATTCAATTCAATTTTATTTGTAATCAAGGTATTAATAGAAAACAATTAAATCAAAAATCAACTAGGATTGGAACCCAAGAAACACGCGTAAAAACTTTATAAGAGTTTTGTATATTTAATGAATGAATAAAAATGAATTTATGACATTACTGGCTTCGATTTCTTGGATTTTCAAAAGAATATCCATAACCTAAGATTTATTTCAAATGTCGTCGTCGTTTGAAGGGCATCCACTCCAGGTCAAACACAAACAGGACTGGGGCCGAGGGTTTATCCTTTTACTACCCCAGGCTGCTGCACTGCCTGAATCAGATGCTGGCAGTGGTGTTATTAAGCCAGCATCGAGTTTCGTCATCTAAAACCGTCAGACCTAGTGGTGCCCGATGTATACTGTAGGGCATGCTGTTAGAACATGGTCTGCGGTTTGCTCAGAGGCGCCACACTCGCAATTCGGTGAAGCAGCGAGACCCCATTTGTGCGTAGACGAATGGAAACGCAAAACACCAGTCCGCAGGCGGTTGAGCTTAACCCAAGCTGCTCGGGGTAAGCCCATCCCAACAGGCCTGGCACCGGTCCCGGGCACATAAGCACCGAGCCTGGAAAATTTCAAACGATACTTTGATTTTCGTAGTGTAAAAGAATGATTTTATAAATAACATGAGGTATTTTGGATGATATTAGAAACCAAACTGCTTAAAAATGAGAAGCACCAGACTCGAGTTTCGCTCTTATTAGAGCTCGTCAGTGATGCATATCTCACTACAAATCGAACTCGCTACATGTGGTCTTCCACGCAGGAGACAACACCACTAAACCATGCGAGCCCCACAAAATCTCGATCACAAGCAGTTGGAAATGATTCCCGGCTTTGCCGCGCAAGGAATACACAGAATCCACTGTGTGGTAAGCATGTTATTTATAAAATCATAAATTTCTTCGCTCGCCAAGCTCTAGGAGTGTAAGCGCGATGCTTAACGCTTGTCGGGTAAGTCCCGGTCATGAGGTGCGACCTTGGTCTTACCACACAGTGGATTCTGTGTATTCCTTGCGCGGCAAAGCCGGGAATCATTTCCAGCTGCTTGTGATCGAGATGTTGTCGGGCTCGCGTGGTCTAGTGGTGTTGTCTCCTGCGTGGAAGACCACATGTAGCGAGTTCGATTTGCAGTGAGATATGCATCACTGACGAGCTCTAATAAGAGCGAAACTCGAGTCTGGTGCTTCTCATTTTTAAGCAGTTTGGTTTCTAATGTATAAGAATGCTTATATAAAGAGATCACTATTTAATTTTCTGTGTTTTTTATGATTCTAAATCACTGTAATAATAACATCTCTGCTTCAGGCGTAAACATGTTGTATGTTTTTTTGTTTTTTTTTTCTTTACCGAGATCGTAAAATATATAAACTGGAGGTTGTTTCAAGACTGGAGGCTTACGCAAAACAGCTGCTTTGTTGATTTTACGCTTTTTATTCTCTTATTTACGAGCTTCTCCTTTAAACTGACCGCACAACTGTATTGGTCAAGTAAGTAGAGTGTCTAATAATAGAAAAGAAGTGAAGACGTAAACTTTGGTTTGATTCCTAGTTGCTTCAATCCATTGAGATTAAAGTTTAGGTTCATTTATGCTCACAATTTCCCTGCTTGATGTTCAGCTTATAGGGAGAATGTTTCTGAATAGGTGAAGACGTTGCAGTTGACTCGGTTCTGTGTTAAGTGGAGCCATTTTTTTATTTTAGAAATAAACGGGATTTATCATATTATTTTTAAAATCATTTAAAACAGGGGTGGGCAACATGCGCCCGCGAACTGGAATTCTGTGGCCTGCGGAAAGCTTTAGTTTTGAAATAGAGTGACAGCCCGGGCCATTAAATCGTTGATTAACAGTTTAATAGCATTGCAATTCTACTTTAAACTGATTTTTTATAGCTTTACTGAGGTCTTTGAAAGTGATTAAATTCAAACTTGAACCAAAAACCGCCGCACTGCTGTCGCATGTATTAAATCGCCTCACTTTAAATTTGCTCTGTTTTTTTTATCGGCGACTTACTGTATTTTGTACATTTGATTGCCGTTTCTCTTTTTTTTTTACAATCAATTAACAACCCCAACATGGCAAGTTTGGACTCCACCATATTTTATTTATTAAAACATCCTTAAGGGCAACAACTATACAGCAATGCAACATTTACAAAACCCACAGCTGCGAAAAAAGGAAGGTAGAGAAAGAAAAAAGTTTTTTTAGGAAAGATAAACTATGCAAAACTTTTTCATAAAAAATTTTTAGTTAAAAAATCCTTGTGTCTTATTTGTGGTAGAGAAAATAAGCCTGTCCCGGTGAATAGTGGCAAAGCGCATCGACGAATTTGCTGATGACATTGGCGTCACTCTCAAAGACAAGGTAAAAACCTTTATATCACGGAGCTTTGCAATTGATGAAAGCACGGATCAAAAGGATATAGCACATTTAGAGATATTTCTTAAGAAGTTAAATACAACGGAAGAACTTTTGTCTCTGCAATGAAGAATATTACAAACTGGCGATGAAGAATACTACAACTGGCGATGATATATTTACTGAAGAGCTTACTTCTTTCAAAAACTTTGGTACGGATCTGTCGACCTTATATGGGAATGCAACTGATTAAGCGCGAGCCATGTCTGGAGCTGGTATCGGTCAGTAGGTCTCTAGAAGTCAGCGCTAAGAGAGAAAAATATCAGTGATAATATTTCAATTTTTCATTACATCATTTACCAGCAAAATTTGTGCGCAAAGTCTTTGTATTACAAACGAGTCATTGGTCCTGTCACTAAAACAAGTAATTTTTGTCGGGCACGATGGCTTAAATACCGATAGTTTCAATAGTTTTTTCACGGCTTTAACTCAGCCCATCAAGACTCTTTTGTACTTTACCAAAGCGCGTTGGTTAAGCAAGGCGCGTATGTTCCGAAGATTTAACGGTCTGAGAGAAGTCATACACTTTTGGAAAAAAAGGGCAGCCAGTTCATGAAGTAGAAGACAAAAGTTGGAGATGTTATCTAGCTTTCCTGATTGATATAACTACGCATCTGAATGACCTCAACACCAAGCTGCTGCAAAATGGCCACTTTGCGAATGATATGTATTGGCACACAAAATCTTTTTACAACAAATTAAGACTTTGGAAAGCTCACACACAGAAAGAGGAGCTAACGCATTTTCAAACTCTGAGAGACTACGAAATGCTTCCTGACAAGAAAACAGAGTATGTAGACCAACTTCAAAAATTGTTGAATGAATTTTCGACTCGCTTCAAAGACTGCGCATCCTACAAGTATTTGTTTAAACTATTCTTATCGCCATTTTAAACGAATGCTGACAAAGCACCAGTTGATGTCCAAATGGAACTAATTGATCTCCAAACGAGAACTGTTCTGAAGGCAAAGTACATTGAAATGAATCTTGGAGATTTTATCGAAGATATCTCGACGAAGATAAGTTTTTGCATTTGAAAAAATTTGTGGCATCAAAAACGGCACTGTTTGGTTTAAAGTACGTATGTGAGCAATTTTTTTCCAAACTAGGTTTCATGAAATCCCTTATCGATCAGTTCTGACCGACGAGCACCTGGAAAATTGACTTTGGGTTGCCGGCACTTCAATTAAAGTGAATATAAATAGAGTGGTTAGCAAAATAAGCCAGTTTCAAGTCTCTGATTAAAGCGGTTGTGAAAACCTTTTTGTTGATTTACAATAAAACTAAAACATTTTATTCACGATAGAGTCACAATCACAAACAAACAATCGAGAAATAGAAGCCCGGGCCGCGAACTAATTCTGCTACACGTATTTGACCGGGCAATGTTAAAGGTTGCATATTCCCGAATTAAAAGACTATTAGAACAGAAATTACATCTTAGTGTGTTATAGTTATTGATTCACAGTAGAAACGAGAGGATTCGTCGAATTAAGTTGCAAAAATTGTTTTCCAATTTTTTGTTGCATCTGATTCATTGGTTTTGAGCCCATTAACAACCACAACATAAACAGTTTATTAATAAACATGTAATA
Organism: Diplosoma virens; assembly: GCA_963680785.1. Taxonomy (NCBI): domain Eukaryota; kingdom Metazoa; phylum Chordata; class Ascidiacea; order Aplousobranchia; family Didemnidae; genus Diplosoma; species Diplosoma virens. The sequence goes on along the minus strand of OY796890.1, from coordinate 38,618,169 downwards.
GTAGGTCAAAGTAAAATATCTTACTTACCAAATATAGGATAATCAACTATGATTACCAGAAACAAAGTAGTAACAACAATTATTTTCATTTTAATATGTTTGAAATTAAGACTTTAACAAAACATTTAATAAACTAAAATAATAAAATGAAAGCATGAATTAAAGAAAATAGAAATTCAAAATATTTGACTAAAATATTTTAGTATGTATTAGCTCGCGTCTGTTAACATAAATACAACTAAAAATGAGTCTTTCTTTGCATAACAATTAATAGCATTTTTCGGTATACTAAAGCTAAAAACTGTTTGACTTACAAATAGAAAAGGTCTGAAATTTCTTTACGTTGCGATAACGTAGGCTAATAAAAATTTTAAGAAAATTTTGATTGACTTGACGAGCTACATTTATTGTCTGAAAAGTATTAATTGAAGAATGCTTGTATATTTAAAACGAATAAAAGTACTAATCAATTCTTCTTTTATTGATTTTTGATGCATAGCCTAGTAAATTATAATTTTTCAAAAATTTTTTTTAATTTTTACGAATACGGCCTGCTGGTTTAATCCGGCCCGCCGAGGTATTTCATCCAACCCACCAGCATTCAATATAAACGGTGTCAAAAGGTAAAGTAAAGATATTTTTTTGGTTTTCAACTCCATAAATGGTGAATCCATAAGCGTACTTACCGAAAAAATGTTAAGGGGCAATACAGTTTTGCCTATATTTTATGACGTTTGCACAAATCATGATCTTCTAATACTTTACACAAATGAGAAGAAATTTTGTCTCATATTTAGGATGAAGACCAAAAATTCTTTATCTCAATTGGCTATGGTTGAAACAAATTAATCAAAACAAAGTGAAGACTTTTTTTTCATCTGCAACTCTAAGAATGGTGCTACAAACCAAAGTAAAGATCTTTCTTTCTTTTTGGTCTTCGTGTAAGTCTTAAGCACAGGTTCACGTTGTATAAAAATAATAATATAGTAAAAAAGTTTGGTAATTTAAAATTTTAGTTTATTCTATAAAACCACTGTGCTCGATCGTATAATCAGAGTAAGTTCCTTAATTTGAAGTTTATAAATAACATGCAAAACAATTAAGAGCCTAAATGTAAAATTCAATATTTATTTCAATTGCCAACTCTTTTCAAAACACAATAAATTTGTACCCTAAACTTGTAATATTTTGCTCAGCTTAAAAAACACCGCCTTAAACGACACATTTCCCATACAGACAGATTAATTTTCCAAATAAAATGGAGGGTATTTCCTTCATTTGATGGATAGGTTTTTAGAGACGCACTGTTCAAGAATATTTTGGCGTTTTTATCGCGAAGTTATTGCGAAGCAAGACATAAACACAAAATTTTTATCTTTTAACTTTTAACTTATTTTAACTTTTGAAAAGTTAAAATTCATAACTAAAAACTTCAAAACTTCTGGTCGAAGTACTTACGCTATAAATAAATCCCACAAGCATCCGCATCCTGTTGGTTAAGATGAACGTCCCGGTTGTGTGTCGGGTCATATCACGCCTGCGGTGTGGCTGTTATGACATGGATGTCAAGATTTACGACACTTTTGCAGGAAACCTTTCTCAGTTTTGAATAAAAAGCCAATTTTACAGTTTTTTAAAAATGTTTTTATCGGAGTTGTTGAAAGAGATAAAGAGCTAAAACGTTTGAAAAGCATGGAGCTGCATTTCATAGGAGTCATGTTATATCTTTTTAACGTTTGATTGGTCGATATAGATCGCTTGTAGTTCATACTTAAAACCTACTGATCGTGATGCTGACACTTGATTTCGCTATTGCAAGCTGAAAATAAACGAAAGTCTCGCAAGACATTACGTCATATGCATCACGTCCAATCAAAAAATAAAGTTACTTCCTAATGCCCATAAACTTATTTGTATCTACTTACCATTCAGTCTTATCAAAACGACTAAAGTACAGAACAATTCGGCAATTGCTTTCAAAGATTTTCATATTAAGCAAGACAACAAGTTGATGCCCTGAGGAGCGGTTTCCAAATTTGAACAATTTTATGAATTTTCTTCGAATTTTTTCAAAAAGACAAAAACGTGATTCCGTCAATAAATAAATCATAAACAGAAGTAATTGCTTTTCGATGAGCCAGACATATATTTTATTAGCCAGGATTTCCGGTGAACTTGATGAAGTTTTGCAAATCTATGGAGTCTAAGTTGTAATTATAGCAAAAATAAAGCAATTTTACGGGGGAAGTACCCCCCCTGTTGTAGTGTTTTCAGTATATTTTCGATTTCTGTGCAAACATCAATCATTTTCGCTTAACTCAAGAGCTATAGTAGATTTTCTCAACTTCACCTTTTAAAATAAAAAACGACTACTAAACGTTCTTCAAATCAAAATAACTTGGCCGAGCCAAAGCGTTTTTTATTAAATTTCGAATAACAATTAGAGGATATTGCCGAAGATTTTGAATTTTATATTTTTTATTGCCTTTTAAATTTTCTCTAGCAGACATAAAAACATAATTTGGTAACATAGCACATAGCAGTAAATGTGATTTTCAAGTTTCTTAATAATAAAAATAGTTTATATTGATTAGCTACGCTTTATAAGTTAAACTACGAGTATTTTAGCAAATTTCTTCTTTCCAACGAGTGCATTGCTTTCTCCTCATGAATATTTTTGACGTAATAGTTTTGCCTGATGACAACTCCTGCGCTTACCTACTGCCATGCTTTAATCAAAAGTGGCGAAAACCAATTCTGTCATGTAAGAGTTTGACGTCATTGTCGGTTGTCGACAATCCACACGTTTTGTATAAATCGGGAAAAATATAAAAAAATTAAAACCTGAGTGTTTATCGTTTCCTATACCGTGATCAAGCTAATGTTTTTTTAAAAGTGTAAATTTGTGACGATGAAGCAGCGGAAACCGATTTAGACCCAAAAGTTTCCACACAAATAATCAGAAAGAAGCAAGAAAATATAAATTTTTTGTTGAGATGTTGGTCCTGAGTCTAAGTGGGACAACAATTTTTCTGTTAAGAACTATTAAAATATCGTGAAGTCTTCACCTAGAGTATATCCCAATCAGTATTCAAGGATAAAGTGGTTGGTGCTGTGTTCATTTTCCTCATGTAAAAGAAGAAATTGGAAACGAATCCAACGACGTCATTATAAAATATTTTGTGCACAAATTAGCAACAAACTTGTTAATTGAAACTTTTCAAAAAATTTATTTAAAAACCAATTTTAACTACGGCGCAAAAAAAGCAACCAATAATTTTCTCGTCAATCAACTTGATCTAATGCATATGTAAGTGCTTTCCTAAAAACACATGATTCCACAGCCTTGGAATGGAACACCTGTAAAAAACACAAAAAAACAAATGTGAATCTTTTATTTATCAGCATTAATTTAAAAAAATTTTAAATCTCTCATTATTTTTGCGGCTTGTTTCATTCTACAATGTCATGCCATTAAGCCATTGACAAGTCTAAACCAAAAGTTCGAAGACATCTCTGATTAAGATTTGAATTCTTTAAAAATTTCAAACTTGGTTTTCCTTGGTTTACTTGAATATTTTTTGATACAATTTGTCGCGTATCGATCGCTTAACCCAACGCTAGCTTAATTTTAAGCTATGTACAATAGAATTTTGAAAAATTCTACCTTTTCCGAAACGAAAACCAGAAACAAATTGCATACAAGGCTTCATTTGCAATGCTAATTATTTATAGCAATCAAACGATCGATTGGTATTTTTCACCTATTTTTACTTAATTAAATTGACGTAAATGCACTCGAAAAGCTTGGAACGAAAAGAAACTCGATAATTGCACGAGCTATTTTTATTTTAATACCGATTTGACACAAACTCTGTTTAAACCCATTTTGATCTGGACAGTTGAAACTTAACCGCCTTCGAAAATGTTAGCGTTGTTACGTCATTGATATACTAAGTTGTTGTTTGAAAAGTTTTAATGTGTAAACAAATTCCTTTTGTTTACATAAAACCGGATGTCTGGTTTTAATAAAAGTTGCCCCGAATAGACACAGATGGAACGAGTTGCGTGCCACAGCAAGAATTTTAAAACGTTTGTCATTATAGTTTGCAGCGCATTGCTCATTATCAAGCAAGTGTTGTCCTATGGCCGAGTCACAATCTGGGTTATTACGTTTTAGCTTATAGCAGGGCTTCTTAAACTATGGGTCGCGACCCCAAATGGGGTGGCCTAGAATAATTTTGGTGTCGCGAAACAAATTGGCATTTTGTGCTTTGTGCCGCAAAACTTTGAAAATCCCAGTAGTGCCGCGGAACTTTTGAAAAAAATTATGGTTATTGCACGTGTAATCGGCAAGTCAGAGAATTTGGGGACAAAAATTGACAAATCTGAGCTTGATTCTGAGTGCAGACCTTTTTTTAGAGAATACCTGAAGTTGGCGACGAAAATAGACAAATCGCAGTTCGATTCTGAGTAAAGACCTTTTTTTAGAGATCACCATGATTTTGGGAGGAAAACCCTCTTTTGTTTTTAGAGAACACCAATTTTTGAGAATTCTTGCCTCGGGCCCCTAATTTTAAATATCCACCACTAATTGGGTTCACACAAAATTTCATTTTTTACAACGGGGTCGCAAAACAAAAAAGTTTAAGAAGCCCGAGCTTACAGGATCTACCGGGTTGAGATCGTGTAGGGAGCTTCGCGTTGCTGTTGGCTATGAATAGGAATTCAGTTAATCCCTATTTTTTACAGTTGTACTAAGCACTAGCATACATTTCAATAATTTCTGTAACGTCTTTTCTACTCTTTTTACCCGCGAGCGTACCGGATAACAACCTCTAAAGCGCAATCAAAAACTTTTTCGGATTTACAAACACGACATGTAATTCCAAGGATTCTTTATTTTTAATCGTCTGTCACCCTGAAAGATTATATCAATTTTAACTTTTTATTTTGCACTAAGCTCATCAACATTTTATCCTATATCAAGCTTCCTCCAACTTTCTGTAAAAGTGCTTTCATCTCCTGTTACTATCTACAGCAGTTTAACTTTTCTGTAATTCCCGTAAAACCTTGGATCACTATTTTTTTATGTAATGAATTGGCCTACATCTTAACCAGCTCTACAGTACCAGAACAATTTACAAATAATTGCAAGAAATAAACAACAACTGTAATGTTGACGTTGATAGAAAAATAAGGCATTCTGCTTCATATAAAAATACATTTTCGTACAAAACTACACAAACCTATTTTCGCAGCAATTGCCTCACCAACGGTTCTATTGAGCGATGCTAGATTCACTCACAATTTATTGAGAAGTTAGACTTTAGGTATAGTTTCGGTAGAGAGGTTATTTTTTTGTGCCATAAAATTGCTATTGAAAGCAGCCATATTGGATTTAACATCTTTTTTAATTGATTTATTTATTTATATTAATAAAGAGAAAACAAAAAACAAAGAATTAAACAAACGTTTTCGGCTAACTTTAACCTCATCAGGTTTTGTGTTGAATATAGTCTTTCTTGACTTTACTTCGATTTAAATGGAGCAGGGGTTCCCAAGCTTTTCTCAGGACCACCCCAAACACAACTTTTAAGTGTCCAGTGCGACCCCAGGTCAATATATATTTTTTCTTTTTTTCCACAAAACTTTAGAGTTTTTTAACTGAACTTTAGAGTTGGGTCATATGGTGGTATTTAGTGAAATAAGCGAAAATATTTAAAAATTTTTATTTTAATTTAAAATTAAAAATAACAAAATCACAAAAAAATTTTCAGTTTAGAAAATTAAAAAAAATTGTCTTATTGGGAATGGTCACTGTTTAATCAATTTGCTGTATCTGGGGATGTACGATGTCAGGCAACATACCAAAAATTTTCCAAGTTAATGTTTGTTATACGGCTGCGATAATTTTTAATGAACACCATTAATGAGAATCCTGCCTCACATGCGTAAGTGGTTCCGAATGCACAAGAACTTACAAGGCTCAATTTCTAACTGTTGAATGCTTGTTTGGTAACTGTATCCAAAACTTTGCTATATCCTGAAACACATCAAAATTAATTCAGCCATCTCAACTGCAATACCACCACAGTGCTTGGTATCAGCTTTAAATGGAAATTGTGCAAATCCAAAGATTCTGTTATCAAATCTTTGAATCTTGCATTCATATTTCCTGTCAGGTTCTCCAAGTAGTCCAGCAAATGTTTTTTCGCTTCTTCGAGGTCTAGTTCCTCATGAAAATCAACATCTATCGTAGCATTAAATTCTTGGAAATGACAAAAATGAGAATAATTATTGGTTTTAGCTTCTCGCAGTATCTGCATCTTGCTGAGAAAACCTTTTATTGAGCTTTGAAAATCAAACACCCATTTGGCTTTCTCCTGAAATTCAGTGTTAAGCTTATTAACGTGTTTAAAAACATCAGTAAGAAGTGCAAGGCGAGCAAGAAAGTGTGGATCATGAAAATAACAAGCATTTTTGTGCCCCTTATCTTGTAAAAATGTGGCTAGTTCACGACAGAGAAGGAAAACTCTTTCCAAAGTTTTTCCCCATGACAGCCACCTGACAGCAGTGTGCATTAATGATATGTGATGATTAGAATTTTCAGTGATGTACAATTGTTTGAACATGCGAGAATTTAGATCCCTAGCTTTCACATAATTGACAGTGAATATGGCTACCTGCATCACATGAGAAAAGTTCGGAGACAAGTCCTTTGAGGCCAAACTCTGGCGATGAATTATACAATGGTTTATTTTAATGTGAGGATATTGCCTTGAAAGAATTCCCAGCAATCCAATATTCTTTCCCATCATTGATGGGGCACCATCCATACTACATTCAATCACTTTATTCCAATCTAGATTATTTTCAGTGAAGAACTTATCAATACCATTAAAAATATCTTCGCCTCTTGTTGTGGTTTCAAGTGAAATGCAAGCAAGCAGTTCCTCAGTGATCAAGCTCTCTTTCAGAAATCTTCTGAAGATTAGGAGCTGCGCTTTTGCTGTTATATCAGTTGAATCATCCACTGCCAGGCCTGTCCATCAAAAATTTCTAAAATCCTCTAAAATCTGTTCTTTTAGATCAGCTGCAATAGTTTGAATGTGTCTTGTTATGGTATTATTACTAAGAGCAGAATCATTAACAGCTTCATGTACCCTTCTAGCAAATGGTTCACCCTCAAATATTTCATAAGTTTTTTAAAACAGGCTTTATGATAGTCTCACCCTCAGTGAAATGTCGTTTATGCTGAGCAATAAGAAAAGCTGTCTTGTAAGAAAATATTTCAATCTTTTCTTTTTATGATAGAGCTATGCATTAAACTCCCTGCGACTTGGTTAAATTTTCATAACGATAATGAAAACTCTATTGCCGGCCTCTTCTGACATGACGGCGATATTTGCATGAGTTTCTATGTGTCTCTGAAGTTTATTAGGTTTCAGTGATTCCTCGGCAAGTTCTTTAGAACACACAACACATATTCTTTTATTTTAACAAACAATATTTTTAACACACAACACATATTCACGTCTGCAATCCCGTAGGCTACTTATCGAGGAATAATGGATTGATAGAACGTTTTCGTTTTTTGATGGAAGTATTAGTAGATGTTTTAAAAAACTTTCCCTTATGGCTGAAAAACAGTTTTTATTTTACAAACACATTTCGACAAGTTTTATTGCACGCGCACATGCACGCACATTATACATGCTCTTATGTATACTACCTGTCCTTATTTCCGCATACGAGTGTTGACCAATAAAAAAGTAAAAATTGCCTTAAACTTACTTCACTTATTTCTTCAAAAAAATTGAGGTCAGTTTTACTTTATGGCACACACAGGTAGAGCAAGTGATTACTTGCCTTTGCTAGCCTATCATTTATAAAGTGCCTCGATTAGAAAAAATTCGGCTGCTTAATAGCCATTATACGCTATTTTGATTGAAGACTCGGAAAAGCCTAATCTACTCTTTCACTGCTATTCCAAGTTTAAATTAAATATGGGTTTACTTAAATATTAGTTCCAATACTTGTCAGCCTACTGATAACAAATTATCTTTACTGCAGAGTGTATACAAATAATTCAGATCTGCAAGTCAACAACAAGCGATTTCATTGTGAACAATCAAACAGTGATGCCACAATAAGCACCTACATTTTCAATAGCATAAACATAGAGCGATGCCCGTAGGCCAGTTTTATGGTAAGTAATGGTACAAACAAATAAATTTAACATGGTTTGTCAAGTTTTAGATGTTTTGTACATCCATTCTTTACGATACCTCAGCGACCCCACCGACCCGATGACCTCTTTGCGACCCCACCCAATTATCACTCCGACCCCAGGTTTGGGAATCCATGAAATAGAGGATCAATTTGTAAACGCTGACGAAGTAATTTTATACACGACGAAGACAGATTTTTCAGAACTGTAAACACATTAGCGGTAGTTAAATGAAGCAGAAAAACAAGCAGATTTTAAAGACTGTAAACACATTTGAGGTAAATTAAATTACTTAAAACAAAAATGAAAAAAATGAAAAAAAATGAAAAAAAATGAAAAAAAACGAGCAAATTTTTAAAAAATGTTTAGTAAGAATGATGTTCCATTGGCATATAATTGGCGATTTAAATTAGGACTAGACTTTCTTATATAGAGCTTCATGTATTCTACTGTAGTGTGAAATTCTGATTTACATTTGCCCAAAATCGAAAAATTATTTAAACCAAATTTAACGCTTAAACAGAAGTCACATGATAAAATATGATTTTTTACGGCACTCTCTTGAATACTTTTAAAATTCAAATGCTCCCGGACTCTTGTGATCAAATGTCTCGATGACACACCAATGTATGTCATGTTCGTGTCATACGAACCTGTGAATTTATAGATGACGTTTGAACACAGAGCCTTAGGAGTTCCCAAATTTTACAAAAAATAATTTTGTACTTTAAAGTTTTAAAAATTGGTAACATTTTTAGGTTAAATCGATTACTGATCAAAGCCGAAATTCGCTTAGCAAAATGGTATGAATCTTTTCCAATGACGGTATAATAATGCAGTTTTCATAAGTCTTGTCATCGTATTGTGCTGATCTTTGATTCGAACATAAAAACTGTTTTAAAATCTTAACAAAAAACCAAATAGGATTGCCATTGTGTAAAAATACACTTTTCAGCAATTTAATTTCATTATCGAACGAAAAATTGGATGAGCAAATACGTTCAGTACGATTAAATAAACAAAAAATTAAACCAGACTTCCATTTGGTGGGACACATTGCATTGAAATTTAAGAATAACTTGGTATTAGTTGGTTTTTTATAGACCCATGTTTCAATACCAGTATCATTAATTTTAATTTCAACGTCAAGAAAAGGGATAGTTTCGAGTAAATGTTCCATTGTAAATTTGATATTTTTATGTTGTGTATTCAATAGATCGAGAAATTTAGAACATTTTTCATCGTTATCAAAAACGGCAAAAATATTGTCAACATAGCGTAAATAAAGCTTTGGATAAAATTCAGATTGAGTTTGTAATAATTTATTTTCTAAAGAAGACCAAAAGAAATTCGCCATAGTCGGAACTAAGGGAGACCCCATACTGACGCCATCGTGCTGTTGAAATAACTTATCTTTGTATAAAAACATTCCTTGATTAGCCAACTGTAGAAGTTTTACAAAAATTTCTTTTTTAAATGGTGGGGATTTTTGTTTTGAGCGATGGTCATCTGAATAAATGAATCGCTATAATTTGAATAGTTTCATCTAAAAGAACATTCGTAAAAAGTGACTGCACGTAAAAGCTAACCAATTCATGATCGGCTTTAAATTTAAATTGATTTAATTTTTCTAGAAAATTCTCTGTAGAATATAGCATGTGATTATCAGGTAGATAAGGCTTGATAAGTGAATCCAAAAATTTAGCAAGTTTATATTCTGGAGTATCAATCATGGAAAGAGCGGGTCGCGCTGGATTGTTGTTTTTGTAAACTTTAATTAAAACCATAGATTTTTCCTGGATTGCTACCCTTTTGAAATAAGTTTCTTTGTTAATTCACTGTCATAACAACGTAAATATTTATTCAAATAATAGGAAAGAGACTTTTTTCTTCTTATAATAGGATGAATTTTTGCGTTTTATTCTACTTCATGGAATTTGGAATTATCACTGATTATGCAATTCAGTTTATCGTAGTAATCTTTAAGGCCCGTTTCCACTACGAGCGTGGAAAAGAGCATTCTTTGTTTTTTTATTGATCTTCGATTGAAGCGAGCGGTTAGAATTAAAGAGAGCGCAAAAAAAATCAATAAAACAAACAAAGAATGCTCTTTTCCATGCTCGTAGTGGAAACGGGCCTTCAGTATCTAAAATTGCTGCACCATTTCCTTTGTCGAATTTGCAAACTTTAATGTCGGAGTCGGTTGCCAGATTATTTAAGGTTTGATGTAAAGCTACGTTTCTTGGGTTATTACACATTCCACTTCCCATTATTCATAAATTTCTTTAAAGCAAATTTTATTTCGTCTTTAAATTGATTGTCAACAGGAACAAAATTAAGGTGCGTTTTGGTTTTATTTGTAGCGGAATATACCAATTATTCAATCTGGGCTTTTACGTTATCAATATTTAACTTTTGTCGTAGAATATGGTTGTCAAGACCGAATCGAAGAGCATCTTCTCTGATTGTTAATTGTTTTTTGCTTAGATTATAAATACAATCAGGCGATTTGCTTCGCTGCTTAATCCAAAGACGTAAAACTTCTTCCTGTGATTGACCAAAACACTTTTCGAAACTTTTTCAAATCTTTCTTTCATAGAAAATCAGCATAATTTTTCAAAAAGACTCAATTTTATTAAAATAGATTTTTTGTTACGATAGTCATTTTCTGCTCGCTTAGAATCATCCTTTATTTCTTTTAACTTTTTAGGAACAACCATACGATAAACCGCAAAACGTTTGTTTAATTTTTTGTTTTTTGTTTCCTTTTTAATAATGTAAATAAATAAATCAATTAAAAAAGATGTTAAATCCAATATGGCTGCTTTCAATAGCAATTTTATGGACTTTATGTGTAGAATATTGGAAAGAAGTTAAATCCGGTTTCAAATTGTAATTAAAAGTCCCATTGATTTGCTATGGTTGCTACGAAATATGGAAAAGAATGATACGAAACTGAAATATTAAAAACCCATTTCAGTATTTATTTTATATCATATACGCTCATTGCTAATTTAAATAGTCGTTTATTGTACTTTGTTCAAATTAAAAAATTTTTAAGTATGTAGGTTCTTAATTGAAAGATTTTCTCAATTTTGGTCTTGGTTAATTACTTTGGTTCTTACAAAATACAAAGTTCATTCAATTTAAATTCTCGACTTTGATGAACAAAACTACAAACCGTTATTACATAACCAATAACACAAAACTAAATTCCGTTTCTACCTTATACCGAATGGTACTTTCAATTAAGTCACCAGTTATTGAAAAAAATCTAAAAGTTTGATGAGTCATTTGACGACATACAGTGATTCTACAAAATAAAAATAGAGCTTAGCGCATCTTAAGCAGAACCTCCATGTTCGGTTAATTTTTACAGAAACTGCAACAAACTTTAAGTGCTATTTTTATGAGGAATAATAATGCCAAGTCAAATTCTAACTTTTTGTATTTTAAGTGTCTATTTTGTCTTTTTATGTTTTTGCGCATTTGCCACATTGTGATAGAAGTTCAGTCTAGCCTACTTATAAATAGAAAAAATGTTAGTTTCATTAGCGATAATCAAAATTTTGGATTTAATTTTAAATATGTTTTAAAAGAAATTTCGTGTAAAAAATATAAATTTATATTTAGAAAAAAATTATCCAATAAATTTTTTTTTCTTTTTTTAATGAATATATTACTATTTTTTTAAATTCTTTTAATAAATATATACTATGATAAAATTACTATTTCTGTAAAACATCATATGACAAATAACATAATAATATGTGTGAAGATGAAAAAAGATGAGCCAATTGTGAAACTTCAGTTAATCCCTATTTTTTTCACTGTTGGGTAAATTTTAAAATTTCGGTTAGTAATTTTTAATTGTGTTCCGAATAAACTATTTTCTTCGTGCGAGGCTGGCAATCCATTAATATTAACTCTTTAAAAACTGACTAAAAAATAATTGCAGATTGTGAGCAAGAATGCCAAGGCTACCTAGGTGTCTGGCCCGTCCAAGAAACGCAAGAAACGCAAGAAACGCAAGAAACGCAAGAAACGCAAGAAACGCAAGAAACGCAAGAAACGCAAGAAACGCAAGAAACGCAAGAAACGCAAGAAACGGGGAAAGCACATCGGGAGAACTGAGATCGGAGCTGGAAAACCAAACGTAGACACCCAAAAAAGAAAGTCTTCACTTGTTTGAATACTACATTCATTTTCTTTAATAAGTGAAGATCTTTTTTTGGTCTTCACTTACTTTTCTGGCTCGGGTTTTTGTCAGGGACTTTTTAGTTGTGCTTACGCAGGCCCTGCAAGTACGATAACTTAAAAGCTTACTTGTATGCCAAAAAAAAACCAAGGAAATGCGGAGGGAACAAAAAATTTGGGAAATGACCGCCCCTAATTGCCTCCTCATGGGGACGGGCTCTTTACGAGTCAAAGTTGCACACACTTGTATACTACCATTCTTTCTAAATTCTTTAAAAATGGACAAAAAATGACAATAATAAAAAAAGCGATACTCAATTAACTGTAGTTAACAAATTATACAATTGAGGTTAGTGAATTGTGAATATAATTACAATTAAGATTTTTTTTGAATTAGAGAAAAGGTGCAGTCCAGTGGCGTGCGGTCAGGGCATGCAAGTCATACGTCGCACGACCAAATTTTTAGGGATTGCATGACAAACGTTTGCGGGTTGAGGCATATATTTTTTAATTCAATGGGAAATGGTATTGGTTTAGAATGAAATTAGAGAAATTTGAGGTTGATTCAAGGTGAAGACTTTTTTTTTAGGGAATGCTACAATTTTAGGACGAAAAGGATAAAAGTTGAGAGAAATTCAAAGGGGAAACCTTGTTTTTAGAAAGATTAACGCATTTCTAGGTGCATTACCAGGAAAGGATTTCAAGCGATGAACTTTTTTTTAAAGATTAATGCATTTCTCGGACAAAAAGTGCATTACCAGGAAAATTTTAAGTGATAACCTTTTTTTTTTTTTAGAAATTACTGCATTTCTAGGAAAAAAAGTGCCTTACCCAGGAGCGATTTGAAGTGATGAACTTTTTTTTTAGAGATCATTTTGAATCTAGAACAAAAATTGGTCTTGAACACCATGATATTAGGATTAAAATTAGAACCTCACACAGAATTTTTTTCCTACTAGTAATATATTGCATGTCTGACTCATTGACTACTCATAAAATGCCCATTTTTATGATCGGGTTTTGGCATTCCAATTGCATGACTAGTCTCAGAGGTCACCGCATACCACTGGTACAGTCTTAGATGATTTTGTATTTTTAAAAACACTCTCGTATCAATAATTGCTCTAAAGCAGTGATTCTCAAAGTGGTCGATTGGAACATTTAAGGGGTAGATAAATAAATGAAGGGGTTCACTCCAGTTATAATATAATTGTATCTTATTTGCAAAGGTTTTAAACTGAAAAATGTATGGTTATTACAGTGAAGACTCTTTTTGGTCTTCACTTGCTTTTTTTCACACCTAATGAAAAAGCTATGGTTGCATGGAAGTGAAGACCAAAAATAAGGTCTTCATTTGTTCACTCTTCACTTCAAACCAGTCAGTTAAAGCATGTATTAGATTAGAGAATTGATAAAAAAATTTATTCCAATTGGGGTCGACGTGCAAAAAAGTTTGAGAATCACTGCCCTAGGTACTCGGCGCTTTGCTGAGAGTCAGGAGGATAAAGAAAGATGAAAATAGAAGATAACGTAATGTAATTTAGGAAAAAGGGTCATTTTTGAAAATAATTGCTAATAATTCTTATTAAATATAGGTCGAAAACGTTCATTTTTTTATACATTCTGTAATTATACAGTATATGGTAAAGTGCTTCTTGTTAGTTGTTATTATTTGCAAAAGATGAATTGAGGTGCATTGTTAAAACCATTTCTTTTTTCTAAACTTGCGTTTTAAGGTGTCAGATCATAAATTTTCAAGCAAATTTTCATCAAACATTTTTGAAAGGTTTAGAGCTTTGCATTGGATTTGCCCAATATACGCTGACCAGACGTACCTTTTTGAACCGGTCTAGAAAAAGACTTCATGTTCTCCCTTGAATTTTTGGAGATGATGTTCATTTTCAACCGAGTGAAATTTTTAGGAGGACAATTTTGATAGGGTGTGATTGTGCATTCTGATGACAAAGGTCTCTTGACCTAGTTTTGATAATCTCGGACTCAAACTTGTATTGGTGGTCTCGGCCTTGGTCTCGTGGTGTTGTGGTCGTGGTCACATGTTTTTTAAATTGGTTTCGTAACCGGAAATTTTTTTGATATTTTGTTATTTGATGTGATTTTGATAATTTTTGCAATTTGCTTATGAACGACACTCAATTGACCAGCTTTGTTGCAATTTGTAGTGGTAAAAAACTAAAGGCCAGTCTTGAAGCGGTCGTGAACAAACCAAGGGAAGTAATTTTTTAAAAACCTAGCAAGAAATTACACCTTACAAAAAATGATTTTTATGTTGACTTAAAGTTGAAAGTTTATAAACATCGAGTTTAAAAACATCATAAAGTAAAGTTAGATTTAGCCTCCTCTAATGATAACGCTTGTTAGAATAAAATTGCCAAAAATTTATTTACAAGAATATGACTTCAAGTAGATATAAGGCAATAGAATAAATCGTTTGTTCAAAAGTTGTTATCGTTCAACGAAAGATCAACACGTAAAGCCGTGGAAACATGTGAGCATTTTTTTATTCTCATATTATCCTGTATGTTGATTTCTGCTTGAAGCCGAGTCATCATAAGCAGCGCTTTCCCATTTATGAGTTTGCCATAAAATGCTTTTTTCAGGAAACAGGAGAAATCACTCAGGTAGGCTGAGCATCGAACTCGCGTCCTTCTGCTCGCAAGTCAGAGCATTTTTACACTGATTATTCTGCCGACATCGCGCTTTTCGGGAGTGCTTTGAATTTTTGCTAAAATAGGGTAGAATTTGTCTAAAATGCATCGTTTAATTTTTTTCAATTCACTCAGTTCGTCCCATTGCTTTCTTTCTGTTTTCAGAAAAATTGATATTTTTTGTCTACATTTTAGTTTGCTTATTCGCCATCGTCTAATTTATCAATTTGCCAAATTAAATATTTTTTTTATATTCCGGAAGAACTTTTTGTTCAGCGATTACGTAATTTGTAGATTCTACACAAATGTTTAAGCGGTATTTACAGCTTTTTTATTGAGTCGTAAAAAAAATTTATTTTAAAATTACATGTTAAAATACAATAGATCTTGGTTAATCCGGATTCGGTTAATGCAAAATTTTGCTTAATTCGGATAAAACTGCAAGTACAAATGATTTTGTACACTGTATACTGTAATTCTTAATAAAAATCTTCGGATTTTCTGGATCTTTGCATAATTTATATGATTTTGTCTGTCAAATCGAATCCGGATTGATGGAGGTTTACTGTATAAGCATGAAATGCACTGACACCCCGTTCCCGCTTTTCTAAAACGACAAAATTAACTACTGTAGCTTGCAACCTTGCTGGCAATCTTGTTGGCAACCTTGTAACTCGGCATTCGTGGTAGCTTTATTTAAAAGTTCAGGCTTAAATATTTTGTCATAGTTAGTAAACCTTTTTAACCCGATTAATTACAACCTTTTATTTCCGCCATGCTTTTTTTGTATTTAGATATCAAGAGCTCAAGATAAATTGAAAGGAACTTGAAATTATGCTTGGTAATTACAAAAATCTCTTTATGAACAACACAATTCTAACCTGAAACAGCCAATAAACCATAAAAAATTTATAGTTATTTACAAATGTTATAAGTTAGGCAATATCAATTAAATTTATTTTAAAAAATTTTCAAAAAATTTTTACTAGATTAAAAATCAGATAACTTTTATTGCTTAAATATCAATATATTTAAAATACAGTACATAGAAGCAAATAAACAGTCAGTCAAAAACTCATTCGTCACGTGTACAAATTCTTATAGTTCTGTATATGAATGAAGAAAAATTGACAAAGTTAAAATTCGAAACATAGAAGGTAAATAGTTTTGTGTTTTCTCATTAGACCTGTATTTCTCTGTCAATAACATTTTCACATCACGGAACCAAGCGTCTGGACCAGTTAATTTTTTTGGGCAAAAACTATATCGGCTGACCAAAAATATTTGCCGGCTAAAATTGGTGACCATAATATTTTAAAATATCTGAGAAGTTTAAAAAGTGTAATATTTTTTTTATTTATTGGCTTGAACTTGCATTAAACAAGTTTTTTTACTTTCATCTTCAAGCGTAGTGCATTTATAAAACTTCGGTCCACAATGTTTAGTTCATTTGAATTTTTTTCGGTATAATTAAAATCTTAGGTAACAACATCTGGTAATTTAGATTACCCCACTCGTAAAAATACCCTACAGGTCATGGGTTCGATACCCCGAATGTAGTGAATGGCAGTGCCGGCTTTTCATATAAGCCTGGGGCAAAAATTCAAACGAAACAAAAAAGCTTTTTATCGCAATTCGAACGCAAAAAATGATTTTGATCACGATAAGAACTAAACACTACAAAAACCTGATATACTGTAGGGTCGCCACTGCTGATTGGCCAAGATGTGCAATCAGTGCGGCTCTCATAAAAACAGAACAGCTGAACTTGCAGAGGTTTTCAATCTCAGATCTTTTAGAAGATGTTGGAGTCCGTGACTTAACTTTGCTAAAACTAAAACCAATTTACTTTAATGAAGAAACAATGTTTGGAAAAACAAAACAAAATTTAAAAATAAAAATTTTGAGAACCATCTCGTAATTTCAATATTTAAAGATTTTTCCAGAATTATCGAAAAAACAATTACAAATAACTAATTAAACTAGGTTAACTTAATCAATTGTAGAAAAAGCATTTATAAAAGCATCATGTTATTTGAAGATGACTTAAAAGATTCGGTTTTAATCGAAAACGCATTGAGTTAGCAAAACATCTTAAAAATTTTATTCGTTCGAATTCGCTTTCTGATATTTATTCAAAATATCATTTCAACGAGTTTGAATTTCGACAGATAATTCGCCATAAGAAACTTTTCACCACTTCACGAAACTCGCTACTACGGTAGCTGTAAATAATACAGTTCGCCAGGGAATTCGAAAACAATACACGAGACGCGATGTACGCGAAGGAACTCCAGGTTGTTTTGGCAACCGGATCGTAACGAATACTTGAAGGATCGACGGAAGCCAGGGATCCGGTTCCCATGACGACCATTGTCGGGAGCAGTGCGAAAGTGAACGTGACGACGATAAGACGGACAGTGATCGCCAGAGACGCTTCAAGTTTCTTTCTTTGATTGATATGTTGGTTATGCGATGGGTAGTTTGTACTTGCAATTTCGACCATCGGAAAACTGAGGCGTTTTGCAAATAACGTCGTTATCGACGCAAGACTGCTCCTTTCCTTTGTTTTCGTCTGGACGCTGTTTTCGGACTGGTGACTTGAGCTTAATGCAGCGCCATTAGCGCTTTCCCCAACCTCGGGCCTCCGCGCCACAGACAAGTACAAGGCGATATTTAAGATCCATACCAGGAGTAAGGAAGTTCCCAGGCAAGTGACATAGGCAATGTAGAACTAAAAAAATTGGGAATAAATTAACAATCAAATGGAAGAAAACGATGATCAAGGAAACACAGAACATTAAGTTTAGGGAAATAATTTTAATTCATCGGTTAAATATTGAAAGGCCTATTTCAGGGATGTCCAATTTTTTCATTATGGGCCAAATTATAAATTTAAGTATATTCAGCCAGCGGCAAAATTATACGTATATGAAATTTCGTCTCTTTGGTATTAGATGCCATGACCAAATAATGGTAATTAAAACATAAATTTAAAATTAATTAAACAATTAATATCATTATCTAATTAATATTAAAAATATCCATGCAGCAACTGCTTCAAAGTCCTTAGACGTGACTTTACTTTTTCGTGCTTGTGCCGGCCCAAAATTCCCAAGATCTGGAGAAGAACCCTACTAATCGCGATTTTAAACGCCATGAAGCCCGTAGAGGGCCCAGAGAGTTTGCGACCGATATCTCTGCTCTGTGTCTCTTAAAAGATTCTCGAGAGGCTTATCTACGCCACGTCAAACCAATTATTGATTCATTTCTCTTTAGAGAGCAGGCTGGGTTTCGATGCAGAAAGTCAACCGTGGATCAAATGGTTTTATTGACAGAAAATATGGAGGATTTTTTGTTGATTTGTTAATATGACTACAATAACTCTCTCTGGCGCCGTGGTCTTACCTGCAAGCTGCTTCAGACTTCTGATAAGCACATAGTCAGAATGATCACGGAGCTTGTCCGAAACCAAAATTTTACCCTTGCTACCTGTGACAAGCAAGTTTCTCCGTCTGAAAAACAGGGATCGGTCTTGGCTTCTCTACTTTTCAACTTCTATATGTAGGACCTGCCCTCCACAATTTCCAGAACGTTTACCAACAAAAACAATCTAAAAAGTTTTTTATTGGTACAAAACTTTAAAATAGCTTTTAACAGCAAATGCTTCATCTTAAGCTCTTTTGTTAAATAAGTAGCCTTAAAAAAGGCTGTTTTGACAACTCGAACGTTTTCGTCTAGCTCTCTTCAGGAGGTTTCGCTAGAATGAATTGCAGAACTGAACGTTGTATTTCAAAAGTTTTAAGATTGATCCTGATTGGCTAAAACAATCTAGCATTGTTGCACTTTTCTGGAAGTTGGAAGGCATTTTAGGCGACTTTTCTTCTGAAAATTGAAATTCCCCTGGAAATTGGAAGTCAAGACGTAATCGCTTTCAGCGTATCTCCAGACTTTGAAGCTAAAGCTTAGTCACACTAAGACGATGATGGCAGCCTTTCATTTAAATAACCAAAAGGTCCATTGTAAACTAAATGCTTTAACAGCGATAGACTTTTATCATTTGTCCAACTCCTACTTGTTTTGTGGTAAAACTTGACAGATCGCTTTTGTGGTAAAACTTGACAGACTCTCGTCACCATCTAGTGTCGCTTCGCAAAAACTATTCTCATGCGTCAAACTGCTGAGGCAACTTGTAGGCTCAGGATGGGGTGGTGGTTCCAAAACACTGCGCACAGCTGCCCTATCTCTGGTCTACTCAACAGCTGAGTGCTGCGCACCAGTCTGGTATCGCAGCCTTTACACTCGCTTTATAGGCAACGTTCTCAATGATGTCTTTCGCATTGTCATTGGATGCCTGCGTCCCACTCCACGGACCACCAACCCATATTTTCACGCATCTGATCAGCTAGGGTTCACTGACTAGGAACGGCAGGAGCTAAAATCTGTAAAAATTTCTGATCCTTTTTCCACCCTCCTAATAAATTAACTCGTTTCCCATTTTTATCACTATAGCAGCATTGCTGCTACTACTTTAATCTTATTCCAAATCACTCCGCATTGGTTCAAAGTTATTATCTTTACTACCACTAAGGTCATTAACTAACTATCACTTGATATTGTAAAAAATGTTTGGAAATAACACATTTAATGTTAATATATTTGCAAACGATGTGAATACGGAAAATGATGCTTGGAGCAAGCGATTTTATGACAAGCTCCACCCACAAAAGTTTTCGTACATCAGTTCATTGGACGTCGCTCAACGCAGCAATCAACTTATGTGTTTACATTGTCTCCCTATACGTTACTATGACAGCAGTGACACGAATTTACAGTTACAGAAATACAACTAAAAAATTAGCGTAATTAGTGGGTAGCATAAAAACATTAAGTGGGCCACAATGCGGCCCGCAGGCTGGACATCCCTGGTCTATGTCAATTTAAAAATTTCTTAAAATTAAGATATTATAATAAATAGATTTTTTTGTTAAATCATTGAATAATTAAGGTGAGGTAACGGTGTCAAAATCCTGGATTTTCGTGATCAGTTTTTCAACCAATCGCTTAAGCAATCAATTAAGATTAAACCAAAGTAGCACTAATAAAGAAGTTGATGAACTTTAACTGGTAATCGAACTCAACACTACCGTTTCACAATTCGCATAACCTCAGCCTAAGATCAGGTGTTTGGTTTTTGGCAAATCGCCAATTACAGCAATGCTGTTAAATAGAAGAAAAACTGAACTGTACTCTTATCAACAAGATCAATGCTATTTTTCTGAATTAAGTACCTTTTTCAAAAACTTAATGTTTCATTTAATCTCCTTATAAAATCTATATGTCAAAAGCAAGTCTGCGTAATTGCTGGATGGTTGCCCTAAGTGTACCCTTCCGATGCTTTTCTGCGAGTCAAGAGAATAAATAAGGATGGAAATAAAAAAATGAGATGCCAAGATATTGCTGTCTGCGTAAAGTTTGCAAATTAATTTTTTAAATTTTATTTAGAGATATGATTAAAATTTAGAGCTGCTTGCTAATAACACCAAGCCGAGAGAAGTACCGTATTTTATTTCAAGGGCACAACATAACGACACGAATAGGTTTTAAACCGAGATCATGTCGATTCCGTACGCTATCAAAACGGTTCATGCAACCACTCAACCACGATGCCAAATTAATATTTGTTTTGTATATAATGACTTTGACATTTTGTTGTAGCACTGAGGTGGGGAACCTTTTTGTAATTGGAGGGCATATTTTAAAATTTTGAGGAAAGGAAGCCGCATAAGTTGAAATACCAAAGAAAGTTTGTAATCACTTTGATTCCGTCTCGATTTTATTGATTCTTGTCAAAAAGCAATGATCTCTAAAAAAGGGGAGCGTCATCACTTCAAATTTGATGGGGATTTCTTAATTTTTGTTCTCAGATTTAAATGATCTCTGAAAAAAAGTCTTCACTTTGAATTTTGTACGGATTTTTATGAGTTTGTCCCTAAATTGTCCTGTTCTCTAAAAAACATTTTTTTTATCAGCAATAGTCATTCTTGATTAGAGCATTAACTTTGTTAAAGCTTTGCTTCCTAAAAGACAAAGACAAATTCTTGTGTTTAAACATAGGAATCAAAACTATTTTATCATAGTTGCTCCTTTTGCATACAAAAAGATTTAAATAAACGTGTCAGAGTTTGCGAGCAAATCTACAAGGTTGTTGAAAAATGCAAAAAAATGCTAAAATTCCAAATCTTAACATAGGTTTGAAAAGAGATATTTCCTTAGGTTTTAAGTAACATCAACAACATTTCTAGCTAAGTTGAGTGTCACGCCATCAATTATAATTATTTTTAGAAAAAATTGGATATGACCAGTTTACCACAACTTTTCAATTATCATTTAATTGCAAATCCCAAAGTGGTCAGTTCAAGAGATTCAAGTAGTCTGGCAAAGGAGTGTCAAAGGCTTTCCATCAAAATAATGTTAAGTAATGAATTATATACTTATTTTTTGACTTGATTAGGCATATGCTTGGAGTGAGTGTGAATAATCAACATCTCTCGGCCAGTATGTTTCTTTTTTAAGCTTTTTTTTTGCTGATAAGGTTATGTCAGATTTTGGCCCAACTTATCTTGTGTTTGGTCTACAATCTGCTATAAAGATCTTTATTTGTCATTACTTGACTTTGCTTTACAAAATTTTGCAAAACTAAGTGCGGTTCCTTAATGGTTGACCTTACATTTTTTAAATGGTTTTGTGTTAAAAGGTTGCTCCTTTCTTGGCATAAAAAAACCATCAAGCGATGATGCAGGACTCATTCGGACGACGAGATTTCTTTTTAGTTTGGTTGAATAAACACAAATACATAAAATAAATTGATTAATGTTTTCTATTGTTTTTAAATTTCCTGCCTTTCTTTTTTTTGAAAAAAAAACTTTATTTTATTTCTAAAGCTTTGAAGAATGCAAAGTATAAATTAAAGGATGTAAAATTATAAGGTTAACAGCGAAAAAAGGGAACCTTTTCAAATAATTGAGGTAAGAGTGTCTTTAAAATACATACAACAAAATGAACAAAGTTATTTAAAAATACGCAATATTCAACAAATAATAACTCACGTGTGGTGCTATTATCAATCCAATTGCAGTGAAGGTGTATATCAAGTCTGTGCTTAATATTGGCATGATCGCAAGAAGGAAACTTATACCCCATACAGACATGATCATTATTACACAGTAGACCTTCATTCTGTGGATGCGAAGGGTGTAAGAGATAGGACGATAGATGGCTACGAATCTAAACAAAAAACGAAAACAAATTGCATATTTTATTATTTTATTTATTTATTTTATTTTATCTCTATATTTATCCTCCTGACTTGCAGGAAAGCGACGGAGGCGCTAATGCATAGGGTAAGCAATTACCCCGACCTGCTTCCGGAGATACCAAGACATTGCTGTCCGCTTGTAATTTAATAGAGATATGACTGTAATTTAGAACTGCTTGCCAGGACCACCAAAATGCCGTAAAGTGTCTTTCCCAATAACACAACAGAATGATGCGAGTGGGTTTTGAACCGAGATGGTGTTGATCACGAGCCCGGCGCTTTAACCACTCGACACGCTGCCGACATATTAGTTCTGTGTATTCAGCATTCAACATTATTTAAAAGTTTTTTTGCTAAGCGACAAGTTTTTTCAGTGTTTTTTACTGCGAACTTGGCAAAAACAAAGACTATCTGTAAGTGCTCGGTTATTGAGAAGCGAGTTAGTACGTTTTGAAACAATGTTGAATGACCCTATTAATTAACATTTGTGGTAGCGTTTTTTCAACATAGGTTATAGAGTTGGGGTTCTTAAACTGGGGGACGTAAAAGGTTTATCAGGGGGACGCGAGCAACTGGCTGCAACCTGGATTGATAGCTGCATTGACAATTTTTTGTCTTCGTATTGAATTTAGGACAAAAATGGAAATTTTGGACGCTGATGGAAAGTGAACGTCTTTTTTTAGTCTTCACCTTCAATTCCGGACGAAATTGGAAAATATAATGATAGTGCTTGGGTTTTGTTTTTTATTTGTGTCTTCAAGAGGAAGCACGAGTTTTGCTTGCATCAAGAAGAGGGTGAGGTTTGTTTGCATGAAAAAGAGGGGGCACGAGTTTTTTTGGGTGAAAAAGAAAAGGCGCATCAAAAAAAATTTAAGAATCTTTGTTACACAGAGAAATATGTTAAAAAACATTTTCTCACTTTCAAAAATTTTACTTTTTAATAAGGAATTTGGCATAATAGTTGAAGACTTCGGTTTTCAAGCAAAATTAAAAGACTACTTATAGAATATAATAAATAAAGTTACCTATCTAATGATATGATGACCAACGTAAAAACGGAGGCTGAAACGCTCACAATTGTTACCATTCCGAATGTATCAATGTATTGCTGACTGTGATAGTCTGAAGACTTTGCTTTTTCTCCATTTTGAGTAAACTTGCGTTGCTTGAAATAAAAAGTGTACGCTGTGTTCATCGCCCCACAGATAATCGCCCCGGAAATTAGGTCAGCCACAGCAAGACACATTCTCAGATACCTTGAAAATCAACTTACAAGTTGATTCACTTCATTCTAGATAGTGTTACTGTACAAGTAGTTAAAACATGTTTGCATAAAATAATTTTTCTTTTTGAAACAAAAACACGATATGCTCTGTCTATTTGTCGGTTTGTTTTAGACAACACAATTTTTAAGTAGCAAATTGGAAACTTCTCACTAATTAAAAAGCAACCACAAAATAAGATTTTTGTAAAAATAATTACTTTTATATGTAATTTACAATTCAAAACAGTGGTCTTCAAACTTTCCGAGCAGGGGGCCGGGTATAGACTTTTTTGGACCTCCTCGGACCAAAGCGAAAGACTAAAAAAAAAGTCTTCACTTCGATTGATGTTGAATTTCGCTATTTTTCTCCCAAAATCAGAGTGATCTCTAAAAAAAAAAAATCTTCACCTCGATTCGATCTCTAACTTCACTATTTCTCCCAAAATCTTGGTGTGTTCTCTAAAAAAATTAAAAGATAAATAAACTGAAACTGGGGTATTCCCAACATAATTCTATCCAACTGTACCTCAAAGTGAGTTTTTTAAAAAATTTAGTGAGTTTTTTGTTTTTTAAAAAGAGCTCCATGGGGCCGGATACAAAGTCTTAGCGGACCGAATTTGGCCCGCGGGCCGTAGTTTGGAGTCCAAAACATTAAAATTTACTGTTTTAGACAAAATGCAGCGGGCCGAATAAAATTACCTGGCGGGCCGTAGTTTGTTGACCACTGATTTAAAAAATGAATTCAATATAGTTGAAGCAACACTAATTTGGTTTTGCATTATTTTCAATATATAAAAAACAAAAAAATACAAATTGAAATATTTTAAGCGTTAAAGTAAATGATGATAAATTATATGATTTTTCGCCAATCAACAAAGAAACAAATTAAAATTTTCCTAGATTAAACTACAAAGGATTTAGTGATAGCTCGCATTTATTTATCTTAAAAAATTTCGAACTTTAACGGCTCTCACCCATGCGGTGTGCTCGCTATCTTCAGTTTGGGAGTAGCTAGCAGAATGAGTACGCTGGCTCCGGTGATAATAACGAAAATAACGGCATCCAAAACTAAAATAAAAAAGAGAGCTGCTTTGGAAGAGAAAGGAACACAATGGGAAATGGAAAGAACTTTTTGTTTGTCGTAAAACTGCTTCGTAAAACCACAAGCAACAGGCAACGAAAAAGGAATGGTGTGAATGAACCACTCTGTATAGTTTGGTTGGCGAATCACGTGATTATTTTCATTCGAAGTATTTGACATAAGTTTGGCTTTTTGTTCAAAATAGTCTTTAACATATCCACAAGTCCGGTGCGCCAACCACAATTGGGAGGATTCAATTCCGGGGCCAAAAATTCGATTTTTTGTGGCCTGAAATTCAATTTTGTTCAGCAACTGATGCTTGTGATCTTCAAAGTAAGCATTTAAATTCAAGCAAAATTGTTCATAAGCGATATTTGACTGGTTTGACCCTTGGCTTGGGCAGAACCGAAAGTACAACATTCGGTAATACACAGTGGACGTGTGACTTCGCTCGCGACATGCATTGGCTAAATTCGAGCTTTTGCTGTCTTCCGAGGTTACGTTGATTCGAGTTTCATGGTCTTTCAACTCGTCCAAGTAAAGTAAAAGCGAGTCCTTTGTGATATCCAACCTACTTCCGAAAGCCACACTTGCTTGTATAGATGCAAGAACGAAAAAACCAAAAAATGACATCAAAATGTTTTTTACTCTCAACTTTATGAATTTTTACAATCACAATTGAACAATATTGATCGAGATTGCTAGTATGCAAAAACAAATATTTACTAAAATTACATTCTACAAACAATCTTGAAGTTTTTTGTATATAACAAGACACGTTAATTTCAGCGATATTTTCGCAAATCAAAAGTCTAGACATTTTGTTAGTATAAGACGACTCATGACATGTCCGCTATAGTTCAAGTAACTTTAAATTATTTTTAAAAAAGAACAAACTCTTTTATTATAGACCTACTCGTTTTATAAGCCGAAGCCTATTACTGGTTCTTGTTGATAGCTTTTGCAAGAGAACATTGTGTCATCGATGGACCTGGGAGTCGAATTCACATCTTTGGAATTGGAAGCGAGACTAGTTTTTAAGCTTATTTTGACTACGTCTCAATTGACGTAATTACCGAGGAAAGTGTTTAAGTAACAGGTTTTATACCCGCAGAAAAAATATCATTTGGTCATGCAAAAGACAAAAAGAATTTTTCCTAGAAAGAAAACCTTAACACCAAGCGTATTCACTTCGTATTGAGACCACATGAAGTCTTTGCATTAAGTTAAAGATTAAAATACTACATTATGAACAATAAATTCTCAACAATAAACTTAACTACTAGTTACGATAAAAACTTTTTTGAAGTTGCTAAAAAAAGTATGAGCTCGAAATATAGAATTTAAAACTAGCGTTCTACTTGAATTTTTTAAAACAAAGACGTGCGTCTCCCCACTGTTACAATTGGAAAATTTTTTATCTACTTGATCTGTCTGAACAGTCGCAGTTAAAAATGAAAAATATTCAATAAAATCAATTAATTCAACAGTTTACATCACTAGGATTTAAAAAGCCGATAAAAACGCGTAAAAAAATAAATAAAAGTCTTAAATATTTGTTTAACTTTATTTTATACACTTATGTTAAGCTTTTGACATAATTTTGGAGGAATCAAAAACATTTTCAGTATTGTTGCTTCGCTATATATAATATAAGCTATCGATAAAATTAGACATGCAATTTCAATCTTACACGTAATTAATTTTTTTCTTTTTCCAGAATTAGGCTAATTTCAATACCTATTTTTATAGTAATCAACCATCTTTTCAAAGAATGCAAAAAGACTATTACTATAGTTAAAAGACAATTACAACGGTTTTATGATGCTGATGTATGAATGCTCTTCTCCTGCCGCTGCGTTTTTACATTTCCGTAGTTAACACAAACAACATCCGATTACACTTCCTGCAAGCTTGTTACAACGAATTATAAAAACTAAATCATCCAAATTAAACGCAAATTTGATTAAAAATTAAATAGTTTTTCTTCTTTGAATTTGATTTCATTAAATGCTTCCTAGTTTTTTTCTGTCTTGACGATTAAAAAATCATTTTATTCTTGTTGCTAATTCTGAACAAAAAAACATGGTCAGCCTTTTAAAATTTCCCTGCTTTTAAAACTGAACAGATTCCACGAGCTCTCGTGGCGTAATGACTTCTGACAAAATAGCATCAGTTGCCAGATTCGTGAATGCAAGGCAATCGATTCAAGAAAAAATTAATAAAAATCTTAATTTCAGCCACTTGCATTAAAAATCGGGCGTTGTTGCTGACGGTCATCAAAATACAAACAAATTTTTGTTTTTGGTGAAGTATTATAAAATTTCACACGGGGTAAAAAGCCTACCATTTTTTTCAGAAAGATTGCTCGAGGTAATATAAACATCTTTTCCAAATATCAGTCTGCTAATCTGCAAAACTTGATAAAAGTTGAAAAAAATACTTAAAATTCCAAAAAAACAACATTCTAAATTAATTTACTACCTTTCTTCACTTTTTAAAAATTACCTAGAGCTTCAAAGGTTATATAGTCGTTTTATATTATTTAGGTAACTGTACCTAGTTTACACAAAATAATATGACAATACATTGAGGCAATATTTTATTTTAGGTCAATGGTTTTTAACCAGGGGTGCGATATCTGTTTTTAGGAGGTGCGTTGTTGTTGAATTACTATGGCTGGTTAGGTCTATATCACTGAGACAACAGCAAAAATGTCACTGAAGTGCAGTTAATTTATAATGTATTATTGTAATTTACTTTTTTCCTAATGTAAAACTAACTCACATTTTAGTATTGTGTTATTATGTTGTCAGTTACTTGTTTGAAATTTAATAACATTGATTTTCTAATTTAACCAACTCTAAAAAGGGTGCGAGAATTGTTTGCTGATTTCAAAGGTGTGCTAAGCAAAGAAAAAGATTAAGAAACACTGCTGCAGGTGAATTGTAGAGAATCAAGCTTTTGATTACCAAAGAATGCTCCTCGAGGAAAAATTTTTAACCCGTGGAAAACCAAACACAGCGCAAAAAACCTGAGAAAAACAAACACAACAACCTATTGGCTGGGTTGTTTTAATGTTAGCACTAATAGATAAAAACTAATTTTTATTTGCAAAAAAAAGTAAATCATGTTTTCTTAGTATTTCTTTTTTTTTAGTCTGTATTCGTTTGGATAAGAAAAAAAAACAGCACCTTTTATTGATCTATTTGAAGTTAACATGAGTGCTATAAATTTTTTAGAAAATATTTGCAGTGAGGGCCCTACGCAATATCCATCATGCAACGAATTTATATCCATCACCTATCATGCGCGCCCTTTGAGTTAAATGTTCGAGCTGATAACAAGTTTGTTTTTTGTTGTTTAAAAGGTCGGGTTCAGTCTATGAGTAAACCTATCTATCGAATCAGTTTAATTTTCAATTATTAAAATATATAGGCCTATTGACAATTTTATTGTTTTAATTAGTTTTTTTAGACTAATAAAATATTTGGCCGTCAATAGTGAAGTGGTGGCAGTTTTATACACATATACACTGTGATAGATTGTGTGGATCGTGTATCCAATCATAGATTGTGTTCATGATGACGTTTACAGTCCAAGTTCAACAGCTTTCGAGTCGGAGTTGAGCCGAGTTCGAGTCCTTTGCTTAGACAATCGAGTTCATTTCAAGCTCAACTCTTCTAAAAAACTCGAATTCACAAAACCATTTGTTCTCGTTCTTTTTACCACTGCGTGTTATGCCCACGGTACTAATTGCTAAAGCACATGATAATAATTCCAAATCACCAGTTAATTTAAGGACTCGAGTGATTCCGCGTTCTATATTAGGCACTAATTACTAGTTACTAGGACTCGAGTCAGGCCTACTAGGAAAACTTAAGCTAAGTGGTCTGAGTCGATTAGTTTAAGTTTTGCATCTAAATCAAATTTTCAATATTCGGTACCTTCAAGACAGCATTGTTAAAATGGTCGTCAAGGTATTGGTCAAGTATGCAGTCTACCTAACCCTAACCCTGTCCTAATCTCTTGAATCAGATAGTAGACCGCATAAGAACTGTAGAATGCATATTCAACCGGATGATAGAGGGTTAGAGTTAGGTAAACGGCATACTTAACCAGTACCGGTCGTCAAATTCTTGCTATGCCA
Organism: Diplosoma virens; assembly: GCA_963680785.1. Classification (NCBI taxonomy): domain Eukaryota; kingdom Metazoa; phylum Chordata; class Ascidiacea; order Aplousobranchia; family Didemnidae; genus Diplosoma; species Diplosoma virens. The sequence continues at coordinate 38,589,260 of OY796890.1, read as the reverse complement.
TTTTTTAGGGGCTCCTGATTAGGATTTTGCCTTAGGTTCCCAAAATTCTATATCCACCACTTCGTATTTGATGACATACAACGTCACACATCTGCAAACAAAAAAGTAGAAACGTACGACTTGGTTTCAAAGAGGAGTCTACGATCTTTGCATAGTTTCAAATACAGTTTAAAGATAATTCACAATTTTCGTAATAACATAAAAGCATTTTTAGCTTTTAGCAGAATTTTTTTTAGCTTTTATCATTTTTAGCTTTTAGCTTTGGTACTAAATTAAAGAAAACCCTTTTTGCAACATCAGACTTATGTACTTAAGAAAATTTCATGACATCATAAGAAACGGTCATAGTTGTCAATTTCTATTCGTGCGTTATAAATAACCTACGCTGATGTTTATGCCGTGTTCAAAAATCCATCTATCTCTTATGTAATCAAAATTATTTGAAACAAACAACTCAAGCCGAAACTTTCATGTCACAAGCTTATACGATGACGCGTGTCACGTGCTGCGGTTCTTGTTTCCGCTGTGTCGCGACTGGAAAGCAGAGTAATTTACTGCTGCAGGGAGGGTTGTTAACAAACTGTGCCACATTTAATGGTCCCGGGATCAAATCCAGACTTCAAGCACCGAAATCAGGAATAACCTGATCATCACTGAACTAACGGGGAAATTTAGTGAGAAACAGCAAACCTTTAGCAGATCTAACAATCAGCAGACCACTAATGGAAAACTAAAGTTTTCAGCATGCACGCCGCTTCATTCAAAAAATTAAAGGACAAAGTCGCGGCTTTCTCCCCCTCTCTTTTATTTGAATTTGAGCTTTTGAATCACCTACGTGACACTGTTACAACAGTGAATGTTGCAAATATCAAATCTTATTTACTTGGGAGTATTACATAAGAGCTTTTATCTACCTCTTACAACAAAAGCATGTACGTTTAGCCCACTTCTATTTCGATATTTAATAAAATTTTCGTAGTACTTTTTATACATTTAAGATTACTTAAAGCGAAAAGGAATGAAGCAATTCAGTTGTAATTGCGAATCAACCATTTGATATTTCCATATTATATTAATGTCTTATCATTTTATTGTTGTTTTTGCCGTGATGAAAAACTCATCTATCTCTTTCATAATCAAAGCTATTTAAAACAAACAATTTGAGCCGAAACTGTCAGATCCTGCCTAGCACCAATCGTATTTCTTTTATATGTTAATTATATTTGGTTTGTATTTAAATTTGATATCAGACTATTTGCAGATGATACTTGTTTAACTTTAGCTGACAAAGATTTCGTAACCCGACAGTTGATCGAACGACAGTTGATCGAACCACACTTGATCGAAACGATACTTGCTGGAATAATGAAAGAGAAAATTTACAACTTTGAATCTGTCCCAATTTTGTCAATTTTTCGTCCCAAAAGCATAGTAATTTTTTAAAAAAAGGTTTTCACTTTGAATTTGTCCCGCTTTTGTCAATTTTTTGTCCGAAAAACATAGTAAATCTCTAAAAAAATAGACTTTTGCTTTTTATCTTTCTCTGCTTTCTGCGAGGGGTCTGCAAGGGTCGGGCCATGGCAGAATACCCCCTAAATACGCTAGTGATTACAATGTAAAAATAATGTAAAAAATCGCAGCATCTAATGTAATGAAACATAATGAAACATAACCATGACAAAAAATCTGCTTGCTGCCCCCTTAAAGATGCTTTGGCCAGGGACCTTGTCAAAAAGCCCTGGCCTTGACGAAAATTATAAAAAATACAAACAAACTTTTTTTCTTACTGATGATCTCTGCTTTTTATAAATCTAATTTACAGAAACAAAAAGATTGTTTAATCGCAGAAACATACAAAAGCAAATCTTTTTTTTTATCAACTGTCATTTTGATCAAATGTCGTTTCGATCAAGTGTCGTTTCGATCAAATGTCGTTCGATCAAGTGTCGTTTCGATCAAGTGTCGTTAAATCAACTGTCGTTCGATCAACTGTCGTAGCACCCAAAGATTTAACTTCTCTGGAAAATATGTGAAGTAAATAATCGCCTAAAATGTTTGATTGATAGGTTTTTAAATCACAAATTATCGAAAATTTTTCGAAGACAAATTTTTACTAATCATATTTTGCAGATACCGGAATTATGTTGCAAGATAGTCTTTATGAATTGCTTTATGACAGTCTTATTCACATGTCGCAACAAATATGGTTTTATTTCTTAAGGGGTGGGCTACAGCAAAAATTTTCTTAAAAGAAATTGAAGTAATACTATTTGGATAATTACAGTGGTGGGCAGTACCGCGGTACTTTAGTACACGGTACTGTACGCGGTACTTTTTTATTACCGTTACCGGTACCATCGGTAATTTGTACCGAGTACCGTACCGCGGTACTTCGGGTACTCCGTCTAATTCTAGGATCATTGAACGTTTTTTTGCTAGCATTGCGACATATTTTTATTTTTCGTATAGATTGAAGCTTCAAAGGAGTTTCTTGATTTACAGTAGTATTATCACAAATTGACATTTGTCATAGTTAAGTGTTTACCAGTACTTTCTCATTTTTCCGGTGCTAGTTAGTAGTTAATTTTAAGTTTAGGAAAGATTCAGGTTTAGGAACGCTTTACACACTTCATAGCCAGTAGCCCTTTTGCAACTTTTTGTTTAGGCTTAGCTTACTCAGGCTAATAGGGTAGTCTGGGTAGACTAGCATTTTAGTTACGTCTCAAACAAAAACTAAAAAGTAAATTAAAAATTCCAACCCACTACAATATCTTGACATCTGTGAAAACAATTATCTGCTAGATCTTCTGGTTGCTTGCGGGTCCGCATACAGTATATGGCATTAAATAAGCAGGTATGGTATCGCTTAAAAGTTGCCCTTGGAAAAACGCCTTCAACGTTTTTGTACGAGTCTCGAGGATAAATAGAGTTGAAATACGATAAAAATCAATAAAAATTTTAAATCTTAAAAACGAGTGATGGATTTCTGTATAAAGCTTATTTTGTCTTATTTTTTTCCATCAATCTTAATCATGTTTAAATGTGCATAGAAAAAGAAACAAATTAAAATTGGTTAAAAAAATATTGTTTTAACTTATCGGTTTAAATATCAGGTTTTTTTTTGTTAAATTGAAGAAAGAGCGTAAATTACTTATGCGCTTGAAGTTTTACATTATATAATTAATTGTATCATTTTCTTCTACGCCAGCGTCAGTCTATGTCATTCGACCTTTACAAACTGTATATATCCAATATCTGTGTTTTTCTTGAAACTTTATTTAAACTCCAATTTTTGACCAATTTTAACAGAATAAAAAGAGGTTTCTGAGGTGAAATCAACCAATAAAATTCTAATTACCACAAAAAAAAACACAATCATTTTCAAGTTTTAATATGGAACTTAACGGAGAACGCACCAACAGAGGTTATTTGACTTGTTTTTATTTAAGCAGATGACACATCAAATGTAGCAAAGTTAAGATCCCTGCTCCAGCTTTTTTCTTATATTTTTGCTTGCAACAAGAACAAGCAGAACAAGAACAAACAAATTTTAATTTTTTTAATACGAAATACACAAATTTTACGGCAAATTAGTTATACTAAATATTAAAAAAAAAAAAAAGTAAGTTTACTTCAATATTACTCATTTTTAGTGTGATTGTTGTTCCTGTTTATTTGACATTAGCATGTCGAGATTCGGCTCCAATGACGTCACTGCAAGACGGAGAGCTGCGTCCATTTCAAGGCGAGAGCGGTACCGTGTTTTAATTACTGTGACAGATGAAAATGTCTTCTTGCATAAATATGTTGTTGAAGATTGGATCAAAATTTTTATTGCTTTCTCACTCAGTGATGTGCATTCATTTTTTACAGAGCCAGAAATGAATTCTTGATAAAGATAACTGGAATTTAACTTTAAGACTGTCGTCACAAGATAGATCATTTAGGTTTTCTTTTTCATTCATGCTTAATTTGCTCTCTTCGATATTAGCTAGAAATGGATCTATTATTCACATATTCTATTATTCACATATTTCCTAGGATCTTTTTCACTTGATTAATAAAAATCAAAATATTCTGTCAGTGACTGTAAATGCTGTTGAATAATGGATACCACTTGTCCGTTGAGGTCCTTCTCTCCCATATTTTCATCAAAATTTGTAAACATTTGTAGATCTCCTTCTGCCAAATGCGTTTGCCACAGTAATAGTTTCTTTCAAAAAGTATCTATTTTACCTTGTACTGTAAAGACGTCCTTAAGTTGTCCTTGCAAAGATATGTTTAGTTCATTTAACAGAGAAAAAACATCCGCCAAGTATGCGACCTTGGCTACCCACTCATCGTCGGACAAGAGTTTTTGAAATTTCCGATTATTTTGCTGCTGAACAAATAATATAATTTCTTCACGCAGGACGAACAGTCGGGTCAGTATTTTGCCCCTCGAAAGCCATCTTATCTCAGCGTGAAGAAGAAGGTGAGTATACTGGAAACCCAATTCTTCGCAGAGGGTTTCAAATATTCGAGAATTGAGCGCTAAGTGTCGAATCACATTTATGATTAAAATCATAGTTGCCAACTATCATTTTCAAATGTCACTAAGTACACCTGCAAAAGTACTTAAAACGTCACTCATTTAGAAAGAATTTCGCCAATAAAAGTAGTTGAAAAAAGCTTAATCTATCTTAAGTTTTGCTAATCGTATTTTTTATATTCTGAATGTTTATGATATATAAATAATGACCCATTTTTTCCCGCGGCCCACCTGAATATTTTCACGGACCACCAGTGGTCCGTAGACTACAGGTTGGCGACTGCAGCTCTAGAGCATTAGTCAAGTTCGACTATAAAATATTATATGATGTAGGCTAGACTAACCTACTAAAAAAGAAAAAAGCTTGCAAAAATTCAAAAAAATTAATTTCATCAAAGTAATCAATCCTAACTTAATTTTTTAAATTAGGCTTATTACAACATTTTGCAATAATTATAAAAAAGTACGATGTGACACTTAAAGTTTCAATTTTTTCTTGGAATGAATTGCATTTCTTTTTATTGTATGATAAGTTCATTTCCAAAATTGTTTAAAAAAGTCCAGCGAATTTTGAAAACATTCGCTGTGGCTAAGATCAAAGTAATGAAATCAGATTTTGCTGAAATAGAGTTTCTTCTTTTGTGAACTGCAGTAACCCCCTAAGGGGATTCCAACTGTGAAATAATTTTACTTTTAATCATAAGGTTAATCAAACCACCGAAGTCGTTAACTTTCTGAAACCAATCTCTGCTTTTCGGCCAATTTACGAAAGTTGACTACCTTTCGAAAACTCGCTTTTTCAATCCGAAATGATATTTTATTACAACATTTAAGTATCTCTATCAAAAGAGTATAAAATTTTTTTTCTATACAACCTTGAATGACATTTTTAGCGCTACTAATTGTCGAAATATAAGCAAACAAGAGCGCGGGCACTTTCCTCCTCACCTCCCTTCCAGTGGTACAAGTTTTCTTAAAAGCCCAGTCTGAATAGAGTTAACGCTCACTGCGGGAGCATTTTATGACTAGAGCATATTTATACGCTAACCCAGGGACGTCCAACTTTTTTGATCCGAGGGCCATTTTGGCTCATTAAAAATATTGGCGGGCCAAACAAACAAAAAAAACCCAATTTTTGTCCCAAAATCGTAGCAATCGCTAAAAAAAATCTTTAATTCAAATCTTTCCCCAATTTTCTGAATTTCATCCCTTGTTTTCTAAAAAAAGATCTTCGCTACAAATCAATCTCGGATTTCATGATTTTCTTTGAAAACTAGCGATCTCGGAAAAAACAAGATAAAAGGAGGTCTGCACATGGAATCTGTCTTCGATTTCTGGCTGGATTTCTGCCAAAATGGGCGGGAAAGAGCTCTTCGAAAAATATTGCGCGGGCCATTCAAAACCTTTATGCGGGGAAAATGTGCCCACGGGTTGGACGCCCCTGCGCTAACCCTTCCGTCATAAAATCGCGTATTTCGCATTTTTTGGCGGCTATCGCGGAAGACTGTTGAAAGCGTATTTTGTAATAACAATCAAACAGCCATAATCTATAATAAAATGCTTTCTGCTGCAAGTTACACTGATTTAAAATTATTGATTTCGTTTGCGTTTGCAATAGCTTACTAGCAAAAGCAGTATATTTTCTTTTCCATTGTGTTACTGAAATATGAAAATCCACCGCAAGAAATTTCTTCCAATTTTGTTTTCCGACATACGTCTGCATATCTAGAATGTGGCAAAAACAAAAATAAAGAAAATAGTCGATATGTAAAGATCATTGTCGTACAATAAATAAAACTTGGAATTTTTACTTAAACACACAGCAGGCTTTCTTTAGTGTTCAAGTCGACGTTATTTGTAATTGAAAACTAAGATAATGACACATAAATGCCAGTCTACTATCCAGAGCTTTTTCAATAGAACAAGAAATTGTTTTATAGAAAGGCCTAGACGTTGTAGGCTACTAAAATAGTAGTAGTAGTAGTAGTAGTAGTAGTAGTAGTAGTAGTAGTAATAGCAGTAGTACTTGCAGTTTGTTTTTATTTGCATCCAAAAGAACAATTGATTATAATTCAAAACAAAATAGAGCAAAGGTTGCAAATAGGAAGACGGCAATTAAACTGTATACGTTATAACATGTACAAAAAAATTGTGCATGGTCACCGCACCAGTTGTGCAAAAAAAGAGTGATTATCATGTTCAATGTGCATATAGTAATTATTGTGCGAAAAAGACATTGTAGCTTTGGAAAAAGTAGCATTTCTGCGTGCAATTATATCAAATCGCCGAAAGCGCTAAATATGTTATTTCAGAAATTATAGGACTTAATCTTAGTGTAGTAAATATTTTCTGAAGGTATTGCATTTGCAAGGACATTCTAGTTGTCTAATTATAAAAATGGATATATCTCGCATAAAATCAAAAATCCACTAAACACCAGATTTTATATTTTCACCAATTCAAAAGGGACTCGATGAAATTCTGATTTCGTTGCTTTGCAAGCAAAAATATAAAAAATTACCATAACATTTAACGTCCAGCAAAGGTTAAGTGATTTTACTAAATTACCAAATTACCTTATGTATTAGCGCCTCCGTCGCTTTCCTGCCACTCAGGAGGATAAATATAGAGATAAAAAAAACATGATTCGGGCAAAATTGTTTCGCCCCTTTCCTAAACCCTTTGATTTGGTATGTCTATGGCCACCTTCTACAAGCCATGTTTGCATCACCACGCCACGCGGCACTCGCACAGAATTGTTAAAACTGGAATGGCCTTAATTGTTGAGGATGAGAACTCGTTATCTACCACAAATCGTAAGCCACCAAAAAATTTATTCGACAAATTTTTTCCGATGCAGCAACGAACAATTGGCGAACAATGGTTTTGTAAAAAATTAACATATACAGTACAGAAGCAATGATATATTAAGGGAGACAAACATTAAAAAATTAATACTTAAATTTAAGATTCACTATTAAGCCGGGAAACAGTTAACATATGCATTTCAAGCTGCGAATTATAAAATACTCTGCACTGAGCTATAATTTAACTATACAATTATACAAAATTTTTATACAAACAAACTCACCCACTTTTTGCGCCGAAATTGCAGAACAATATTTCAATATTTCGACAGACCAGTTTTTGTTTCTACTCTCGATTCTTCAAAACCAACACTAACAAGGCGGAGACGACCAAGCGTTCAAGTCGTGCGTTTTCACGCGAAGAAGCGCAGAAGACGAAGCGGTCAAGCCATTTATCAATACAAATGACGCCGCGCACAATTCTATGTAAGCAAACAAGGCACGAAAATTCACACCATGCTTTTCGTTTATGCACTTGCAAAAATGGACATAAAAAATATCCTATAAAATTATAAGAATTAAACTATATATAGACGAGCATATCGAAAATTGTATCAACCGCTAATTGTTTTCTTTAAACCCGAACCGCAGCTGAACCGGAACTGAACTTTTAAAATAAAATTTTTCAAACCTGAATTAAACTGAACTCGAAAAAATAAAATTTTCCAATAAATCAAATTGAACTTGAGCCGGAACTGAACCTATAAACATAAAATTTGGTGAATCTGAACCTGAAATGGAACATTGTTTTAAACGGTTCGACGCCCTGATTACAAACTATATACCAAGATTTAAAAATATTGCTACATCCACCAGTGCCGCTGTTACAATTCATCGCCTTATTTATAATCGTGTCTAATTCGAAGAAAAACCGATTGATTTTGTCTAGTTAGAAATGGAACAATTTTTATTAGACGGAATTTGGATGTTTAACTTGGCAAAATTATAATAGTAATTTGAAGTCTGAAAAAGAATAAAATTAAAACCAATATAGATAATAATTATGTTGATAATTTAAGCCTGTAAACGAACTCTTTTTAACGGCACAATGCAGGTTTGCTTGAGGTTATGTGGATGGATTCTAATACAGCAAGATGAAATTCAGATCTGGCTTTGGATAGAATTGAAAATTGATTATTATTGTAGTGAAGGGCGCAATTTGGATGTTTCAGAAAATGAGTGCCAATAGCCGAATCACAATTAGGTATGGAAGAGTTTATTTTACTTTTTCGCGTTGGCTGAATTCTTTCTTGATTGGTTTTGTTGCGGATAGTTTTCGGGACATGTTGGCGGATTCTGTCCTGCAGACGTTGAGAAGTTCTGCCCACGTACCGGCATTCGCAGCAGCACACATATTGGTATAGGACCATGCTTTGTTGAGAAGCAGGCAGAACGTCTTTATGAATTGCAGGAAGAATTCGTCTGGTGGTGAAAATAACTCGCGGTTGAACTGTCGAAAAACAATTTAGAATGTTACTCATAATTTTCTTTTTTTTTTCCACACCTAATTGTGATTCGGCTATTGGCACTCGTTTTCTGAAACATCCAAATTGCGCCCTTCACTACAATGATGATCAATTTTCAATTCTATCCAAAGCCAGATCTGAATTTCATCTTGCTGTATTAGAATCCATCCACATAACCTCAAGCAAACCTGCATTGTGCCGTTAAAAAGAGTTCGTTTATAGGCTTAAATTATCAACATAATTATTATCTGTATTGGTTTTAATTTTATTCTTTTTCAGACTTCAAATTACCATTATAATTTTGCCAAGTTAAACATCCAAATTCCGTCTAATAAAAATTGTTCCATTTCTAACTCGACGAAACCACAGTTTTTTACTTTTCTACCGCTTGGTGGCTGGTGCTTCTAAATCAACTGCGCTTTTGTATAATTTCTTACGCAACGAAACGACAATATCTTATGCAATAAAATTTCGAATTTTCAGTTCTTTACTCTTTGTAGCAATTTCTCCTGGTGATAGTTACACGAAAACGTTAGAGCTTTTCAAAACAGCCTTTTTCAAGGCTACTCCCTCTTTTATCAAAGAGTTTAGTCTATATAGATGGCCACGTCTATAGCGACATTTCAGGCAATTTTAATATCCTTTACGTAGCCTAATGTACCCCTTGAAAAGTCAAAATTACCCCAGTTGGGAAACCCTGATTTAGAATTTATTTAAGTTAATAATAATTGCCTTTTACATATTAAACTAAATTTTAGTAACTAGATTGCAGCAATTAATTCAATAGCCAAAAAATAATTTTATATTTTCACACAAAATCTAACTGTAGTTATTATATTAGTTATAAAATTTTGTTTCGAACGCAGAATTTCACTTTCATATGCTCTATTTCTATACGTCATTGAATTTCACATCCTGTCGTTCCATAGTGCATGATTACGGGACATTAGGCCCATTTTTGTACAGTCATGTGGCTTTGTCACAAATCGTAATACTCTACATTGAGTTACTCTCCGGCAGACACCAGTTAGATAACGTTAAACTTTTGTTTCAATTGTGATAAAATAAGTTGTGTAAAATATTGTAATTGTTTTGTTTTGTTTTTATTTCTATTTGAATAAGTAAATAAATGTAAATAGAATCAAGTTAGTTAGTGGTTAAGGTTCTGAGTTTAAACTATCAAAATAAAAATTGAAGATAACACTCCTAATCAGTATTAACGAGCAATTTTAAAGTTTTTTAAAGGATTGCAATGAATTGCTTAGCTGTAAGTAAAAGTAAGTTATGCATCAGAGCAGGTTGAGATAAGCGCTAAAGATGTGACAAAGTTTTGGGGTACATGCGAATCTGTAAAGCTTCCAAAGGGTACTGATCAACAAAAAGTTTGGAAACCCCTGATCTAGGCCGATATAAAATTAAAATTAGAGCGTCAAACCGGATGCGTTTAAAATAAAGTTCCGGTTCAGGTTCAGGTCCGACAAATTTAAGTTTTACGAGTTCAACTCTGATTCAAGTTCAGGAAATTTTATTTTTTCTGATTTAGTTCTGGTTCAAGTTCAGCAAATTTTATTTTTTCGGGTTCAATTTCGGTTTAGGTTAAAAAAGAATAATAATGGTTAATACCGGTTTACGGATCCGGTTTGGGTTTGGTTCGACGCCCTGTTATGATATTTACAGTTCACAATTACTTGCATTTAATTAACTATACAGTTACGGGCATCTAAATAAATTACAAAATAAAACATATACTGTATATCAAATTAAACTTTAAAAGCAAACTATTACTTTTATCACAACTCGAAGTTCAACGATTGCTAGTGAGTAACCGTGAAAACCTCTCAACTAAAACTTAACAACAGTCAGATAAAACGTTGATTAGAATGTCATAAAAGCGTCGATGGCCACAAAAAGCGCTTCGTAAAACTTATTGCAAGGAGTAAAATTTATAAAATGGAATCTAGAAGAGTGAGGAGTAATTATCCAGTGGTGGGCACGGTACTTCTTAAAAGTACCACGGTACCGCTACTCGGTACCTTGTTAAAATAGTACCGCGGTACCGGTACGGTACCAAAAAAGTACCGCGGTACCGGTACTCGGTACTTTTGAATAATACGAATTAATGGTAATGACTAAAACTCTGTCATACATTGAATTTCATTTGACAGTTAAAAATTGTACTTAACAAAATGAAAACAATATTGTACGTATCTAACTGTTCACTTTCAAAAATTAATTATGCTTTGGATGTAAAAAACATTCAGTGAATATGTTTTTAACTTGATTTTTTGGATAAATTATGCCTTGGATATATGAAAGGCCTAATGAATACGTTGTCTTCAGCTTTGTTTTTTATGTTAAAAAAAGTTTGTGGAGAATCGTACTAATTTCCATATAACCTATTACAGAGGTTTAGTCAGAGCTATTCCCAAACTTTTTGGGCCACTGACCTCTATTTGCAAATCTTATTTTATATCAATTTTCTGCCCAACCAACGAGGAAAGATAAAACAAACCAAAAAATAAATAACACAAAATCCGTTAAAAAATAAAAGCTTATAAACAGGCATACCATATTTCCGTAGGGGCAAACCGGGACGCTCGTTTATAGACAAAAATTCGTCCCTAAAAAAAAGTGTTCTCTAAAAAAAAGGTCTTCACTTCGAATTTGTCTCGGATTTCGTTGTATGGATTACTTTACCAGGTATATATGTTGACAAATTTTATCATATCGTCGCGGATCCCTTGTGCGCTCGTCACGGACCTCATTTCGGGAAACTTTGGTTTTGGTAATTTAGTAAAATCACTTAACCTTTGCTGGACGTTAAATGTATTTTTGCTTGCAAAGCAACGAAATCAGAATTTTATCAAGTCCCTTTTGAATTGGTGAAAATATAAAATCTGGTGTTTAGTGGATTTTTGATTTTATGCGAGATATATCCATTTTTATAATTAGACAACTAGAATGTTCTTGCAAATGCAATGCCTTCAGAAAATATTTACTACACTAAGATTAAGTCCTATAATTTCTGAAATAACATATTTAGCGCTTTCGGCGATTTGATATAATTGCACGCAGAAATGCTACTTTTTCCAAAGCTACAATGTCTTTTTCGCACAATAATTACTATATGCACATTGAACATGATAATCACTCTTTTTTTGCACAACTGGTGCGGTGACCATGCACAATTTTTTTGTACATGTTATAACGTATACAGTTTAATTGCCGTCTTCCTATTTGCAACCTTTGCTCTATTTTGTTTTGAATTATAATCAATTGTTCTTTTGGATGCAAATAAAAACAAACTGCAAGTACTACTGCTATTACTACTACTACTACTACTACTACTACTACTACTACTACTACTACTATTTTAGTAGCCTACAACGTCTAGGCCTTTCTATAAAACAATTTCTTGTTCTATTGAAAAAGCTCTGGATAGTAGACTGGCATTTATGTGTCATTATCTTAGTTTTCAATTACAAATAACGTCGACTTGAACACTAAAGAAAGCCTGCTGTGTGTTTAAGTAAAAATTCCAAGTTTTATTTATTGTACGACAATGATCTTAACATATCGATTATTTTCTTTATTTTTGTTTTTGCCACATTCTAGATATGCAGACGTATGTCGGAAAACAAAATTGGAAGAAATTTCTTGCGGTGGATTTTCATATTTCAGTAACACAATGGAAAAGAAAATATACTGCTTTTGCTAGTAAGTTATTACAAACTCAAACGAAATCAATAATTTTAACTCAGTGTAACTTGCAGCAGAAAGCATTTTATTATAGATTATGGCTGTTTGATTGTTATTACAAAATACGCTTTCAACAGTCTTCCGCGATAGCCGCCAAAAAATGCGAAATACGCGATTTTATGACGGAAGGGTTAGTGCAGGGGCGTCCAACCCGTGGGCACATTTTCCCCGCATAAAGGTTTTGAGTGGCCCGCGCAATATTTTTCGAAGAGCTCTTTCCCGCCCATTTTGGCAGAAATCCAGCCAGAAATCGAAGACAGATTCCATGTGCAGACCTCCTTTTATCTTGTTTTTTCCGAGATCGCTAGTTTTCAAAGAAAATCATGAAATCCGAGATTGATTTGTAGCGAAGATCTTTTTTTAGAAAACAAGGGATGAAATTCAGAAAATTGGGGAAAGATTTGAATTAAAGATTTTTTTTAGCGATTGCTACGATTTTGGGACAAAAATTGGGTTTTTTTTGTTTGTTTGGAATATCAATATCTCCGCTGCTTCGACTATCAATATCTCCGCTTCCTGTTAAGTTTGGCAAGTAAAGCTGTAGCAGCCAAACTCGACTTGTCTTCCTGAGGAGACCGCAGGAAAGTTCTATAGGGAGATTCACACTCCGCATCCCATTACGGAATATAGTTGTTTCAATAGCTGCGTGGGATAGTCTTTTTGGCTGTTTTCCTGATGATGTTACAGAAGTCCTGGTAAGCCGCATCGACATCAAGTCAATCAGGTGGCAACAAAGTCTTTGCGAATTTGTTCGTCAAAGCAATGTAGTGACTCTATTTGGCCTTGCGGAAGTTCCATCGCTTAACAGGCATGCTTGGCTCTGACAAAGCAAACCTTGGTGGTGTGATAAGCGAAGGTCAATGTTGTAACCTGGGGAACTTTTCAAGAACACGTTTATCCGGTAAGCGACTGTAAGGACCTACTCTACCGAAAGCTAGATATGGATTGGTGCCAGTGTTCCAGCGGCCGAAGTAAAACCTGGTGACATCCTTGGCATTATATAGGAGGTCAAGAATATTAATAATTGCCCAGCCAGCCAAGCACTCACCGTCCGGTCTGATATCATCGTAACCCCAATTAACGTGGCGGCAATTGAAACCGCCGGCATCGAGACAGGGGTGATGAGACACTGGGAGAAAACCAGGGATTGCAGTCGCGTTGTTGGAGGTTTGTAGACGTTGATTATTTTATAACCATGAACGTCCACGCACAACCACTCAATCTCCGATGTCAGCGGAGACTGGTCCAAAAGCGTAGACCTTAGTCGCTCGTGGACAAACATGGCAAGGCCGTGCTTCCTGTTTAAGGAAGGCCTAGGTAATTGAAGGCTCGGAAGTGCAGTATTCCCCCGCTACTACGCGGTTCACTTAACGCGGGTCCACTACATGGCGGCATCTGCCAGACACATTATTTTTTAAATTATTTTCCGCAAAATATTTAATTTCGCAGGATATCACCATTTCGCTGCATCCGTCCGCGCAACATGGTTCGGTCACTTCTGCAACTTGATCGACGAAGCGATGGGTCCCTACAAGTTGCTTTTTGATCGGAAGAAGAAGCAGCTAAAGCAACTTCCCATCACAATGTTCTTTACGCCTTGAAGAAAACAGCCAGCTCTCCTGCTGTTGTGCCTTTACGGTCAAAAATCCGACGTACTATTGCTACTTTGAGGAAATTCACTAATCGCGGCCGGTCTCGGAACGCGTCTACCGCGATAACCGAGGAAACACTGTACTAGTTTCTCTGCAATAGTGCAGTGGGTATCCTGTAGTAGGATGATGAGTGCCTCAAACTGTAAATCAAGATAATGAAAAACGTTCATCTTGCTTGCAGTTCAAAACAAACGTTAAACATTAATTGACTGAGTAGTTATTAAGGTGGCTCTTTGAAATGCTATAATTCCGGAGCTGGGTTAGTTTAAATCTTTTTACTTTATCCTATTCTCAAATTAACATGATTAAAATTAGTAATTATTATTGAAGACCGTTATGCAAAGAAATCAATTATCAACTGTCTTTTCTAGAACGACTTTTTTCTCTATTTGAACATAAAGTAAAAACTAAAATAGAGCAACAATACTGTAGAACAATTTTTTTAGTCTTTACTTTTAACGAAAAATTTTTAGATTTTTAGATTAGATTAGAAAAATTTAGAAATAAAAGCAATTTTTAGATTCAAATTGACGAGAAGATTTTTTTTAAATTCCACTTTATTTTGAAGGCAAAAAATTGTTTTTTTTATGTATTTTGAGTAACTCCATAATCCGGGCCAAGCGTGGGCCAAAGTGGAATGAAATCAGCAAGTTTCGGTTAGCCATGCCGCTTGGCCATGCCGCTTGGCCATGCCGTTCTGGGGCCCAACATTGCTACATTTTATTGTAAAATGTTTACGTTCAAAACGAAAGTAAACTTCTTATTATTTTGCTTAAAATCTACACATCTACTCGTATTCTTCTCGTGCATCATTTTTGTTTATTACATGAGGTTTTTGTTGTAGCCTACTTAGGGCCCCTTTCTTGCCACTTAGTGTTTGTGTCTGGCTCGGCTCCTTTTATTCTTATAAAACTGATATGTTGATACAGAATCAAACATCATTTTCATCATTTACAACCAGTGATGTAGCCGAGACCACATGATTCGAGACCGAGACCGAGACCGGGACCGTATAATTTTTTCGAGACCAAGACCGAGATTGAGACCGGAAAATTTCGAGACCTAAGGTTCGAGACCGAGACGAGAAACTATCGAGATCGAGACCGAGATCGAGACCAGAATATTTTTCAAAAAAAATTTAATTTATTAACGACATTAATTTTTATTTTTCCAAAATTCCAAAGCTACATTTCAAATAAACTAGCATCCCCAGCATGTTATAAGAAAACCTTGCTCTATGTGGTCGCACGAAGAAAGTTTTGTTTACGTCACAATACCCCAGAAAATGCGCAAGTCCTTTATATACGGCTGTGCGTTGCTTTGAAGTCAGAATTTTTTATTAGCAAAAAACATCTAAATCCCCGTAACGAACGGAATAGAGATAATTGGTTCAATGTAATAAATTATATTTTAGCTAACCAGGTCACAATTATGAAAATAACTTTATACTATAGAGCAGGGTTTCCCAAACTGTGTGCCGGGATTAAAGTGCCGCGAAATTTTCGTGTTTTTGACAGAGTCGATGGTGGATATTGGGTGAGGCGAATGAGGCAGTTGCCTCGGGCCCCCCTTGAAAATACCGCATATAGTTTCATTTTGCTGTATATGATTTTTTAGAGATCATCATGATTTTGGGAGAAAAATAGCGAAATATGAGATCAAATCGAAGTGAATGTAACTTTTGTATGTAAACTTAAAGAGTATATTAAGTAGGCTTTCGCCTTCATAAAGTAAGTGTGCCGCAGGTAAACTCAGAATTTATCAGTGTGCCGTAGTAATAAGATGGTAAACGGGAAGGTATTTGGCCCAAAACGCCTCAAGGTCCAGCACTTTAAATTTGTCTTTGGCTGCTGAGTTAAATTTTAACTCGAAAAACTGTTCTTGTGCTTCCTCAAAAATGTCGCCTATTTCGCACTGCAATTTGTTTCTTGCTTCTCATCTATAGGAGAATTTTATTTGATTAAATTTTTTTTTAAATCAGATAAATGAGTTTTTATTTGTGCTTTAATTGGGACTCATAGTTACAGTTTGTGAGAGCAAAATCCAATTAAAAAAAGCTTGCTGGATTTCGTTGTTCAATTCGATTTTTGCTGAGGTCAAGTTCCCTGTCACTTTGATTATCAAAATTAATAAAGAATGTGTTGTAAAACATTTTAACAATCGCGCCTCCTTGAAAATTTACGCACGCCCCCCAGGGGAGGCGCGCCTCCCCGGTTAAGAACCACTAAACTAAACCATTTATTGACTATGTTTACTCAAAATTTTACGAGGCAACAAAAGGTTTTCAATTTTATTTCGCAAGGGGAGTTGTTTATGGTGAAGAAAGCAGTAAATCATCATAACTACATCAACCCGTTTCCTGCGTAAAACGAGAAAACTCGTCTTTGGCAATCACATTGTTTCATGACGCAACTTTTTCTGTTTTGAAGCAATTCGACAGTTAACAGACACTCCCACATTGCTTTGTTTGTAAAGCCGTTTAATTAACTCAAAACGGATTAGGTTTTACTGGTTCGTAACTTTTATAGTCAACGTCCACAAGAACTCTTTGCCAATTTTGAAATATGTTATAAAAAAAATGTAGATGGAAAATAAAGATTTTTTACGAAGACTCATTCTTTGAAACTTGATTTCGAAACTTTTTAGTTGAAGAAATCATGATTTCGTAACAAAATTCAATGTTTTGCTTAGTTTAAGGGAGTGTGTTTGAAAAAATTGATAGTCAGGGTTTGAATGGCGCTATAAACAATTGTATTTGCTTACGGAACCTTTTTTTGAAGTTCTATTACGCAACTCAGTATTATCAGGCCTTGACATTTACTTCGTTTAGTATGTTAATTCGTTTGGAATATGAATATTTTTTGAAAAATGTACAACTTTTCGAAAACAGTTCGGTGCCTTAAAACATAATACAGTTGAATAAAACGGCGGTTGACATGGAACAACATTTATAAGATAAAAATTTTCAAAGATACCAAAATATTGCTGTCCGCTTGAAATTTAATAGAGATAATACTGAAATTTAGAACTGCTTGGCAAGATAACCAAAGCCAAAGCAGGGAAATATGGCGCGAGCAGGTTTTGAACCGAAACCATGTCGATCACAATCCCGCGCGCTCTAACTTCTTGATCATGCCACCGATTATTTACATGAAGGTTAGCATTTTGTGGCTATTGTCTTTTAAAACTCTAGTTTTTTCGGAGTACCATATTAGTTTTCCTACAAGTTTCGAAATATTTTGTTGCAAGATTGAAGACATATTTGGTTTTTTTTGAGGTGCATATTTCGAATGATTGTGAGCAGTGATGTCTTTAGTACGGAATGAACGGAGCGACCGCACCGGACCCCCTAAAAAAGTCCAACTGTTGACCCCTCTAAGCGAAACATTGCTCTATTTCTTTATAGTAGCACCATAACGATGGTCTTTCCTAAAGTGATGACTGTTTTTTCAGAGATCGCTTTGGTTTGGAAGACAAAAAAGTGGTCCTCCCTATTTTTTGTTATCGGTTTCCTTTTTGTAAGACCATCACTGATTATGAGCTTTAGAATAAGGTTTTGTTAACTGGTAGAAGCAATTCACAAATATAACGTAGAATTACCCATCCTGTTTTTTATTCAATACGATTTTCAATTACAATTATTCAAAGGTGCTACAAGTAGAATGGGTAAGCATTAGAAGTTTACTTTGTCGGGTAAATAGGCTACTAAAAGTAACGTAAACATAAAAGCATTATAGTTAGTACAGTGCTTCCTCGATTATCCGGTCTAATAGGGTAGTTACTTTCAAAAATATGAGCGGATAAGCTAAAAAAACGCTTAATTTTTATTAAATTTCTATTGTCAAAGCAGCAAAAGTATACAGTACGTATATATTCACTTTTTAGATCTACACTGTACTAAAAAATGAATTAATTTTGCATTGTTTGCCAGTAGATTCACGTTTTTTCAGTAGATTTCGAAATAATTTTGAAATAATGTACTGTGGTATGCACTACAGCGGTGATGTGCCAAAATATATTGTACAAAATATAGTGATCGGGTAATTGAAACCCAGATAAACGAAATGAAAGTAATTAAGGAAGCCTTGTTAGTTGCCATAAAGCCAATTTGCTTCAAATAAATTTAAAACTAAAATGCTATTAAAAATTTTTTATCCTGAACATTGCATCCAACATTTTCTTATGATCAAAACCTAGCATCTAATTATAAATTTGGTTAAAAAACGCAATTACTTTTTTTGTATAATTTCTTCACAGAACAACTAAATAAATGCATCGCAACATCTAAAAATAGTAAATTTATATGATCATAAGTTTAATTTTCTGCAAGTGTATAGTACTTTTCACTTCAATTATCGGCTATTATTTGAAGAACGATTAACTCTCGTCTGCCTGAGTTTACGGCTTATAAAACAGATTAATAGGAAAATCCTCACAGAGCTCGCAAAAGCAAGAAAAAAATCATTTTAAAAAGCGAGGCGCATTTTAATTACGCACTGAGAAATGGTTTGTGAAAATTTAATTCCGCAGTTATAATGGGTCAAATAACAAAAATATCAAAAAATATCCGGTCTCGAGACCAATTTAAAAAGTACGAGACCGAAACCAGGTCATTACGAGACCAAGACCGAGACCGCCAGCAAAAAGCCGAGACCGAGACCCTGAAAATTGGTCTCGAGACCTTCACACTGTTTACAACTAATATTACTTTGTGACGAAATGGTTACAATCACAAGATTTCAAATTTTTCAATTGTTGCAACGAGCACGCTTTCAATTCAAATTTGGCAGCAGCGTAGCTGAAACTACAAGCGCGCAAGAGCATATGTCAGGAAGGAGCAAAACTACAGTAATAGCGAGGAATGAGATATGGGTAATACAGTAGGAGAAAAGAAAAAAGTAAAGCACTAGCCTCAAGCCTTTGCAGGATATTTTCGTATATTTGAATCGTTGAAGGCCGGCAGTAGGCTAATATACGTATTTAGGCAATTCTACCGAGACGTCAGCGCGCCTCATCACAAATCTATCCTGGTGCTGAAGATCTGGTTCGATTCTCACTTCGGTTGCGAGTACAATAAAGATGCCGATTGATTTTTGAGGTTACATGCTTTTAGAATATGTAAACTTTACTAACTGTTGTCTAAATTTTATTAAAAGTTTTATTATGGAACTCTAGTTTAGTGGTTCTCAAATGTTTCAGAGTTTTCAGGTCCGTAGCCCTCTTACATAGATTTTTAAACACCCAGGGCCCCCTGCTTAAAATGTTGTACCAAAATTCAAGTGAAGACCAAAAAAGGTCATCACTTTGAAACTGTCTCTGATTTTGTCATTTTTGTCCCAAAATTCAAATAAAGACCAAAAAAAAATAGGTCATCACTTTAAAACTTGTCTCTGATTTTTTCGATTTTCTCCCAAAATTTAATTGAAAACGAAAAATGTCATCACTTTGAAACCGTTTCTGATTTTTTAAATTTTCTCCAAAAATTCAATTAGAGACCAAAAAGAAAAAAGTCTGTCGTGATTCGTGTATGCCGAATGCGTGGTTGCGGCATGCTCGGCTTATGCTTTGTTTTATCGGTCGTGCCCCGCTTCTCATAATATTCATCGTGTGAAATTTTGTGTGAAGGCGTTTTTATGTCTTACGGTCGGTGATTTGTATATTCAGTCATGCTCACTATATATAGCAACGTGGCTGTACGATTTAGTAGACAGGTGACGAAATAATGCATAACGTAATAGCGCTATAATAAATTCACTAAAGTTTTTTTGATATAAGTTTTGGTTATACTGTGTTACGGTTAGTTTAAAATAAACTCCTAATCCTAACAGGTCATTAGTTCAAAACTGTCTCTGATTTTATCAAGTTTGTTTCAAAAGTAATAATAATAATAATAATAATAATAATTTTTTTTTGTTTTTTTAATAAAAAAAAAAAAAGAAGTTATTATTGAAGTCTTGTAAAGTAAATTAAAGTCCAAAATAAAGATTCTTCTCTTAGCCCCCGGGTAAAGCCCCAGGGCCTCTTTGAGAACCCTGATCTAGTTGACTACAATTTATCATAGTATGAGAAAAAATTATCAAAGCGGAGCAAAAAAAACACTAGCTAAAACAAAAAAAGTAGCTGAGGCAACCAGAAACTGTCTGCGATTGAGTTCGTGGCTAATTCAACTAGAAATATCCGAGCATAAGCATGGTTTAACAACAGCAAGGCAAGTAGCTTCGGTGAGTTGTGTTAGTGACGATGACAATTATACCACGCAGACGGTCATAGGACAAAAACTATTTCCATAAATTTTGTTCAAAAAAAGTTGTAGCAATTCTCCTGAAGCTTTACGGAGTCCTGATAATGATTCATCTGCAATCAGATTGCACAAATTAATAACGGATTTTATTCAGCAGAAAGAGCTTGACATAAAAAGCTGCCTCTGACAAGGATATGATGGCGTTGCAGTGATAAGCGGGAAGTACTTCGGCTTGCAAAAGAAAATCTATATGTGGCTTCACATACTTACTTCGTGCATTGTGCTTCGCACAATTTAATATTGGTGTTAAAAGTTATCATGGAAGCCGTGACTGACACCCATCAATTTTACGACACCATTGAGTGGGTACATAATTTTTTTAAACATAGCATTGTGCGGTGGCAAAAGCTTCAGAATGTCCATGATCGTTCTTTCTCAAATACTACATTAAAAGCAATAATTCAATTCGGTGGTCTGGCCGGTATGATGCTGTCTCTTCTTTGAAGGAAATTTTATGACGGTATGAAATGCTTGACTCACATAATACTTACCAGTACAAAGTCAAATGAAAGAGATGAAGAGCAGGTGAAAAACTTTGACCGATTGGAAAACTTTGACTAGTTGTCAAGTGCAAGAATTTGCAGGTTGTCAATATTCGTTCGAAAGCTGTGCAGTTTAAACCAACAGACTCAATTTCTGCTCAAAAACTTTTGCAAATTGCTGCTCAAGACATTGCTTAACTCGAAAGGAGTTTTAACACAATAAGTTGGGAGTAGGCTATCATCTATTGCAAAAGTTGCCCGCAGCTTTGTAATATTTCATGCCTCGAATTTCCTTGATAAAAACATTTTGTAATTTTGCTAATCAGCAAATAACTCAATTCAAAAGTCTCCCCGCGAAGCCGAGTTGTTGAAAAACAGAAACAAACAAAGTGATGCCGGCGTTGAAAAAAGTGGACCAAGTGAATTGTGGCCAAAAAAATCAGGGCCCCATGATGGATGTTTGCACTGGGGCCCTAATTGACGAAGTTACGGCCTTGTAAGTGGCCCTTTTATTTAGATTTTATCGAGTACTAACAGAGATTTTTCTGTGGTAGGCATAAAACGTTTAACTCTGGTTCGATACCGAAAACCAGTTATGCCTACCAATAAACGTAGAAACTAGCTTTAAAATATCTTAGTTGTGGCAATGATTTTAAACTAGCCATTCATCTTGACTGTAAGTGCCAGAGCTCAAACTGTCAAAAGTTTTGTTAAAAAGAAACAAAAAATTCTACTTAACATTCCCCAGGAATTGGATTCAAAGAAATAACCCGACTCTCAAGTAATATAAACAGCAGAGATCAAAGAAAAAATTTGCAGAACTTCAATTTTTGCTATATCTTACATTGTTTTTTGTATCAAATCTACTTCGGTTGCCATATTGCAATTAGCAGAGCTCAAACCAACCCAAGAATTTGTCGAAAAGAAACACTAATTTTTTGCTTAAAATTTTTATTCATCTTCGACTCAAGACTATGACTTCATCAAATTCCTATCGAAACGAGAAGGCTGAAGTATGCAAATGAGGTGGGAGCAGGGGTGCCGGAAAATTTTTGATCGGGAGAAAGCGGAAAAATTAGAAAAAGGGCACTATTTTGGTTGAAAAGGCACTCTTAACAAAAGCAGCTTTAAGCGTATTTGAGAAAATGTTTACAAAAAACTTAGTAAAGACGAAAAAAAGGTCTTTACCGCAAAATTTGGCCGCGTTGTTTTATTTACTTGACCCACAGCTTTTTTAATTAGCCATAGTATAGCCTTAGCGTAAAATGATTAAAAACTCCGGACGATGTAGATCCTTTTTTTCTTTTCGGTTTCTACTTCGCACTAAAAAGATTATCACCTTCAAAGCCTTTTTTTGGTCTTTACCAAGTTTTTTAGTCGAAATTCTCTCTAATATGCTAAAATTTACGTTTGTTAAGACTGTTCTTCAAACAAAAAAAATAAGAATTTTTGAGTTTTAGAGAGACAAAGTATTACCTTTTGTATTGTAATACCTACTTTTTTCGACTGCGGAGAATCTTTAGGAATAATATAGGAATATTGTCATTGCCAATCAACCATAGCAGCCGCATGCCCTCAGGCAGTGTCGGTTAAGTAATTTTACTTTCGCTCATAAGACTAGAAGAAAATCTGTGCAAGTCTGATCAGGAAGTTATTTGTCATCTTGTTGCACGACGTGGCAGTCGTGCCGGTTAGATGCCAAGCTGCTGTCGATAAATTCTACAAAGTTTAATGAGTTGCCTACAAGCAGACCAGGGTTAAGTGTCACATTTCTATTCATGGAGTTAAAGTAGATGCATCTTTTCAGTCATACTACATTCTTGTTTTAAAAATTTAGATTCTTTTTTAAACAGTAGTGTTAGACATCTTTTAAAATTGAGCTTTTTTTGCAGGTATTTGAATAAATAAGGAGTAATGAATGCCATTGTTCAAATAACCATTGTGGTTTTTCTTTTAATTTCGTTGACAAAAAGCGAAGGGTCGGTAAAGGTAAGAGGTTTTGCAGAGTATCTTAAAGTAACTTGTAAACAACAAAAGTCTGTAGTTTAGTCATGGAATTCTGTAAATAGATCGTTGTGGGAATTTTGGGGCTTTTTTGGTAACACCCACTCTCTCGTTTCTAATTTTCCCTGGTATTCCGATGTTTCTCTTCTGATCGCGCCTTGCATTTTATTTTCTTTCTCGCATCTATTGCACACTATTGTGCTTGACAGTAAGTTGTGAAGATAGATCCATTTTTATTTCGTCAAATTTTTTATACTTTTTCGAATTTATGGGGTTTTATACAGTCATTAACATAGGATATCAACATTTAACAGTTAGCCATCAACTCCATTTCGTAGACCCGGTTACTCACGCAACCACGAATCATGTTGAATCGATGTGGTCCAGGGCCAAACAAACAAACAAAATTGAATGCGGAACTCACCGCATGCTTTTGTCGACTTATTTAATTGAATTTATGTGGAGGCAAAAGTTTGGAGATGACCCATTTGAAAATCTTTGAAGGCATGTACGCGAAGTTTATCTTTTGCAATAAAATTGTTTTTAATAAAGTCAAAATATGTTGCTTTTTTTTTGTTTTTTTTGCCAAGCTCATTAAGTCTATTTGCTGTTAATTTGTTGTTTCAATTTAGCTGTCTAATTGATTCTTTCCTTGCCGCTTGCTTCAAAAAAATAAAATAACTGAAAATGATCGGAGCCATCAGCTTTGCTTTCGTGTAGAAATATAACAGAAAATTGTAACTGTCTCATATTAAACAAATCAAAGCAATCGGAGTTAGTAGTTAAAAAAAATTGGCGAAATAAAAGTGGATCTATAGCAACTCACAGTCAGGCACAATACCACAGACGCGAGAAAGATAATAAAATGGGAGACGCGATCAGAAAGAGAAACGTCGCGATACAAGAGAAAATCAGAAACGAGAGAAAGCTAAAAACGAATCAGTGGTTGTAATCAGAAAAGTGCCAAAATTTTGTGCAAACGACGCTACTGTACAAGTTTTAATAAAAATTTTGTTTCAGTCTTTGGAAGAAGCGATTAGCGTTGGTAAGTGTCTTTCTTTTTTATTACACAATAGCTCAATATTTGAACTGAGACAAATTTCGGGAAGCTGCCAACGAATTATTTCTGCAGTTTATAAAAGCTTTCATAATTTTAGCGAATTATAGATAGGCTACTTCAGCTTTTTTTGATATTGCTAAAAGTCTTGGCTGGCAATATTTCAATTCTAACAATAAAACTATTTTATGTTTATAACTTTATTTTGGTTATTTTTCAAGAAATACTTTTAAAGTAAACCAGTACTGTAAAGCATAAATTGTCAAAAAACTAAATAAACAAAAAAAACAAGAAAGTACAGCCTTCTACTGTTTTAACGCTCGCTGCCCTGTGTTGTCTTTGGTTTTATTTTTATTTTTCTGAGATCCATTTCATGTCACAGTTGCACAAGCCTGGCGATTCGATTGAACTTAAGATTTGCTGTGCTTTTGCAGTTGTTGCTGTAAGTGCTCATTTCTTTTCTTTTTATTATTTCTGTTACCTCGCAGAAAATGTCGGAAGCGCTATAGGCCTACTTAAGACAGGTCAGTGTGGACCAAGTTCTTCTCCCCTGTGGGCCACTTTTCAAAATTGTCAGAACTTGCACGCCGGAGTCGGTTTGAAAATATACGAAATATTTATTTTTTTGACAAGAAAGACCTTTTTCGGAACATTAAAAATGAAAAGCATTCAAGACTAAACAAAGATTAAAAAAGGTTTTCACTTGTCAAAAATGTAAAAACTTTAAAATTTCACTCTCGTTTTAGGCGATAGTCCACGTATTTGAACACTTTTAAATCTTGTTGATTGGCGGTACAAAACTTTAAGATAGCTTTAAAAAGCGTGTTCATTTTTGAAGACTTTTCATCTGATACTTATAAAAAGAAATCGTCAGAATGAACTGAGAGCGATCCATTGTGCATATATAGGAAAGGAAAAAAAGTCTGATTGGTTAAAACAAAAGCGACCAATCAAGAATAGAAAAGAAAACTAGAGTGCGTCTGATTGGTCGAGAAAGGCAACCAATCAGAAGCAAAAGAAAAAGAGCGCTGATGAACGAGTTTTAAACTGTAAAGAAATTCCATGTGTTGACATAGATTAGGTTGAAAATATTTGATAAAACTAGCTTCAAGAGCGGAAAAGTGGAAAGAAGTACGTCCCCGGGCAAAAACAGAGAATTTGGTGTCACTGTATTGGCTGGCACAGGAAGGATTTTCCAAAAAATGCTCTCCAATAACAGAGTCATAGGCGATAATTTGAGAGTTGCTGTTTGTCTTGCAGGGACGGGAAAGATTAGAGCTGTCTTAGGAAGGATGCATTTAAGCTGAATGTAATAATTTATCAAGAAGATCCGACAATTCAACCAGTCATCTCAAAATGGATCCAAGAAATGTCCAGCTTATCTTCATCTTCCATGGCTGGGAAATGTTTCAACCAAATTTGGAAAACAAAGTATTACAGCCATTCAGCGTTGCTACTTTTCTGTTAAAATACGTGTTGTTTTTACAATCAGGCCTCTTCTATCCGCAATCGAGAAGAATATATTACCTGTCCATTATCACAATAATGTTATTTATCAATTTGGTGTGCCACTGCGATAGTCTGTGCATAGGACGTACATTCTAAAAGTTGCAAGAACGCAATAAGAAACACGTTTCCAGGTCGATCAAAAACTATCGTCCTTCCTAAGATCTCTCTAATCTTTCCCGTCCCTGCAAGACAAACAGCAACTCTCAAATTATCGCCTATGACTCTGTTATTGGAGAGCATTTTTTGGAAAATCCTTCCTGTGCCAGCCAATACAGTGACACCAAATTCTCTGTTTTTGCCCGGGGACGTACTTCTTTCCACTTTTCCGCTCTTGAAGCTAGTTTTATCAAATATTTTCAACCTAATCTATGTCAACACATGGAATTTCTTTACAGTTTAAAACTCGTTCATCAGCGCTCTTTTTCTTTTGCTTCTGATTGGTTGCCTTTCTCGACCAATCAGACGCACTCTAGTTTTCTTTTCTATTCTTGATTGGTCGCTTTTGTTTTAACCAATCAGACTTTTTTTCCTTTCCTATATATGCACGATGGATCGCTCTCAGTTCATTCTGACAATTCTTTCCAATGAGTGTCAGATGAAAAGACTTTAAGGAATGAACACGCTTTTTAAAGGTAACTTTTATATCAATTCAGACCCAAAGTCCATTATCCCCTGTTGCAAAAGGTTGCCGCTGTCCCTAATCGACAAGATTCGAAATGTGTAGAATTGTTTAGCGGGCCGCATAAAATAAGTTGCGAACCACATATCGCTTCAAGTGACCACCATTATCCTGCATCAAGCTTTTAAGTCGACACGCTTTGGAAATTACCAAAATATTGCGGTCGGGTTGAAATTTCTTATTTGTTTTTTTCGGTTTTTATTTTTATTTAGTAATATGACTAAAATTTAGAGCTGCTTGAAAAGACCTCGAAAAAGAGGAAAGTGCTGTAAAATGTCTTTCTCAACGAGTAGATTTTGAACCAAAACCGTTTCGATCACGTGACAGCGCTCCTACCCACTCGGCCACGCCGCCAACGGTTGCCAACGCAATAAAGAAAATAATAAACTCCCACTAGTGGTCAGCTTTTTGTTCCTTCCAGCTAACAAAAAATTTTTTGATAAAATAACCTGTCGTTTATTGTGAAAGTTAACCAGAGTTTGATTATTTTCTAGCGACCGGGGGCGACTTTGGTGAAATATTTGAAGGTAAAGGCGGCTCTGCAACTGAACTTTTGAATTTATTTCATGAAAAGACAAACATAGATCAAGAATATATGAACAAAATTTTTCTTGAAGCTGCAAAAGTTAGCAAATTAGAAGGTGAGAAAGACATATAGTGAGTCAAAATGTGTTTAGCAATTTTTAAAAAAATTAAAATCGTTAGGCCTACGATTTAAAAAGCGTAAATTTTCTTATACGAGGTTTAGTATTCGTAAGTTTGTTTTGATATTTTTTTGATTTTTTTTTTTGGAAACTTGAAATCATAATTTTGGTATAACGAAACTTTTACTACTCCATGGTTTTGATCATTAAATGAAATAATTTTTAAAGTTTGAAATTCCTGATATTTACTTTTCCATAGCATTTTAGGGAATTAAATATCAATTCGTTTTGTATAATATACATTTTTGAATAAAATATTGTATCAAAATACTTATAGCGCTGGCTAATAGCCTAAATATATTAAATAGATTTTTCTTTGTTAAAAAGATCAGTGCTTGAATATTAAGCAACCAAGCATATTGTTTTATACCAAGAACATTGTCACGTCAGCACGATAAATTATAGTGCCACAGTTTGGTTTTGAAGGTAAACACTTTATTAATATGTGGTTCCACTTAATCATTTTTTATTTGAGCTAATAACCGACAAATGACAACCCAAACTGCTGTACCCAAGACAGAGAAGCGCTGAAGAACTTGCTATCTTATCGAGTCAAGTAATTATGCTCAAGAACCACATTTTCTAAAAAAAACTAGGGGTTATTTGCACAAATAACTTCTTATTTACAAGCTGCATCAAATCGAATGAATTAACTACTGATACAGAAGACATAAAGTGACAACTGGATTACGAGTTTAAGATAGTTTTAAAATGACTGGCATTTCAACCTGTGTCTGCAATAAAAAATAAACTAGACCTATTTCAAGAGTTATTTTTACAACGGAAGAATTTTAATTATGATAGGTAAGTAATTACTGCCAATTAAGGTATATCGTTTGTCCATACCATATTATCATTGGGCTTCATAAATTTCTTGCCGGTGTTTTTCTCAAAAATTTCTTCAAAAAATCGTCCATAGCTTATTTATGGCAAACAGCAGCTTTGCTTGAGCCGTAATTTGAATGCTTTGCTTCACATGAACTTGCAAATGATCTCAAAGAACCAACCAGCTTCTCAACTAC
Source organism: Diplosoma virens (assembly GCA_963680785.1). Lineage (NCBI taxonomy): Eukaryota > Metazoa > Chordata > Ascidiacea > Aplousobranchia > Didemnidae > Diplosoma > Diplosoma virens. The sequence continues at coordinate 38,561,227 of OY796890.1, read as the reverse complement.
AAAACTATGCACCTAGGTTGGCCTTTATTTCAGAGAATACCTTTAATTGCTTAGTTAGTTTTCTCAAAATGACAAATACTCATTTATAGATTAATCTTAGTGTATCATAGAAACATAGAAATTCTGAATGTTTATTGGCAATTTAGTTTTTTCATCTTTTATTTCAAATCGAGAGAGTCAAAGTCATCCTTCAGGGAGGATGAAGCAGAATAAGCGCAACATAAAGATTAACTTTGTTGTATATCTTCAGTATTGTTGCAATGGTGCTTTGCATTTCCCGTTTCAATTTACAAATTCAAATACAAAACTGTCACCACTCATACTCTAAATTTTCTCCAAGTGTCAGCAAACGTCAAGTTTTTAAGAATTCAAAATTTTGATCCCTGTTCGTCATTTTACTAAAAAACAATGTTGAGCCTTACAATTTTTTTATATAACAATTCAAAACTTCAATGGTGCATCTGCTGGTTGCAACTGCATCGCAGATAATGCAGTTTATTATTTCCTGTTTTTTTATTTACTATCTTCTCGTTAGATTAGTTTTCTCTATTCAGCAGGCCAATGGTTTGCAGACCATGGTTCTATTAGCACTGATAAATTTATGCAACCGCGCAAGTACTATTTTCACTCAATCCTACAATAACTTTTGATGCTAAACTAAATCGATTGTCTGATATTGAATTAGTTTTTTCTGTTTCTTGGGTCCACTTAAAGCCTTTTCAGACTAAACTAGACAAAAACTATTTGCAAATCTGAAGATCTTTAAAGATTCATCAACAACTTCAAGTAATTACCTGCAAATAATCGAAAATTACCTTTCTGTATTTAATTGGTGTTTCTGATTTTAATCCAGATATGTGTCTAATTTTTCTACGAGAACATTATTAGTACAGTTGGCTCCGCTTAACTGGATCACTTTGGGCCGAGGGCTTTTGATCCAGTTAGCCAAATGATCCAGTTAGCCGAAAAGATACAGAACTGTATTTAAAAAAGGTCAAGTTTTTTTTAGTCAACAAAGAAACCCAAGTAAAAAAAAATAATGAAATGAGAATCAATAATCAACAATACAATTGTATTTATTAATCAAAATAATGTACAGTACTTTATTAGTTCTTCTGAAAAAACGTAATATAGTCGTCTGTTTCAAATCAGCTGTAAGTACTTGACTGAATGCTTTTTCCAACTTTGCCAACAGATTGTCATGGTCTGCGAAACCTCGTCCCAGCAGACCCAGTTTGAGAGCATTGAAAGCGTTACGGGTCTCTGTAACCGTTACTGAGTAGCGCGTGGCGTGTTTGAGCACGTGATCAGTGATTGAGCCACGTGTCATGTGAAATGTGGAAACACGTGCCGTGAGAAATGTGGAATTTTACTGTGAGTTTTCATGCAAAAGTGATCCAGTTACACGAAAAATTGATCCAGTGATCCAGAAAAGCGGCGTACTTTTACGTTAAAATACTTATGTAATTTGGGACTCAGAAAAATGATTCAGATAACCGAATGATCCAGTTATCCGTGAGCCAGTTAAGCGGAGCCAACTCTACTATTATTATCACAAAAATCCTCATTTATTCAAAACTTAAATCCTGTTTGAAATGATGCAGGTTTAGCCCTAAATTAAATCTTTTTGATTAACTCTCTTCAAGAATGTTGCGATCATAATATTTCTGCCGCCATCATCTCAATGCAAAATGTGATGAGTCACTACATTACATATAGTTATTCTCGATTTATTGATTATACTACTGGTGCATAAAAATTGATTTCTTGTTACAGATTTAGACAATATTCATTTGGATATATATCAGGCTGTTGATCTTGCAAACGCCGTTATCAAGCATTTTCAGTAAGTAAACAAATTTTGAATAAAAAAATCTAATAGCAATTAAAATAAATTCGACCTACTAAAACTGATAAAACAAAACACTTCAAATCGCAATTTTCGCAATGTAAAATTACGGCCCGAATGTTGTAAAATATGACGGTAATTTTGACTGTTGATTAGTGCGAGAAGACGATCCACAACAATAAAAGAGATTTCCAGCACGATTGAAAAAATTAATTAATTACAATTGCAAGTGCAATTACCCCTTGTAAAGTTTTATTTACAATTACAATTATTAATATTTGCTTGTTTATTATCATATTATAATTTTACAGTTATATAATTTTTACAATTGTAGAAATAATAATACATGTATAAGTTCAATCACAATTAAATTTTTCCAACCCTTGTTCCCAAAAAAGTAGGGCATTACTTTCCTATTCTAAAATAGCAGTTAAAGCTTTTCCTGTGCAATTTTAAAGATTACTCCAAGTTTTTTTTTACTTTGCCAGTTAACAATTTTTTTTTACATTGTAACCTCATATTAAGAAATACTTTTGAAATGTTCAAACATTAAAAAATAACCTCATTTTTTTGTTGTAAAGACGTTATTTGACAACCTGATTTAGCTAATGTACGAAAAAAGCAAACTAATCAGTTAATAATTTCAAAGGTTTTATTGAATAAGCTCTCTATCTTTCATCTACCAATATTTTTTATCATTTGTTTTCAGAGCTAATCCGATGGCGGGCCGGAAAGATGAATTATGAAAGAATAGAATCCGACTTCCGGCATAAGCAGAGATTTTTGTATTCCCTTCATTGTAGTTGATATTTTTAGACAAGTGACAGTACCGAAACATAAAAAAATTATTAAATATTTCAAAAATCCAGTTGTGTGTTTATGAAAAGGCCTTTGTGAAAAAAATTACCGCAAAATAATTTCATTCGTAAAATGCAATTAGAACAGTGGTTTTCTACTGCAAATTGCAGTTTTGGTTACCTAACACTATTAACGATTCCCATCTTCAAAAGTTTTTTATTTAGGCGATCGTAGGCTCGATAACGCATTTGTAACCGCGCATAAGCAAAAGCAATTTTTAAATTCAATCTGTTTTGTTAAACAAAAATTCATTGATAAAATTGAACACCCACAACGCAACACGTTGATATGACTGCTCCCGCATCTTGGCTAGAAGTTTCTTCATATACAGTATAATGCTGTTGTTGCCTGTGCACACCATGAATCTGGCTCTAATAAATTATTGTTCTTTATTCCCAGCATGCAAAGAATCCAGATGTCTGACACAGATTTTGATAAAAAAGGCTTCAAAAGTCTTGCTATTTTGGATTACAAAAAAGTAGTAGTTAACCAATATGTAAACAAAGTCTTCTCTCTTAAGACATTTTTTCTAGTTGTGTCATTTTATCGCTTTATTAGTCTAACTTTTCTTATTTTTTATTTTATTTCTTTATTTATTCCCCTGACTCGCATTATACATACATAGGGCAAGTACTCGTAATTACCCCGACCTATTTCCGGAGATGCCAAGATATTGCTGTGCGGTTAAATTTTTTGTTTTGGTTCTTTAGTTTTATGGAGATATGATTGAAAGTTAGAATGCTTGGCAAGACCGCCAAGCAATGGAAAGCATCTTTAAGATTCTTTCCCAAGGACATAATAGAATGGCGCGAGTAGGTTTTAAACCAGTAATTTTCAACCTTTTTTACACCGCATTTTGTAACCCAATGTAACTTAACGATCAAATTCATCTTGTAAATAAAACTCATTAATTACATTTGATACCCACAAAACAACATTGTGTTGCATCTTATTTTGGCGGACTCTTGCTGACAGAACAACCATAGATCTTGCTCTTCAATTCGTTTATTCCTGACTTGGTTCTTTCTTCTGAGCAATGCAGAGAAATCAGTCTCAGGCAGCCATGTTGACGCAAAAAGCATCAAAATTCAAATGGTTGCGCTTACAACTCTGAATAACGGAAAAGCAGTGACTGGCCGATATGCAAAAAAGTTTTTGTATCCATAGTTGAATCATTTTATCGAATTATAGAATTATCTTTGTTGATCATGCTGATAAAGGTCTGTATCGTGCTCTTCATCATTACAAAGCTTCTATCTACTCAGCTTCACTGTCGGCATTCATACTATAGTATGCTTCATAAACTTTTTTGTTTTTGCATACCCCTACGAATGGGTTTTGTATTTCATTTACCCACAACACAATTCAATCAAAAAATAGGTCTTTTTGATTTTTAAGCAATGGTGCGACTTTTTTTTTTCGGTTTTCACTTGACGCTGTTACTGAAAACAGTTTCAAAACAACTGGTTTACAACTCGAAAGTTTTGGTGCTTTCTTACTTTGAATAGTTAGCCTTGCTTAGTTTTTGGTTAGTTCAGATGGTTCTCTGTTTTTGCTTGTTCAACCCTCGTTCACCACTCTTTATTGGTTTACCTTTATAAAAAATCTTACCCGACTAAGAAACGCTGAACTAAGGTTTTAAATGCTAAGCTAACAAGTCTTCAGTTCCGTTCTGTTTTTTTTTTTATTTCTGCTCCGCCACAGTAAAAGTACAACTATAATTATTTTCTAACAAACACAATTAAGGCTTCGGATAAGAAAAAGGAAGAAGCAACAAAGTTTGGAAAGAACCGTATGAATTATATATGGAAGTTGTATTAGAGGAAGCAAAGTTGTTTTATCACCATAATATTATTAGAGGAAGCAAGGTTGTTTTATTGTATAATTTTATTTTATAAAAAGACTTGTAAAAAAACAAAAACAAAACAAAAATTTTTACGTGAATTATATTCGTGTAGGCAGGCTTGCTCTATTGATGACAAACGTGATTAACGTGGTTTATAGGTTCAACTCCACGTTTCATTGTTTTCGTATCTTGAAAAACACGTTTTGCAACATTACTGTATTCTCCGCTTGGCGGCGTTACCAAGCAGCTATATAAAAAACAAATAAAAAAAGAATTAAATAAACCAAAATATTTCGCATATTTCGAAAGTAGACTGGATTGATTGCTTGACCGAGGCATTAAGTTTTACGCCTTATTTATTTCATCTCTATATTTATCCTCCTGACTCGCAGGAAAGCTACGGAGGCGCTAATACATAGGGTAAGCAATTACCCCGACCTGCTTCCGGAGATACCAAGATATTGCTGTCCGCTTGTAATTTAATAGAGATATGACTTTAATTTAGAACTGCTTGCCAGGACCACCAAGCAGGGTAATATGCCGCAAAGCGTCTTTACCAAGGACACAACAAAATGGCACGAGTGGGTTTTGAACCGAGACCGTGTTGATCACGAGTCCGGCGCTTTAACCACTCGACCACGCTGCCTTCAACCTAGGCCTGCGAGTCAGGAGGGTAAGAAGATATGTTGTTGATGATGATAAGGATAATGATACTAACTAAGGTTTTGCTGTAAACCTAACATACACAAGGAGAAATAATGACATAAAAAGAAGCCAATTATCTATGTATATTATATAATAGGTCAATTTTATCACTCCTTTCCCTTATTACGCTTTTTAACTTTTGCACAAGCACTTCAACGTACCGTATGTAAATGAGAAATTTTTAAAAATTATTCTATGTCATTCACTTTTAATAGCTGAGAACTTCCTGGGTTTAGTTAACTGTAGTAATTTGTGGCCTAGGACCTAATTTGTGTTTACAGTATATTTTTTATTTCTTGTTCTTGCTTGTACATACTCAGCAATTTTGCTGCGTATTTCGAATTTTGTTTCCCACCCACTCAAAAAGAAGTGCTGAATCTATTCTGTATAATAACGCAACAAAATCCTTTTTATTTAATTGTAATGTTCATACTGTAATTATCGACTAAACAAGTTTATAGTAAGATTTTTGTCAAGTAATCCTGTTATTGTTGCCATAAGTCAAATATCGATTAATAATTTTGAGTAAACTTTAAAAATAATAAATACAAATATTGTTTTTTTCAAAAGTTATGTTTTTTATATTGTTGATCAAAAACTCTCGCGACCCCCAGAAAAAAGCCAAACGACCCACACAGGGGTCGCGGCCCCAGTTTGAAAGCCACTGTTTTAAACCGAGACCATCTCGATCACAGTCACGGCACTCTAACCACTCGACCACACGGCCGGTTCGTGAGTATGGAATTACTTCCATTGAACATGGTGATATGATCCGCGATCGCGCTCTTCATCAATATGACGCTCTCACCCACTCAGCCACACCACCGACATTCAAACTAAAGCCCAAGGTTTGATTACTAAGTTAGCAAATGGATTGCGTTCGTGAAGGCAGGAGAGCTTTATTGATGGCAAAGATGATTATATTTGTTTTGTTACGGATGCGGTCAATGGCTTCAACTCCAAGTCTCGTATTATTTTGTTGTGCCTTGGCAAAAACCGTTTACGGCAGCATTATTTTATGTTTGGCTGCCTTAGCAAGCAGCTCTAAATTTCAGTCATATCATTGCACAAAAACTAAAAAAAACAAAAAATTGTAACCGGTAAGCTATATCTTGGAATCACCAAAGATATGATAATAATAATTCTAACTAAGGTGTAGTTACAAACAAAGCGAACATGTACAAGATGGAGTAGGCATTTTACAAAAGACTAACCACATATGATGTTATTCCCTTGATACACTATTATAATTTGCACAAACTCCTCCCTCTCATTACAGTAAGCTAAATTTTTTTATTTGGAGCATAGCTTTTCTCTAAAACTGAGGTCATTATTTCATTCCCCACTATTCACCATTATCCACACTAAAGAGATAAAATGAAGTGAAAAACTAGTCTAGTGTCTGACTTTTAACAAAGGGAAAGAGTCCAAGCTGGCTAATAGCCAGTTCTTTCAACCTTTTTTGCATCAATCAGTTAATCTGTAGCACCACGAAGACACATTTGACCTAACAAACATTTCTACATCATCCAACCACGCCTTCATAACTTTGTTACATAAAACTTCTCTTAAAATAAATTGCATCTCACTTACTTATGATTTCCTACAAACACCCTGTGTTTCTTCAGTAGGTTGCCTACGTAGGAACTGTTTTGCGGTAAAGCATAATTTTTTCAATCCCTGTTCTTGGCTGTTGGTATTCAAACAAATTTAATGCTTTTTTCAACATTTGTTTCCCACACCTTTCAGTAAATTGTTTTCTGTATAATGAGCTATTACATCTAATTGTAGTCTTTATAATTGCCCTCGAAAACAAGTTTAAAGTAGGGTTTTTGTCACGTAATCCTGTTATTACGGACATAAATCAAATATCTATTAATAATTTGAAGTAAATTTCAAAATAATAATTATAAATATTATATTTTTCTTGAAAATTCTATATTTAATTATTTATCAAAATGTCTCGCAATTCCGGAAAAGAGCGGAACGATCTCTGGTTGAAAACCACTGAACTAAAAACATTCCAAGACATTATCAATTAAAAATGAGCGTGTTTATATTTTTTTTGTATTAGATAGAAATTTACAAAATTCATTTTATACCCAACTAGAAGACAGAGTTTTTTTATCGTAATTTCGACATCGTGGCCAAGTCCCGCCTATAGTATGACGTCGTTTTGGTTACTCCAGAGATCCAAAAGTTGCTGGTTCATGTCCTAATGCATGCTTTCTCATGCTGCTTTGTTCTTGAGAAAAAAAACTTTTCGTCACCCTCACCTGCTTGGTTGCTTTAAAAATGTTTTAATAAGTCGTATTCGTATCTATAAATAAAGATCTAATACAAAATGTTAACCAGACAGCATCGTCCTTCGAGCAGTCACTTGAAGGTTATTTTAAGTATAACACATTGTCTTTTATTATTGGGTGAAATCATGATGTGAAGTTATTAAATAAAAAAAAGCACTAAACAGTTAAATTAATGAAAAATTGTAATTTTTAAAAACTAGAGTGGCGCCTACGAAATTATAAATGGCGTGCCTGGTTAACAATTGGATTTCGGCTACAATTTTTGCTTCGTTAAATCTTGCAACAAAGTATTTTTAGGGGTTTTGCTAACGATTTTTAGAAAGTTCGAATTGCATTGTGGAGTTAGCTTTAACCATAGAAGAAAAAATTACAACGGCTGCCAAACAATTTTGATTGAATTGCGATTATGGCTAAAATTTTGATACCATAAGTGTTTCATTGTTAACTTTATTTCATCACAAAGCACTCGTCTTCTTTTATTTGGTGATTGGAAAAAGTTGTAAAACCAATGACAAAATTTCGGATAAAAAATTATTGTTTAAACCTCCTACAAATCGTATTTTGGTTGACAAATAGAGTTTGTTTTGTTCTTTCACGTCTTTTATCCACCAAAGCATCAAAAACTTACTTTAAAAAAAATCAATTGTGTTCAAGTATGTGAGATAACAATATTTTCAAAGTATTCTTTAACAAAGCGATATAGTATGATCGCTATGATTGATTATTTAGTATAAGAACGAAAATCTGTTTAGAGGAAGAATGATTTTAATAGAGCCCAAAGAAACTCCAAGGCCTTCACTAAATTTCTTTTCTAAGAAATTGAAAACTACAATAAAATTTTAGTTTTTGTTTCAAATTAAATTCAAGACAGAAAAATTAATTCAAAGGCAACTAATCCGTGCAACTAAAAAACGAATAGGCACTGGTTAAATATGCAGTCTACCTGGTGTATGCGGTCTAACATCTGGTTGAGTATGTAGTCTAGGGTTAGGGTTAGGGTTAAAATTGTATTCTAAACTAGGCAATAGCTTTAAATTTATCAGATCTGATAAATGGTAGACCGCATATTTAACAAAAAGTGTGTTTGTAGACTGCATATTTAACCAGTATCAAACTGTCTGTAGAAACATTCAAATTTTATTAATAGGCCAAATACGCCTCAAGCGTAAAACCTCAACCGTAAAACCAAATACGCAAATTCAATAAAAACATAAAGAAGATGCGGTTTTGAATCAAGTTCTGTCACCAAACTTGAAACCAAAATATATATTAGTAGATTCCCCAACATTAAGTAAATATAAAGCATTAGGATGACATTATGTTCCGTGAGATGGCAGTCTTGCGTCCTGGTACATCATGCATCAATATACCTGTATTGCTTGTATTTTGACCAAAACAAAGTCGTAGTTTCTGAAGGTTCAAAAGGTAAGATAATAAGGTTTTTGGTATAGGAAATTGACCAGTGAGTCTGGCGACTAAATAAATGATAATAATGATGAGTTATTTGCGATGTACTTATTATAATGCAAAAGTTTAAAACCTTGTCTTTTAGCAAATAAAAGACGATGTAAAACAACGCTAAATCTTTAAATTAACATTAGATTTACCAAGGTGTCGAAATCGATACTAATTTTTAAAAAAGTTGCTTATCATCATCAATTTTAGTTATCTGGCGTTCATGTATCGTGACTTTTCCCAAAATTAAATTTTTTTCATGCTACAGATTCTTGTATTTAAAAAATTTTTTGAAGAGGAATTGCGATCATGATAAAAACACAACCCAACTTTTTACCAAAGTGTCAATTTTGACACCAACATTAATTCTAGTGATTTTTGAAAGATTCTGTTAAACTTATTCAAGGCAAACTGTTGTTTAATTAGCAGTGATCGCCTTGGAAAAAGGGGGGCCTGGTGCAAGAAAAATAGGGGGCCAGTTTTAAGTATATCAACTTTTTTCCTCTCAAAAATACAGTAATCTTTTAGGAAAAAAAGTTATCACTTTTAATCAATGTCCAAAATCTTCATTTTCATCCCAAAAATATAGTGATCTCTAAAAAACAGCTCATCACTTTCAATCAAGTACGTTATATTTATTTTTTTTATTTTATTTTATCTCTATATTTATCCTTCTGACTCGCAAGAAAGCGACGGAAGCGCTAATACATAGGGTAGGCAATTACTCCGACCTGCTTCCGGAGATACCAAGATATTGCTGTCCGCTTGTAATTCAATAGAGATATGATTGTAATTTAGAACTGCTTGCCAGGACCACCAAGCAGGGGAATATGCCGTAAAGCGTCTTTCCCAAGGACACAACAGAATGGCGCGAGTGGGTTTTGAACCGAGACGGTGTTGGTCATGAGCCCGGCGCTTTAACCACTCGACACGCTGCCGACTTACGTCCTAAAGTAAAGTGCAGACAGATGGACCACAGTCATGGTGCTGTTATAGAGAAATACAGTAATATTTGGTTTAGATGGGGCCACTTTTTGACGTTTTTTAGAGGAGGCTAGTGCGGCCGCTCCGTTTGCTCCGCATTAAAACCATCACTGTTTATTAAAGTTGTACCAGAAAAGTCCTATACTAACAAAAATTTATGTCTATGATTATCTTTAACAAAAACAAACGAATGACAAATATTCTCTCGTAATCCAACGTGGTAGCCTAATCTGTTTGTAGTTACAATAGAATTACTAGGTTGGGAAAGAGCAATAGTTATGTGGCCACGGTAAGGTTAAGAAAATGTCTATATTTGTAAAACTTATCATCTTTTGTCCTAAAAAACTAAATATAAAAAGAGAAGTAGGCTATACTATTACAAATCTCGCAGCGATGGAGAAAGCTATGTAGTTACAGCCGAAATGGTTATAACATGTAGGCTACAATAGTTTGTATTTATGAGCTATGACAGAGCAGGTCTATTGAAATTTACTACATTAGTGCCAACCCGCTAACAGCAGTGTGACCTTAGGCCAAAATTTATACATAGTGTGCAGTAGCTGATTACAGTGTAGTGCGTGTAAAGTGTAAAAAGTGCCAGATGCTTCATTTGTAAATTATGTTTTTGGATTACTATGTTATTAGACTATGTTTGTTTTTGGATTGCTATGGTTTTGGACAAAAAATTGACAAAACTGGGACAGATTCAAAGAGAAAACCTTTTTTTAAAGATTGCTATGTTTTTGGAACAAAAAATTGACAAAATTGAGACAGATTCAAAGTTGAAATTTTCCCTTTTATTATTCGATCAAATGTCGTTTCGATCAACTGTCGGGTCACGGCATCTAAGTACCATTAGGTCGTCACACGCAAATGTTTTAGAAAATATGTTGTTTAATAATCGAAATCAGGCCCGATATTGTCTAAATTTTAGTTTTTAGAAACAATATTTCAAAATATTTTAAAATATTGTTTCTTTAAAATACTCAAGTATACTTTCCTTTTAAAATATTTTATGTTTAAAATCAAAGAGATGATAAAAAAAGTCATCACATAAGTTCGATGGGGAACCCCGGATTATTTTCTTGTTTTTTTAAATGCAAGTGAAGACCGAAAAAGCTCAGAAAAAAAATGTTCACCAAAAATCGGATGGCAAATCCAGGTTCACTGTGCCCCCCTAAGTTGCGCCCCCAAGCTGAAATGCATGATTACGCCCTTGATCAAAATCATATTTCTAAGTAACAATAACAACATAACTTGAAGAAAAAAACTAAATAATTGCACATTTATCAAATTTTTCTACGTAAAACTATAAAAGTGTCAAAATGGGCACCACGGCAAAAGTAGGTGGACAAAAAGCCGGTAAAGCCAGTGTCGACATATAAGCAGGATAATTAACAATATAATAATATTCATAAGACACGAAGTAGCCTGCTTCAAGTAAGTTCTTGAATTTTTACAGTTTAGTTATTTGATTCAAGAAAAAACCCGCAATCAGCAGTAGGCCTACTATCAGCAAATTAGCACTGGTTCAAAGCAGGGCCGTAGATATGCATTTTAGCTTAGGAGGCTCAAGCTCAACTTAGGGGGAAATATTGTAAACTGAGATAAATTTTAATTGGGCTTGGGGACAATGCCTCTAACTATGCGCCCCTAACTAATTACCGGTCTGGTTCAAAGGAGCCTGTTCTTATCTAGACGAATAGCTTGACTGATTGCTAAAAAATTTAACAATAATAATTTTGTAGTATAGATATTATTTCATTTCAAATTATTTGTCTAGGTATAAGTGTTTTGCGAGAGCGCCGCGCGGAACAGGACGATGTATCGATTCGTTACCATGAAAATGAAAGTAAGATTAAATAACATAAATTTAAAAAATTTATTGCTTCCAAACATTCTTGTTTTTTAAACACATTAACAGAACTTTTAATAAAATATTATTAAATTCAACAATAAACATAAAACTACAGTATTGAAAATTTCAGCGATAAGTTATCTCCAAATCCATAAGATATTTGCAAACTAACAGAACGCTGAGATAAACATTGATTTTCCCGTAGTTGATAAACTCAGTTGATTAATAAACTCAGCTTTATCATCAAACAAGAAAATACCAAAACAAGAAAAAAATACAAAATAGAAAATTAGCTCAGTTAAAAAAAAGATTAAATAAACTGATTTTTCTCCACTGTTAGACAACATATAAATAAATAAATTTTAAAACTAATAAGAATCTTTGTCTCGCTAGCTGAGTGCTGACAGCCAATCTTCACAAAGTAATCGTAAACTATGAATTTTTTCAGATACGGTAAGTATAAAGGCCGCGCTTTTGTGCTTCTGAGTTAAGTCAGATTAAATAATGACCTTGTGCATTCACTGTCAAAATTTAAACGCATATTACAACCTGATTGCAGTAAATTGAAAGAAAATCATGAACAAAGTTATCGTGGCTCGTTTTTTTGACGGTTAAAAACCAAAGAGAGCTTGAGCATTTATAAAAACTGCATAAAAACAAACTAAAAAGATTTTTTTGTTGAAGAATTAGGACGTATCAAATTTTTTACGCTAATTTGTCAGTAGTATTTTGGCAGAAGCAAATATAGATTTTTAAAGAATCAAATATTTCAAAAAAATTTTTTTATCTTTATGAAAAATTCGGGTCCCTATAGATATTCTATAAAGCTAATTTTGGTTGAAAATTCAGAACTTTTGTTCTGCAAGTCTGTTTAGATATGATTTGAAGCAGCAAGCATTCACACTGTATTGTAGTAATGGAAAGTTCTAGTATTGTTTCGATACAGAGATTTTGTACTGTGCATGTGCAGTACACTTTAAAAAGAATGCATAGCAATTTAAAGTCCGGGAGAAAGTGCTTATACTGCATTAGATCTTTGCTTAATTAAAAACCACTTTGAGGCTGTTTACGTAAATTTAACAAAAAGGTAAGTTTCATTATCATAGACATGTGGACGTTGCGACAAGAAACTTTTAAGTAAAGACATAAAGCCGATTTATTTCTAGTACATCACTATGTCAACTATTTGCCCTGTCTAACTTTGCATGACAACTACAAAGACTTCAGACTTAGATCAAATTGTCAGATAACGAGTTTAACGCCACGAAGCAATACTCTTAAATGTGAGATTGTGAGTGTGAAGAACTGATTTTTTTGCATTTGTTGGGTCGGACGATCTTATCTGTTAGTGCTTGCAGTTTTGTTTATCTGGCGTTCTGATTGATCAATCGGAACACGCCTCTTTAGCACGTGACCTTATCACGGACCAATAAACAACTTCATAATCACTTGAAGAATTGAAATTGAAGATGGCAGATATAACGTCAGCAATCGCTCGCCGCATTCACCGAAAATTTGTTATTAGGGCTCGTTTTCACTACGAGCGTGGAATGGAGTATTCTTTGTTTGTTTTATTGATTTTTTAGCTTCGCTTAGCGCTCGCTTAGATTTTAAGTGCAGAAAGATCAATAAAAGAAAGAAAGAATGCTTCATTCCACGGTCGTTGTGGAAGCTTTTAAAATAAGAAAAAAAATTTCTTTTGTATTGCGTTTCATTTGTCTGGTTATTTTTATGTATGGCGTCATTGAGAAGGATAAGTCGGCAGCGTGGTTGAGCGGTAAAGAGCGTTGTTATCGACACGGCCTCGGTTCAAAACTTACACGTGCCATTCCGTTGTATTCTTGGAAAGACATTTTACCGCATTTTCCTCTGCTTGGAGGTTTTGGCAAGGAATTCGAAATTTCAATCACACCTCTATTAAAAACCACAATAAAAAATTTTAACCCGAAAGCAATATCTTGACATCTCTGGAAGCAGGTCGAGATAATTGCTTGCCGTATGTATGGCTCCTTCGACGCTTTTCGGCGATTTTTTAAAATAATTATGGAGATAAAGTGAATAAAAATTGTTTTATGTTTTGCAATACGATTTTTGGCGGTGAAACTCAGTTGGTTGGATGCTTGCCAAGATAAAAAGGTTGTCCATTGGTGTGGAACGAAGGCATCCGGTCAGTATGCGCAAGGCATTGTTAATGGGCTTGTCAATAAGGCGAGTACGGGCACTGTGACACCCAACAAACGCACAATACTCAGCCGTGGAATGGACCTGGGCAAGGTTGGCTGTACAGAGTGTTGTAGCTTCCTCAACTTAGCTTGATCCAGCTAATTGCCTTAAAAGCCCAACGCAAGATATGTGGGTTCAGCACAAAACGGTAGAACCTGTTCGTTGACAAAGATGTTAAGCTCACGTCGTGCCTACTTACTGTTACGATGGAAGACTGCCGAGTCTTCTCGTACTGAGCTTGAGCTTCCGTTTGTAAAGTTAGGAAAATAGGGTTGCCATATTTTGAGTAAGAGTCATCGCTAACGCCTGCCAGTTGCTTGCATAGTGCAAAATGGCAAGGTCATCAGCATTAGCAAATTTTCCACCAACCGGCGGGTCGTATATTAAACAAGAGAGGAGCCAGAACTAATCCATTGTTGTGGGACGCCATTCTTAAGGCGCCGTAACCTGCTTTGCTTTCCAGCACCGATGGTGAGGGTAAAACTTCAATTACGAACAAGTTCCATAATCAATGAGACCATGTGTCTGTCCGGAAAAAGATGGAGCAGCTTGCAGATGAGGTCGCAGTGCCATACAGTATAGCAGGCTGCTGTGAGATCGACAAACAGAGCGCTAGCCTTCGTTTGGGCGGAAAAACTATCTCAAAAGCGCTCAAGAGCCAGACAACTCCTGTTTGAAAGGCTCCTGTATCCACTTGGTGGACAGCTGCGGTAACTTAAACCAAGACCCCCATTTGTTCATGCTGCATTGGAACTGCTGAACGATCCCGTCCGTCCATTTAAGCACCAGTGTAGCACGATGGGCGGAATATATATACGTAAATGGAGCATGGAGTGGTGAGAAAACACCTCTAGATTCCATACATTTATCAAGGATGTTAGCCCAACGCCACCGGGAATTAACTTTCCCAGACCTGTGTGGGTCAAGTTTAACCGCTCCCGAACCGTCGTTGGTCTATTCCTCTCAGAAACACACAAATGGGGTACGGCTTCTAAAGCGGCCTGTGAGTGTAGCACAAAGGAACAGACAGCTGAGTACATAATAACATTTTGCCCCATTTTTCACCACCCAAATGGAACCCGTGCTCTTTCAGATATCGACAAGAGCCTGGTGACCTGGCTGACGAAAACATTTCCGGCCATTAGTGGACCATCCAGCTCTCTTCCATCTCCTCCAAAACGAAAAAAAACATGTTTTACAAATCTTTTATTGGAGTGCGCTTGAAATGCACGTGGCGTCTGTTAAATAAGCACATTTTCAGTGTAAGCAGGAAGGTTGTGTTTTGTGTGCATCAATGACAAGTTATCATAATGAAAGCGCTCTATATAGCGACAAAATTAAGTATTCCGCAAAATCCGCAAGATGGGGACCAAATCAAGTGATATTCATTTCACCATATAGACATCAAAATAATTCCTATGTTTTGGACGGGTTAGTTCATGTTTATCACAGTACAATCTTGTTTTATCGAGTTTGATTTATGCAATTTTTCAAAAATCTCTTTAGATTTCCAAATAAACATCTATTTTCCGATCTATTTTCACTGTACCACCACACCATCACAGCACTCGAACCAACTTTTCTTGCCAGTCTTTACTTGTTTTTTTTTTCAGAATTTAATTCATCTCCTTAATTAAAAAACTAACATAAATTGTAACAAAGAAAACAAACAAACAAAAGCAAGAATTTTGCTGACAGCATTGCTTTTATCAATTCAAACACTTGGGTGATATTACCACCACGGTTGAAAGTTGTTTGCAACACTTTTAGATTCGATCTACCCAAGTATTGAACTCAGACTATCCTGAAATGAGTTAGCTGTAAAATTTTGCCCTTTATTTGGATAGTTATATTTCATTTATATGAAAAAAACCAATTAAATCAAATATTTTATTTTATTTTGCTTTTTATAAAATTTGATTTTGCATCGCACAAGTGCTATTAAATTGTCCTGTTGCAGCACAATTTACAAATTTAATATTTTTTTCGTTATTTTATGGTGTTTGTTTCTGCGGTTAATTATTCTCAAAAATGTTTAAGAATTTAGCTAAAAAAATGTACAACTAATAAAAATGGTGATTTTTGGTAGCGCTATAGCACTTTGTTAAAAGTTTCTCCGTCCAATAAAAAAATATACTGCCTTTGATTAAAATAGTCATATTATACTCTTTTTGATTTTTGCTATGCAGTTTTTACAAAAAGTCCAAATATGAAAAAAGCAATTTACCGATGTTTTATATTTATATAACTTTCAAATTTAGAGCTCTGAAATCGTAGATTTACAATGTAGTGTGCAAGGACAAAGACCGTAAGCACAGTTACTTCTGATCTTAGTTTAGAATGCGTCTATTCAAAGTATTAATACATTTAGATAAAAATATATTTGGCCGCTTGGCATAATATAACCATGTGGAATTTGTGCAACAGTTTAAGTTACGTTTTTTTTATAAAAACAATAGAGTTAGCAAAAAATGAAGAAGAAATATAGGAAAAGAACAGCAATACTTGAATTTAACTTTTCGCTGTCGAATTTTCCTCCGCACGAATCTCTTACTATTTCATTGATAACCTGACTTATATTGAGCCTTTCATTTTGTTACGTTTACTTGTTGCCATGATACCACTTACTTCACAAACTTTTAGCAGAAAAATGAAGAAAATTGCACAACATCCATTTCCACTTCGAGATTTAGTCTTAAATTGTATGTGGGCGATGTAACTGTTAATGAAATGCAGATCATGGAAAAACAGATATTTGCTAATATACGGTTGCCATATCTGAATAGGCGGAATTCCGAACGGACATAGGCGCACCTACAAAAAAATTTTGAAGGAGCTGACAAAATAAATTTGTTTCCAAATCTAGGACGAAGAGCAAAAAAAAAAGGTTTTCGCTTCCATTCGATATCGGATTTCCCTGTTTTCGTCCAAAAATCAACGTATTTCCTTAAAAAAATTGCACATTGTTTTCAGTTGACGCTAAAATCCCGGACATTTAAGCTCTTTTTAACAATTTTCCCTGACGGAAATTTTACCACTAAAATCCCGGACATGTCCGGGAAAAACCTGACGTATGGCAACCCTACGCTAATCATACAGTATGTAACGTACTTCGAAACGCGACTGAAGTCACGTACAGCATTTTGCTATAGTATAGAGCTACTGCAGTCGAGTAGAGCAGTAAAAGGGTTAAAGATCAAAAATATTGCGTAAATTGTGTTTCGTTTTTCCAATAGTCAATATTGCTTCAGTAATTTTTCACCTGACTACCTTAAAATTAACTTTAATTTTGTTTTACCGCTCACTACTCAGGCAAATATAATCGTTCTGATAAAAATTCCAGCAAAGTCACCATCAAAATTTTCCAACTTGTTGGCTAAATGCTGCTTTATTTCCGCCATATTTGAAGACATGAAATTTATAAACACACGGTAGGCCTAGCAATAAACAGTTACAACAATAGAGATTTATCTCACCTGAAATACTATGTTAACACCGATAAAATTAGAGTGATGAAGGAGTCATTATTTTTGCAGTTACAATTAGCAATTGACTTCGCAATAAAACAAGCAGTTTTACAATGGCTGCACAATGTTACTTTGAAGCTTCTATGGACAGATTTAAGTATAAATCTTGTCCTGAGCTATTAGCGAAATGCAAACGTGTTAAACACACTGCAAATAAGTCAGGAGCCATATAGATTTTATAAGAACGAGATAAATAAATTATTATTTATTGGCAATAAACTAACAAAAGTCAAAAAGCATCGGTCAATTTCGAAAATGCATTTTTAACTCTATTACGCGTCTGAAAGATGGTGTAATCTAACTTGACCTTTAAATTATTTGCTGTAGCTGCGATTGTGGTAGTGTTACAAAATTCAAGTATGCACATATTTCTCTCAAGTAGCTATGACGTTCTTCAGCTACATGAAGACAATTGATCGAAAGACAAATGATGTACTGGGAGACAACTTGATCTCACTACTGATCAAGAAATAATTCGTCAAAAGACGATCAGTTAAAAACAAGTAACCAAATTTTTTTAGTCATGAAGGCTAAAAAAAGTTTAGAAAAGGTATAAAGAAACGATAACGAAGCATCCAAAAATATTTCTTGCAAATATATCTTCTCTAAATCTTGGACTTCAAGGATTTGCCAATAGTTAATGATCAATCTTTCAATGCCTGGTGTGTCTTTTAACTTGTTTTAACAAAATTCAGGATTGGTAATTAAACTTAAAGAACGTAAAAAAACAATTTATTTACAACAGAGTTTAATTTTAACAATAGTGTTGGAAAATTGCCCTGTCCGTTGTCTTTTTGAGCAATCATCTGTTTGTCAATCAATTGCTTTTTGACGAATCGAACAATGAATTAATTGTTAACAATTATCAGTTTTGAAAAAAACGACTAACCTGTTTGTTGTTGCTAAGACATAAATTGAAATCACTACTTAGCATCAAATCACCCAAATCAAAAAGTTGCTAGTTGATCATGTTTTCATGAGTGATCGTGCGGAAAAATAACACTAGCCTTGGGCTAATTAGAAAACAAATCAGAGGCTAAACCTGAATAGCTATCATCAAATTGAGTTTATTAGCTGGAATGCACAACTGTGCAGTCGTCGTCGTAAAGAAAAAAATTGATTCGTGAAGCCATGGCAAAGAAAAAATTCATGTTATTAAGCTTGACTGCACGATCAGGGAAATATAAAGTTCAAATTTTAAGAAATGAGTTTTAGAAAATGCAGCATTGTGAAGTCACAGTCTAATCCATCAACTTAATTAGATGCGAGTACAATCTCGATGCATCGGTTTGTTGCGAAACAAGGAGAGTTCTCATTTTACATCGATTCTTAGTTTTGTATATAAGATTGAAAATAAAAATGTTGTAGGCCTACTTGAAAAAACTAAATTTGTTTAGGTTAAAACAATATGCAAAACAATATGTTTTAATAGAATGTGTCGAGTCACATAGAGAAAGACAACAGTTGTGTGTATTATTATTACCATTAATAGATGACTCAAAAACTATTAAAATTATTTTCATTCATCAACTTATGTATCCCTCTTTTTCTCTTATTTTCATCATCACACCAAAGTTTCTTAACTCGTTTGAATACGTGAGCCCCTTGGCAAGAGGCAGCCGAGCGTGCAGCTCTTATGTGAAGACTTTTTTTAAGAGATCGCTATGTTTTTGGGACGAAAATCAACAAATCTAAGACAAATTCTAAGTGTAGACTTTTTTTCACATAAATTTTAGACAAATATTCTTGTCATATCCATAAAATTCTCGAAAATCATGATTCGAGCAAACGTCACAAAATTGGCTCTTTACGGTAGCACAGTAAGAAATGTGGCTTTTGCCCCTTGAGTGCTTAACCACCCATGCTCTTGGCCAATTTAATTGACTGTCTGGAACTCAAAGAGAGACTAAAGTTACTTTTAAACAAGCAAAAAATTTGTCCAAATGTTAAATAATTATATAGTTTTACCATGTTAATTCACCGTAGATTTGCTAGCAGACTTTTACATAAGCTTATCATTCTCAAGTTTTTTCGATGTAAAGAATGGTTTTAGATCAAGAGCAATGCAGATTGCCAGGGGCGATTCTAGGGAGGGACCAGAGGGGGTTATGGCCCCCTTAAATTTTTGTTTAGCCCCCGGGTTGGCCCCCCAGTTTAAACAAGCTTATTTAGCCTATGACAAGGGTAGCCAAACGGCGGCTTTTCGCACCCTTGCTGGCGGCTCTTTGAACCTTTTAAAAAAAATTGAAAAATTATATGGGAAATCAAAGAATGATTTGATGCGACGACTTTTTTTTTTTGGAGAGAACATCATGGTTTTGGGACGAGAATAGGGAAATAAGAGATCGATTCGAGGTGAAGACCTTTTTTTTTATCAGTAAATGAGTAAATGAATTCATGTTCTTAGATTTTTGTGCTGCGGGTCTTTAAAAGTTTGGATTTATGATATGCGGCTCGAACATGTTATAGGTTTGGCCACTCCTGCAATATAGCCTACTTTCCTAAACCCGCTGGCTTTGAACTTACAATTTTTCCTCTCATATGCTTTTTTCACTCGCCCCCTTCTTAATATACCTTGGCCCCAACGTGGCCCCCTCACTTTCTGAGTTCTAGAATTGCCACTGCAGATCGCAAATTATCATTTCGAAGAAAAATCTTGTGCACGCCTTCAATAGGTCATTATCAGTCATAGCTTTATGATAGAGCGAACGCAACAGTCCACCCCCTAAAAAACGTCGTAAAAGTGCCCTCCCACATTCATAGTAGTTAAAAAATTTTTGAAATAAAGTAAAGACCTTTTTTGTTCCTCAGTTTTATGAAACTCTTTTCAATTATTAATTTAATGTCCATTAAAGGCAGTTACCTACCGCATTAAAAAGAAAAAAAGCGAAGACAACAAAAAAAGTCGACACTTTATTTCAAAAAAATTTTTATTACCAAGTGAATGTTAAAAAGTGGTCCCCTCCTTATGTAAAGCCAGAACTAATTACAATGGCCCCAAGAACTTCGAAAATCCCAGTTTAGAAACCCTCCATTCTACTGATAAACAATGTTGTCGACCGCCACCATTAAACAAAGAAAAGTAAAGGAAGATGCTAGGCAATGTCAGACGTTAAAACTTACGAAAAGTAGTCTATATAAAAAAAAGAAAGGAAAAAACATTTAAAAGAATAACCTTCGTGATCTACAGGCCGTGTGGCAAGTTGAATCTTAGAATATTAACAAATTGTATCTGAAAGTTTGCTCAACTGATTAAGTGCGAAGATAAGCATTTTTTCTTACGTAAAAAACCCGCAGCGCAACTTGCACATTATATTTTTTAAATCATGTAAAGCGATGCTCAATAAGAGGAATGTGTTTCAAAACTACAGTATATTAAGTGCAGCGCTACATAATTTTTAAATCAAGTAACATGAAGTGTACTTTTCCAAATCGTAAGCGTAGCTCAATCGTTTTTCTTTAAGTACATATGTAGATAAGAGCGAGACAATAAACACGACAGTCGGCAGCGTGGCCGAGTAAGAACACCGTTTTCATGGCTACCACGATCAGAATAATCATGGTTTAACACTTAGGGCTCGTTTCCACCACGAGCGTTGGCGGGAGTATTCTTTATCTATGCCCTAAAGGCCTAACGACCGTGTTCGATACATGATAATTTGGGTCTCTTCGAAAAGCGACCGTAGTTTTTTTGTTTATGAAACTAACCCGTGGACCCCACACAGCAGGGGTTCTCAAACTTTTTTGTTCTGCGACCTCATTTTAAAAAGTAAATTTTTGTGCGACCCCAATATGTGTCGATCCCAATAGGCTAATTTTACGTTATTTTTTTCCTATGGAAAACCACGCATGTGCATGAAAAACCATGTAATAACAACAAGAAATGGAATAGTAACCAAAAGCGAATTAACAAAATTTTAAAAACAGACTTTATTTAATAAACATTATTAAGCACATTTAATAGGATGGAAAAAATACTCTATATTCTTTCACAGCAACCTTACCAAGACAAATACATACGGTAATTCAATTTTTTCGCATTCATCTATAAAAATCAATCTTGGCTCTAGACTCAGTAAAAAATTTTTTTGCTTTTGTTTCTTGCTGTTCTCTTGATTACGCTATCTAACTATTTATGATGCAACAATGGTGTACTGACACTTTACCTTTCCTAGTTAAAAAATATTATAGCAAAAAAACAATTTCAAAACCAAAAAAAACAATTTGTTTTGCGAGCCCAAAATTTTTTTACGCGACCCACAGTTTGAGAAACCCTGCCCTATAGCATAGGAAGGAATAAAAAAGAAACCAAGAGAAAAAAGATCTCTTCAATAAGCGATAGTAACCACAGGGAGATTTCGGGTTAGTTCTACTAGCAAAATTTCTTATAGATGTGTTTTGCAAATGCGTCGAGTTAGAAGTTTAGCAGGTAAGCAAAATCAACGACGTCAAAAATTATGACGTCAATTCAGCACATAAACAAGGAACAAATTTTATAAATTGATGGCGTACACAATAGTATAAATATAAATATTATACCGTATAGAAATTTTTGGAAAATTTTCTGGTGGCGCTCATCAAAAAGTGCTCAACGATGGTTAATTCGGAGCGATTCCGATTAATTTAAACCATCAAACCACAAAAGTTTTTTAACATTAAATGTATTTGCTTTTTCATTCTGTTTCAACTGGTAGGCTCGTCAAGAGGATTGCTAAGAACGCGCGAAAAATTTCAACTCTACATAAGTTTGTTGTTTGATGTTACGGCACGAAAATTGCAAAGACAATTATAAACCATAAATAACATTTCCCTGTTCCATTTTAATTACCTTTATATTTTTGCTAACCAAAGTAAATATTTTTGTTTTGAATTCTATTGAATTCTACTTGGAACAAATCTAGCAGCGTGCGATGAGCGTCTAATTTATCACTGCTTGCTTTGAATTGAAATTTTAGTTACTTTTCGGGAAAGTTTGTTGCATTTGCGTCAACAGACGACCAAACTTATTAGTGGCAGAAAATATTATCTATATATCGCAAACCTACTGCATTTTCCGTCGATTCGATTTCTGTCGTTTGCCAAATAAACTGGTTAATTACTTTGCTTTTAAACTGTTCGAAGCAAATCTTTGTATTCAATTTGTTGAAAGCAGTATTTAGTAAAAGATTACTGTCTACTTCAGCTGGAAATTACTTGTTAAAAGCACAAGCTATCAACCTCGTCAATCCCATGTGGTTTTTGACCGATTCAGTTGTTACCGTTTTCCAAACAAAAATACTCGTTAATTTCTTGTTGAAAAAGAGTAAAGATTCAGTTGGCCTTTATTGAAAAACAACCAAAGTACATTCCGTTTTCGCAAAATAGGACTGTAAAGCGCAGCGCAACTAAGCGCAATCGATTTGTTTAATTTTTTGATGCGCAGTGCAATAAAGCGCAAGTATCTTTTTATTTCTCGGTGTGCAGCGCAATTAAACGTCACTCATAATTTTCTAACCATTATCGCAGCGCAAAGTGCGCAACGCCTCCAAAAAAAGTATAAAAACAAAAAGTACGAAAAGTTGCGCTTTGCACTTCAAACTGCGCACTATCCACATCTGATGTGGGCCATGGCCATACAGTTAATATTTCCAACAAAATAGTGATTAAACAAAACACATCCCCAGGGCTTGTTCCATTTTGTTTTAAAAATCATTAGGGATTCTAATCAAATAGACCCTTGGTGATTCCTAAAACACGATAAAAAACCTCTGGGAATCTATCTTGTCACATAATTATGTAGTTTGTGTTAGCATTTGATTTCCTATTCGGCACTTTACCAAAAGCGTTGATATATTTTTCAATAAAGAAACTCAATCCTATACAAATTAAATATCAAAGTTTTTGCAGCAAAAAATAAAAGAAAGAAAGCAAAGGACCATTTCAAAGGATCATTTCAAAGGCCGTACCAGTGTACATACTAGAAACGACAACAATATTTTAAAATACCAGTTGTGATATTTTTTCGTTTTGAATTTGTTTGTTTGTATTTTTCAGTAGGGCTATGACGAAATTCAATTTTAAATTCAAAATGAAAAGCTTTTACATTTTTTTAAAACAAAAGTTATAATGATCGAATTTTTATCAGAAACGTGAAGAATAATCGGAACCATATTGTTTAATTACAACAATGAATTTGAATTATGATAACAAAAAGCTCAAATTTTTACCGATGTTACTTAAATTAGCGATAAAAATTTTGCATTGGGTAACTTAGTATGCAGCAGAAATTTTTACTTTTATTTCAAGTGAGTTGATGTTGGTTTAAGTAATCCGTTTGTGGCTCATTTTTCCTCTTCTTTTCTTAAAACCACTTCAACTTCATTTTACTTAAATATATAATAGCAGCAGTAATTTCTATTTGATTTTTTTTGCCTAAGGCAGTAAAAAATCGTATTCAAAAGAATTGGCATAACCTTGTCAAATTAAATCTAAGTTTGTTTGTGATCTTCACTTCACCTAAATCAAACGACTTAACGTTTGTTGACGCAACATATTCGAAGAGTTGATCAATCTGACAAGTTGCAACAACCTTTTTATTGGTTCACTTTCACTCTCTGCATTTAATGCAACAACACAATCAGTTGGGAAGCATATTAATTTGAAAATTTCAAATATTAATGTGATGAGATTTTACAATAGTTTTAAAAACTTGATTTTTCAAACTCAAAATAAATGAAATGAAAAGTTTGACAAAAATATTGAATGCTTAAATCAAATAAAACGCAAGCGGGCTCAATTTCATTAAAATATATGATCAGATTACGACAAAATACATTGGGGTCGGTTATTTTAAAATAAAGAAAGAGAAAAAACTCTTTGCTTGATTTTTTTGTTGTATTTTTTTGGATGGTAACTTGGCTAGTTTTTTTGTTTCTCGTTAATTTTTGATAATTAACAAAATTAATTTTGATACAAAACCTTTAACTTTTTTTTTAAAACAAATCGAATTAATTGTAATAGTTGCTCGAATTTGAGAAGTTTGATAAAAGTCAGAAATAAAATGTATTGCAGAAACTTTTTCCAGAAATATCTAATGGAAATGCACAGGTGTTTAAAATGACCTTTTTGAAAATGATGTAAAAATATCAACAACATAAACAAACAACTACCCGAGCGTGAATCAATTGCTGATTAAAAACTAATCAAATAATTACGAGCTTTGATTGAAGTTGCTGTAAGATATTCGGTTGAATTTGCTCAATGTCGATTTTTCACCGAACATGCAAAAAAATTTTGCGAAGAAAATAATTTAAAGTTACAGTACAGAAATCTGGTCAAAAAATAAAGTATTTACACAAAGATGTTTAATTTGCAATTGCATTTAGAATCATTTTAGTTTATGAACCAATACAAACAGTTCTAATTTGAGAAAACTTGTAGACTACAAAAAAATAATCTAATGATTATCACTATCAATAAATAAAACAAACGTATAGGTTTGAAGCATCATATAGAAGACTGGAAATTTAATCTTTTGGTTTTGTTAAAAGATTTTAGATTCTTTCTCTCTTGGTTGAGTTGCTTAAATATGCTAATTTAAGGTGAATCTATAATATTTAAGCATGATGCCGTATTTTAAGTTGAATTTTATGTTTTTGGTTACTTTTTGATCAACTTTTAAGCAATATTTATTTTTTGTAGTTGTCTTTTTGTGAGTGAATAGCTAACATTTATGTAAATGCACTGTAAACTATAATGTGGCTTTGTTGCAATTTGGCAGTTATTGCGGTGATTCTACTTTACCTGCCTGCGTCTATTGGCCAGGATAGTACGACTCTTATGCCTGATGATGAGTATTTTACCAAATTACTTTTAGCCGTTTATCCTAACAATCAACTACTCAAAAACTGTACTCCCTTCGAGTGCTGTGTGGATATTTTACAAAAAGGTTCCGAATCCGTTTGTTTGAAAAAGGTGCGTATGGTGTTGCTATGATGCAGGTTAAATTCTAGCTTACTATTATAAAAGTAATTTTTATGCAAAAAATAGCTGTAATCTTTATCAGTATTTTTATTTATTTCAGGCTATTTCTGTGTATCCTCCTGACTAGCAGTACAGTATCAGAGGCGTTATGTTTAGCGTAACCCCCAAGCAATTATCTTGACCTACTTTTCAAAATGCCAGGGTATTGCTGTCCTGTTAAAACTTTTATTTGGCTTTTAAATTTTATGACTGAAATTTAGAGTTGCTTGCTAATAACGCCAAGCAGGAGAAAGTGCCGCAAAGTATTTTTCTCAAGGACGCAACAGAATGACGAATAGGTTCGCTTTGCTAACCAATCGCGTTCGATCGCGTTCACAATCAATACGGCACTTTTGCCCGATCGGCTACAAACTTTATTTTTGTTTATTGAATGTTTACAATATTTTTGACCTTACAGTTAAAACTTAAAAGTAAAATTATTCAATCAAAATTCAATACATGTAGCAACAAAATTACTAAATTTCACCAGCCTCGCAGATAAATTGTATCGAGAGATGAATTTTTAATAAGTTTTTAGACAAACGAATAGAATTTTTTTCGAACACCCTAAACCCTCAAATGAAGATATTGAAACTCAAAGAGACTCTTTAAACGTTTATTTTATTTCATTTTATTTTTTTCAATGCAAACAAATTTAATGCTTGCCATCATTTTACACAAAAGGTCACCGAAATTCATCTAACAAATCGACGAGTTTTTGTTAGTTTCAAAATTGCTTTTGAAGTGATTTAAAACCAGTGAAAGTTCTCATTCAAATGCAAGCATGGAAACGTTAAGATTCTTTCTCAAACATTTGACTAGCTTGGGAATTTAACTGGGATTACGTTGATTAACTTCTCCGTTTAAAACATTGCTACGGACTCTGACACATCAAACGTAATTTTTGAGAAATTTCGAGATTAATTGAAGCATCCTCTTAAAAACCATCAAATAAAGGAATTTTATATTGAACAAGTCAAAGTAGAGATTTTAATCGATCGAAATTTTAAATTGAAGTTTGAAGTTTCATTGATTTCACACAATGTCAATCAAACTTATTTTGAAGAGCGATCAAAACTAAAACTCAATTCAAGACTAAATTCAATTAAATTCGTAAAAATTAAATATTTAAAATGAACTTTTTTTTTATTTCAAATAAAACAAATCGTATTGAATGTTAATTTTGATTTAATTTGTATTACATTAAAAATTATAGACAAACAACCTGAATGAGATTGTTAGAATTTGAGTTTTGCTTGTTCTATTTTTCCTTTCGCGCTTACTCGGAAACACGTGGCATTGCTTCCAAACCAGTTCTTTTTAAAAGGCAGTTTGTTAGTTTGGCCTGTCTTCTAAAAATATTAATAAAGGACCCTATTTGCTATGGATTTTGCCGGAGACAAACATTCCTTGATATCCGTGAAACAAAGACAATTCAAGTCGTTCCGTTGTTTATTTCAAACTCTAATTTTTGAAGTTATCACCAAAAGAAAAAAGTTTAATGATTTTAAATTTCCGAAAGATACAAGCACGATTTGGCCGGTGTCAAATTTTGTTGGACTTGTTAGGAACAGTCCGCCTCCAAACTGAAACTACTGTTTTGGTTTAACAGTACTAAACGTTTAAAAATAACTGCTATAAAACACAAAATGAACCGCCGTGTATGATATCGCTCAAAGTCAAAATATAAATCTTCTGTAAAATAAACTATTTCAAATTATTAAACCACATAAAATTTTGAGCGCTTATCCATAAAACTATTTTTAAAGTTAAAACACTGTCATAAGCGACAACTTTATTTTCAAAAATTTCTCCGGTTTTAATTTTTCTTTTTTTTAGATACCAGGCTCTAAAATATCAAAATTAAAAGGTAGTCTTGACACGAAGTTACAATTATCAGGTAAGTCAGAATAAAATTACATTCATTTATTTAAAAAAATTTTTTTTCAATTTCAAAAAATAAAAATGTATAACATTTTTAAAAAAGCACAAATTATCCTTCATAAAAAAGAATTTTTATAAATTTATTTGTTTTTTGATTGGTTCAGGTGCAAAGTTGTGGACATGAACTTGTCAGACGCTTTTCTGTAGAAAACAAGTTTAATTAGGTTTAATTTAGGGTTGATTGGGGAATTTACTTGTAAATTTTTATTTTGAGGGTAACTGTTTATTTACCTATAAGAGAGTTTTTCAAAATTTTGTACTCTAAAGCTTGGAACAAGTTCTTAGTCCCCATCTTCGCAACGATATGTGTGGGCCGCTTCCTCTGTTATGTTGAAAACTACTGCTGCAATGATACTAATTCGTTGACAGCAATGTTTAGAGGTTTGTAAATCGAACTAGACCACCTACAACAAAATCCAGAATAATAAACACTGTACAAGACCCTCTAAATTTAGGATCGAAATCGTATAATATAAAACCTTTAGCTGTCAGCCCAGTCATCAAAAAAAGCAAATCAACTGCCATAAGGTGCCTCATCAAACACAACAATTCTCTCTGAGACGTACAGTTGCGCAGCTTTTTGGCTCTTCTGCGAAAATTTTTCACGGAAGCGGTGCGAATGCTGTTTTCCTTTTCCTTTTTTTTTGTATACAGAGTTATGATTTTTATATTAGTATAATTCATTGTAGGATCTACGTTAACTGAATTTCACAGCCACAATGAAAAATATCTTTAGATGAAGATAAAACCTGCAAAAAATGATTTTAAAAACTCATTTTCTCACTTGAATTCACTCAATCTAATTCTTTGTGTCTACAGAGGTTAACATCTCCAACTTTAATTTTTCAAAATGTGGAATATTTCCCGCTTGCAGTATCAATCGTTCATTGGAAAACAAATGGGAAATATCTTGCAACAAGCACTTGGTTTATCTCAAAGTTTCTCTTGATTTGATTCTGTGCATTTTCGTGATTTCAAGCGATATTTTTATTTTGATTGTAAATTTTCAATCCAAAGCCCCCGCTAAGCCTCACAGTTACTTCAAATTGTCACTAACTCTTTCAGGTAAAATATCTCAGCCAACCTTATTTGATGTTTATCATCAAATTTTTCTTTGTAAAAGCAATCGTTACACTTACAATAAATAAACCAACCCAATCAAATAATTTCATGAGTCGTATCTCGCTTCCTCTGGTTTATTTATTATTCATTTGATTTTTTGCAGTTTTATCTACAACAATTTATTTAAAAAAAGTAAATTACTTGCTCCGGATCGAAACGATGCAAAAAAATGTCGTGATCAGAACATTTTTGGTTAAATAGTTTTCGTGTTTTTATCAAAAATAAACAAAGCAGACAACTTTAAATAGGTTATACATGGATAGCGTTTTAAAATCTGAAAAGTTTAGTCTTATTTTAAACATAAAAATAGCCTACAGTCGAAAATATTCATGAAAGAATTTCGGACTTATTTGTAATTTTTTTGTCCAACTAAAGCTAAATTTACCTACAACAAAAGTTAGCACAAGTTTTTCTGCTCCCCCCCCAACCCGGGAGATTCGTGTACCTGCTTAAACAAACACTCCAACTAACGTGTTTTATACAGATTTGGTCAATGGAGTCTTTGTTCTTCCCTCCATTGCTTATAATTCGCTGAACAAAATTGATGTTGGCCCAGTAGCCTATAACAGCAGAGACCTGGCTTCCTTGATCAGCGCTGTTGAAATCGACACAGTTCCTGCTGGAATCTTTGGTTTCCTCGGGACACTATCAGCAATCACATCTGTCTACAGGTTAGTCTATTTTATCACTCACATCACCAAATCACGTTTTGATTCTCAGATTTTGAATTTTTTTGTAGGAACTGCTGTTCTTGCAGGTTTATTGTAGTCTTTAGGTTTTAAATTGCATAGTTAACATACGCAAAAGCTAAATTATATTTCAACTGATAATAATTTCTTAAAATATAAAAAACCCGTTTACTTTTTTTGCTTTTATAGAGATACAATTAAAATAAATTTGATTTTGAATGATTTTATGCTTAAAGTGATCTTTGAAAACTATACAGAATACAAAACTATGTATTTTATTATAAAAACTTGGGTTCCATTTGTAGGCATAAAGGCCCGTTTCCACTACAAGCGTGAAATAGAGTATTCTTTGTTCTTGTTCATTTTTGTTTTTCTTCATTTTTTTTGCTTTGTTCAGGGCTTAAACGCGAAAATAAGTGAAAAAATTAATAAAACAAACAAAGAATACTCCAATTCATGGTCGTAGTTAAAACGAACATTGGTTGTCAAGAAGGCGAAGAAGCAAAGCGGACAATTGCCACCCAAACAAATGACTAGAAAAAATTCACCTAAAATTAGTTATTTTGGGCTCAGATTTTTTTTGTTGACCCATGAAGGGTATTTTTTAAAATATTCTTAACAATCATGCAAAACTAATTTGGAACACAGGAATGTTTTGATCTATTATGCTTATACTTATTGCCAATATTTTGCGGAGGATGAAAACATATATGCATTTTTGGTCTTGATATTTTTAAAAGAGTAAAGAAGTTTAAAAATATTCCATAATATATGGTGAAATAATGTTGTACGTACACATTAAAACTTTAAAAAAATTTAAATAAATAAAAATAATGTCAAGTTTCAAAAAAATTCGAAGTTGAAATTTAAAAAATAATGAAATAAATAAACTGCTTAAGATTTGTAGACTACTTACATTTATAATTGCAGCTTTCTGGCTCAAATCTTTTTTCCTACAAGTTTTTATTTTTCAACTTTTTCTTACAAGCAAGTTAGTAAAAGGGCAATAAATAATGTAACATATTTATACATTAAATAAAATTTAATTACAAACAAGAAATAATTTGAAAAAATTCTGATTTGTGTCCATTTCAGCCTATTCCTTCTATCAATGGACAGCTTTCTCTCGGTCAGATGGCCATTAAAATATCGAATCGGTGATATTATGACCGGAAAACGAGCACTTGTGGTAGTTTTAATAACCTGGGCCTTATCTTTGTTGATCAGTTGTCTTCCATTTATGATGCAAGAAATGACGTATGAAATGTCGAGGTTAACCTTTCAATATATTCTCATCATCAAACCACTGCCGGTAAAAAAGTTTAAATTTATTAATAAAAATAATTCAATTTTTTTAGTTTTTAAACATTTTTCATTTCACCCTGTTAATTTAAAAATTAGCAAATCTATATTATTGGGACATTTCTAAAATTAGCCATGTTTAACAAGTATCCTATCTTTCTAATTATGTAGTTCATTATAACAATCTTGAGCAAGATTGCGCAATTATCTGTTATACACAGTCATTTCGACTAATAATTAACTTAATTTTGTTTTGTTTGCTGTAAAATTACTTAACCAAGTTTTATCCAAAATGTTACATTTTGAAATATTCTATGTCTGTATGATTGAAGTCGAATAGATTATATTTGAGTTTGTTTTATTATTATTATTATTTCTTCATAAAATAAAATATAGTAATTGATTCTCAATAAAATAAACCGGAAACATTAAATTGTAAACTGGACTGATTTTTCAAAAGCAACTTTTAATTTAAATAACATTTGAGTGGCATTAATCTTAAAGGAAAAGTTTACAACTTTGTTGTAATCAAATTACAAATGTTTATTAGTATGACTGAATTTTATATATAGATCTTACATATACGCGAAAGTAGTTTGGAATACTTTTTTACATTGTTCTGATGAATAACAAAAACAATAGAAACTGAATACACTATTCACGCAAAGCGATATATACAACAAGAAATCCGAAATTTATATTTTTCTAGATAGAATGATTTTTGAAATAAATTTGCCATAAGTTTTGATTTAAATCCAATGAAAAATTATTATCAAAGCGGATTAAAATTACAAATATTTAGGTTATTTTCGTTAAAAAATCTCGGGAAAGCCCGATTTTTATCAAATCTTTTAGAGACTATTCGAAATTTTTTCAAGACTATTGCAAAAAAGCATTTGCTCAGAAAATTAAATCGTTGTTTTAACTGAAGTTTCATGTCTTTCTGTCTAACTGGCTATTAATTGTCGGCGGCTGCACCGAATTACCGGAATTTGGCTGTTTTTCTTTAAATTTAAGAAAGAACATTTTTTCAAATTTAACATAAGCGACAAAAGAACTAATAAAAAAAATCAAAGAGAAATTTTCAAAAAACCAGAGAATTTTTTAGCAAATAAACATCAAAATGTTCATCTTCTTAATCTAATTAGTGGTTTAAAATCATGTTCGCCAAATGTGACACATCTGTTTTTTCCAATTTCAACCGACGGGTCGGATTATCATCGAAAACGTATTTTATTTTTTCAAAGTTTTTTTAATTAACCTGAAACCAGTGAGTTGAATGAAGTAGTAATTGATATTAAATTTATTCGGGGTGCCAAATTAACTAACGATTGACGACGCCCTTTCTTCAACCTCCCAGTTTCCCGACCTTGTTTGTGCAAGTCTGCTAAATTGGTGGGCGTAATTTATGCTTGCCCCAATCTTTGAAGCTTGAAGCAATATTGTAATAGAAGGGTATGAATTAAAAGTTTTTTGATTTGTGAAATCAGACCAGAAATTTTTTTCAATCAATAAACGGTAAAGTGTAAGCGAAATTAAAGCAGCGTAATTTCGTCAGGGATATATTAAGAGGGAATTTAACATTGTTTATTTAAGAAAACCAGCATTCCATCGTAATTTCTAGATAAATTCAACTTATTGTTAAGTTGCTCCAAACACAATCTCTCATAACTTAATTTCAGTTTAGTTATTTCGTTTATTTTTTTGAATATTCGCTTCGTTTGCTTATGTTTATCAAAGTAATTTATATCTGATATTTGAATATTTTTTAATTGCACTTAACTCTTGTAATTTTTCACAGAAATCTGGAGATGGCTCTGCCGCCATCAACAGGTACGTGCAAACAAAGTACAATTTTCGTTGATTATTTGTTTGGAGTTTTCTTAACCTTTTAATTGATTGCATTCGATTGATAGCTCGTTAAAAAGCCGCATAATAAATCGTTTTCGAAATGCTTAAAGATAATATCAAACTTTTAAACTTATAAACAACTCTATGATATATTACAAAACATTTTTTTTTCATTTCAAGTCAGATCTTTATAGCATAAGCAAACAGTCCTAGTAAATTGAATTTTTAAGAGCTAAATTCTTACCAATCTGCGAAAAGGTTTATTGTTTTTCAACTGGTACACGCCAAATTCTAATCACATTTTCCCCACCCACTACAAACAAAACTTCACGTGCAAATTCACGACATCTATAGGCTACTAAAGGTTAACTTCATTTAAAAACTGAAATTGCCTGTGATCTTTACACTGCAAACCGATCACAATTATGTTGCTTTTATAAGGTTACTCTCAGTCAAAGTTACAAATCAACCTTAGTTGATGGTAAGCTCTAAGTAATTTTTTTGCGGCAAAAATTAATTTCCTTTGAACAAAAGATGATAGATTTTAGACAAATACTTAAAAACTCGCCCAGGTTGTTCTCATTTACGCGACCAAAAATTTTTTCTGATTTATTTTTGATCGGTAGGAAGAACCTACAGCTGACGATACTTAAGCTTATCTGACCGAGGCCAAAGGTTTATGTCTAATATAAAATATGATTTCAAAGTTATTAAGTATTTGGAAAAACATTTTACTTATTTTTTAATTATTTTTTTTTTGTGACATATGTTCCGTGTTTTGAAAAGCAAACCAATATTTCCCCGAGGCGAACAATAAAGAACCCAATAAGTTTAAACTTATCTTTGTGGTTATTTATTATTATGAGCTGTCCCAAAAGCCATTAATATTATGCCGCACATTCAACATAATTGCCTTCTGGTACCACACAAGTTTAACAGCGGCTATGTTAAACAAAGAAAGTTTACTGAACTAAAGATTCGAAATTTCCATCATCTACCGATGATATTTCAAGCTAAATAAGATTTCTCCGCTATTTAGAAAAAGTTTTCCGCTTGTTTGTGGTCATTAAAGTTTAATTGAGAAGCAATTGATTAAAGCAAGGTTTGTTTAAATTTGATTGTGAAACTTAAATGCTTTTCAGCTAAACAACTCAAACATCTCAAACACCAATTTTAAAGTTGGTTGATTTTTCTTAAGTATAAACTTTTTCTAAAAACTTTTTTTTTAATAGTTAGTAGGCTATTAAGTGTTTTAATTATAAAGAATGTCAGCTTAGTGAAACCAAAGTATAATTTGGCAATAGTAACAGCCATAAATTTTGCTGCATTATTTTTTAGGTATGTCCATGCCTTGGTGTATGCAGTCATTGTTTGGGGAGTTCCTTTTGTTGCAACGTGGGTTCTGAGCGTCTGGACAGCGTGCCAAAGTCAGAAAATGTTGAAAAACATGCAGAAATCAGTAAAGACCAGCTCTAAGTCAAATCATGCGAGAAATAAAGTGAAACACGATTTAGTGCGGACAGTGGCGGTCATTCTGACCCTTTTCACGACAACCGTTGTCCCTGTGTTCGGCGTAATGATGGCCGTCATTAACCTGGCTCCAAGCACGTGCAAGAACGAGGCCATTGTCATGGTCGTTTTTTTCAGCACCTACACCTTTTTCTATGGAAGGTTTCTTAATGTAATGGTCTACAACTTTATGAACGTGGAGTTCCGCGAGGGCAGCAAAAAATTTTTATCTAGCTTTAAATACTGGATCACTTGTCGAAACAAAGCTGAAAAAGGTTTTTCAAATCATAGAAGTTTATCTTCGAGGATATCCTCATCACTATCTTCCGGATCGAGAAAATCTCGAAGTAGTTCAAAAGGAGCCAATCCTGTTTTGAAGAGCGTGGAAATTCCAAAACCTTCATTTTCCTATGAAAAAACGCGCACAAAAAGGTCGATATCTGTTCCTCCGATTAACCAAATCAAATACGACAATGTCCACAAGAAGTTGAGCGCTCGAAGGGTGAACTCTGTAACTTTTAATATCAACCTATCCCCAAACAAGGAATAATTCCTCGCATTATAGAGAAGCGCATGAATCTTCAAGATCTTATTCTCTTCATTTTTATCAATTTGTTTTGGCGCTATTATGATTTTCTGATTGCATTTATTTCGTTTAGAATTTACTTTTCATTCAATCAACAAAACGATTGCATTGAAATTCTAACATTAAACAAAATAGAAACATGACTACAGATGAATAGAGCTAAATAAATGGTTTTGTTTCAATGTATTAATTTTTATACAATTGCTCTGTAGACCGAAGTTTCAATCATTCACAATTTTAACTATCTAGCTTGAATAAGCAACGTCCCAGTGGGTTTCTTTTTGAAAGTAGTTAAATATCTTTTCAGTGTTATTTTAATCCAAACTCCTATTTTTGACAAGCAAGGTTATTTTTATAATTACTTTAGTTATTATGTTTTTGTTTTTTGTTTGGTCTGTGTTGTTTGTCTGGTTGTCAAAGTGCTTTGAGTTTCTTAATTATATATACAACAATTTTTGAATAATTACAAATAATTAATTGTTAAAAATCAAGATGGCGTAAAATAGCGGTTCGGCATTTTTTTTAACCTAAAATTTTTTACGATCGCTTAACAATAAAAGTGATTCACTAGTAATCTAAACTCGAGACAAATATTTTTCAGAACCGCAATAATGTCGTGATAAGATTGGCACATTAAGAAAATTTCAATGATATCCCGACATTTCACAGTCGCAAAATCAAAGCGGTCAGCAAAACAACTGAAATAAAACTTAATTTTGTAAACCTATTAGCCATAAATCTCTACAGTAAGCATGCTGTCAAAATAAAAAAATAAAAAACTACATGATTTGCTGAAATATTATTTAAATCTATTTTTGTTAAAAATAAACAAGACCAAAAGCCCTTATTTAATCAATAATTTTATATTAAAGCAATAAATTTATTAACTCTCAATCGTAATAATAGCTCTTTAAAAAGTCAAAAAAATACATGCGAGATTGTTAAAATAAAAAATACAGATTTAAATCGGAAGGGATAAATTTACTGGCAACATTTCCGAGTGGTTAAGGACGATATTATAATGGCAACCCCGATAAACATATAGCTTCGACTCGACTCTTGTTCTCGCCATATTGTTATGTTCGTCCAAAGGGCACTTTACAGCTCAAGCATTTACTTCGCTGTCTAAACAAGCAGCTCTAAATATCCGTGATATCACAATCACATACAAAAAAAAATCAGAGCAACTGCTTGAAGGGTTGTTCTATACTTCATGCCTCTGAAGTTGACCTGAGAATGAGGAGAATATATTAATGAAATAAATATTTTTTAATGACCTAATAAAAGTATGCCAATTGAGTGAAATATTCACTTGCAGATATAACCATTCCAGCAAGAAACAGCTGTCGGTCAAACGCAAAGCCGCCAAAAAAAGTTGACGCAAAATATTTTAAAAAACATTTAACGCGTTCTTTTCTATTTAATTTCCGTCTTAATTCTCATTGTTGTTTTTAGTGAATTTGTTGCAAGCAATTTAAAATACTATGTATTTTTATCAAAAGCAACTAAATTAAAGCACTCGAACTGGATTGAATTAGTTTCAGTTTTAAAACTTTTATTTTTCTAGTTTTGCAAGTTTGAGATCTTTAATAAGGTCTCACTTCCCCGAGTTAAACTTCGCAGTCCTGATTATTGAAATTCACTCTGAATTGGCGGTTGTAAATTATTGTGCAACCACTTTAATTACCCAAAAATATTGTTTTCCCACAGATTTTTAATCAACAAAAAATAGTACCTTCGACCAGTGGCGTACGCAGAAATTTGTAAAGGGGGGGGTTTTGGAGCCGAAAATGTGATTGCTCTCAGTAGTCCTGGAAATGGGTAAAAACTTCCAAAATTAGGCCTACATTCAAAAATAAAGTGTTTTGGTTTTAAGAACATCTTGCAGTAGCATAAATTTCTTTTTACCAAACCGTAAAACTAACTATTGAAAAGGTATGTGCGAGTAATTCAATCATGACAAGAAACTTTTCAAATTAAAAGCAACTCGTGTAAATGATGAGAACAATAGGTGGAAAATCAAACGAACAAAAAAATAACCTTACTTAACAAATATTTAAAATTTTTTTAAAGCTTATATTCAAACGCCTGTTTTTTTCACTTTTAATCTGTAAATTACATCATCAGGGCAAGGCACGCGTGTGGCTCCTATAAATGTTTAGTAATGCAGATCCATTCATTCGAGTGGTACCACTTGTGTTTCGTAAGCACGTTTTTAGTCTGCGTAATGTGGAAAGCTTTACAATTGTTCACTAGTGCATGTTATCACTGGAAGAGTTAACAAAATGGTCATCAATGTAAATATGTTCGGAACAGCATCGGAAGTGCATTCCTTGATGCTGCTCAACGCATCAGTTGGTCTTTCTGCTGCGTTCAACCGAAAAAGTTTCCTGTAACATAATATCAGTTCAGGCACTAATTCTCCCCAGGATTTCGTTAAATCATTTTCGTAAAATTTTTCCAAAACTTGAATACTTTTAATTTGTTGAGGAGTTGGTGCACTAGTTTGATCAGCAGAAATTAAACACTGAAATTCACCAATAATCGATTTGTGGGCTGCAAATCTTGCTTTGAGAGTGACAATAAAGTTATCAAGAAATAGAATAAAAATCCCTAGTTTAAAATGTTCTTCATCTGTTACAGCAGCAATATTGCATCGATTGGTCTGTCTTCAAGAGGGCATGGTATTTTCAAAATAAAATCTTCGGCTTTGGCCGTTTCGTACGCAAAAATATAGAGCTGGGGAAATTCATATTCGGTTTTTTCTCTAAGACACTTCAATTCATTTGCAATATCCTGTGCAATGTTGACGGCCTCAAAAAGGTTTATCGACTTTTTTTGCTTAACTTTACACAAAACAACACTGTATCCAAAAACGTATTTTAAAACTAAGAGAGCAATGCAAAATTCACTTTGCGTAATTGTCGATAGCAACTGCAGAGCTCGTGATGAGGTTTCTCTGTCTGGCCATGCTGAAATTTCTGCCAAAGCTTCTACAACGGTAAATTGTAAATTTAAAAAAGTACTAACACTCTCGTGTCGATCGACCCATCTGATAGCACAACTTTGAACAAGTTTTTAAGCTTTTGTTGTTGACGAAATCGTGTTGATGGACTTGCGCAAAATGTTTTGAAGTTTTGGAGCATTAAAAAATTGTGAACTGAAGCTATTGTTCCCATGCAGTTTATTTCCATTCCCATGCTTAACTTTCAATATTTTACAAGTTTGAAAGTCTTCTTCACAGTGGCAATGTACAGTACATGAGCTAACTTTGAAGCAATTTAAACGATAGCAAAAATTGATGCGCAAGCAGTAATTAAGTTTAAAAATTGCGGTAAACAACAGTAACCAAAATCCTATTATTAAAGCCTATTTATTACAATGTACTGTATATATGACTAAACAGCATTCTTCAAGGGGGGGGTTTTGACCCCTGAAACCCCCCCCTTGCGTACGCCTATGCCTTCGACGTTTTCTTGCAAGCCAAGAGAATAAATAGAGATGACACAAATAATAATTTTCAAATTACTAAAGAGCATTAAGGCAGTGATCGCTCTTTAGTTCAAGACTTGACTATGATTAAAATAATTTTTTAAAAGATTAAAAATTTTCGGTATCTTTTGCATCTACTATAAAATACTAATAAAGAGAATAATCTATCAAGAAAAATTATTTGTTCAGAAAAGAAAAGTTTGCCTATGTTTTTTTTCATTTGTTAAGATCGGTTTGTAATTACCTCAAACTTTCATATATGATCGGAAAGCCTGATATTTTCTAAATGCAAAAGAGTCATAGTAAAGCAGTGCTTCTATTATTTTATGTTACATACTGTAATAGAAAAGCATCAACAGAAAGATCGGAAAGCTAATAAACTAAGCAAGTATATGTCGATAAATAACTACATTCCATCGCTAGTTTTTAATAACTCGAACGTCAACTACGTCAACGTTATGAAAATGTTTTTGAAAAAATGCTTTGGACCTCCCAACCAGTGATGAACAAGCATAAGCAAGAAAAAACAAAAATTCACTACACAAAAGAGGAGTAAGAGATAGCTTGACATTTTCACAAGAAGTTTTGTCAATCTTTCTTATAGCGCATACTTGCTTTTTTAATGTAAAAGAGCGATGTAAATAGATGGCGCAAAAGTTTTGTCTGAAGAGAAGTAGAAAAAGAGTATTTTGAATTTACGTTTTTGGACGTATTTTGATATCATTTTTGACGTATAAACAACATGCTCTGGCTGAAATGAAATATAACTTCGTTAAATAAATTTACATCAATTACTGATATATTTTCTCGAGAACTTTAAGTGAAATGAAGAACACAAAAGCGTCATTATATCAATAGGGGAATATTTAAGCTAACAAACCTTTTTTCCCAGAAAACGCCTAAAAAAATTTTTGATGTCTAATATATAATAATTAACAATCATAATTATAATCATTAGATTTGAACAAGCTAAAAAACAGTCAAATTAGATCAAGTAATATGAGATTATATGCGAAACAAATGAAGCGATCTTAAGAAATTATATGATACATCTCTATAGACCAAATCACATCAGAGTGATACACTCATGAAAATGTTTGGCATACTCAGTCACGTGCAACATGCAACAACCGGATAAGAGACTCTGGTTTAGACCAGAGAAAGTAAACAATTAAGCGGCAAGCGGTTCAAATGTTAACTTAGGTGGTTTAATTTGAAATTTTGTTTAATAGGAGATTTTTTTGCATCTTAACTTGCAGCAAAGTCCTGGGTTTATTGCAAATAACGATTTCAATTCTAATTATAACGTTTAATCACTATATCATTAAAGACACTTGATTCAAACGCCTTTCAAATAGACCTCCAGGCAATTGTAATTACCGCTCTTTCATATCACTGCATATATTAGATTAAAGCGTACGAACTAAGACCGTATTTATGCGGATCCGAGGGCTTCAAATCCTGCCTCAAAACAAAGTTTTTGAAAAAGTTTTTTTATAATTTAATTTCCTCATATTTACTGTTATATATAAGGTTTTTGGTCTAAAGTAAATTTGTTTTTCTTTGCATTTTATACAAAACTTTGTTTTGTGCAAAGTTGAAAATCGATTTCAGATATTTTTTTCTATGTTTTGTACAAGGTCGTTAGTCGGCCAAGCTTATCAGATCTGAACTCTGACCACCAGCCGGTATGTTGTGTATTTTTAAATGTGCATAATCGTCCAACTTTAAAATGATATTTTTTAAATAAATAAATGCACAATATTGTAATGTTTTTTTTGTTGCTTTCAGTTATACAGTTCGTATCTGTTTGCAAGTTTGATTAATTTCAAAAATTGAACTTTCTTGCCAAAATTATTTTTCCAATAAACTTTCGGATTTGGACGGGTTCAAACTCGTATTTTCAGATTTAATTGGTGACCTGTGATGGCTTTAATAGGGTGCGAACTGAGCAGCCGCATTTGGCCCCCCTAAAATACATCAAAAATTGCCCCCCCCTACACAAGAAATTGCTCTATTTCTTCATAGTAGCACCAAGACGTCGATGGCATGTCAAAAAAATTTGAAGATCAGCAGCATGCTCGGATCCTGCTTGTTAGGTTGCTGTCACTTGTGCTTGTGGAAGTAAAAACCTTTTTTTTATGATCACCCAATAGTGGCCCCCCTAAATTGAAGACCTTCTTTCTTTTTTTCTTTTTAGAGATCACTTTGTTTTAATACACTAAAAATCGCTTCTGCTACCTTGTTTTAGTACGCTAAATAGTGGCCCCCCTTACTTTTCTTGCACCGCGTCCCTCTTTTTGTAAAGCCGTCACTGCTGGTGACCCACCTAAAATAAAGAGCCCACTTGTAACTTCAATTCAATATGGGGCTAACTTGTTTTATATAGAGCATGAGTCTCTTTCTTCCATGCTACCATTTACAAAGCCTAAAGCTTAAAACAAATTTGTCTGCAGTGCTTTCAAGTGGTTAAGAGCGCCGTGATTGATAACGAACGTGGTTGACAAGGTCGGCTTTGTTGTGTTCTTGGAAAAAATATTTTACAGCACTTTTCCCTGCTTGACGGTCTTAACAAGCGGTTCTAAATTTCGTTTATATCTTTAAATATAAATTAGAGAAAACAAAGTAACAAAACTTCAACCCATCAGCAATACCTTGGCATCACCGAAAGCAGGTTGGGATAATTGCTTGACAAATTGCCTTAGGTTTAATCTCCAGACGATTTCTTACGAGTCAGAAGGACAAATATAGCCTAAACATTACTTAAGTGGTTGGCAGCTTTTAACTAAATCTTTTTAACTTTGCCGCAGATTTTTTCTTTCTTATAGTTTGTTTGGTTGGTAGGCTATTGCTCCGCTTCAAACTTCATTTAAAAATCTTTTTAACTCAGCGTAGTCGCAGTTTAGTTATTTCATTTATTCAATTTATTTATTCTTCTGACTCACAAGACAAGATTGGCGGTGTTCAGTCCTAAAATTTTATCTTTATAGTCTTTCTATTTGGGTTCATGCGATACCTTTTCATGTTTAAGAAAATTACAGCGTCTTCAAAACGAACCCATTCGTATAACGTAAACTATGTCGTCCAAAAACATCTACTTCTCAATTTTTTTAAATTAGAAATTTTTTAAATTCATAAATTATAGGCCTAGGCTACATTTTAAATTACAAAAGTTATGCACAACCTAATCCAAGCAATCTCTCCTAGTCTATTCTCCCATATCAGTTCCATACTTAGGCCAAGGTAAGAAAGCATTGTGAAATTTTTTTGAAACTTTTAATAAAAAAAAATTATATATACAGAAAGCAAAATACAGAACAACAAAGAAAAAAAAACGTTTGTTGAGGTTAAATAGCAACGAATACTAGGCATGAATTACATGGGTGCAAGACGTGTAAGGCGCAAAAGCGAAACGCACCTGGACATACATTAGGCAAGCGTAAAGAATGCAACAATAGCGTTAATGATAAGAAATAAGGTGGATGCAATAGTGGTCATGGAACCGAAGGGAATACATTCAATAATAGTAATCAGTTGGCTATGTGCAAAGTGGAAAGCAAAAAGAATCTTGATATGTGGAGTGAAAAAAAATCAAATTAAACACATTGGGTGGGAAAAATACAACAATGAAAAAAAGAAACATTTACATGCCTATATGCAAATTATGATAGGGCGGAGAAAAGGCAATAATAACAAATGAAAAAGACAATTGGTTGTAAAAAAAAAACACAGAACATTAAAAGCATTTTCGTTGGTTGATTTAGGTGGTTTTATATAATTTGAGTTGGCAACTTAGGTAAGTCTATGAGTTGAAGAAGAAAGGAAGCATTTATAGTTACTAGTGTGAGAAAGAGTAAGAGAAAAAAGAAGAGAAAGATAGATAGATTAAAATCTCAAAACACGGTGCAAGCAAATTAAATTTTAAAAAAATCTAAGACTTGTGGTTTCTACCAAATGCAAGATTGCACTGGTAGAAACGGCATTGTGCCTCGCGCACGCCGATGACCAGATGCTAGTAATATCAGGTTTTAAAACAGATGGCACTAAAGAGCACCATCCATGGCATTGTGCCTCGCGCAGGCCGAATCTAAGCTCACTGCCCGATCATGGTTTCAAGTTTTAAACCCTCATCAAGGACAGTCTGCTTACTTAGGTTTTAGTCGCAGAGCTGGTCATATAGGAAGAATAAATTTAAGACTTGTGGCTTCTACCAAATGCAAGAAGCACTGGTAAGTTAAGTAAGCACTGGTAATGCAAGAAGCACTGGTAAGTTAATAATAATCAAAACAAGACTTGATCCCTAGTTTTGTTTCAATCTTTTCTCCATATTACTTGTTGCGAGCAATAGCCTTGAACAGCAATTTACTGTAAATCAGTGGCGTGCGGTGACCTCTGAGACTGGTCATGCAATTCGCATGCCAAAAGTTGGTCAAGCAATTGGGTATTTTTTGGATAGTTAATAAGTAGGACATGTAATATTTTATGGGTACGAAAACAATTCAGAGTGAGATTCTCATTTTTAGTCAGTTTAAGTTTAAGTTTAAGGTTTAAGGTGCTGTAGATCATTTTCATCCTACAGTCGTGTTATCCTCTAAAAAAAACTCTTCATTTCAAATCAGTCTCCGATTTTTTTGGTTTTCTTCTTACAGTTAGTGGCGTACGCAGAAATTTGTGAAGGGGGGGGTTTTGGAGCCGAAAACACGATTGCTCTAAGTTAGGGGTTTCCAAACTGGGGTACATTTAGGCTTCTCAAAAAATACATTATCAGAGAGAATATCCTTATTTAAGTTAAATTCCGTGTCCGGAAGAAATAATGGACTCAAATGTCTAGAATTTTTGAATCCGGTCGATTATAATTACGTCAAACAGGACAATTAAGAGGGAAGACTTTTTTACAGATCACCGTGATTTTGGGTTTGAATGGGGAAAATTTGTGGCTGCTGAAAAGGGAAGAGTTTTCATTTTTTAGAGATCACCTTGATTTTCGGCATGAATTGGGAAAATTTTCTGATTTAAAGTGAAGACCTTTTTTTTTATTAGAGGACACCATGATTTGGAACAATATCTACCCGGCTGAGGCCCACAAACTCGAACGATTTCGAAAAGTGGCCCGCAAGAGTGAAGAAGTTGGACCACCCTGTTTTAGAGAAACGTCACAACATTTTGGGGATACATGCAAACCTGCTACAGTGTTCAAAGAGTACCGATCAACTAAAAGTTTGGGAAACCCTGCTCTAAGTGGTCCTGGTAATGGGCAAAAACTTCCAAAATTAGGCCTACATTCAAAAATAAAGTGTTTTGGTTTTAAGACCATCTTGCAGTAGCATAAATTTTTTTTACCAAACCGTAAAACTAACTATTGAAAAGGCATGAGCACGTAATTCAATTATGACAAGAAACTTTATAAAATAAAAACA
Source organism: Diplosoma virens (assembly GCA_963680785.1). Taxonomy (NCBI): domain Eukaryota; kingdom Metazoa; phylum Chordata; class Ascidiacea; order Aplousobranchia; family Didemnidae; genus Diplosoma; species Diplosoma virens. Next base: position 38,517,703 of record OY796890.1, on the reverse strand, counting down.
ACTCGTGTAAATGATGAGAACAATAGGTGAAAAATCAAACGAACAAAAAAATAACCTCATTACTTAACAAATATTTAAAGTTTTTTTAAAGGCTTATATTCAAACGCCTGTTTTTTCACTTAATTTGTTAATTACGTCACCAGGGCAAGGTGTGTGGCTCCTATAAATGTTTAGTGATGCAAGTCCATTCATTCGAGTGGTACCACTTGTGTTTCGTAAGCACGTTTTTAGTCTGCGTAATGTAGAAAACAATTGTTCACTAGTGCATGTTGTCACTGGAAGAGTTAACAAAATGGTCATCAATGTAAATATATGTGCGGAAAAGCATCGGAACTGCATTCCTCAATGCTGCTCAACGCATTAGTTGGTCTTTCTGCTGCGTTCAACCGAAAAAGCTTCCTGTAACATAATATCAGTTCAGGCACTAGTTCTCCCAAGAATTTCGTTAAATCATTTTCGTAAAATTTTCCCAAAACTTGAATACTTTTAATTTGTTGAGGAGTTGGTCCACTAGTTGGATCAGAAGAAATTAAACACTGAAATTCATCAATAATCGATTTGTGGGCTGCAAATCTTGCTTCGAGAGTGACAATAAAGTTATCAAGAAATGGAATAAAAATCCCTTCTAAAATATTCTTCATCTGTTCAGCAGCAATATTATATCGATTGGTCTGTCTTTAAGTAAGGCGTGGTGTTTCCAAAATAAAACCTTCGGCTTTGACCGTTTTTTTGCGCAAAAATATAGAACTAGTGAAATTCATATTCGTTTTTTTCTCTAAGACACTTCAATTCATTTGCAATATCATGTGCAATGTTGACAGCCGCAAAAGAGTTTTTCTACTTTTTTTGCTTAACTTTACACAAAACAACACTGTATCCAAAAACGTTTTTTAAAACTAAGAGAACAATGCAAAATTCACTTTGCGTAATTGTCGAAAGCAACTGCAAAGCTCGTAATGAAGTTCCTCTCTGTCTGGCCATGCTGAAATTTCTGCCAAAGCTTCTACAACGGTAAATTGTAAATTTGAAAAAGTATTAACATTCTCGTGTCGATCGACCCATCTGATGGCACAAATTTGAACAAGTTTTTGAACTTTTGTTGTTGACGAAATCGTGTTGATGGAGTTGCGTAAAAATGTTTTAACGTTGTGAAGCATTAAAAAATTTGTGAACTGAAGCTATTGTTTCCATGCAGTTTATTGCCATTTCCATACTTAACTTTCAATATTTTACAAGTTTGAAAGTTTTCTTCACAGTGGCAGCTGTACATTAGCTAACTTTAGGCGATAGAAAAAATTGCAAAAAGAAATTGCAAAAAAATATCGCAATTTAGGCGATAGAAAAAATTGATGCGCAAGCAGTAATTAAGTTTCAAAGTGCGGCAAACAATAGAAACCAAAATCTTATTATTGAAGCCTATTTATTACCATGTATATATGGCTAAACGCCATTCTTCAAGGGGGGGGGTTTGACCCCTGAAACCCCCCCCTTGCGTACGCCTATGCTTACAGTCAAGGTGTTCTCTAAAAAAAAAAGGTCATTACTTGGAATCATCCCCAGATTTTGCACTTTTTCTTCTAAAATTATAGCAAGCTCTAAAAAAAAGGCCATCACTTTAAATCCATCTCCTAATTTTTTGCTTTTCGTACTAAATCTAGGTTGTTCTCTAAAAAAAAAAAAAAGGTCATCACCTCAAAGCATTGCCGGATTTTGCAATTTTTTTCCTAATTTTACAGTGATCTCTAAAAAAAAAAAGTCATCAAACCTCAAATCAGTCTCCTAATTTTTACTTTACATACTAAAATCAAGGTGCTCGCTAAAAAAATGGTCTTTGTCTCTGATCGGCCTCAAATTTCTCTAATTTCATCCCAAACCAGTACAATCTCTCATTAAATTAAAAAATATCTACCTCATCGCGCAAAAGTCCGTCATGGAATCCCTACAAATTTGGTCATGCAACGCTTGACTTGCATGCCCTGACCGCAAGCCATTAATGTAAATGAATTTTATGTCATATAGGCTTTATCCAATGCCAGTTTTTGTAATGCAGTTTTACTTTCGGATCTAATAACTTCAATTTGAGCAATTAATTTACTGGTAGGCTTGAGATGACGATATACTAAAAACAGGTTAAAATCGCTACGAACCGGTTGAATTTCACTATTGTATAGTCATGGACCTGTTCAATATATTATTTATCCTCCCAACTCCGCAACTCGTACGAAAGCGCCAAAAGCGTTGACTTTAGAACAACTGTCAGGGGATTATTCTGATCTGTTTTACAGAAGCCAAAATATTGCTTTGTTTGCTTTTCGTTTTTTTTTTTTTTGTTATTTTATAATGATATGGTTCAAGATATGACGGTAATGCAAAATTTCTTTTTAAGACCGTCAAGCAGAGTAATGGACGGTAAATTTTCCTTTCCAAGGACGCAACAGAATGACGAGAATAGGAGTTGAACCAATATTATATTGATTGCAGTTGTCATCAATAGAGCGCCACTTCTATCTACTAGACCATCAGGGATGGCCTAACAAAAAAGGAGACCCGGTGCAAGAAAAGTAAGGGAGGGCCACTATTTAGTGTTCCAAAACATAGCAAACTCTAAAAAGAAGCCGTTGTTATAGCGGAGGTCATTTTTAATATATGAAAACAAAGTGATCCCAAAAAAAAAATGGTCCGATCTCTAAAAAAGTTGCCGTTTGATTTAAAGGTCCACTTTTTAGTGTCTCAAACCAAAGTTATCCTTAAAAAAAAAAGGATGGTCTTCATTTCTTCATTTTAGGAAAAACACTGTTAACTGTTCAAATCAGTCTAGACTCTAAAAAATGTTCATTATTTTAGGATGGGCCACTTTTAGTGTCTCAAAATAAAGTTATCTCTGAAAAAAAAAAACTTTTTTTATATTTTATTTTTGACATGCCATCGACGTCCTGGTGCTACAATGAAAAAATAGAGCAATTTCTTGTCTAGGGGGTGAAAACGGAGAGAGACAAATTTGTCACACAGACAGACAAATTGAAAGATATATGAGACACACGGAAACTCGCTAGATCTTTCTCTCTCAGGTCCTATTTGAACACCGACCGTGAGGGTATGGAGCCAGCTAAACTTCTCTCGCACAGAAGAGGTTACCCGACACAGTTTATATCAATATTGTAATTTAATAATGTTATCGTAACTGGTCCGGCGGTTTTAGACTAATACTTCACAGTCTGAAACAAGTACAATATAATATTAAAATATAAAGTTAATTTAGCAAATAGAACATCGGTTATTATCTTCCAAATTAATAGATTAAAATTGATACATAAAGAACACAAGCATATCTCAGCTAGCACCTCGCCCAGGGTTGCCAAATGTTCAAAGATAAAATAATCTAGAATCTCAACAAAAAATATCTAAAATAATATAAATTTAAAAAATAATAATCCAAATAATAATCCAAACATACCAAAGTTACATTTTTAATAAAAAAACGAAAATTGTAATATAAAGTTGGTCATGGTGTTCTACATTGTAAAAAAAAAAAAAGGTCTTCACTTCCATTTGCTCTCAAATTTCCCAACTTTCGTCCAAAAATCAGGGTGTTCTCTAAAAAAAAAAAAAAAAGAAAAGGTCTTCACTTCCATTTGCTCTCAAATTTCCCACTTTCGTCCAAAAATCAGGATGTTCTCTAAAAAAAAGGTGTTGTCACTTCTTTGACACTAGAAACAAATGCAAAATAGCATTTGTCAAAATAATCTAAATATATCTAAATGAAATGCTAAAATAATCTAAAAAATAATCTAACATCTAAATGGGTATTTATTACATCTAAATTAGACGAAAATAATCTAAATCTAGATTAAAATAATCTAAGTTGGCAACACTGACCTCGCCATGTGCTTAATTCAGTTAAGACAAAGAAGAGTTACGCCACTGTGTTGCCAACAAAAAAGATAGGTGACAAATTAAAAGTTTAAGGGCGAAAATAACACGTATATCGACAACAGGGGGGTCACTTTTGATGCATTTTAGGAGGCTAAAGTAGAACTTATGCCTGTATTGCTAAATATCTTCTACATAGGTTATAAATAAACGTAGTCATAAAAGTTTCTAAGTAGTCTACTTTGCAAAAAACAGTAGGCCTACTAGTAGTTGACATGTTGCTAAAATAACTTATAGGCAGTGTGTTGCTTACTTTTGCGGTAAATTATAAGTTTTATCAATTGAAATTTACCAATGTTATCAGTTTATCTTATTATTAGACGTATTGGTATTGCTTACCTGCGTTTAGATCAAGCAATAATCTTATTTCTTATTTTTTCTAACCTTAATTTTATTATGAGTAAAAGATTTGAAAGTGGAGCGCTCGCTAGCGAGCGCAATAGGAAGAAAATTGAAAATGATATGGTAAAGAAGATAAAACCAATCACTGCTCTCTTGCATCAATGTCACACTTCATTACTAATAATTTTAATCATAACGATGTAGTCTATTCCCGTTAAAAGTAATTCGTAGTTTTATTATAAGATAATAATCGCGTCGCCTTGGAGCGCTGCTCTCGTATTATGTAAGATAACGTCCGATGCGCTTTCTATTGCGCGATGCATATATCCTTTTTCTCTTTTCGCCGGACAGTAATGACGTAATATGTTTTTGTCCAAGCTTTGCTATCTCAAAGATAGTGGAATGTTCTGGCGCATTCGAACGTAGCGTTTTCTCTAGGAAATTCGAGCTAAGCCTCGAATAATATACGAGTAAATTTGCGTCACGTGATCTTTTGTCTATATAAATGAATGTGAAGCAAGAGACTACACAAAAGTAACAGACGAAAAAGAGAAAGCGGACAACGAAGATGAAAAGAGAGGCAAATAAAGCGAAAAGTGCCGCTTCGAGAGAAAGTAGAATTTGGGGCGAGTGTTGAATTTATTTTGCGCTAGTGTTTTGGAGTTGTGTTCTAAGGAGGTAAATCATTTGTGTTGATTGAATCAAGTTGTAGCGTTGATTTCGCTTTGCAGTTTGGCAAAGCGTGGAATAGAAATTTCGTCAGTCGTGATTTTTGTAATACATTTGTTCTTATTAGAGACAGTGGTCTCTGTTTGTTGTGAAGAAGAGTCTTCAACGGATCAATCCGAGCTTTCGTTCAAACCAACTGTATAAAAGCTTCAGGCTCATAGCAGGCTACTTCTCGAGCCGGAATGAAATAAAATTTAGACACAGCTTTGTTTCAGCGCAGGTGTTCGGGTTACCTAGCTCAACTGGTTCTTTAGGATTCCCGAACAAAGTCTGCGACAATCAACCTCCGACAGAAGCAACAGGTGCTGGCAGTAAAGTAGGTGGATTGACCCTAGCACAAGAAAATCTGTGTAATGATCAAGCTAATCAGCAACTGCTAGCATTCAAAAAGAAAAAAGTCTTATTGAAAAAGCAATGCAGAATGTTAAACAATAACCTGGTAATGAAGAAACAGCCATGCCCAATAAAAATGGAAATATAAATATCTTTCAGAACTCAGTTGCTGCAAAGGGAGGGGGAAATAAACATATGAAAGTAGTGGAGATAGTCAAAATTTTCAGTTTACACCTGATGAAGTAAATCAATCCCAAGGTATTACAGATACTTATGCAGATTATGCCAAACATAGGTCTACACCAGTGTCGTGCGGTCAGGGCATGCAAGTCATGCTTTGCATGACTAACGAATTTTTGTGCGATGACCTTTATTTCAAAACGAACTAAAAAAATCGCTGGTTTGGGAGAAATTAGAGAAAGGTGAGGTGATCCGAGGCAAACACTTTTTTTTGGAGAACACTGCAATTTCAAGACAAAAAGTGTGAAATCTGGGAATGATTTCAAGTGATGACTTTTTTTTTGGAGAACACCATGATTTTAGGATAAAAAATTGGTCTATGTCTTAGAATCTCACACAGAATTCTTTCTACTACCCATAAAATATTGCATCTCCTACCCATTAACTACCTATAAAATACCTAATTGCATGACCAGTTTTTGGCATGCCAGTTGCATGATCAGTCTCAGAGGTCACCGCACGCCACTGGTCTACACATACATTGAGTTTAAAGGACGTTGGTTTGTGGAAAGATTTATCAAATGAATAAATAGCCTACTGGATAGAGAGAAGCCTTTCTTCAGTTCAGCACAGTTGTGGACAATTTTCTAGTTCCAAGCGAGTGTACAAAAAGTAATTCAGGTTTTGCACAAAAGCTCTGTTTTATTTAACGAAAGTCAATGGCGAAACATATAGCAGAGAGTGGCTTGTTTATTCCTCCCGCAAAAGGACGAATATATTGCTTTGTTTGTAAACTCTTTCCAAACCAAGCATTTTCTTCAGCTTTAGCTTCTGATGGTTTTGATGATTGGCATAACTCTTATCTTATTCAAGCTCATGAAAACTCAGAAAAACACAGAAATGCCATGTTGACCTACCTAACAAGAGCGAAGATATACGCTTACTTCAAAGCTGTAGGAGCAAATAAAAGCAGAATAACAGTTTTGGTGGCATGTAATGAAAAGAATCACCGCTGTAATCTGCATTCTTGCAGAATGAGGCTTACCTTTTATAGGGGACAATAAACGATTTGGATCTCCTAATAACGGCAATTATATTGGTTTTTTAGAACTAGTACCAAAATTTGATCCATTTTTACTTGCTCATATCAATCGTCATGGAAATTCAGGATCAGGAAATCCCTCTTATTTGTCAAAAGCTATTTGTGAAAAGATGATTCAGCTCGTGGCCAAAAAAGTTAAGGAGTCAATTGTGGCTGAAGCGAAAAAAGCGGAATATTTCAGCTTTTCTGTGGATTCTACTCCCGATATTTCACATACCGATCAGTTAACTTTGATTATAAGATATGTGTCTCCTATAAACGATTTACCAAGTGAGAGATTTATAATTTTTCTTGAGCTAAAAGACCACTCTGAGGTAGGCATAGCAGATTTAGTGCATAAATATTTCATTACAGAGCTTGATTTTAATAAATGCAGAGGGCAATCTTATGACAATGCTGCAAACATGGTTGGGCTGGTAGGTACAATGGTATGCAGCAAAATATCCTAGAAACAAAGAAATTTGCAAAATTTATTCCATGTACTGGTCACTTCTTAAATTTGATGGACCGCTTAGCTGTTAATTGTTGTCTTGACGCAGTAAACTGCTTTAGCATTATTAATAAAATTTACTCTTTTTTCATCTTCCACAAAAAGGTGGGCAGTTTTAAAATCATTTTTACAACCTCAGTCAAAGCTGCGTAACATTTGTCAGATATTAAGTGGGATGCACATGCAAAAGTCTTGGCAGCTATTTTGGAAAATTACAGCACCATCACTAATGCTTTCAGTCATTTGCACTCCGATGTAAGTGAGAAAGGTGATACCAGGCTTCATGCTAACAACCTTTTGCAAAAAATGGAAAAATTGGAATTTGTGTTTATGTTTCATTTTTGGACCAGACTAGGTCGTTTTCTTAGGGTTAGTAAAGCCCTTCAGAAATCTGAATTGTTTATTTATTTATTTTTATTTTATCTCTATATTTATCCTCCTGACTCGCAGGAAAGCGACGGAGGCGTTAATACATAGGGTAGGCAATTACCCCGACCTGCTTCCGGAGATACCAAGATATTGCTGTCCGCTTGTAATTTAATAGAGATATGACTGTAATTTAGTACTGCTTGCCAGGACCACCAAGCAGGGGAATATGCCGTAAAGTGTCTTTCCCAAAGACACAACAGAATGGCGCGAGTCGGTTTTGAACCGAGACCGTGTTGGTCACGAGCCCGGCGCTTTAACCATTCGACCATGCTGTTATTAAGTATTTGTGCAAAATTGTACAGTATACTTGTAGACTTTCAAAACAAAATTAGAGATAAATTTGATGAGTTTGATCAGCAAACAAAAGCTACCTTGCCGAATATTAACGACAGAGCTGTCACTAGGAGACAAAGAAATGCACCTTAGGCTTTAAGTAAACTCTCTTCAACGGATAGGTTTAGAATAAATTCCTTTATTCCTATGCTTGATGCACTTGAAGCCAATTTAAAAAGAAGAGCTATAGTGTACAGTGACATTGCAAAAGTGTTTCTCTTTTTTATTAATCTGAAAGCAACTAAGCTAGAAATTTTACAAGGAGTAAAACTTTTAAAGGAAGCGTATCCAGAAGATGTTGACCCGAAACTTACTGATGAACTTCTACATTTTCATTTGTAGGCCTACTTGCTACAAACACAAAGTCAAAGCCTTGCAGACGAGCAATCTATTTCCTTGTCTCATGAAGACGTTTATTAAACTATTTTCACGGAAAAAATTCACGCAACCTTTCCTAATGTGAAAGCAATGTCAAGACTGTTTCTAAGCTTAATGGTCACTAACTGCTCAGGAGAAAGATCTTTTTCAAGGCTGAAAAGCATCAAAAATAAACTGAGATCCACAATGTCTCAAAAAAGATTGTCTGCACTGAGCATTCTGCGCTTTGAGAGTGACAAACTTAAACTTAAACAGATAAATTTTGATGAACTGTTGCATAATTTTGCTTTGACAAAAACTAGAAAAAAACTTTTATAGCCTAGTCTTACTCTATTTGATGGCTGTCACTATTTTTATGTCCTTGTGACTAAACTTTACAACTATTGTAACGGCTGTTTGATCAAAGAAATTAAAATTAAAAGCAAAACTGTCTTAACTAATTTTTTATTTTTTTAATTGAAAATTTGCAACCATGAATAAAGAAAATCAAAAGAACGAACAGTTTAATGCACTCATTTTTTTAACATGTTATGTTGTTTAGAGAGAAATTCTGAGTTTAAACATAGGGAGGGGCCTCACAAATGGAATAACTTAGGGACTCTCATGGTCTAAATTCGGTCCTGACCAGGGCTGCGAACTCAAACTCGAACTCGAACTCAAAGAACTCGGCAATTTTGGCCGAACTCGAACTCGAACTCGAACTCGAACTCGAAAAATAAAAATTTCTGAACTCGAACTTGAACTCGAACTCGAAAAAAGTTTGTGGAGTTTGAGTTCATTTAATGAGTAAATTTGACTACAATATTTCTCAGCGATGGTGCCCAATTATAATTTGCTACCCTCTTTTATTTTGTTTAATAATAGATTAAAATTGGTAACATTGATGACAAAGCAATTTCTAATATGTGCTCAGTTTTTCGCGGTTGAATTATCTCTGAACTCTATTCCGACTGTACTTTTTCAACGCTATTTTGTGAACTCGAACTCGAACTCGAACTCAAAAAATTGAAATTTAAAGAACTCGAACTCGAACTCGGACTTGCAATTTTTTTGTGAACTCGAACTCGAACTTGAACTCGATTAAAAATGCTTCGAGTTCGCAGCCCTGGTCCTGACTGTCGACCACGCTTTCAGGTAAATTAGACAATATAAAAGCGCGGGTCTCGTTCCCATTTATTCGCCTTTGGTTCTGCCAATCAACAAACAACTTCAGTAAAAATTTATTTTATTCAAATTTAGGGAGAGAAAGAGACAAAAATTTTATCTGGCATAACCATATCACAACATATTCACAACTAACAAACTACCTAAATTAAAACAAAGATTTAATTGTTTGTAATTATATTTATAAATTATACCATGGAGGCATCAAAAAAACCATTAATTTAAAATAAACTATAACATTCCTTCATCCTTTTTTATATTTATGGAAAGTAAATGCCGAGATCTGGTAAGGTGAAATTAAGTTAACGACAAGAAATCTGAAAAATGGATTTGTTTTAAAATTCTATCGAACAGTTTTTATTAAGTTTTACTCCATGTTAAAATCATAAAAAATAAAATAGAACTCGCAATGTAATTCGAAAAAGTTAATTAACTGTGTAGAAGTCTTTGGAAGTCTCTTTATTAATTTATTTTTTGTTAATGATCGTGCTTATCGGTGGACCTCGTTCAGTGATTCTAATGAAATTTGATTGGTTCACTTACACGTGGCAAGTACAGTATAAAGTGAGATCTTGGTAAATTTATATTCTTTCAGTCGTTTAGTGATCCAGTGGTTCGGTGATTTGGTTCAGTGTGGTAGTTGTGAAGAGTGAGTTTGTAGATCGCAACCGAAACTTGGGAAAATTTCGTTTTGCTATTGCACCGTTTGGCTGTATTGCCTAGCTGCATCGTCGAGTAAATAATTGTGGTCGTTGGCTTGTGGAAACCGGTGATAATTTAATATATCTAAATTTCAACCTTAGAGTATATAGTATAAAACCATAAGACGTGTGTAAAAGCCAGCGGTGTGATTGGGGAAAGAACGGATAGCTTCCCTACAGTTCAAGAATTTGAAGAGCAGAAGAAAGGGATTCGCTGTGCGGTCTACTGTAGTGATTGGTTGTTTCTTCTGTTCAGTGCAGCTATTTTCGACAATTTAGTTTCTGTGGCTGTCGCAGACTCCGCTTGCGTCAGGAACATAGAGTTGTTTTTAAAAATTTTATTTACTTAATATATATATTTTTAGGTTTCAACTGTGTACTTTGAGCTTAAAAAACTTTTTTTTAAAAAATTGCTCCTTAGGATTTTTTACCAAAGTCTTGAATAAAAGCATCAGCACTCCTATTATTCTACTGTTTGTATGTTTACAGCAAAACTTATAAATTTTTTATTTGTAAATATATTTAAAACCTTCATGGATTAAGCAAGTTTGACATGATTTAAACTTTTTTTTTATGTTTTAAAATCTCCAAATTGATTTAAATTTTAGGTTTTTGTTTACTATTTGTTAAGCTTAATCGAGTAACTTTCAAATGTTGGGGAATCCCCAAAGTCAGCCAGGTTAGTAACGGCGAACAATGAACGAGATCCAAATGTTACATTACGTTGTGTGAATATTTCTGGTATGTTTGTTTCAAACAAGCATTAACTATTTTGTAATGTTTCTGAATCACTACTGTACTATATTATCCTGACCTGCCATTTTTAACATTAAAAGGTGTTATGAACAGATCTTAAATTTTAAAGGCTTTTTCTGTTGTAGTATTTATCAAAAACTAAAAACTTTTATAAACGTTGTAAAAGCATGCCATAAGTAAGAAAGGATAGTAATTGCTGAACTAGTATTTTTTTATTAATGTTTTTAGGTGACTTAATACTCTTAAAAATTAATTTAATTAAGCATGTAAATATAATGTTGCCTGTTTTTCGACTTTGTCATTTTGGTCCTTTAATTGCCCTTATAATTATTTGTGTTTGCTATGTTGTTTCTATCATTGATAGCATGATATGGCTTTTACCCACCCACAATAGCTTAGCAGGAAAACTTAACATAGTTGTTCTTACACTATGGCTAGCATTAATTCTTCGAAATTTCCTTAAAGCAATTTTTGTTGGACCTGGTTATGTTCCAAAAGAGTGGACACCAGCAGATAAGCAAGATGTGAAATATTTGCAGTTTTGCCAATCTTGTCAAGGTTACAAACCTCCAAGAGCACATCATTGTCGAGTGTGCAAACGATGTGTTTTGAAAATGGATCATCATTGCCCGTGGATTAATAATTGTTGTGGACACTTAAATCATACAAATTTTGTTCTTTTTGTGTTTTTTGCTCCAGTTGGATGTATTCATGCATTTGCAGTAATGGCAACAACAACATGGAAACAACTTTTTTACCGTCATGAATACTTTCACTCTACTCATAGACCTGTTCATTTTTCAATCAATGCATTTTTTATAAATATAATTGCATGTGGTTTAGCTCTGGGCACTATAATTGCTGTTGGGATTTTGTTCTATCACCAATTCAAAGCTATTCTTTACAATGCAACAGGTATTGAACAGTGGATCATTGAAAAAGCTGAGTATCGAAGACAAAAAGGTAGAAACAGGTTTATATATCCATATAACTATGGGAAACGAAAAAATATTTCTCAAATTATTAATTGGCATTGTACACCTGTGGGAGATGGTTATACTTGGCCTGTAGTAAAAGGCTGCTCTCAATACTCTTTGACTATTGAACAGCTTCAACAGAAGTTAGAAAAACAAGAACGGTTGGTCAATTACATTGTAGTTAAATCATTTTCTGGTTATTGGTTGCCTTGTGTCCATGGCCCATGCACTTTATTACAAGTACCATGTTCAGATGATCCTCGAATTGAAGTGAAACCTGGTGACCAAGTTTTAGTGTCTCGTGGCACTAAGTACTGGTTGTATGGTACCAAGGTGCCTGACAACTCTTCAGATAAATGTACCCAAAGGATTCGAGGTTGGTTTCCAGCTTTATGTGCTGTCAAAAATCCTTGCAAAGAAAAAAGCCATGGAGATTGTTCAAACAACTCAATAAATCAAAAACCAAGGGCAAGTAAAGAAAAAGTAGCATAAATGGTCTGCCACAAAAACTTTAATCAACTTATAAATTTATGTTACTAAAGGTTAATCTTTTGGTACATCTACCCCATGTTATACATGTTTAAATAGCAGAACTTGATTATGTGATGTGTTTATATTTTTATGACTAGTGTTTTTTTGTTTTGACTTCACCATTTGTCATATCTATACTTTTTTTGGTGTTCATATTTTGTAAATGCTGTTAGTAAATAAAAGAAATTCTATTTAACATCAAAAAAATGTAATTAAGATGTCTAGCTCCAAACTTGCAATGTTTTTTGTTTATTAAGATAAATCTTTATTAACCCAAGTATTTTCTTATTATATAACCATAATTATTATTAATAACTTTCACTTTTCTATGCAAATTCATGATATTTTATAAAAAAGTGCACCAAATATTGAATTAAATATTTATACAAACTTTGTGCATCTAAAATATTAAATTGTTATAAAATCTCATAACTAATTACAATTTATACAGGGTCTGCCATATTTATGGCAACACACATTTTATTGAGATTCTCAAGAAAAACAAACGAAATTGAACATTTATTGCATTGAATTATAGCACATACCTAAAGACCTAAAAACCTATTCTTACAAAATTCAAAAGAGGCATGAACTTCCAAATACTCATGAACATATGAAACTCAAGAGATCTCAACACATTCTCAATCTCATGAATGAGGGCATGCTGCTCAATTTGGTGTTTAGCAATGAGAAGAAATTTGACATTTAGCAATGCTTAAACCATTAAAATGATAGAGTTTGGAGTAAAGATGGGTCAGAGGAAGCCAAGAAAGTAAGCCTATGCCAAAATCCAATTTCTTTGATGGTGTGGGTGGTAGTCACAGCTACTGGGAGATTTCCCCCTATTTTTTGTCCTCTCAGGAGAAAAACTGAATAGCCATTGCTTCATTTGCAACATTTTGGAAGCTGAACTGCTTTTCTGGGCACATCAGCACTTTGATGGAGCGCCGTAGACTTTTCAACAAGATTCCGCACCATCACATAGCTCAAAAATGACTTAAAGTTGGATCAGGGCTCACATTCCAGCTTTCATTAGCAAGGATGAATGACCCTCAAGGAGTCCCAATTTGAACCCTCTCGACTTTTCTCTGTTGGTCATCTTAGAGAGCAGAGTCTACAGAACACCCTCTGATTCAGTGAACCAGTTGAAGTCGAAATTGTGATGAGAATGGGACTTAATCCCCAAGATATAGTGCATGACTTCTGTGAAGCTTTCTAGGGCAGATTGGAGTCTGTCATTAAAAATAATGGGGCCATATCAAATAAATGTTGATAATTATTGTTAAGCATAGATATGTGCTATAATTCAATGCAATAAATGTTCAATTTCGATAGTTTTTCTTGAGAACCTTGATAAAATGTGTGTTGCCATAAATATGGCAGACCCTGTATTGCTTAAAACAAAGTTTCTCTTTTTCTGTTTAATTAAAAGCAAGTTTATGTTGTGTTCTCATATTTACAGCTGGTTATTTTTTGATTAGATTGTTCTTAATTTTGTTAATGTTCTGGCTTCCTGGATATGCTTATTTTCAGTTGCTGATATTGCCTCTTGCACTTAGTGTAGGTCTTTATTTGTTTTTTCTAGAAAAAAATTCTTTAGGGGTTTTAAAAAATTTCAATGTGTAATTTATTCTTTTTAAAAATGTAAAGATTTTCATTATGAATCTCACATAGCTGTCACTATAAGCTACGCATTATGTCCTGTAGTAAATAGCATAAAGTGACAACTCCATGAGATAAACAATTCAGAATCTTTAAATGTTTAAAAGAATAAATGTTTGCAACTTTGAAGTTGTAATTATGTAAGAAAATTCCTGCTCTTTGTGCAGATTTGATCAGATACTAAGATCACACTTGGGGGATTCTTTTCTATGCAATTTTCTATGCGAGTTACTGTAATTTACCTGTTTGTCAAATTCAAATGAATATGAAAAGTTATTTGATTTGAATGTTTTGTTTGGATTCCGTAACATTTGTTTAAACCGATGTTGCTTTCTCATCCTTTGTCAAGAATACGAATGATTACTTTAAAAGTTTTTGCCGCACTAACGTGACACATTATACAATGCTTTTCAACCTTCTTGTTTTTATAGAATACCTGAGTTACTTTTTAATTTTGCAGAACTTTTATCGATAGAAAACTAGTTAAAGACGAAAAAAAGGTCTTCAGCTGCTACAAGAGTTAAAATATATAAAAATTAAATCACGTGAGAACAAAAAAGGTTCCTGCGGCCTTTTCGCTTTCACTTTTCATCCATGTTCGCAGCTGAAAGCATTTTTATTTTTGCTCTTATAGTTTTTTTGTCAATAAAAGGTTCTTCCAACCGTTTTCGGCTCACGAAACCCTACGAATATTTTAAACGACGTCTATTGAAGTGCGCTGATGTATTTCTGCAGATTCTTTGAAACTCGTGGAAGCCAGGTTGAAGAGCACTGACAATATAAACGTAATCGAATGTCTTTGATAGTTTAGTTTATTTTTAGATAAGTATTTGATATAGTGTATGTTTCATTTATTTGATTTATATTCGGCTGCTCTCTTCAAAAACCTTAACAAAAGTATCAATTACTAATTATGAATTAGTTTTTTAAGAACTTTTCGCTCTTGCGTTTCAAAATTTGTGCAATGGAAAAAAAATTTTTGTCCAATGCAGTAACACAGTTATACTGCTGAGTAGCCTGATTAATCTATTAAATCCAATATCAAGTAATTGTTATTACAAAATGGGTAAGTAATTGAACTTCAACCGACCCATAGTTTTAATCATCACTGTCTGACTGCAATTATTTTAAACTTGTCAAATTCTATCAGAATTTTTTCGCTTCTTCCATGAGCTGAAATAACAATATGTAAATTTTTTCGACAAAAACCCGGAAGATGCTCCTGTCTAAACGTTGGTTAATTGTTGAATGTACCTTAAGTTTTTGTTGTTATTTATGGCGTCTTTAAGCTTTTTTTAATTTTGTGCTTTTGAATTATTAGAAACATAATACAAACTGCAAAGTAATTATAAACCGTAATTTAATTTTATTATTGTCGATCACATTATGAACTGTTTCGAAACAAGCTCCTGTTGTTGTAGTCAAAAGGAAGTTCGTAAAACTTGCACTGTAGCAGTGGCGTACCGAGGCTTTTTAAAAGGGTGGTGCCATACAACCACAATCAAATATGCTCAAATTTTTTTTCAAGTGGTAAAAAAAGCCTTTACTTTAAATCTTGTTTCAATTTTCTCGATTTTTCCCAAAAACAGTGATCTCTAAAAAATAAGAATGAAAAAAACATTTTAAGTCTGTCTCTGATTTCTCGTATTAATGATCTCTAGAGGGTGGGCCCATGGCAAAATGTCCTCCCTAAATATGCTACTCGTCTGTAGGATTATTCTCGAATATTAAAATGCGGCTTGGACTTTAAGTTGTTACGTGCGTTGAAGGTGAAACCAGTCAAAACACTAGATTGGACTATATAAGTTCGATGTTGTGCTGTGTTCTGGGTTCTTGGCTGTTGATGTTTGTATTGAAGAAATAATGTTATTTTCTTTTTATTTCCAACTTATATATCTAACGCCATCGCCGCGTAAATTGGTGGGGCTTGTGTTTTTACAACGATCGGAATGACCTTCAACCTTCCGCATTATTCTGCTGCAAGTTGGTGATATTTCGCCGGGCTTGATTCTTGCGCATTGCTTTTGGGTAAGCCTTCACATTGATGGCACCTCGTTCAAGAAATTGAGGAAGAAATTTGCGTCTGGCTGTTCAGTGTATAGCAATGTCTTGCATGGTGGTAATGTACCAAAAAATTATTTTCTTATGTCCTGTTCAAGAATACGTGAGACTCGAACTCCAAATGTATGGTGGGCAAATATAAATGAACAAACCCTAGATAGCACCTTACTTAACACAAAGTACCTTTTTGTAATGTAGGCTTACCAGTTACATTTTGGAAAAAATTCAGAAAAACTAACGAAGTTGATTTACACCTTCAAACGTTTAAGATTTTGCCTTAATTCGACAGAACTAATCGATGGTCCATCTCCGGGCTTACCCTTAAAAGCTTAGGAAATCAAAATTAAGCAATTTGAAAAATATTGAGACCAAAAAAACCCGCTGGTTAAACATCTGGGATCAGTTCTCACAAAAAATAATTTGTTTTGGCGCCAATAGAAAGTGCCAGATCATCGACAAAGTTAAAGAACCTAAGCTTAAGGTTTGCAAAATTAGATTCGCTAAAAATAAAATCATTTTGAAAAATTAATAATTATTTTGAAAATACCGTTTATCTTTTCAAATATCACATTTAAAAATTACTTACAACACTTTAAATGATGATTGCTAAGATCATATACGTAATTTTTAGCATATTCTCGAACCATAGTCCTACCTGGCGGGGGGTGGGGGTAATTTCCTCCCAAGTTTACGGAATTTGGCAAAATTTAAATTTTTGGGCAACGTTATAAAAAATTTGGTTAAAGTCAGGAATTTTAGGGCCGCGACAATTATCAATTGCAGAAAATAGTTACCGAATTTAGGTGAACACTTTTTTTTTAGAGAACACTATGTTTTAAGGACAAAATTTGGTCTTCGAGAATCTCCGACGATTTTTTTGTCCTAACCGTAAAGTACTAAAAAATCAAAATTTTGGCAAAACTTCATTGCTCCTCTAAATACTTTTTGCCTGGTACGCCTATGTCTCGAAGTAACAAGAAGC
This sequence comes from Diplosoma virens, assembly GCA_963680785.1. Lineage (NCBI taxonomy): Eukaryota > Metazoa > Chordata > Ascidiacea > Aplousobranchia > Didemnidae > Diplosoma > Diplosoma virens. Next base: position 38,500,623 of record OY796890.1, on the reverse strand, counting down.
ATGACTTGGTGTAAGAATAGCCCATACCCTGCTGCTCAAAATGTAAACTATCAAACCGGCTTAGAAATGTGTCTTCTTGTCTACCAAATAATGAGATCTAGTATAACTATTTTACCGTCACTAAAAGTTTTCGAAATATTGAAAACAGTTTATAAGCTTAAAGAAGACTGCATTGGCGAAAACTTATTTAGATTTTGAGAAGAATTGAAAACTATTTGGCACTTGGCTTTTTCGGAATGGTAAGTAAAGTTGATTAGTCGTCCAATCTTGACAAAATTGTTCACAACTTCGTCGCTGCAAAAAAAAAGTCACTATGTCTCTCCTAAACAAAAGATCGTTCAGCTAACCTAGTTCTGCTGTCTTCAACATCAAGTGAGGACTTATTTTATTTCGTGAGCCAACTCTTTGAGATGCCGATGCAAGGAAAACGTCGTTCAGCTATAACGCGGTCTGCTTTTTAATTAGAGGCACGCATTTGTGAAACAAGTGAGAATCTATTTGTGCATAGACCAATACCCCATACAACAACTCCCAAAGGTGAATGTCTCAAGACATCGAAACGTCTCGATATACGTTTTTTGAAATTTCAGTCTCGTAACCTCAAAGTTTCGTCTCTGTTTCCGACCACCGCGTCTCGAGTCCAGGTCGAGACATTGCAACGATGTCGGCAAAGCTCACAAGTGTTGTAAATATGTCATGATTTTTAGTAATAATAGGCATTCAGGCGTCATGTCTCTCTTTAAACTTGCCATTAGTGACAGTAGAATTGAACCATGGCAATCAAGAAGCTCGAACACCGCATAAGGTGCTCGAGAAATTGTAGACCTATTTTTAGTACATTTAAACGTAATTGTACAGTTTAAACGTAACGAGAAATGTAGATACATTTAAACGTCTTACATTTCATATTTTTAATAACAAAAATAGGAATCTCAAAAAGCGGCTATATCACGATGCTTTTAATTGTAGCTGATACTGTTATATGACATTAGCTGCATGTGTGAGCATTAAGCAATCGATACGATGCTACTACTCGCTTGGTTCTGTTGTTTCCTTGCGGAAAGATACTTTACGGCACTGTTTTTTGCTTTAAATTTCAATCATATTACAAAATAAAAATTAAAAACATATATGTCGAGACATTGAACAGACAGTCCTAAGAGTACCATCTGTGACATTGTGTATCACGCATGCTGAATCCAAGCTCACTGCCCGACCACGGTTTCAAATTTTTAAACTCTCATCAGGGACAGTCTGCTTACCCAGGTTTTTCTCGCAGAGTTGGTCATTTATATACGTATATATATATATATATATATATATATATATATATATATATATATAGAGAGAGAGAGAGAGAGAGAGAGAGAGAGAGAGAGAGAGAGAGAGAGAGAGAATTAAAATTTAATACTTCTAGGGCTCCACCAGATGCATTGCTGCACTGATAGAAGTGACATTGTGTATCACGCACGCCGATGACCAAATGGTAGAAATACATCGAGTTATAGGACAGATGGCACTAATTATGCATCACGTACTCACCCCGAACCAGAGCTCACTGCCAGACCATGCTTTCAAGTTATCACGGACAGTCTGCTTATCCAGTTTCTGCCGCTTCTACCAGTGCAGCAATGCATCTGGCAGAAGCCCACAAGTCTTAAATGTTTCTTTTTATATATGACCAGCTCTGCAATGAGAGCTAATGTCGGATTCGAAAAGAATTTCTCTAACCACACAACCCTGGTTATACCTCACACTTAGCAACCATAGGGAATCCATAGATAAGGAGCGACACCCCCTTTGAATTTTTAAAAATACAACATTAAAAATAACTTTTAGCAATCGTAGTTACTATTGCAGAAAATAAAAAATGAACAATATTATTGCAGAGTTAGCATTTTATAATGCTTTTCTTTGTCTGCTATAAAGAATAGATTAGATGGTAGGTGCTTTCACGCAGCCTGGGCCGTGAGTAAGTCTGCTCATTGATTTTAAAATGACAGACCGAAACCGAACCTACCAAAACGGAAGGGTATCCACCCATTCCGATGTTCAGTGTGGGTCTGTTAATCGGCAAACGTCCTTTTCAGGACGGGGCAATGTCAGGATAAAACTGCCCTTTTCAGGGCACATTGCCAACAAGTTCCGAAGACCCACTATTCTTCAGCTGAACATCGAAGGCCTCACTGCAAGCAAGATGAATGTTCTTCATCACCTCGCTATGCAGTCTGAGGCACTCGTCATCCTACTGCAGGAGACCCACTGCACTGATGCAGAGAAGTTGGTGCTACCACACTACCAACTAGCTGGGTCTTCTTTAAGCAGGAAGCATGGCCTTGCCACGTTTGTTCACGAGCGACTGAGATACACGCTTTTGGACCAATATCCACCGACATCGGAGATCGAGTGGCTGTGTGTGGACGTTGATGGCTATAAAATAGTCAACGTCTACAAACCACCGCCAACGCGATTGCGAACCCTGGATCTTCCAGTGTTTCCTCAACCCTGTCTGTACGCTGGCGATTTTAACTGTCGTCATGCTGACTGGGGTTATGATGACAACAGTCCGGACGGTGAGTGCTTGGCTGGATGGGCAAGTGTTAATTGTCTTGCCCTCCTATATAATGCCAAGGACGCTGCCAGTTTTTATTCCGGCCGCTGGAACACTGGCACCAATCCAGACCTAGCTTTCGCTACCGTAGGTCCAAACAGTCGCTTACCGGATAGACGTGTCCTTGACAAGTTCCCCAGGTCACAACATCGACCCTCGCTTATTACACCACCAAGGTTTGCTATGGCAGTGCCAAGCATGCCTGTTAAGCGATGGAACTTCCGCAAGGCCAATTGGAGTCACTACATTGCTTTGACGAATAAATTCGCAAAGACTTTGTTGCCGCCTGATTCACTTGATGTGGATGCGGCTTACCAGGATTTCTGTAACATCATTAAGAAAGCAGCCAAAAAGACTATCCCACGCGGGTATCGAAACAACTATATTCCGTGTTGGGATGCAGAGTGTGAATCCCTCTATAAAACCTTTCTGCAGTCTCCTCAGGGAGACGACTCAAGTTTGGCTGCTACAACTCTGCTTGCCAAGCTTGACAGAAAGAGAAGGGATCGATGGTCCGAAGCAGTTCGGAGCATTGACTTCTCACACTCTAGTCGAAAAGCGTGGAGTATTTTGAACAACCTTACTGGTAGGTCACGACACTCTCCTCGTCATTGTCCCGTTTCAGCCGATGCTATTGCATCTCAGCTGGTTAGAAATGGGAAATACGAGGCTGTTGATCGCAAGTCATCTCGACTTGTCTTTCAAGAAGTGTCTGACCTTTGGAGGGCCACAACACCAGACGCAGTAAATATCTCTGACAAATTTTTCACAGAGAGAATTTGCTGCTGCCCTTCAACATTTAAAACCAGGTAAAGCTCCGGGTCCTGATTCCATCTGCCCCGAGCTTATACTCCATGCTGGAGCTGCTTTGAAGTCCTGGTTACGTGACTTCATTTCTTCCTGTTTGCGCCGACTCAAAATTCCCAAGATCTGGAGAAGAGCGCTTGTGGTCGCGATCCCAAAACCAGCAAAGCCCGTGGGGGACACAAAGAGTTATCGACCGATATCTCTGCTCTGTGTCCCCTACAAGATCCTCGAGAGGCTTATCTACGCCCGCGTTGAACCATTAATCGATCCACTGCTCCCTAAAGAGCAGGCTGGGTTCCGACGCGGGAAGTCAACCGTAGATCAAGTTGTTCTGCTAACCCAGAACATCGAGGATTCTTTCGAGGCTAAAAAGAAGGCCGGTGCCGTATTTATCGATCTGACAGCTGCTTATGACACTGTCTGGCACCGTGGCCTTACCTGCAAGCTGCTGAGACTACTTCCGGATAAGCACATGGTCAAAATGATCATGGAGCTTGTCCGAAATCGAAGTTTCACCCTTACCACCGGTGACAGCAAGCAAAGCAGGCTACGCCGTCTTAAAAACGGCGTTCCTCAGGGATCGGTCTTGGCTCCCCTCCTATTTAACATCTATACGTACGATCTTCCTTCCATGATTTCCAGAAAGTTTGCTTATGCTGATGATTTAGCATTGTTGCACTCTTCTGGAAACTGGAAGGACTTGGAGGGGACATTAAGCCAAGACATGTCCACACTTTCAGCGTATCTCCAGACTTGGAGGTTGAAGCTCAGTCACACTAAGATGGTGACGGCAGCCTTTCACTTAAACAACCGAGAGGCCAAACGTGAGCTAAAGGTCTACAACAATAGTAGACTTTTACCGTTCTGTCCAACCCCTACATACCTTGGGGTAAAACTGGACAGATCGCTCACGTTTCGTCACCATTTAGTGGCATTGTGCAAAAAACTATCATCGCGCGTCACACTGTTGAGGCGACTCGTGGGCTCGGGATGGGGTGCTGGTGCTAAAACACTACGCATAGCCACCTTGTCTCTAGTCTACTCAACAGCTGAGTACTGTGCGCCAGTCTGGTGTCGCAGTGCTCACACTCGCCTCATTGACAGTGTCTTGAATGACGCCTTGCGCATAGTTACTGGATGCCTGCGTCCCACTCCAACGGACCAGCTACCTGTACTTTCAGGCATCCAGCCAGCTGAGCTTCGCCGAATGGGAGCGACACTCTCCTTGGGTTACCGTGGATCTCTGGACCCCGATCATATTTTGCATGGTCTGTTAAATGGGTCCTCAGATACTGGCCAAGTGAGACTAAGATCCAGACGCCCGTTTGTGCCAGGTGCGCGGAATCTCTTGGACAATCTTGCCAGACTTGGCATCCGCGCCTCTGAATGGACAAATCACAAATGGAACGCGGAGTACTGTGAAAGTGCTTCCAGGCTCCGTGCTTTTGTGCCCGGGACCAGTGTCAGGCCTGTTGGGATGGGCTTACCCCGAGCAGCTTGGGTTAAGCTCAACCGCCTGCGGACTGGTGTTGGGCGATTCCATTCGTCCATGCACAAATGGGGTCTCGCTCCTTCACCGAATTGCGAGTGTGGCGCTTCAGAGCAAACCGCAGACCATGTACTAACAATGTGCCCCATACATCGGGCACCACATGGAGCACGCGGTCTGACGGTTTTGGATGACGAAACTCGATGCTGGCTTAATAACATCACTGCCAGCATCTGATCCAGGCAGTGCAGCAGTCTGGGGTAGTAAAAGGATAAACCCTCGGCCCCAGTTCTGTTTGTGTCTGGCCTGGAGTGGATGCCCTTCAAACGATGACGACGACGACGAGTAGATTAGAATTAAAGAATTTTATTTTTATTCTGGCTACACCCAACCACTGACCAAAGCACTTTTTTTCAATTAAGTTAATCCATAAGCCTAATATAAGCATAGGCATACCAGGCAAAAGAAAATTGGGGGGCGATGGAGTTTTGCTCAAATTTTGTCTCATTTGCCCGAATCATGATTTCCTAGTACTTTACGAATATGACAAAATATTGTCTGAGATTCTAGGGTGAAGTATCAAAAAAAAAATTTTGTTCAGATTTCTCAATTTCTGTTAAAAAAAGTTTTAACTGTGAATCTGTCTCTGATTTTTCGATTTTGTCTCAAAAACATAGTGTCTCTATAAATAAAGTCTTCAACTACAATTGTAAACTTTTTCTCATTTGACTCATAAAATTTTTTTGATCCTTGTCACTGCCCTACAATTCTTAATTTTGCCCGAATTTTCTTATCACTGCCCGAAAAATTCTGGTTTTGCCCAAAATTTCCCTGTCACTGCCCAAGAACTTAGGATTTTGCCCAAATTTTTGAAAATTAAAAAAAATTTTTTTAATTGTGAGCATACATATTATCAAATACATATTATCACACCCGTACCTGCCCCTACCTCCCCCCCGCAGGTACGGCTATGATTGTAAGTAGCCTATTAGGAATGATAAGAGATTACAAGCGGTAGTTTTAGACAAATGCTCACAATTCTTAAAGAATCTAGACATTTTGGGGAGGGCTGAATACAAATGATGACTTTTTGTTGATTTTTTAGTTGATTTTTAAAAGCGATAAGCAATAAAGCACATTTTGACGCATTGTTTCTATTAAAAAATTTTTTTTAATCTTTAGTTAAATTTTTCAAAACAACTCCCAAACCAAAACTTGAGCTTAATTATGGAAATAAGAAGCAAAATTTGACCGTCAATATAAATCCAAATTGTTTTTAGCTTGCACTTCAAATTAAAGTCCAAAAGATAACCGGTCAAGTAGTATTTTCGCTTGCTTAATTTTGAATCGCAGATGAGAAATATGACTATAGCTTCCAGCAATTAACCGAAAATCGAAATAGGAGTGGTTAGAGAAAAATACGAATCCCATACATCTCCAGCGCATCTAAAAAAGCGACTCCTACTTCAGCATATTTAAAAAACTACTTCGGTTCCGACTCCACCCAAAAGCAAGCGACTCCAGCTTCCGACTCTGATTCCACAACCCTGGCTTAACCCATTGACGCCCATGGTCCTTTTTTAAGGACCAAGAATATTTTTGATTAAATCTATTAAATTTTAAAGAGTCCTTTTTAAGTCAAGTTTTTAAGAGTTATCCCAAGACATAATCTGTTTAAGATTTTAGATGTTTTTAAGAATTTTGGATACAAACAATTACAGTACTACGTCATAAATTTTATAAAACTAGATTTTCTAAACAATTATGTAAAAAAAATTTGGGCATTAATGGGTTAAATTAAAACAACTTATGTAAAGTCTCTTGTCTCGTCTCGGTCTCTGTACTCCAAAGTTTCGTATCGTCACGGTTTCGCTACTCCAAATCTGGTCTCGTTTTAGACTCAAAGCACCGTGTCTCGAGTCCACATCTGGCAACTCCTAATCAGTTTTGAAGCGATTGCATGTAATCTATGCTGTCCTGATGGGCAAGCCCTGGTGGGAGAAAAAACAAGAAATTTTGTAGCTAGGGGAGATCGGGGTACGTACTAACACTTATTTTTCTTTTTGCTATTTCTCTCATAATAATTTTTTTTCAAAATTCTTGTTTAATATGAAAAATTTAGATGGCTGTTTAACTAATATGAAAAGAATAAATAAATAATTTTTATTGCTTAGTTGTTACAATTACGATTTAAACATTTGAAATAAGCGTTACAAGGTGCCCCGTCAAAGGGGTGAGTTGTAACACCATTTGAGGTAAGTTGAAACAGCAGCAAAATCTTTAATGAATGTTTAAATTTAAATGTAAATTGAAGAAAACAACAATATGAAAAAGTAAACATCATGAAATCACATATAGCCTAGTCATAGACATGAGTGAAACACAAAAATGAGGTATTTGGCTACTGCCTAAAAATGCTAGAATAGTTTTTTTCATTGCTGGATTAACATAATCATAAATTTCAGAATCACATATGAGAAAAAAATATGTCTTCAAACCTTCCGCTACATTGTGACCACTTTAGGTAACCATAGCACTGTACCACCCACTCCTCATCAGCACGATTGTTAAAATAAGGCTCAAGAAATGTAATGTAAAACTATTCTTTTGCTTTTAGTCTTTTTTAAAAATTGTTTTTTCTTTATTTGGAGCTGTAACAGTTTTTTTTTTTTGGTGTGTCTGTTAGCATTGCACACTTTTTAAACCTTTTCTTGTCTTGCACCAAGGACTTATCTTTAAGTTTTTTCAGCACTCTGTAGGGTTTTACATGGCAAACACCATGTTGTTTTGCTACTCCTCTTATTGATCTCTTTTAAATTATAACAATTGCTGCAATAGCTCTTAAGTTGTCTTGTATTGATGAGCTGGTGTTCTGTTAGTCTTTCTTTTATAATTTCTCATATTATTCACAAATGTTGTTGCCGAAGTTACTTTAAATGTAAGCTAGTTAAGCCTATGCACAAAAATATGTGTTACTACTTGCCCCATCAGCCTATGTTGCAATTTACCCCGCCTCGTACTTAGTCAAATTTTTTTAATATCTCAAAGAGTTAAGTTTTAGTTGCTAAATCTTGTTAGGCATTTAATAGCCTATTGTTTTGTGGTTCGACTGATATAAAACATTTCTATAAAACCGCATCCTCTATCTCTCCAGAAGACAAAATTGAATTTCGAAAGATTTACTTTGCCTACTCAAAAAGCTTTTTTTAACAATAGACCTATTTTTAGTCATTGAAACTAAATAATGTCGTCGTCGTCGTTATCGTTTGAAGGGCATCCACTCCAGGTCAGACACAAGCAGGACTGGGTCGAGGGTTTATCCTTTTACTACCTCAGACTGCTGCACTGCCTGAATCAGATGCTGGCAGTGGTGTTATTAAGCCAGCATCGAGTTTCGTCATCCACTAAATGGTAGGTGCTTTCTCGCAGCCTGGGCCGTGAGTAAGTCTGTTTATTGCTGTTTAAATGACAGACCGAAACCAAACTTACCAAAACAAAAGGATATCCACTCATTCCGATGTTCAGTGTGGGTCTGCTAGTCGGCAAACGTCCTTTTTAGGACGGGGCAATGTCAGGATAAAACTGCCCTTTTCAGGGCACATTGCCAACAAGTTCCGAAGACCCACTATTCTTCAGCTGAACATCGAAGGCCTCACTGCAAGCAAAATGAACGTTCTTCATCACTAAATAATGTTATTTACTAGTAATCGGTTTAATATGATTGTTATTTAAAATTTTGTTGGTTTATGTAAGATTTTGACAAATAAAAATGTTACTACTTGCCCTAGTCTCCTCTATTAACCCTGAAGAGAAGTGATTTTTTTAGGCTTGGCATAACATAAAACCAAAAAACTTGATAGGTGTTAAAACCAAAATTTAGTTTTTTGCGTTTCACTCTCAGTAATAATGTCCTAAACTTGTCCTTCAGAATAGGTAACTTTATTTTATTCACTGAGGCTCCCTTTTTGTTTCTTGCTTCAGACCGTTTTTTGAAAGTCATTACTTGGTATCACACAAGGATATAAAAACCTTGGCTCCAATTTTCTTTTTTATCTGATTAGGAGTTGATATATTTTTCGACAAATTGACGAAGCCGATAATGTAAAAATTAACAGATGTTAATATTTCTTTATATTTGTGATCTTATTCTTAAAGATCACATTTTTTGGCGATCTGATCTTGATCTTGCCCGTTTTTGGTAGCGACAGTACCACGAATTGTTCATGTTTTCGAAAACGCATTGTTCCAAGAGCTTCGGAGTTTCGATACTAGCCAGATGGTCGGGAGTTTTCCAATCAAGCAAAATGTTTTAATGTGTATAAAACAAGGTTAGTGAAATAAAATAAATACAGCCGGCATGAGGAATTGGGGCGTTTTTTTTTGGTTTTGTTTGTTATATTCCAAAATATATTAAAATCACTTTTGGAATCACGTGGTACGCATTCTCTAAAAGGACTTCAGAATGGCACGCGGCCTGAAAAAGATAAAGAACCGTGCCGCTATATATACGCTTCAACTTATAAAACAAATTTAACTACGCATTTCACTTAAGTTCGAACGTAATTAAGGGTGAACTGTTGTAATGGCTATAGTTGCAACAAAGAACTTTTTCGATAGGCTGCTTTAATAAGATTCGCTTTCAAATTCCAGACCCGTTCCATTCATTAAAGGAGTCGAAACAAAACTTTGTACAAAAGGCGGAGAAACGCAATCGGAACAACGCTAAGGCAGTCCCGCATTGTTCCAAATAATTGATTGAATGACGTGAAAAAGGAAGGACACTTGTAATTTGTAAGAATTTACAAAATGTAAACAATTAACGTGAAAAGGCCTTTTGTTGCTAAGTGTACACTAACCCTCAGTGAAAAAATTGAGGTTAAAAGCGCAAGTCAAAACCTAAACAAAATTTGACCATCATCGTATTTCTACATGAAATCATGGGTTAAGAATCGTTCTTCTTGGGCGAATGAAGTAGGTTTATTAGCCTGATTCATCATCACTTCGAATCAGTGCACTTGATTTAATTCTTTTGCAATTTTATGGAAGACCAGTGATGGCCTTACAAAAAGGGGGTCCGATGCAAGAAACGTAAGGGGGGGCCAAAATTTAGTGTACTAAAAAGGTATATGAATTATTTTTATTAATACTAAAAAAGGTATAAGAATTTTTATGAACTACGTATGTTTAGTATATGAAACAAAGTGATCTTTAAAAAAGTGCTCAATTTAGGGGGGGCCACTATTAAGTGAACCAAAGCAAGGTGAGACAATGTGATCTTTAAAAAAAAGAGGTCACCAACCAACGACGCCCCCTTTTTTTTCAAAAAAATGTTTCTTACCTTTTAACATGCCGTCAACGTCCTGGCGCTACTACGAAAAAATAGAGGAATTTCTTGGTTGGGGGGGCCACTTTTTGATGTATTTTAGGGGGGCTCGGTGCGGCCGCACCATTCGCACCCTATTAAAGCCATTACTGTGGAAGACTATAAAGTTTTAACTCTCATGGTACAAGACATTTGAACATCAGTCTCGAACGTTCAATTTGAGGCTACAATGTCGTTCCATCAACTATAAACTTTCATCAATTCAAGTTTTAAAAGAGTTCCATCTATTTCAACTACCAACAGCAATCTCTGTGAAACAGCGAACATTCTTTGCTTGACAAAAGCAAATCCTTATTGTCCTACAATAAAAATGACTTTTGATGTCCCGAAAAAATTCGAAAATTTGTTAATCCCTGATTTGTCAAAAGCAGCACATCAATGATTCAATACAATGTTGTTCTTTATTTGTGCGCAAACAAAGGATTAAAAAGGCGGGAAAGAGAGCACCACAACGAGGCATAGTTTACTTATCTAAACATAGGTTACTTCTAATTGAAAAAAAGTCTTTTGTAAGTTTTTTGAATCGTTTTACAAACAATTCACAGCTGCGATAAATCTGAAAACAGCTGAAGAATGTTTCTTTTTTTGGTTAGCTTTAATTAAACATTATGAAAAAAAGTGATTTGCAAGCATCGCAAGAATGTGCAATTTAAATATCGCTGGCGATCACACTGTTTAAGTATTAAAACACAACGTAAACAACAATCAATAACACAATGAATGGCAAATCGAGTGTTAATATGTGTCGCCTCCATACCAGGATGCACGCGAGATCACAGTGACATGTATTCTATCGTAATTTTCTACAGTCCTATCATACAAGTCGATAGACAAAACAGTTTCACAACAACATCAGCTAAAAAAAACCTCTCATTTTTATTTGTTTTTTTTTTTTGTTTTTTTCAAAACAACAGAAAAATCTTCTTTACAATAAAAAAACTTTTTGCGTCGCCAAAACTATGAAATGCTTGTTCTTTCTTTACAAATTAAGAATATAAACGAATTTTCGAGAAGAATGAAAATCGCACCAAACTTTTTAAAAAAATAATTGCAAAGAGGCACCCTTCGTTGCCTGATAGGACGCCGATGGTTTAGCAACCAGCTGTGGTGACGTCGCAATCGACTCAACGCAGAATATAGGTCATCACCGTCAAAAAAGAGAACTTATCTCACTGGGTGACGCAGTTGGCACCGATGTTGTCGGCACATCGGTTGGACAGATCAGTGCGCAGTTGATCGATGTCGTGACGTAACTTCCTTACATCGTTGAGGCGGCGCGAAAGCTGATCGTTTGACAGGACAAGTTCGATTCCCTCCTCAGTACTGCCACTAAGATCGCCGCTTAAAGACCGACGGGGAAACACGTCCTCACACGTCATGGTGACGTCACGACAACCGAGCAATGCGGATAAGTTGGGATCGGATCCGTTGACAGTTTGAAGTAAAACCTAAACAAGCAAAGTCAAGAACGGAAACCACTTTGGTAATCTTAAAATGCTTTTATTTAACGAACCGAATTTGTAACAAATAAAAGCAATCATCTTCGAACTACCATCTGCTGTAATTTTCACTTTAAGTGTTCAATAATCAACTTAAAATAGTTTGCACAAACACATAATATGACTCAGTATACGGTAGTTTTAATTAAAAGAAAATTACTGGGTTTAATTTTTTCATGTTAAAGTTTTTTATCAGAAATCTATTACCCTTCTTCCAGTAAAGTTACATTGACGATTTTATTTAACTGACCAAATTGCGATGCATGAATTTATTAATAAAATCGGACAACTTTCAATTTATTATAGCAAATAAAAGTTAAAAATTTAAAACCAACTGTATCATTATGAAAAATCGATTTCGACCTATAAAGGTCATCATCAGTTTCTGTAAAAAATTAATTAAATTAGATTACCGTATATTTGACAAAACATTTTGAAAATTCTACTCATACTATACGGGTCCTGACTCAACGACACAAAGTGAAGCTTTTAATGAACCACCGCTCATTCTGGAACAAATTTAACGTTAAGGATAACAATGACCGAGCTGCCCTCCTTAAACATTTTTATACATTTCATTTTGATGCTTTTAATGGTAAACCTGACATTACTGAATGCTACATGGTCTTATTTGTAGAACAACCAGATAAAACTTTATTGGATTGGTGTGAAAATAAATGGATTAATAATTTGAATGCTAAAATTGATATTAATAGAATTTTTTTATCGTATAATTGCGATTGAGTTTTAAACCCGTTTATTCTTCACTATCGTTCAAACTGTACAAAGTTAAACTACAACAGTTTTGTTAATCTTTTCAGTCAACACTTTGAATCTTAGCGGGAGTTTGCGGTTTTTAATTTCGCTACAAGTTTTACATTGAACGTTTTCTTCATTGTTACGTGATCCATAATCATTATGTCAGTTATTGTGTCGTTTTGCTCTTAGTTTTTATTGAAAGCTTCACTTTGTGTCGTTGAGTCAGGAACCATATAGTATGAGTAGAATTTTCAAAATGTTTTGTCAAATATATGGTAATCTAATTTAATTAATTTTTTACAGAAACTGATGATGACCTTTATAGGTCGAAATCGATTTTTCATAATGATACAGTTGGTTTTAAATTTTTAACTTTTATTTGCTATAATAAATTGAAAGTTGACCGATTTTATTAATAAATTCATGCATCGCAATTTTATTTTTTCATTAAGAAATTCTATGTAATATGTCCACCAACCTCTGTTACTGCTTTTAGATCACTCACAGCGGCCGATGTTTCTCTTTGAAGGCGAGAACACGCGTGTGAAGATTCCCGGATGTTGCTGTGAAGTTTTTCAAGATTTTTCACCTAAACAAGTGAATTTTAAAACTATCTTATAATATTAAAGAAGATAACCCTCTAGCGCATGGGTGCCCAACCTTGTCTATGGCGGGCCAAAGTTTTGCCTGTAACCTATAGCAGCCGCAATAGAAGACTTTCTGTTTGGTCATCATTTTGATTTCATCCTAATATTTATGAATTTACTTTTCAAAAAACAAAATTTTAAACCTAAAAATTTAATTGAAGATCCAAAAAAACGTCATAACTTTAGTCATAATCTTTATTAAAGCAGTTAGGGTCGTAAATGTCTGTTAAGTTAGAGTAATAAGATTTTTTTTTTTTTTTGCTCTTCAACTAAATTTTAGCTTCGAATTCTATTTGTACGGAAGATATATTAAAAAATTCCAAAGTGGAGGCAAAAAAAGTCTTTACTTAGGTTTTTGAAAAAAAATTTTAAATGAAGCGAAAAACCTCTTTTTAGTAAAAGTTTTGTATTGCAAATTTTCTTCAACAGCAGTGCAATAATCCAAGTTGATTTGAGTATCCGATTAAAAATTTCTTTGCGGACCGCACGACAAGACTTGGCGGGACACATGCGGGTCGCTCTTCAGTGTTTTAAATTACGTCACAATATACGTAATGCTTCTCGCAATGCGAAATGAAAGAATTTACTTTTTTTCAACTTTTCAAATCAATACAGTCTTTTGAATTATAATGTAATCTCAATTTAAGGAAGATTTAATAGATGGGCGTTGTTGAAGAGATGAGATGAAGAAGGTTAAGAACTGGCGAAAAAAAAGGAATGGAGGCACGGCCGCGAGCATTAGTTGCAAGCAGAGAAAACACTTTGCGCTCCTTACTTCGGAACAAAAATAGATAAATGAAATCTCGATTTAAACAGTCTCTTCGTACATGTTACAACCGACGCAAATTATTAAAGAGATTTACAAACGCACTTAAAAAGACGAACTTAAATTTAATAACCTAACAAATAGCCAGGAATTTGCAAAACCTTACCTTCTCTTGAAGGGTTAGCTTCTCTTCAAGCAGCTGTTGATTCTGCGACGAAAGATTGACAACAGCAGAGTGGACCTTCAACAAACAAAATCTACTAATGCTACTCTAGGTAAATGTAAAACGAAAATTCTTTAGCGGAAACTGTTCAAATCGATTATAAATTTCACTCCTTTACATTTCAAGGACGAGCACCTTGTTCGAAGTTTGCTTTTTCATAAATAAACCATGCTGAGTAGTTTCGTCCATCTCTTGCGCCTCTTTTAATCTCTTTTTAAGAGTAGACATTTCTTCTTTGTGCTTTTCTTGCAATTGATTTATACGTTTTTCACATCCAGATAACAGAGTAATAGCATTTTCTTTCTCATTTCGAAGTCTGGAGACCTCGTAGCGCAAGTCCTACATATATATATTACTTAAACAATTTAGTAAAAAAGTGTTTTTGATTTTTTTTGACTATCAAATAAATACTAACATGGAACTACTAATACCAAAGCATGCATACAGATACGTAAAATTTTTTAAAAAACTTTTTTATTTAAAATGTAGTAAAATAGAATTGCAGAGACCCAACAAAACGATTTTAGGTTCTACAAAATAGCCACCATAATCTTTATAACATTAAACAAAATCATTAGATAAACGGGAGTTTGACAAAAATTATTTTATACATTTCTACGAAGATAAGACGAACATGAAGACTAACCTCAAATTCATCCCTTTCTGTGCTGGTGAGCCCTTCTTTTGACTTTTTCTCTTTTTGAAGCATATCTTCCAAACTTTCTATCCGAACTTTTAGTTTGTTTTTATCTTTTTCCAATTCTTTTAACTGCTTTTCTTTTTCAGCAAGATCTTGAATATTTTCTTCATAGTTCTTTTTTAAAGTAGAATTATCACCAGCGAGTGATTCTCTTTCATCGGCCAAGATGTCCAACTCGGTCTTTAATTTATTGCTTTCTTCTAAAGTAGGCAAATCAGCTAAGTACCTTTCCAAACTCTCAACTCGCTTTTTGTATTTCTCCATGCGTTCGAGATTTAATTTGTGTTTTTTCTTTATATCGAGAAAAGATAATTCCTTATTTTTTAAGGCTTCCTGTAAATTGCTAATTTTTTCTTCCATTTCTTTCCTTTCAGATTTAAAATAATTAGTTTTTTCAGATATTTTGCATTCTGCTTGTCCCAAAAGTTGTTCCAGTTCGTAAATTTTTCTTTGTGCCTACAATAAAGCCGAAATTAAAAAACAATATAATGCAAAAAAAAAAAGAAAAAAACTTTTTAATTCTTATCTTTGAATAGATTTAAAATGTCACAAAAACACAAAGCAATGCGAAGCATAAGTAAAAAAATAGACTGAGCACGGGCCAGGGAAAGTTAGTACCGTACTTACTTGAATGTCGTTCTCGCGGCGAATCTGAGTGATCGAGGCCGAGTTAAGCGACGAAGGAATGTGAGATTTGACCACCTAAACCGCATTCTGTTTTTATTGTCGAGATTAAATCATTATAACTAGAAATTAGTATTTAGAAAATGTACACTTTTAACTGCGAATACAACAAAAACGTAAACGCATAACCGGTTGAGAGTTCAATACAACGACGTTTATCAAGCATTTTCCATTTTTTTATTACTTAAAGTATCTTAAGACCTATCATTTAACATCAAAAAAAATAACCATTTAACCAAATTCAAACTTACTTGGCGTAACGCGGCCTCGCCTTCTTGTATTTGGTGTTGCAAAGAAGAAATTTGTAAGCGTAACTTCAATATGACTGCTTCCTTTTCTTGTAGCATTGCATCTTTTACTTGTAAAACAGCGTCAAACTTTGACGACTGAGGCAGTGAAGCGCATTGAAAAGCCATACTACTACAGCCAGGTCCTGCGTAGCCGTTCAAAATTGGCTCAGGATGATGGCTTAAAATTGATCGTGGGGTAATAAGCGGAATGTGGACGTCATCGCTGATTGGATGGGAATAACAGACTTTGACATTACTTTGCACACAGTTGTAAACATTATCAGACAACGAGCCTGAAGAAGCGCTGCCGCGAAGATTCTGTCCGTGTATTTGATCGAGCGAGCGTTTCAGCTGCATGTGCGTCAGATCGGTAAACTTCATGTCTGCTTTTGCATTCCGTCCCTGACAAACTTGATGTGACCCTCTGCTATCAGCTGTTACGGGAACCGTTACGCCAGAAGTTACAACCTGATCTACACTGTCAAGCGGTGGACTGTAAGTTACCCTTGTCGCTACTGTTTCTATATAGTCGGCTGATACTGACGGTGACGAGACAGTCGAGTTTTCATTTAAAAGGCTGTTCTTTTTTCTTTTTTCTTCTTTTTTCTGTCGTTCGACGTCATTAGAAACTCTCGGAGGTGTGTACAAAGAAATATCTTCAGGTAGCGGCTTCATCGATTCTCTCCCGTTTGTTTCTATTGCCGGGATACATTTAACATTATATTGCTTCAAATGATTGGCATTCATTACACATTCAATTACGATACTTCAGATAATCTGTTAAAGTTATTTATTGGTTCAGTTCTTGATTAAAAAAAGATTTTGTAATACAATCTTATTAATAATAAAAAAGTAAATATTTCTTTCAGGCATAATTCGTTGAACGCAAGATAAGTTTTTCAAAAATGGCAGATAATAAAATCTAAATTAATTTGACCTTCTGCATTTAATGATAAAAAACATACGCTTATAAAGTGATTATAATGGTACAAACTTCCAAGTTCATAACAGTTTTTTACACTACACATGCATACAAAATGGTCAAGAATTGCTAACAGATTGTTTATGGTTCACAGGCTTAATATCTTCACTTTTAGGAGTAATAATATTTAAATAAAAAAAATCTTTTCTTTATTCAACAGTGATGAATCTAAAATAGACTAATTTAAGGCAGTTATATTGCTAAGGAATATAAATATATTTTGCTTAAAGCATAGCATAGTGGGGCACAATCACTATATTATTTTTTTAATCTAACTCTTGAAAAAATATCGCTGCAGGTTAATCATATCCAATATTATGTGATGATGCAATGACAAAAGGTGGCACAGCCAATCATTCCTACGGTTTGATAAAAAGAAAAAGTTTTTAACGAGAAAAACAGATACTGTATTACTACAGAAAATTAAATCAACATTAATAATATTTTAATCGCTTTTCAAGTTTGATTGCTTATTTTTAATGACTTGGAAGTTAAAACAAGTTTTTCATTCAACCACACACATTTAATCTATGCAAAAAAGAGCTACTCACATAAACACAGCACAAGCATTAAACCCTAGAGCAGTGTTTTCCAACCGGTGTGTCGCGAGAGATTTCGGAAAAAAACTATTTAGGGACGTCGAATTTTGCGGCTTCTGTACGTGAGATTCGGAGGGAAAGAGCGTGAGTTCAGGCGGAAACCTTTTTTTTTTAGAGATCACCATGATTTTTGATATGAAATGGGAAAATTTCTAGCTGAATCTAGATGAAGACTTTTTTTTTAGAGATCACTCTGATTTTGGGACAAAAACTGAGAAATTATTAACAAATTTTAAGTGAAAACTTTATTATTAACCAATATAATGGCTGTGCTGCGAAAAGTTAAATAGCTAAATAGAGTGTCGCCTTAAAACGATTGGAAACCACTGCCCTAGAGAATAGGCAACAGAATTAATTCTTTTGTAAAGCCAAAAAAAGTTTTGTTAGTTGCTTAAATAGAATTCTTAAGCAATCAATGGCTAAAATCAAAAACTTTATAAATTATGATGTATATTTGACAAAAACAAAACATTGGTTTTTGGTTGCGCTGATTTTTTTAAACAAACACATAAAATTATTTGCAGAAAAATGTTCAAATAAATATTTGAACGTAAGTTACGAAAATGATCCTGTGCTCTGGAACCTTTTTTCGCTTACAGCACATTTAAAAAACTTTCAAAATTTTGTGGCAAATCTCAATCAAAATTGAAAATATATTCAATTTAAATTTAGTTACAATTGTTTTTTGAGTGCAATTGCTGTATATTAGGCTTATAGTGTTTGAAATAGCAAAACAAAGGAGTTTTAGAAGAACTTAAACTTATCTATAACTGGGGTTCTTAAACTGGGGGGGGAGGATAAAAGGTTTATTTAAGGCAGGCAAGAACAACTGGCTGCAAACTGAATATATAGCTGCAATGACAGTTTTTTTAGTCTTCACCTTTAATTCTGCAAGAAATTGGATTTCTTGGATCCTGTAGTCTTTACCTTCAATTTTGAATGAAATTCGGGATTTTGGACGCTGATGGAAAGCAAACACCTTTTTTTTTTTATCTTCAGCTTCAATTCTAAATGAAATTGGAGAAGATGATAAAGCTTGGGTTTTGTTTTTTGTTTGTGTCATTAAGTGAAAGGCATTGCATGTAAAAGTTGGGTGCAAGTTTTGTTGGCATGAAAAAAGGGGGCACATCTCAAAAAGTTTAAGAAACCCCAATCTTTAACATCACAAGTGTATCATTTTTCTTTCGTTTTCACCTCTATTTATTCTCCTGATATACAAGAAAATCTTGGGCAGCACTATACTAAAACAAATGTCAAGTGATTACCCCAACCTGCTTCTAGAAATACCATGCTATTGATATCTGGTTGAAGGTTTTTATTTAATTTTTTTAGTTTTTTATTTTGAGATATGAAAGAAAATTAAAGTTGCTTGCTAAGACTGTTAAGCAGAAAAATATACTGTAAAGTGTTTTTCCTAAGGACACAAGTAAATGACACGAGTAAGTTTTGCATTGCAATTAGGTAAATTGCATGCACTAACAAATTTCAATCTTAACCACTTGGCCATTCTGCAAACAAATTAATGTATACAGCAGTGGTTTTCAACCTTTTTGGTGGAGCGGAATCCCAATGAAACATTCCAGAGGCTTGAGGAGCCCCTGTGCAATAATTTGATTGTCTTATGCCAGGGTGGTCCAACTTCTGCACTCTTGTGGGCCACTTTTCAAAATTATTCGAGTTTGCGGACCGTAACCAGCTAAAAACACCTATTTTTTTCCCAAAATCAGGGTGTTCTCTAAAAAAAAAAAAAAAAGGGTCTTCATTTGGAATCGGTCTCCGAAATTTCTATTTTCATCCCAAAATCAGGGTGTTCTCTAAAAAAAAAAAAAAAAGGTCTTCATTTGGAATCGGTCTCTGAAATTCCTATTTTTGTTCCAAAATCAGGGTGTTCTCTAAAAAAGTCTTCACTCGGAATTGGTCTCTGAAATTATTAATACAAACTGTAAAAAATTACATTTATTCTTGTAAAAAATTCAATGAAAAACTTGAGCCTAATGTTTCTTGCAAAACTCTTTGAAATTGGGTTGTGTTTTTGATAGACACACACGAAGTTCATCTTCCACAGACAACTTGCGGAACCCCTGAACTGTTCTGACGGAACCCCGATTGAAAACCACTGGTATACAGCCTCAATGCACAATGAGAGTCTAACTAGCGTTTGATGCAATAAACTGTTTAGCAGTTGCAAAGATTAAATTTCAAAAAAATAAAGATTTTTTTCTTTTTTAAAACAGTATGTTCAAATTACAGTTATCTTGCAGCAAACCTAGCATCTTCTTGGAGCATGCATGGCACACTAGTCGCAGGGGACAGAAATACTATTAACTTATGCTTTTATTTGTTTCTTTATATTATTGTATCTACAAAAAAACTTTTGTTTAAATAATTTAGTTGAAAATTTGAATTACACATTCAAGAAGTATTTACTGCTTTTTTGCTTGCTGCTGCAGCATGTATCTTCTTCTTCTTCTCCTTTTGGCCTTTCCCTTTAGTCAGGGGTGGCCACAGCATATCATCATTCTTCACATCTTTCTGTCTTCAACATGCTGCTGCAGCATGTATAAATTGCATAAAACCTCAGAATTTTGATCAACAAATCTAATACTCCACATAAACAAAGGATTATAGATGGATTTACAACTAAGACTAAAACCTAGCTTGAGCCACTTAATAACAAAACAAAAACAAATCAAAAAAACAGATTTATAAATCGCTTAAACATATTAGTCACGAAAGGTGACCAATATGTTGCCAAAGCGATAAAGAAATGTTCACCAAAGATACTATATATGATATATACAATATATAAGCACATAAAAGAAAAGCATTAAATTCAATCACACATTCTCATAGGCAAGATTGAAATAATGAGCTTTGAGGCAAGACTTAAAATTTCACAGTGAAGTTGCAGATCTGATAAAAGATGGTAAATTATTCCATCCAGTAGGAGCAGAATATCTGAAGGCATTTGAAACTTTGCAATATTTAGGAAAAGGCAGAGGTACAAGACAATTAGCAGTTTGGGGCTAAGGCAACACAATTAAATCTTTCAGATAATTAGTTGCACTACCATGTATACATTTGGATACTTTCAGCAAAATTTTATATCAAATACAAAAACAAACAGGTAAAATGTGCAATTCTATAGCAAGTTTAGTAACAGATACACCTTCTTTCCAACAAAATCTGTGCTTAGCATACACAAAACGAACACAGTCATTTAATAATACTTGAGGTTTAGTTAGTAGCTTTTTAGATAACTCATAGTACAAAATGTTGCAACTGTCCTAACATGAAAAAATGTATGATGTCACAAGTTGTAATTTTCTATCTTTATCCAACATACTACCAATTTTATACAAGTTGCATAATCTAAAGTGGCAAGTCTTGATTACTTGATTAATCTGTGGTTCCAAGCATTGTGTATCATTAAAAATAAATCCTAGGTTTTTGACTTGTTTTACAGTATCAAAATTCAATGAGTATTATAATCCAAAAACAGTGAAAAATGAGTAAACACTCTGGCATGAGACTAAGGTATAGACTTATTTCCACAACATCTGTTTTGTCGATATTTAATTTGAGAAAATGATGATGCATCCAATCATTTATATCTGATAAACAATTTTGGAGTTTGACAAGGCAATCTTGATCCATAAATTCAGATCTGTTTGGTTGAAAGCTCAAAAGCAACTGAGTGTCATCAGCATAACAGTGAAAATGCATGTTGTAAATAGTTATAACATCTTACAAGCCTTTAGTAAAGAGTATGAAAAGAAGGAGCCAAGTATTGAACCTTGAGCTACACTAACATATAAATTATGAACTTTTGACTGTGAGCCAGCAGCAATCACAGAGGAAGTACATGAGTCAAGGTAAGAGTGTAGCTGTTCTAGTACTTTATGGTTAAATCCAAAAGTATTCCTAATGACAAAAAGCAGTTGATTATGATTCAGAGTATCAAATGCAGCACTAAGATGAGCATGAGCACTAACAGCATGAGGAGAGAATTATGTAGACCAAATTGATGCTGTTTACAATCATAGCAGTCACCAGATAGTAAATCATTGTGAATGTGGGTAAGGGCTGTTTCACAGCTGTGAAATCCACTCCAGGTCAGACACAAACAGGACTGGGGCCAAGGGTTTATTCTTTTACTATCCCAGGGTGCTGCACTGCCTAAATCAGATGCTGGCAGTGATGTTGTTAAGTCAGCATTGGGTTTTGTCATTCAAAACCGTCAGACCTCATGCTCCATGTGGTGCCTGATGTATAGGGCACACTGTTAGAACATGGTACCAACTTCTCTGCATCAGTGCAGTGGGTCTCCTGTAGTAGGATGACAAATGCCTCATACTGCAGAGCAAGGTAATGAAGAACGTTCATCTTGCTTGCAGTGAGGCCTTTGATGTTCAGTTGTAGAATAGTGGGTCTTTGGAACTTGTTGGCAATGTGGCCTAAAAAGGGCAGTTTTTTCCAGGCATCACTCCATCCTGAAAAGGACGTTTTCCAATTATCAGACCCACAATGAATATCGAAACAGATAGATACCCTTCCGTTTGGCAGGTTTGGTTTCGGTCTGTCATGTTTAACACTAATGTACTCATGGCCCAGGCTGCAAGAAAGCACCTGCCATCTGGGCCACCAATACGGTAAGCAGATTGGAATTGACAAAAAAGATGATTATATTTCAAGTAGGATTGTATTTGAAGGAAGACACATTTTTCAATCAATTTAGAAGCAAAATTTAAGTTACTCACAGGGCAAAAACTTTTATACTCATTTGTGTTCAGATTTGATTTTTTCAGAACAGGAGTTATAATGGAGTGTTTCAGACAGGAAGGTACATGTGATTTACCAAGAGATGAATTAACATTAAAGTGCAAGATTGGTATAAGGCTGTTTACTACCTTCTTTAGCAACCATGTTGGGATTATGCATGTTCAAAATAATGGCTTTAACAGATTCTTTAGAAACAGGCACAAAATTAGTCATTACTATTGTAGGAGAAACACTATTATCAGAAACATAAAAATATAAAGATTGTTCAAAGATCACAAAGTCATAGTTCCAATCTGCTTACTTATATATTACATAAAAATATGGTTCTCTGATTCATTTTTTAATATTTTTAAGCTTTACATAATGATATAAATTCAGACTATCTACAGAAAAATGTTAAGAATAAGAAAATCATATAAAATATCTTTTACAAAGCACATAGCAGACTTAGAAAGGTATTTCAACAGATGAATGGATCACAACAGCACTTACCACTCAGCCACATTGTTCAAAAACTCATATATGTAAAAGAAAATTCTACAATATAAAATATAGAAATAAAAGAAAATGTGTAACTAAAAACTATACCAAAGTATTTAGTATTATTCTTGTAAGACAAACTTAATCTTATTTTGGCTAAGTTTTGGATTTAATTTGTTTGATATCTTTTTGTTTGATAATTTAAAAAAATTTTTTGAAAGGTGAGTATAGAACATTAAATAATGTAAAAAAAACTTTTCTAGAAGCTGCCACTTTATGGTAAATAGGCTTGCTCACAACTTTTATGAAACATGCTTAAATCTTTATTGGGATTTTGTTTATTGCTTGCAGTTATAATTTATTTTCATGGCAATTTATTTTATCTTTATATTTATCCTCCTGATTTGCAGGAAAGCATCAGAGGTGCTATAAATATAACAAGCAATTACCCCAACCTGCTTTCCAAAATGATCAAATATTGTTGTCCAGTTGATTTCTTTTTTTTTTTTTTGGTTTTATTAAAATATGATCAAAATTTAGAACCACTTGCCAAGACCCCCAATCATGGAAAAGTGCTTTTTTCAAAAACACAACAGAACAGTGCAAGTATGTCTTGAACTGAGCCATATTAATGATAATTACAATGCTCTTGACAACTTAACCACAATGCCAACATATTATAGGTCTTTTCAAGAAGCCACTGCAAGCAATTTTTTTTCAATAAAACTAACCCAGAATCCCCCTTTTAGAAACAATATGGAATAAAGAAACCAAGAGAAAATGGATCTCTCAAGAAGCATTAGTAATCACAAGAGTATATGAGTTAGTTTCATGAAAAAAATCACTTAAAGTGACTTCTTGAAAAAACCCCATATTACTTCATAAGCTATAAATCGTGAAGAATCCCCAAAGCTTGCAAGATTAGTAATGGTAAACAATGAACAAGACCTGTTTTATTTACACTTGAATGGATGCATTTTTTATTTATTTCTTGCAATGCAGAATGAGGATCAAAAGCAATCTATATTGGTAATAAAACAATTTGATACATATATTGCATTAAAAATGTTTGAAAACAAATCTTAAGGCTTTTACAACAACATTATACAAACTATATAATAAAAAACAATGAAAAACCCAATGATAAACATGCACCTGGCTAAAAAAGGAAATGGCAACATAAACTGAACCATTGACAAAAAACACTAGCATCACCAAGTTAGTTAGAACACCATATCAATGGTAAATACAATCATTACACTCTTAATTGAACCTTTTTCCTTGCCACTCTTTTATGCTTTTCAGAAAGAAACTTTTGCAAACTTTTCTTTGCTTGCCAATTTTTACAAGCAGTTGTTAATTTTAGTTATATCACAAAGTCAAAACTAAAAATAAATGAAAAACTTTTATTCTTGCATATGTATCAATAAATTAAAATCCAGAAAAATACATTGTTAAATTACAAGCACGTTTAAAATCAAATACCAATACTGCATCAGATCTGATCACTGATGCAGTGTAGCTGCTAATTACAAGAATAAACAAAACAATATAATACTGTAATTGATCTATAGTAATTAGATCGTTGTTGTTTGAAGGGTATCCACTCCAGGTCAGATACAAACAGGACTGGGGCCGAGGTTTATCCTTTTATTATCCCAGGTGCTGTACTGCCTGAATCAGATGCTGGCAGTGATGTTATTGAGCCAGCATCTAGTTTATCATCCAAAACCGTCAGACCTCGTGCTCCATGTGGTGCCCGATGTATAGGCACGCTGTTAGAACATGGTCTGTGGTTTGCTCAGAGGCACCACACTCGCAACTTGGTAAAGGAGCAAGACCCCATTTGTGCATGGATGAATGGAATTGCCCAACACCAGTCCAGAGGCGGTTGAGCTTAACCCAAGCTGCTCAGAAAAAGCCCATCCCAACAGGCCTAGCACCGGTCCCAGGCACAAAAGCATGGAGCTGGAAGCACCTTTACAGTAATTCTCAGGATAACAAATTCTCAGGAAACACAGAAAATAATTCGTTGCGTAACAAAATCATCTTTGGTGCATTTGATGAAATATCGATGAAATTCCAATCAGCATTAAATATTGACATAATGCTCAAGAGTACTTCCCGTTGAAATTTAATTATATTTAGTATAAAATATAATTTCAAAGACCATGAAAAAAAGTAATGTTTGGGATGCTTATTGAGTTGGCTAAAAACTATTTTAAAATGCAATTTGGAAATTGGCTTACAAAATCGATAAATGTAAGAATGAAAAGTTGAAAACTATACTTACTGTTAGAGCTTTTGACAATATTGAAGTAATAGTTAGTTCTAAAAAGTTTAAATTCAAATTTGTGTTGCCAAATATGTAACCTAGAAATCTAAAAGAAAGTGTTGTTTAAAATTGTGCCGGGTTGTTGGAAGTTTTCTGGTACAGTGATTTAATCCTTTGACATTGCCGAATTATTTGTATTATCAAATCCAATCTTGAGACATGTCTCGAGACAAGAACTTCAAAATACGAGTCTGACATTCAGACATGTCTCGGTTTATCTTTTTTAAAATCTTGGTCGGACATTTGTCTTTCGTTCTTTATTTTATTTCATCTCTATACTTATCCTCCTGACCCGCCGGAAACCAATGGAGACGCTATAAATAGGTTAAGCAATTATCCTGACCTGCTTCCAGAGATGCCAAGGTGTTGCTGTCCGGTTGAATTGTTTTTCAGTTTTTTTAATTTTTATAGAGATATGACCAAAATTTAAACTGCTTGCCAAGACCGCGCCGAGCAGAGAAAAGTGCCCAAAGAGTTTTTTCCGAGGACAAAGTACAATGGCACGAGTAGATTGTTAACCAATACCATGTTGATTACAATCAAAGCGCTCTTGACTTCTCGACTACGCTGCCGACCTTTTGAGTCCAGGTCAAGACATTGAACTAGTGTGAACTAAGTCAAAGAAGTTCGTTTGTTTGTTGTCGTTTAGTAGAGCATCCACTTCAGGCTTATCTTAAATAGGACTGGGGCCAAGGGTTTATTCTTTTACT
Organism: Diplosoma virens; assembly: GCA_963680785.1. Classification (NCBI taxonomy): domain Eukaryota; kingdom Metazoa; phylum Chordata; class Ascidiacea; order Aplousobranchia; family Didemnidae; genus Diplosoma; species Diplosoma virens. Next base: position 38,474,877 of record OY796890.1, on the reverse strand, counting down.
ACCCCAAGTTGCTATACTGTCCGAATCAGATGCTGCTAGGCAGCATGGTTTTAAGCCACCATCAAGTTTCGTCATCCCAAACCGTCAGACCTCATGCTCCATATGTTGCCCAATGTAGGGGCACATTTTTAGGACGTGATCTGGGTTTTCTGCAATTAGTACGACACAATCGAAATTTGGAAAAGAAGCAATAACTCATTAACGAAGCGAAGGGCGAATGCAATCGCCCAACACCAGTTCGCAGGCGACTGAGCTTGACCCAAGTTGTTCGGGACAAGCTCATTCCAACAGGCCTGTCTCTGGTCCTGGTATTAAAAACATGGAGCCTTGATGTGTTCTCGCATTACCCCGCGATCCATCTGTAATTTGTCCACTAAAAAGCACAGATGTTGACCCCGACAAGGTTATTTAATAGATAACGCGCAGCTGGCACAAATGGGTGTCTAGATCTTAGTCTCTCTTGGCGAGCACCTGAGGGCACATTTAAAAGACCATAAAAAATATGATCAGGGTCCAGAGACCCACGCTAATCCAAGGAGATTATCGCTCCTAGTCGGCGAAGTTCAGCTGGCTGGATACCTGAAAGTATGGGTAAATAGTCCGTTGGATTGGGTTGCAGGCATCCAGTGACTATGCGCAAGGCGTCATTCATGCCACTGTCTATGAGGCGAGTGTGAGCGCTGCGACACCAGACTGGTTCACAGTACTCAGCTGTTCAGACCAGAGATAGGGCAGCTGGGTGCAGTGTTTTGGCACCAGCATTCTATCCTGAGCCTACAAGTCGCCTTAGCAGTTTGACGCGCGAAGATAGTTTTTTGCGCAATGCCACTAGGTGGTGAAGAAACGTGAGCGATCTGTCCAGTTTTATTCCAATATAAGTAGGGGATGAACAGAACGGTAAAGTCTATTATTGCTGTAGACTTTTAGCTCATGTTTGACCTCTCGGTTGTTTAAATGAAAAATTGCCGTCACCGCCTTAGTGTTTCTAAGCTTCAACCTCCAAGTCTGGAGATACGCTGAAAGTGTAGTCATGTCTTGGCTTTAAGTCCCTTCCAAGTCCTTTTAGTTTCCAAAACAATGCAGCAATGCTAAATCGTCTGCATAAGCAAACGTTTTGGAAATTGTGGAAGGCAAGTCCTTGGTATAGATGTTGAAAAGGAGGAGAGCCAAAAGGGCGTCAAAGCACTTACGGTCCGGGTTGTTATCGTCGTAACCCCAATCAACGTGGCGACAATTAAAATCGCCCACATAGTGACAGGGGTAAAGAAACACTAGGAGATCTAGGAATCGCAGTCGCGTTGGTGGAAGTTTATAGACGTTGACTATTTTATAACCATCAACATCCACGCACAACTACTCAATCTCCGATGTTGGTGGAGATTGGAGTTGTAACTATCGTTGTGATTTTTAAGTAAAAATACTTTATATTTACGAGATTTGCGGCTTAACCTTTTTTAATTTTGCTATTCATTAATCACAGTAGAATTGAACCATGGGCAATCTTCCTACCTAGACACCATGGAAGGTGCTCAAAATTCCTGGAGCTCTTTTTCATCAACATGTAAACGTTTTTTATTTTATATTTACTATAAATTTTATTTTTTATTTTATTTTATTTTTATCTCTATATTTATCCTCCTGACTCGCAGGAAAGCGACGGAGGCGCTATACATAGGGTAAGCAATTACCCCGACTTGCTTCCGGAGATGCCAAGCTAGTAATTTAGTAGAGATATTACTGTAATTTAGAACTGCTTGCCAAGACCACCAAACAGGGGAAAGTGCCGTAAAGTGTCTTTCCCAAGGACACAACCGAATGTCGCAAGTGGGTTTTGAACCGAGACCATGTTAATCATCAGTCCGGTGCTAATTTGGTATCCTAATTGCGACTATCACCTTATTTTTAATTGTAGTAATACTGCTTTATGATATCATAATAAGTTGGATGTCTTTGCATTATTGTTGAGGCAATTGACACAGTCGCGGTTCAAAACCTACTCGCTTTCTTTTCTTGTGTCTTTGGGAAAGACACTTTACGTCATTTTCTTTTGCTTGGCTGTCTTAACAAGCAGGTAAAAAAAATAAAATAAAAAACAATTTACCGGAAAGTAATGTCAATTGTCGGCAGCGTGGTCGGTGGTTAAAACACCGGGATTGTGATCGACTTGGCCTCGGTTCAAAACCTACTTGCACCATTCTGTTGTGTCCTTGGGAAAGCCACTTGACAGCACTTTTTCTGCTTGGTGATCTTGGCAAGCAGTTCTAATTGTAAGTCATATCTCTATTAAATTTCAAGCGGATAGCAATATCTTAGCATCTTCCGAAGCAGGGTCAGCGCTAGTGATGGCTTTACGAAAAGGGTGGCCCGGTGCAAGGAAAGTAAGCCGGTATTTAGTGTATTTAGTGTACTTAAAAAAGGTAGCCGAAGCCATTTTCAATGTATGAAAACAAAGTGATCTCTAAAAAAAAAGATCTTCAATTTAGGGGGCTACTACTAAGTGATCCAAAACATGAAGAGCTACTTTTTAGTTTCTCAAAACAAAGTGATCTCATAACTGTTGAGTATTTTGACTTCAGCGCATATCGAACTTGGACGCGTATCATACTTCATTTAAGCGCAAGCTACCGCGTGTTCTTTATTTGCCTCGCAAGCTTCATTTTATTTGCATTTTTATTAATTACCGCGCCTTAATCTTTGTTTTACAATTTAAATGCTGCGTTTGAAAGACTTGTAAATCAGAAAACAATGAAGAAAAATACAACAGAAACTTTGGCGACGAGGAAAAGAAGAAAGAAGACTACGCAATGGAGAAGTTTATCAAAGTTTTGCAGCACAAATTACTTTACAAGATCGTCAATACCAAAAACGGCAACTTTTGCAAGATCGTCGATATGAAGAACAGCAACGCTGTTACGAAGAACAACTACAAGTTCTGAAAGATTTGATTCGTGGGCGAGAACATGATGGTGATCAAAAACTTCCAACCGCACCTACCACTGCCGTATCTCTATATTTATCCTCCTGACTCGCAGGAAAGCGACGGAGGCGCTATACATAGGGTAAGCAATTACCCCGACCTGCTTCCGGAGATGCCAAGATATTGCTGTCCGCTAGTAATTTAGTAGAGATATTACTGTAATTTAGAACTGCTTGCCAAAACCACCAAGCAGGGAAAAGTGCCGTAAAGTGTCTTTCCCAAGGACACAACCGAATGTCGCAAGTGGGTTTTGAACCGAGACCATGTTGATCATCAGTCCGGTGCTTTAACCTCTCGACCACGCTGCCGGTTAAATTATTGGTCCAGGTTTTGCACGTTTGCAAACGCGCATTCTGTGCCAAATGAGAAGCAGCAAAGGTTTTTTCTAATGAATCAAACCTCAAACCAACCTACAAAATGCTGTGAAATCTGGTTGCCGAAAGACATTGAAGAAACAAGCTAACTACTCGCATACGCCAAGCGGCCTCTACAGTACATGTGATTTCAGATGAAGCACTACGAACTCCCTTCATTTGCTCTGCTCAAAATCAACAATGAGGCAGTTTTGAATGCGCTCTTTTTAAAACAACGCCGATGAATTGACGTTAATTACTGTACGCAAGCAGAACGCCATCAAAGACGGCATAAAATGATTTTTACACAGTTCCGGAGCTGCAAATCTCGGTTACATCAATTCTCAAGAAGCAAGAAGTCTGGTAACTACCCGTTTTGGGAACGTTCTCCCACAAACTACTCTGGGCAGTTAAAAGAAGCAGTTTACCAGTTCGATGTGGGGCATGGCCAGAAAAGGTTGCGAAACACTGCTTTAGCTGCTTGCTTCCAGTATTTCGAAAGTCATCGAAATGCAGCAAAGGCTAGGTGGCGGATTTGGTTGGCTGATGCTTAAAAAGTTAAGTACTTTTACAAATTAAAAAGGTAACCCTCTCCATCACTTTTGCGTTAAATATATTCTACAGAAGAAGATGTCAAGGAAAGAAACCTTCAAAGATATGTGGATCATGCCGTCAAGGCAGTCGCGTGTTTCATGTACAATCAATCTTTGTTTATTCATTGTAGACAAAGCGGAAATATGTCCATACAACACTACATTTCAAAAATATAATAATAATCAATAATTTCCAACAATTCTACAATAGGGTTGCAGCGAAAGACTAAAAAACAGTCATCGGGTCAGCCACAACCCAGTGCATAAGTTGAAATGTTGTTCAGTTTGTCAATAAACAAGAAATAAATAAAAAAAAAAAAACATGAAGAAACAAAACAAATAAAAAAGAATACCTGCATCTGACACTAAGATTGTAGTTGAGAAAAAAAAATTAATAAATAAATGTATACTATAAAAATTAAAAAGAGAAAAATAAATAAATAAACAGTCATGCATTAGGTAATTCATACATATCAAATCATACATATCAAATAGATAGTTTTTTCCATAATTTGTTTGATATCTTGGAAGAAAATATTTGGAAGATAATTACATGTACCTTTTTACTTCTAGGTCTGGAGATACATTTAAGCCTTCAAAAAAGTGTGTAACATGATTCTACTGTCATGTAGGCCACTGGTCTCCACCTCTGGCATCAAAAATCGTATACAGAATCATTAAAATACAGACCTATGGACTAGGTATCAATCGCATGATTAACTGAAATAACATTGAATCAAGAAGAGCGCTCTCCACTACGCTAAAAAGAAACAGGATTAATTGTACATAAACAATTCTTTTATGAATAACCTACCTCGAAATCTCAATGCACTGGTGAGAACACTTTGCCAACCAAACATAGAATTGGATGATAACAAAAATCAAAACACTGCCGGGCTACTTAAAGTTTATTACACTTCAAAATAGGGCGTTTACACTAAAAAATATATTTGATGTTAGTTCAAGTTCTAAAAAAAAGCACAGTGCTCTTAAGCAAAAAAAGCACGATAAAGAGTGGTGGAGGCGCTGGTGCGGAAAAACTTGCCGGCTGCTACGTCACAAAATAACAATGTGCTGCTCTTCTTCGCTTCAGACAGATAAATGCAGCGCGCTCCTTGCAATTGTTACTAAACCAAAAAGTAGCAGACGTAACAGTTTCCTCCTAGATTTAGCTATGACAGAGTTACCGTAGACAAAGATAAATTTATGGGTTAACGTAATGCGAGGGGCAATGCGAGTCTAAAGTGTTAAAATAGGGGTTAGCGGCAGTAGCCTTCGCTTCAAAATTGTTGCAACCTTTCCAGTCCCGCAAACAAAACTTTTTAAAATAACGAAACGACTTTTGAAGTGAAGTCAAGAACTTTAGTTTTGCATTCATTTGACTTTCAAACCTTATGGTTGGCGCCGCCACTATAAAAAGCAAAGCCTTACGCCTGTGGCGACGTGAGTTGCGAAAGATTTGAAGAACATATTAAAACCCTTCAATATAAAATAAAATTTAATGCAGGCATCTTACCACAATGCAATTTTTAAATTGCAATAGAAATTCTGTCAAAACAAATATCACACGTTTTCTTATCAACGCCTAATTATACCCGTGCTAAAAAAGCCGTCTGCTAAATCGTTACCCCTAAAAGACCAAATCTTGAAAGAATTTCATTGTCAAAACATCTAGCAAAATACTTTACAAATATTCTTCAACAAAAACATTCCATATTTTCTTCTTCGCTTCAAATCAAAAGCCAAAAGGTAATTATGCTCTAAAAAATGTACATGTAAATTAAATCTTAATTATTTTTTGGCCTAATTCTTTATCCTGAACTGGCCACAACAAAAGATGCAATTTATAGAAGATATACAATAATTTTTAAAAAAGTTGTCATTATTTTCAATTATATCCATATAATACAAGAAAAGCCCTTTACCGTGCGATAACGCGATTAATGATCATTAGTGAGAACGTCTCGATTCCGACAATCTCTTGAAAATTTACTCACAGAAATCTGTATTTACAAACTTATAGTTTTTGAATGATTACTTAAATTAGGACAATTACTGCTTAATAACATACAGTAACATCCGCTTATTGATGGCACATCAAACCAGCCTTATAAAGTTACTACTATTAATTCTAACTGAAATTGAAATTTAAACTGCAAGTTTGATTCACCACTGATAATAAACTTCTCATATTTATATTTACAAATTGTAAACAACCTTAAACAAATCAGAGTAAGAAACTAAAGTAAGCTTCATATCTCTTTTTAAACTGATTTTCTCATTTCGAGACTGCTTATTTAAATTGTTTCAAACGTACTGAATACAAAAAAATAGCAATGATTTTTTTACTTAATTTCCAGTCTAGCTTTAAAATTCAAAATAAAGAACTTTTAGAAAATTACCTATTAGTTGGCCATGCTATATCGACCGACATAGGCGTACCAGCCAAAAAAGTTAGGGGGGGGGGGGCAATGAACCCAAATTTTGTGATATTTGTTCAAATCATGAATTTCTAACACTTTACGAATAGGACAAAAAATTGTCTGAGATTCTCGGACAAAGGCCAAATTTCGTCCTAAAATCATGGTGTTCTTTAAAAAAATAAAAGGTCTTCAATTGGAATTACTCTCATATTTCTCAATTCTCGTCCCAAAATCAAGGTGTTCTCTAAAAAAAAAGGTCTTCACCTAAATTTGAAACTATTTTTTGCAATTGATCATTGTCGCTGCCCTAAAACTCCCGACTTTGCCCAAATTTTTCATATCGCTGACCGAAAAATTTGAATTTTGCCCAAATTTTGTAAACTTGGGGGGAAATTGCTCCCTGCCCCCGCCAGGTAGGGCTATATCAACCGATCCCATTGATCGGCCCGATTATTGTTTATAATCTTCGTACTTCTCAGCGTACTAAACATGTTGTTTTCATTGTATGGTAAAGCGAATAGTTAAATTCTTCCAAATTACAGTAAGGCTATCAGTATCATATAAACCAAGAAGTAAATCAGGAAAGATGTTTGTTTCGCTTTCAATCGGCACGGCGACAATTTAAACCCGATATTCAAAAACAATGGAAAATTCAATCGCAGTGTATTTAACTGATTAGCTTGGGAGCACTACTTGAATCTTGAGAAACCAAAAAAAATCCCAGTGTTTCCGATAAGTCTGTCAAATTTTTATAAAAGGACTTTAAACGAAGACACCGAACCAACGGCAACACTGAGGGTTTACAGTAGACATATTTCTCCGTATCTATTATCCGCTGTATCAACGCTCAAAGTGAAGTTACTTGCAAGCTTGATCGTTAGGTGACGCAACTGGGTTGATGGCTCTGAAAAAATTACTTTTTAAAACGTTTTTGACATTAAATATTATATTTAAGATGGCGTTAAATTAAAAAAAGAATTTTGGAATAATAGATCTTTTTAAATTGGACAAGTAAAATCATTATCAGGTAATAAATATCTTTTTTTATATTATTATTCAAGCTGGGGTTATTTTGTTTTAATTTTCTTGCAAATTTTAAAAAAATTAAAGATTAAACACTGAGCGTCAAAGCGTAAGCTTCATTTTGCAATGTAATATTAAACCGAATGAAAAGCTTTCTGGGTAATTTTTACCTCAATTTGGTATTATGCAAAAATAGACAATGACGCCTTCTCCATCTAATAATCTTCCAAGAACTTAATTTCTCAAAATTTAGAAGAAAAGAAACTTTTCAATATATCACAAACGTGCCACAAAAGTAAATAATTTAGTTTGTAAAATAAAGCGCAATTATTTCGCAATTTAACGACATTCAATGACGTAGAAAAAATATTTTAACAAGGAAGAGTAGCAAGAAAAATTAATTGAAGTCGAATCTTGCCAATATGATCAATCTACAAGCACAATAGAAAGTTCGCCGATTGCTATGATAAGCTGATTATTACAAAGTTAGAAAAGTTTGAACAATTTGCTGAACCAGATATGCAGCGAATTGCCTCTGTTTGTTTTTTCCGGATCATCAAGCAGTTTAAGATTTAAATAAAAGATTTGTTCTCGTGCCAAAAAGCAAGCTCTTGACTGCAAAATAAAAAGCATCAGTTCAAGTAGCGGTTAATTAAAACAATTTGCCCACTTCAATAATTTCGTTGAGCGTTTTAATTGCTGTTAGAAAAATGTAGGTTTACTACTCAGTTTGGGCATTATCAAGATATTTACATACAACAAAAAAAAAATAATAATCGAACGAAATAGTGTCATGTTTTATTGTTTATGCAGCATTCTTTAAAACAACTGAGAACTAAGTTAAAGTAGTTAAAAAAATCAATCGTTAAGCTTGTAGATGACTTCGTAGACATCTAAAACTCTTTTCCAAAAATTATCTTTATCATATCTTAGCCAGATACTAATAAAGTGTTGTAGTTAAAACAGAAGAAAGTGACCCAAAACTTTAGGGTCTTTTCAACAAATCACCGTAAGCGATTTTTGTTCATAAAACTAACCCGGAATACTCCTGTATTTACTATTGTTTCTTCAAGAAATTTTTTCCTATTGGTCTCTTTTTTATTTCCTTCTGGTGCTGTGGGAGGTTCCGAGTTAATTTCACCGACAAAAATCGCTTATGGTGGCTTCTTGAAAAGACCCAAATGGTTTTTCTAGATTTATTTTTCTTCTACGTTTTTGTTGTACTTTTTAATGAGTTTCTGTAACTAAAAGTACGCTGTAATCATAACTTTGAAAACTTTTCTTGGCAAATAAACATAACTGTGATGATCAGGTAAATGTAAAAATTACTCTTTCGAAATCGTTTCACAACCTGGCGGCTTAAATTTCTACTAAAACTTGAATTTCACCCGCCAAAAAACTTGAAGAAAAAATAAAACTCTTGAATCGTTTTCTAATTGCAATTGGATTTTTTTATTTGGTAAGTAAACGTATTAATAAAATTTAAGGTATGTTTTGCATTTAAGTAAAGACTTTTTGTCAAGCCAATCATGCGAGAAAATCTTAAATAACGCCATGACTATACATCGTTTGCATCTTAAAATCACGCCAAACTTCGAAACCTAACGATGAAAAATTTGGACGCTTTCACCACTCCGTTGAATTCTCGCTGATGGGCGTGTTGAAACTTGCCTTTCTGTAAAAATGCTTCGTGCGTGCGTGCGTACGTGTGTGCTTGGTGAAGTTCTTCGTGATTGGCTACGTAAGAGCCGCACAGAAAAACTTTTTCTTCGCGCTCCATATATATAATAATTACTTCGAGCACCTAATTTCAATTGTGTACAAAGTCAGTCAACGTAGTTGTTATGCGAGGTTCTGCTGCTCAGCGATTCTTCTCTAAGAACAATGGAGTCAGCAAAAGCGTTGTCATTGCAAACAAACAGCCAGCATTATTTAAGCCAAGGTATAATAATAAAAATTGCTTTTCGAAGAAAAGCACCTTGTTTTTTGTCAAAACAACTTTTAGCTAGCTCTCATAAGTGAACGAAGATCAAACTAGTCTGACATCAATTGTTATACCTAAACAAAGTCGTTGAATTAAAATTAAAAAAAGTTTATTGTAAATTATGTGTTGGGACTTACGGTTATTAATCTATTGTAGTATTCAAAAAAAAATTTCTATGTTTCTAATCCCAATGGTTGCTTAAGAAAATATATTGTTGCGAGTTTCAGACCAGCAGAGAATAAAGCATTGCATTGCTATTAATAACTTTTTGCCCTTGACCACTCTCAAGACTTTCATACATTAAATCCCTTGCAAAGTTTTAATATTAAAGCAAATTGCTTTTTTATTGATATGTTTATTTTTATTCCTAGTTATTTTTTAATGTTTGTTTTTAATTGATAACATTGTTCAACTATTTCATGATTGTTTATTTCTTGTAGATACAGTTTTAACGAATCCCCTGATTAACTGCCAACTCGGGATTGAAATGAATCCCAATTCCGATCCTCCGAAGATATTGAGCCAGATGGATGACCATCAAACTTGCCCGCCGATGTCATTTCCGGGAAATCAACTAGATCAATCGTTTTCTGGCTATTCCAACGCCAAAAACGCCGAGGATCCCGATTCTCCCTACAGCTTTCCTCACTACCAGCTTTCGGGCAACAACACTTTTGAAAAGCGGTATGATCAACAGGAAGATGTAACAAACAACTCTTATTTTCAAAACGTCGATTGTGCACCGGATATTTTTTTGGATGATTGTCTAAATGACCTGAACGGTTTTCCCCCAGGATGCCCTCCCCATTCCGCCGGATTTTCAGCTTTTCGGCACAGCGTAACTGAGTCTCTCCCAATCGACATCCAATCGTCGGGCACAAGGGAAACTCATAATCCGCAATATTTTCCTACTGCTCCGGCATCCGACATCAGAGGAGGAAGTTGTTCTAACTTTGGAAGCACATCAAGTACTCCTGGAAGGGGATCGATTTATCAGCAGCAACCAGAGATTTTCCATTCCAATTTATCGAATCCAACACTTTCCTTTGAGAATCCCAACCATCAAATCGAAAAACGATTTTCAGTTAACAGTGGTAAGTGCCATTGGATAATTATAATAAAATAATTCAATAACATAAACCTATAGTAATTAAGTTGAACTTTGCTACTTTTATCAGTGTTAATAGCAAGCCTATTATTATTTTACATAAAACGCTTGCAATTAAAAAAATTGATTGGTGCATTCGTGATGTTATTGCACATTTAAACGTTATTTATTTAAAACGTTTTTGTTTTTTTTAAGTTGATTTCGACAATTTTTTTTCAAAGTTATTTTATTTTATCTCTGATTCGTGAAAAGTTAATGATTTTTTGATGACTGGTTTTTAAGAAATTCAAAAACATGCTAGGTTTTCTGCGTATATATGCTTGGCAAATTTTTTATAAATAGGATCTACGTTCAAAATGTTATTTGAAGGCGGAATGGCTCATAACTCCTCTTTTACTGTTTTGATTAGTGTAAAAAAATATAAGGTTTTTTCGAGCCATTTTCAATTAATAAGTTTTTAAATCGAAATAAAATGACTAAAATTTAGTGTAAAGTTTTAAAAAAATTATTTTTTTAAATCTAGTTGTCAACAAAAATCAAATGCAAAACTTTGTGTAGTTAGCACGTGATCAAATTTTTTAATAGGTAGATCACGTGACAAAGCCTTTTATCACGTGGCCGCCATTTTATATTTAATCTACAAGTCAAAACAAGCACGTGACCCAGGCGCTCTGGCCTTTTCCTTTGTATTTCAGTTGGTTTTAGCAACAACAGGTGTTGCTGAAACTCGACACACCAAGAAACGAGTTAATAAACGCCTGTCCTTGTTTATTTAAACTTGCCAGCTGCTTATCACGTTACATGTTTCAATATTAATTAAACCCGATCGCGCTTGTTTCGCGTTTGCAGCGTTCAGGCAAGTTCGGGCCCGCCTGGCGATTCGAGCTCGCTTGTCTGACGTCAGTGCTTTTTGTTTTCCGATAGCTCAGTGTGGTGGCTCACCGCCTTGCAAGCGAAATAGCGCGAGTTCGATTTTCAGTGATTTTCATTGTGCCCTTTGGAAAAGCGTTTAACCATAAATTTCTAAACGGGTCATAATACTTATCTACAATGGTAATTCCTCTAAAGCAGAAAGTTACCAACTGGGACATAAATACCTGTATAAGCTAAATTACGTCTCTCCGTTTAAATAAGCTTTGGTTTTGCATTGACATAGTGTGTGACTCAAAGTTTTTGTCATAATATTTTTAAGTTTTTTTTTGGAAACAATGCACGTTACTAGGATGAAAGCTAATTTAATAATGAAACTTTTTTAGCTCATTCCGGGATTGCAGTGCAGGCAACTGAAGACGTCAATCTTTCTTCGATTGACGCACTTTCGCTTGACGATCGACTGTCAACCTCGACTCAGCCGCTTTTGCCTGACGTCACAAATGAAATGTTAGATGACGTGGTTTTTGAAGAACCGTCCGATTCTCATCAGGACTCGAATCTCTTGGTATTCGACATCCAGATGAAGGGATCCGCAATTAATATTCCCTATAACCAACAATCCCGTAGTGGACCTCCTCAGCGTGCTGCAAGCACCAGTTCTTTCTCAAATGTAAGGCATCCTCATTCTCATATGGTGCAACTATCCTCACATCCTATGGATGGACAGCGGTTCGAACAGGAGTCAAATCACTTCCGCATGTTATCGGAAAAGCATAAGGCGGATCAACGACGGATTAAAAACAACTTGGCGTGTAAAAAAGCGCGCCAAAAACGGAAGAAGATTAAACAGGAGACGGAGGCTCGAATAAATCACTTAACTATGGAAAACACCCAGTTAAAAGAGAAAATTTTAGCGCTTGAAAGCGAAAAGGAGAAATACAAAGCTGTTTTCCCCCACTCGTGTGTCACAACCACAGATCTCACCTATTTTCAGCAATAACTTCGAAGTCGCAGAAATTATTTGCCAAACATTTTTCGAACTTTTTTATGTATATGATCTTTTTCTTGTTTGCCTTTTAATGGCATCAGTCGTAGAAAACGCTTCGATCAGACATTTAAAATCATTTGAACAATAAATACAAACGACTATATATTGTGCTGAAATGCGTTTGCACGTGACAAAAAAAGCTTTAAGTTTTTTTCTAAAAACAAGCTAACATCTGGTCACACAATAAAAAAGTGATGTTTGTGTTGTTTGTTTCGACGTTACTACAGTTGTCATTTTGTTGACCTGTAAAGCTTGCTAGTGTTGTAGATAATTTTTTTTGTCGAGGTATCAAAACTGTTTTGTTGTATTTTGCTGTAAATACGTTTTTGCCAGCAACTTTGCCTCTTCTTGACCCAAACAAATCAAGTTCATAACGATTATTTCCCAACAAGATTCGCATCCGTTCCTAGAATTTCTGTTCGTTTATGCTTACAGTTCAAAGTTACTGCAACCTCGAAAAAGTTTTGAGTAAAACACCGTTAGCGAAACCTCACTAAGGTAATGTTATAACCGCAGGTTGGTTTGTACTGCTTCTTTTACTATTTATGTTTTTTTTATTAATTGTTTCGGCAAGCCGACGGTGCCGGTGTGTAGAACACCACGTGACCGGTATCACCCATTGTGAGAAACTTCTTGACGATTAAGGTTTAAACTAGTGGGTAGCATTCACTGTGTTGCCCTGTGATTCATTTTTGTATTTTTTTATCTACTCTGTCGAACGAGTCCTGATTACGCCCAAACACACAAGATATTTGTTAGTTGTGACTTGGACTTTTGTATTACTTAGTAATTTTGTACTGGTTGTTTATATGCAGTTTATCCTATGCCTACTAGAATATAGGAATGCAATAATGTAAGTCTTGCCTTAACCTTGATAGATGATTGCTAGTTAGTATGATTGTGATTACTGACTGTGGTTTTTTATTCGTAATTAACCAAATTAAGATAATTGCTATTGGTTTTTGTAAAAGATTCGCTAAAAAAACTAACATACCTTATTATTTATAATCTGTGTAATTGTTTTTATAATTTGGAGAAATAGCTTGATATTTTTTTTTTATTATTGTTTACCTACAAAATTAAATCATTTTCCTTAACTATATTTTTTTCTTTTTATTTATTAACTAACCATTTTTTTAAAAATTGATATAAGGTTAACTATTTGTTTAAAATGCCACTTCCAATCCTCTGGAGATCTGTTGAAACTTTAGTGCCAAACGCTTTCGGTAAACGCGCATATGACTGACCTTCACTTTAAGTCAAGCTTTACAATATTTGTGTGTAGTGATTTAACGATAACAGCCATCAAGCAACATATAATAGTCAAGAAAATCAAAACTTTTCCATTTAAATTTTTGACCATGTTCGTGCTGCAAATTTTGTTTTTAAACGTTGTGTTTGTAAATTTTTTTAAAGTGGCAATATTTTGTGCGCTGCGTTTAAAAAACAATTAAAAGGATTATTCCGCTCTATTTGTTTAATGCTGATAACAAATTGAGAAAAAAGTTTAAAACCAAGCATAAAAATCCTACCATGAACATCTAATCTACTTTGAATTGATTGATAAATTACTTGCAGAAATTTCATTCTGCAGTGCGGTAATGACAGCTTTTTTTGTCTGGTTATTTACAAGGCAAGTTCTCAAGCGCAGATAGCTTAGAAGCATCAGACAACAAGAATCATTTCAGCTCGCGTTTTTATTTATCCAGCTGCTCTTATTATGTCGAGCAGCATGTGGAAATTAGTTTTCTAAATGAAAGCAAACATACTAGAAAACCTTTATTTGATATTTTCTTACAGATTATGAATAATTGTAATTGTACCTGACATCAACCTTTTATTAAAAATAACATTAAATGTGACCCAGGACCGGGCCTCAGGTTATTTCACCACATCAGGCAATTAAATTTTTTTGACATTTTTACTTTAAAAAAAAACCTTTTCATAAGCCTTCGATAAATTTGTGAAATAAAGTTGAACAATATGATCACGTGGATCGCCGCCATTTTGGCTTGTTCGCGACATTTTTATAGATTAAAAAACTTTTAAATCAATGTTATTGTTTTCAAAAGTGGTGTATATTTTAAAACTATTAAAAGTCGACCATATTTAAGTTTAAGATAACTATCTTTTTGTAGCTCGATTGCAAATTTTCTTGATAGCACAACAGCCCAAAGGTTTTTCAATGCTTCCAACAATTGCCTACCTTGAACGTGGAAGCGATCAAAATACAACAGTGACTTGAACTATTTTTAATTGCCTATGCAATCAAAGACTTTGCCAAGGAGCGATTTATTAATCAAACTTTTTGCTTTGAGCAAACACGATTTATGGCGCAATACGAATGGTGACGTAGAATTATATAAGAGGTAATTAAACAGCAACGAGAACAAAGAAATTTAACATTTATTTGCGTAATAATCAGTTAGAGAAATTGAATTCTCAAACCTTTTTGAAACTGCTTGTGACGTAAATGATAAAGAAACAAAACACAAAAGCACAAGGTATAAGCACGACAGCACGATCCCTAATAAATTGGCATGGCGAATATTTGGTGAAATAAACAAAATTCTCAACATTTTTTAAAAAGATTTTTAAATTTGGTGCAATCAAGCTGTACTAAATCTTTGACGTAAAAGATTGCACTTAAAAAGTTTAAGAGAAAAATGTCATTGTTGTGAAATTGCATAATAATAATTTAATAAGTCGTTTCACGCCCAACCTTCGACGTTTATAGGCTTGTAATAAGCTGACTAAAGCGATGAAATGAGCGTTTCTATTTATTTTGACTGATAAGAAACAAAATCGTTAATAATACAGCACTTTTGGGGTAGGTTTTATGAAAAATATATTTTTTTTATTTGTGCCCATGAATCCTCACTTTAGACTGATACAAAGTTAAGGCAAAAGGTAATGTGAAATTTTTTGTTTTTTCTTAATTTGTTCAAGTAAAAATTTTTTATAATCTCTTTAAAAAAAACTATGAAACAATTGTTCGCGTTCCAAACTTTTGAATTTAATGCCGTTAGCGTAATTCAATAATTATCGTAAAAAGGCAAATGGCAAGTTACTGGTTATACTGTATGAGAAAGGTTTTATTCAAACAATTTGAAACCGCCTTATTTCTTTTAGGTTTGTGTAAAAACTTAAAAAAACAAGGCTGTGTCACTGGTCGAAAAAAATAGAGATTTAAAGGATAGGTTTGTTTATATGCTTTCGATAATTGCTGAGCTTTTCAATTGTTAGTGACTCATAAAACGTTCTAATTGAAGAGTAAATGAACAACAAAAGCGATTGCCGTGTCTCTTTCCTGTTATAGCCAAAGTCTTGGTAAATGCAACTGGCCAATACTCTTAATTTTACGGGTTAAATATAGCTGATTAAACAAAGGCAGGTCTCTGAATTGATGACAAAGATAGACTTTCATTTTCAGCGTTTCGCTGAGTTAGTATATTTTTAAAAGATTGTCGCTCGCTTGTTTGGAATTAATGCTTGGCGACTTTCCATGAAAAGTCATTAAAATGTCAAACTCACACAGTTAATTTTCAGATTTTGACAACCTGACCATACTGCAAAACATTGCGGAAATAAATTAACGAGCCTTGTAAAAGCAATAAAGAAAATGTTTACTAAGGCATTCATTTTTTTGTAAATAATATCGTTACTAATTACTGCGCCATTCACTCTTCTTGCAAATAATGTCTTTACTAAGAAGCATGTTTCCAGGTTGTGTTTAAGATAACCTACCTTTTGATATAAATTAATTAAATATGTCTTAAAAGTTAACTTTTTCTGCTTTGTAATCGTGACGTTTTGTTAAAACTTCATTAATCTAACGATTTTACATTGCTTGAGAAAAAATACCAAAGCAAAATAGTCTTCTCTAAAACTGTAGAAGACTAACTATTTATACCGTCAAAATTGATCATTTGTGCAGGTCTGTAGTCAAGATGTGGGAAACCTGCGGCCTCTACGACAATAGAACTATTTGTCAATGACTATTGATAAGTAGAGAGCACTACATTTTAGGGACGGAAATCAAGAAATTCGAGTTGGATTTAAAGGGAAGAACTTTTTTTAGAGATCACTGCTTTTCGGCGACAAAATCAAGAAATAAGAGACAGATACAAGATAATTACGCTATTTGCGTGGGTATTTCAACTTATGCGGCCTCCTCTATCAAAAATTTTAAAATCGCGCCTCCAATAATAAAAATGTTTCCCACCTGTGGTATTTACAAATCCTTAACTTGTTACTACGCTACTTTGACCGCCGCCGTACGATGACACCATACTCCGACAAATTGTTCAAGAAAAAATATGATGACAAAACTGGCGTGATGACAGCGACATGGGTCGGTTCTTGACCGTGTCCGTAATACCCTGGTCTGAACGGTTTGTTGGCTCAAAAAGCAAAGTGCAAACTGCTTTCTCGACAAGTTCTAAATCATTATTTATTTAAACTCTAAACCACTTTTTGGCCTTTAAAATAAAGTATAAACTAAAAAAGGTCTTCACATTAAATTGAAGGCCAAAAAGTGCTTTTTCCTTTGAAATTCAAGTAAATACTAAAAAAAAGTTCTTTGACTTTTGCAATCAAACGGTTTTCGCCAAATTAAAGTTTACTTCGCTTTCCACGAAAAAACTCTTTTTGATCTTCAATTTGAGATAACGACTTTTTCTATGTGTTGACTTTTGAAGACAAAACAGTCTTCATAAGAATAAAATCTTGTCATCGATTGTAAGTTTGCTTGGGTTTAAAAAAAGACTGGCGCAGCCTCTGCTAAACAGGTTGCTTTAAAAAATAATTAAATTTTAACTTTATTAGGTTTCTCGAATATTTACCATCGCCCATGTTGAAAAATAACATATCTTTTATGGACCTTAGCTATACCGAAAAAACACTTCTTCGCGATTTTCGGAAATGATTTATCGTTTTTGTACGCGCATTTTGCTTTTTTTGGCTTTTCTAAAATCGTTAAATGAGTTAGTAAAGAAATCGCTTGGTACATGCGTGTCTAAAATGGTTATACTTTGATGAAAAAGCTAATGAACAAAATTCTTTTTCTGGCCAATCCAGTTCGTTGAAGTGAGTGCAATGACAATGTTTTTGACTGCATTAATCCTCAGTGGTTTTAATGGAACTGGTTTTAGTTAATGTTTTTATTCTGGTTTTTCGAAATAACAATTCGTCAAGTCAACAACTCGCCTTTAATCTTGCTCGTCTTCGGTTCATGATTAATAAACTCGCTCGACCTGTATATCTGAAGACCTTACGGTTTTTATAAACTGTTTTTATGTGTTGCAACGGCACCAACGGCTAGCAGTCAAAAGTTCAATTTAGTTCGCCTCTTTGTGGGATATTGAATCCGGTGTAAATTGGTGACGTCGAAACAAAGTCTTCGTTTATTTTTTTGCAATTGGTGGTAATGACAGCATCAATTTTGTATTTTTGTTTCTTCTGCCGACTGCTGCGTTTGTGCCTGTATGTCGGCGGTCAAAGGGAAGGAATTTTTCCGGAGTTTTGGCCTGAAGCTCGACGTACGAAATTCAACAAATTTATGATCAATTATTCTTTTATATTTTTATGTTGTCTTATGTTTTGGTTTCTAGTTTTGAGTAGCGTTTTTTGTCTTGTTTTTCTGTGCATGTGATTTATTGTGTACAAGTCCTTAGGACTTGTGTGTTTCATCCTTTAATAAATTATGCTGAAAAATGATTGTGATTCCAAATCTGACGCTTTAAGACATTGCGTTAACGATTAAACCAATAAAATGTCATTTATCAAGATTATAAGTTATTTGCAACATTTAATAATTACTAAGACTCGAATAAGTCCTAGTTTATCAGCAATTCTGTTGGTTAAGAACCATTAAGCATTCTTCAAAGATTCACTTCTCTTAATTGAATTTAATTTTCGGATCAGAAATATTTAAAGCTGGGGTTTTAAATCCTAAGGATCCACAAGGAAAAGCTTCAACGAAAGGTCTTTAATTTCACTTCGCTGACAATTAAGATTCGAACCTCAACTTTAGTTGAAGACCGAAAAAACTTCCACTTTGTTTTGTTGAACAGTTCCAGTCGAAAATGCCGATACGCGTTAAAAAAAGGTTTATAACCCCTAATTTTAACCTTTCGCGCAAGCTCAAGTTTATTTTAACAAATAAAAAAAGAAATCTCTGAACATAAAAATGCAACGCAAAAAAGTTTAGAATAAAAAAAAAAGCAAAACCTCACATATGAAAATATGTTTCGCAGTATTTTAGCATGGCATTTTTATTCTGAGAAAAAGAAATGTTTCTGAATTGTTTGTTCTGTCAGCAGTTAAAAGACTAAAAACGCTCAAATTAAAAATTGTAATTGCCGACTGGATAGCTCAGAGCAGAGATTTGTGCGGGTCGATTAAGTCATCGGGGGCTGGTGGGCCTTTGTATACACAAAATTGACGAGGGTACACGAGGCTGAAGTTAATTTTGAAAAGACATTTACAATATTTCGCAAGTTTTTTAAAATTATGTCCGACATGGCTAAATAAAAAAAACTTTGTGATTGTTCGTATATTTGAGGGGTCAAAACCAATTAATTGCGTGGTGGCCGTATTCAAATATTAAAAAGTTACGGGCGACTATGTATCATAAATTGTTGGCCCGTGCAAGCAGAAGGAGGCAGTTTGATGTTTGACTTATTTGAATAATTTTTGTTGTTTCCGTGAAATTACAAAAATAAGTTAAAGATAATGAGCTTTTAACCAAATCTTTACAAGCAAAGCCTGAGCATGGCTATTGGTCGTCTCTTTCGCGACGGCCATTTAGTAACTGTTTCGTTTGATGGCAGGGTCAATAACAAGTAGAAGAAGCGTGATCTGCTAACAATTACTTCATAAAACGTTTCTTTTTCGAAGCTGCGAACGAACTGCGAAAAGATTCTTGACAACTCGTTCATCGAAAATGTGCCATTTGTAAAACAAGCAACTCTGCGAGCACCAGTGAGCCATACGTCGGTTGATCAGCTGCGAGCGAATCGTGGACCTGACTAACAAGCAGTGTGATCTCAAAGCCATCGTCATTTGCAAGTCCATCATTTAATGAGGGTTGCCACACGCTTTTCTACAGTAAGAACTTCATGACCTAAGATTGAACCACATTAAGTTTCTTGCAGCACCCCTGTTCGCGGATCTTCCAATTCGTTAAATGTTTTTTTTTGCTTGAGAATATAAAAAAATTTCCTCCCATTTACTTTTCGAAATAACAGTTAATTTTATTTGGTCCTAGAGCGCTTAAGTTGTACCAGACATTGTAAAAAAGTCTAGACTTCAAAAAACTCGTGTAAAGCACAAGTTTGCGCACGCCAAACTATTTAATGAATATCTCAAATAGATCAGAATTGATTAAATAAATGACAACTTTGATTCTAGAAATCTAGAGAAATGCGTTGCACTCACGTGACATAATTGATGACTTTAATTCTTGTGCCAAATCAAATAAAGAATACGTTGGAAAAACAATTTATGACATTAAAATCGAAATAATGTCATCTTTATAATTAGTCAAAAGTCAGATGCTGCAACTTCCTGTTGCAATGCAAAAAACTATACTAAATACATATTATTGGCATCGAATTAATTTGCAAACTCGGATTCAGGAATAAATGTTTTTTTATCAATTCAAAGCAACTTTCGGTCGATTTTCTCGCCACGTAACACGCTCGATCACGCCATGCATTGCTCTCAAACCATAATGCTGTCACATCACGCGTTTCTTTGGATGCCCGATGCAGATACACGGCAGCACAGAAATCATGTGTTTTTACAAGCATAGGCGTACCAGCCGAAAAAATGTTGTGGGGCAAAACAGTTCCCAAATTTATAACGTTTGCCCGAATCATGATCTTCTAGTACTTTAGGTATATAAAAAAAATTGTCTCAAATTAGGGTGAAGACCAAAAAAAAGATTGCTAAATCTGCCCCGGGTTTCTTGACTTTCGTCTCAAAAAAGTATTGATCTCATAAATAGATTTTTACCTCAAAATTTAATCGTTTAGTTATAATTTTCTTGTTGTACTCGTAAAATTTTTGATTTTGTCCATATGTTTCCTGTTGCTGTCCCAAAAATTTTGATTTCGCCTAAATATTTCTTGTCGCTGCCCGAAAAACTCTGATTTAACCCAAGTTTTTTAGATTTGGAAGATAATTGCCCCCTGCTCCCCGGACTGGTACGACTATGCTTATAAGCAAAACACTAATCAACGCTGTTTTGTTTAATGTTTTTGTAATTTTCCGGCATTCAGTTTGTATTTGAAAACAGTTTTTTAACAAAACAATAAAGCGAACGATACATCAACTTAAAAAATTTGAATAAATACCTTATTTAAATTTTAGAGATCAGAAAAACGAATTAGAATATCATTAAAATATAAAGATCGTTGAAAAAAATTTTTTTTTTCTTAACAATTCATTTTGATATTGTTTTTTGATTTTTTCACTGTCTTAAAAATTAAAATTTATCCAAAAACGTAATGTTTTGACATGCAGATTTCTCATTCAAAGTAGTAAGTATTTTATATTTCAATTTCCTTATTCATAGGCGTCCGACTTTTTTGAGGCTAGGCGATTTCGGCTTATCAAAAATTTTCGCACAGGAAATTGATGACGTCAACAGAAAAAAGATTTAAAAAAGTCACAGAAAACATCAGAGGCTGTTTTACATTTGAATACATTTTTTGGCCTTCACTTGCATTCACCAGTTTGTTGCCACTTTTGGCTCTGGTGGCCACGAGATGAGGCCCTGCTTTAAAATTTCAAAAACTGACTTTGTTAATTTTTGTCTCACAAGAATGAAAACAGTGATCTCAATAACCTTATAAAAATATCATAAGATGAATTTTTTTCTGAACTAGATTGCGCGAAAGGGTAAAACAAACTGTAGAAAATTTGTAATTTATTCAACCAATTTTTTTAGCCAGCAATAACTTTTGTGGATTTTAAACAATAAATCGTGCGCATCCATTAACGCAATAGTTCCAATTTTGCTTTTATTTCTTTAGCATATTCACACGTCAAAGTGCTTAAATTCAACATGACTGAACAAGTTGGTCTGAAGCTAATTGATTAGCTGCGGATTAATTTTCTTTTTTCTTAATTTGCTCTACGGAAGAAAACACGACCACCCTTTTCGTTGGTTAGAACAGCCTACAACCATTGGCATGTTCTTAGAATTTAATTAACGCCAAATTAATTGATTCGATCCTGATAAATAAGATAAACATTATTATTTTTTTATTGTCTTATACTTTATTGTCTTATTGTTGACGTAAACATAAACGAAAACCAAGTGTGCTACAGTCTGGACATGTATATAGAACTTAGCTAAACAATTTGAATATAATTATTATCTGAGTTTTCTGAAAAAAATTTTAGACTTTTTTAACTTGTAAGATAAAAAAAAAACTCTTTCGGGCTATTTTGGTCTAGGCTTTGATATAAATAACATTTTCTGGCAAGGAAAACTATCCATGCGTCAAAGAGCCGTATCCTAATTTAAAACACATTAACTAATTCTTGGTAATTTTGATCATTAATGTTTGCTGTAAGTTCGTCAGCGACAATTTTTTGGGTTTTAGTAGCAAAGCAAGGCTAAAGCAAGCCTTCTTTGTAAGAAAAAAAATTTGGTGCATTAAAACATAAACACGTTAAATTTCATAAAAGCAAAAAATCTGTTGCCTCTTTAATTCTGCCTTGGAACTTTTACTCTGCGTTATATTCCATTAAAAAATAAAAAATATACAGTCAAATATATAATTAAACTACATGTACTAATTGTGTTGAACAGTTATGCTGAATTGGATAATTGTTTGGTCAATTTATTTTTCTTTTTTTATAATTCTCAGCTCTGCCATCATTTACATATCCTGATTCATCTCAAAAGACTCCATCAAAACGCTGTAACGTGGGCGGAAATGGTGAAATTGTTTTTTTATCTCATTTCTCTGCACAAATGTTTAATTCCCCTTATGATCGGAGCCAGATACTAGCCTGTTTGCGCAAATAAACTTAAGATTGATCATCTCAATTCTTGATGTGAAATTTTATTTGTTTTTATTTTATTCTATCAACTTCATTTGTTCCTTTGACTTTTTGTTAAACATATCTTTCCAGGACAGTAATATACCAAAGTGATTTAAGTTTTGTTGTACTCAAATCTGTTGTAATTTGAGTGATAAAAGCATATTTACTTTTGATAGAGTTGGAAAATTTTAGAAAAAAAAAAGTGTTTCCAAACAACTTCGCAAGAAATTCGAAATTTCACGCTAGTCAATTTTTAACCAAAATCCAATTCATGCTACTTTAATGTCAATATATTGAAACACTTAACATTATTAAAATATTTTATTAAAGAGTAAACTTCAAATTAAAAATTACATATCATTGTTGTGTGGTTGCAATTTCCTGTGTTAAACCCTAGAAGTTCGTGATACATAAACGTTTCCGGAAGCTGCAAGATATGCAGATATTCAACGCTAATTTCCACCAAGCAGAAGTGTTAAGATATGACGTTTGTCTTAGAGTATATGCGAATGATCTACTATAAAAGTATTTTAGCAATAGCCTACGTATTTCACATTTAACTTAAAAATTGTCGTCAAAAAAAAACCAAAATCGTTAGTAAAAGATTTTACCCAAATTATTTTTGCACTGATCACTTAATTTGGAGCTTTCCAATCTTTGAATCGCTGTCTAAAAATGGGTCGCTGGATTCACGAACTTTCGATTACAAAAAGCCTTTCGATTACTTAACTCTTATCTGCAACGATCGCAAAAGTTTCTTGGCGCTTATGTTTTGCCTGGCAGGGTTTTGCGTGACTTTTAAAGACCAAATGTGATTCTACGTTTGATTTGAAGCTTTTTATTTGACTTTCAAAAACAAAAACATAAATTTTGGTCTTTTTATAAATCGTAATTGAGTTGATAAAGTTTTTAAATAAACTTTCAGCCCAATATTTCAAAAGCTGGAAAAAAAGTTCGTTTGTAATTAAACATGGCATTAAATGCTAAAAAACATTGAAGCAATACCGTTAGTAAATTATTAGTTTATTTCGGTTACTGAAATGGAAAATATTTAGCTTTGTCAGCGAGAGGTTTAAATATATTTTTTTTACAACATCAAAAACATATTTTTTGTCATCTTTTTCTTATACGCCACAAATTTGTACAAAAAAGGGCTTTGTTACTCTGCGTTGACACATTATAATCGTTTAAATATCAAATTCCATAAGCAGTTTTAATGATGTTTCGCGGAGATGTATTTTCGTTCAGCAACTAAAAGTTTTTTGACGCTAGATTGGAATAAAAAACTTTATTGCACGTGGTAACAAAGTCATACTTTATTTTTCGCTCGGGGCATTCCGTTCTGTCTTACTATATTTCTTCGCCCAATCTTAGCTTTAAATAATTAAGTTTAACAAGTACCAAAAAAGACATTGTTGTGCTATTAATTAAAATTTGTAATAAGAATTTAAGCGAGAAAAAAATTTTTTTAGTTGGCGCAGTCACAGCAAAACTGCTATATGGAAGAAAACGATTTAATTGTAATCAATGATTATTATTATTTCAAGCTCGGTCGGTAATAAAGAAAAATTTTGGAAAAAAAGCCCTCATCAAAATTTTATTTCCTTGTTTACGAATTTCAATGAGACATGACGTCTGAATCTTCTTTGCCAGCAGACCGGTGCCAATAGCAAAACAAGAAATGAAAAAGGATTTGCAATGAGAGAAGCTGACTCAATAGTGCAAGACTACCGTTGACTTAACTATAAAAGGCAGACAAAAAAAGAAAAAAATTTTAAACGGAAATTTGCACTGTAACGCTGATCAGTAACAACAAGAATATGGTGCGTTAGACCTCTGTAAGTTTCGTTTGCTTAATTTTGACCTATCGTGGACACAAAGGCAAGGAAATGGTCTCGATGCGTTGTCAGTTCCTGCAACATGAGAGTTTCAAAGGTTCAGTAGCAACATAATGAAATTTTTAAATCACCGTTCGGCGCCATCGCTATTACTACGTAACAAGAATATTAATGATGCAGTGATATCACGTGATAGAAGATATTCTACTGAGAATCAATTCCCGCGGTTTTTTCCCAACAAAAATTAGTTTCAATTATCCTTTCAAAATTTTTAAAATTTTAATTGGTAGTTTTTGTTTGTTGTCAATTTTCTTGGCTAGTGCTATTCACCAGCAACGCTCACGAGCGTGTCGTTTCTTTTAAAATGTGCTTTTTCAAATTTAGCACGATCATACACTTGCTATAGCTACATAATATTTTACTCATTATTTCTACAAATGAATTTCTCCATTAACTTATGTTGATCTTACAGTATTCACTTCAATCAAAAGATGTAATCAAGCTGTAGCGAGAAGTAAAATATAGCTTTAACAGTGTATTGGGTTTACAACTTCAAAGTAGGCTTAATTTTTAAGTTTAACTAGTTTTAGAGAAACCTTTTTATCGTATGGTCTGATCTTCAGCATTCTATGGTATGATCTAATCTTCAGCCTTCCACCAAAATTAATATGCAGTGAAGAAGTCTTTGCAGAATTTGAATCGTTGTGGGCCCAATTGGATTATCACAGAGCTTCATCAGAAACCTTGTTTATGAGGTCATAAATATATGAAGCAGTGTGTTCTCGTTCTACGGGTTATTTTTTGGATCAAAGGTTGCAATATCAAGAAAACATAACAATTCGCGGCCTTTTTCAATTTAATATGCTGATGTCGCTTGCCAAAACAAGGTCGCAACTATGTTCGGCAAAACAGGGTCTCGATCTGACATGTCGCGTCTAAAGTAATTTTTAAAGTTTATTTTAAAGTCGCCAGAATAAATCGACATGTTAAACAGTCATCTGGGTATAACTTGAGACCATTTGCCTTACTACAGGGCCTATTAAAGGATTATGATCGCGACGACAACCCCTCGCCAGTCAAGCCGCCAAGTCCACGTTATCGCTGTCGCAAGAATGACAGGTGTCACGTGGCTAAACGTCAATTCTTATTCTTTTACCGTAATAACTTTGTCCGGCTGCACGCAATTGTTACAAGCAAAAATATTGACTTATATCCTCAAGTGGTTTTAATGCTTTCTTAGCTTTGAGTTCACAAAAACCTAAGTCAAGAAAACGTTGAAGCATCAGCAAAATTAAAACACGAACTGTTTTCGTCGAAACGAATGATTATTTGAGACAAATTACATTTCTTTTCTGCCAAAATTTGTTGAAAGGTGTTTGTTTGACTCATGGCATTAACAGGTTTGCCAAGAAGCACAATTACTTGCGCTTTTAATTGCACGAATATACACGACTAGTAGTTTTCAGGACAAGGCAAAGCCTAAATATTTAGTCATTCCGTAGCCCAATGTTATAAAAAATTATGTTTATCAAAAATAAAAGAAAGAATGCACTGGAGTTGACTGATTTTCTTTAATCACAACATAAACTACTGCTCACTTTGTCAGGTTATTTTTTCTCATAAAAAAGTTTTAAAGCTGGAAAAAAAGCTTCTGCGTTGGGGGCCAATATAATTGCTTCACAAAATTTATGCATTTTTTGTTTTTCGATACAAATCTTATTTTTGGAAGAGAGGTAATTTTTGAAATCCACTTAAAAATTATAGCAAGCAAAATTGAAAACCTTTTTTTGATCTTATTTTGACACTGTTACGCAACAAACAGTCTTACGAATATAAAGGTAAAGTTCGAGTTGTACGATCATATCATATAGCATTACGACACTGTTTCGCATTGACGCGAAGTTTGGTGAAGCGTGGTCTAAACCAGTGCTTCTCAACTGGCGGCTGTGTGCTTTGTACTGAGTCACTTTGATTTAAAACCTAAGAAATGCGAAACCTTTTTTTTAGTCCACACTAGTTTTTGTAGATGAAAAAGAAGAAACCCGATAGAGAATTGAAGTGATGTCTTTTTTTTAGACTTCACTAATTTTTGGTGATGAAACTGGAGAAATTGAACATACATGTAGATTGCCGTACCTGCCGGGAAGGCAGGGGAAAATTGCCCCCAAAGTTTCAAAAATCCGGGCAAAATCATGATTTTTCGGGCAATGATAAGAAAAATTTGAGCAAAATCAGGAATTTTAGGGCAGCGACAATGTTCAAATGCATAAAATAGTTACCAAACTTAGGTGAAGACTTTTTTTTAGAGAACACCATGATTTTGGAACGAAAATCGAGAAATCTGAGACTGATTTAAAGTGAAGACCCCCTTTTTTTGTCTTCATCCTAGAATCTCAGACATTTTTTTGTCATATCCGTAAAGTACCGGAAAATCATGATTCGAGCAAATGTGACAAAATTTGGGCAAAACTTCATCTCCCTCCAAATTTTTTTGGCTGGTACGGCTATGTATAAGTAAAGCGAAAATTTTTTTTTAGTTTTCACTAGTTTTTTCAGTCGAAAATGTGTGTCATTTTGTCCACTCCGCGAAATGCTTCAATTATGATTCGGTCAAAATTGAATTGGCCCTCCCCAAATTTTTTTTGGTTGGTACGGCTATGCGCACTGCTCGGTCGCAACAATAGTTTTCGAAATTTTTTGGTCCACCATGTTTAAAAGGTTGAAATATTTAAAAGGTCCAAACAAATATTCAGTTTTAGAAACAGTAGAAAACAATATGAAGATCAAGTTATAATCATTACAGAAGAAAATCTTCAATTACTTTTTTGTCCATATTTTTTTAATAACTTCGTACAATGTTTTAACACTGACATTTGTCAAACTCGAATTGGCGATTTTCACGCAAATCGTTCCACTACTTGCCAAATTTGCAAACCCGATCAAGAAAAAATTTTTTATTTCTTTTTTAAAGCATTTCATAAAAGATTTAATTTGATAGATCAACTTCAGAAAAAGATTGATTATTGGTTTGATACGACTGTCGAATAAAGATAAATTTAATAAAAGATGGAATGGCGCTGCAGAAAGTTCTGCAATCGTAATTGCCGCAACGTGGTTTGCAGCGATAGCGAATGATCTTAGCTTAGCTCAGCTTGTGACGATGGGTTAAAAGTCCAATTCAAGCCTTCGGATAAAGCCCAACCTATCTCAAATTACTGTGTTTCCTAGCAACTGCAAATAAAAGAAACAAGATTATTGTTTCGTATCAATGGTGAAACTTAATATTCACTCTCTTTTTAATACTCCATTTTGTTTAAGGTTAGCGATGAACTGTCAAATTTTAGCGAAAATGTCGACATAATCAAACAAACAATCGAATCGCTGCAGCACACTCGCTGATATTTGTATTTATCTTTCTTTAATATTTTTTTAAAGAAGTTTAAATTCTGTCAACAAATATAAGCATAACCACGAAGTACAGAACTTAAGCACATTTTGATGGATGAGATATTAACCTACTATAGTTTCTCGCTGTTAAGCTTTGCTCTCTATTCGGGCTAACTACAAGAAACAAGCAAAAAATATAGTATGCAATCAAAAATGCAAAAAATAGTGTTCTGGTCAAACAATAACAGAAAATATATATTTCTATCACAATGTTTCAAATGCAAGTTTTGCAATAATTTTCGGGGCGATGTTTTATACAAGCGGCTCGATAACTGTTTCTCTTAAAATAAGTTGTGACGTCGTAGCTTGTAGGGACAGCAAAGATCCTGCTGTGAACAGCACATCCATTGCCTTCCAACAAATATTAATTTGATGCCTATTTAAGTGGTTATTTCATCTTAAACTTGAAAAATTGCCACAAGTCTTAAAACGTGTCAAGTTTTTTGGCAATTCTGTTAAACGTGAAAGGGTAGAAAATGGGAGAACGACAACGACATGAAACACATCTATCTTTATGTCAGAATGGAAAATTTTATCAATTTTTCAGAAAAATGAAATTTTTTTGGCAAAGCTATAGAAATAAAATCTAAAATCAAAAAAATATTTTTTTCTAAAAAAATAGTTTGTTTTTGATGTTTCATTTTATTTAATTTTTAACTAGTTTGACCTGACAATAAATTTGAAGATTTGTATAAAACCATTTATAACAATTAATAGTTGTTGTCTGCTGAACTAATTGAAATGGACATCACTCAAAATCGGAAACCACCTTCGTTGCAAAAGATTAATCTTTGTAATTATAACTTGTCCGATTTAAAAAGCGTTGGTTTATTAAGAGTGGTGCTATCGCTAATGAAGAAAGGCCCACTAAAATCGGTAAAAGAAAGAGCTCTTAACGATATAATTCTCTAATTTAAAGTACAAACGCGCGAAAATTGTTCAACGACAATTGATAAATCATGTTGCAAGAATTGTTTATAGGCATTTGGGCGATTGGTTTGTTTTTGTTCCATAAAGAAAAATATTTAAAGTAGACACTTTAGCAAACAAAGACCATAATAATATTACTATTGTATCAAGAAAGCATTGTTGACATAAATAAGGTTTTTGGAGATGTATCTACATTGATTTCACAACATGTTGTATTTTTTCTGCAAAAACTAGGTAGATTCAAGAGAAAAAGGTTTTTAACGTTACGATGCATTTACTTATCATTGTTTACACTGCCCACGCCTGATAATATTGTTTATTTATCAAATTATCCATTGTGTTACCAACATGACGCTATTTATTACATAAAAACCGAATGCATGCCACGATTTTGCACGATGTACAATAAGCTTTTCGATGTAACCACGAAACACGTGACTCTTGTTTAGGCGCGGGCGACATCAAAGCAAGTTTAAGTTTCCTCTCCGGCTGCAAATTCCTTAATTTTTCCCATTTTAAAAGAGCAAGCACTTACGGCAAAGCACCAGACAATTAACGATCCCTGGCAAGTGACACCAGACGCGAGCTCTGCGCCTAAACTAAGTCGTTCTCGTTGAGCAGAACAATTCAAATCATATCATTAACATTTACAACGGCACACTGTGCGATTTGGCAGATTGCCAATTTAAGCTTTTTTCGCCCGCGCCGCACGTGCAGTGCGCGTGCCATCGACAAGTCCTCGAGATTCATCTCCGCAAGTATAATCTGACAAAACAAACAATTAACTAGCCCATCATTCATTTAATGAAGAATTATAATGACATATAGATGAAACTAAAAATCACTTGGTTATAGTTGCATCTGTCAAATGCTTACTGTTTACGCAGTCATTAAAGCCAGTTGTTTTGAAATTCAATTTCAACGAATCGAAGTTTTAGGAAAGATCACTTAAGCCATATTTCATTGCTATACTGCAAAGTCATTACAGTCTGCTTTTTACTTTGTTTACGATTTTTTTAAAAATTAGAACAAGACCGTATTTGCGGTTTTGCTATTGTAAAAATATAAGAAAATTAATTTAAGCCTTGGTAATGTAAAACTTTAGTGATTATTTTCAATGTAATTCCATTTAAAAAATAATTTTTAATTCAACAAAAAAGCCTATTTCAAAAATTGAATGCGTTATGCAATCAAAAATTTAAAAAAATACTCCTAATACATAGAAAAAGTATTTTAATTTATCCACATTAGTTTTTTTCAATAACCTCTAATTCATGGATATTGATTTTCAGATCGCAGAGAACCTTTAAAATCACTTTCTATTTCACGCCTAGCAACAGTATAAATATCAAATTCTGTAATTGTTTTCCGGCGTTTAATCATCTGAAACACCAAATCGGCTAATGGCGATGTCCAAGCTTTTTTATGTGGCGGGCGCAAAGTTAATATTGATTTGCACTGCGCTCGCCTTCATTTTGAATCAAGAGCCAAAACACATCTCTTGTATTTGCAAGTCAAAATAAAACTAAAAAAAGGTTTTTCCATGAAAGAAAAAGGTCCAAAATGTTTGCTACGGTGTCTGCAACCAACAGATCCGGCTCACTTTCACTAAGCAGAGGAAAGAGAATGCAAGGCAACGTCCAATCGAGAGCATGCTGCGTAGTTCGAGAGCAGCGCTCGTCAACTTCATTTCCTGAAGGTCGTTTCCTGAAATTTAAACACATTAGATGCGCATTGGACCTGCTGTTTTTTTTCGTTATATTCGACTTTATTGTTTTGCCGTAAGCATCGACTATTCAGAAAGCATTATTATGCCATAAATACCTACACCAACCGTTCTCGCCCTTATTCCCGAACGCGCACGTACTCACCTAGCAACCATATCATTAACGAAATCCTTCCATGCCTAGTCCGTATCTTAAAAATTGGTCTCTTTCATGTATAATAAAAACTACATTCTTTCCCAACTTTCCAACTCCTAGTAATTGACATAAAAGACCGCACAGTCATTTCTACGTCATATAGTACGGACCTTTTAATTATCATTTTTCGTTTTTTGTTACGCAACTTTTTATTCAGTTTGAATTACATAAGCTAATTAAGTAAGTAGTTATAAAAAGTTATTGCTTAAACAATAAATTTTTGTTACTTAAAACCTTAAACTAGTTTTTATTTTTAACACTTAGCAAAATTCAGTGATTTTCAAACAAGAAATTAACAATTATAACCTTTGCCTACTCCCAAAAAGATGCAACCATTGAATAAAACATAAAAATATTATAGCTACTATAAGCTTACCAAACTCGGAATTAATTTACTAGAGCAGAGTTTCAGAAATACAAAACACTTCTAGCTGCCGCGACCAGATTGCAGAAAAAGCGCCATAATTCAAAAACAATTCCGTCTTAATATTAACAAATCCTAAACTATCCTTCTTAAAAAACTGATGTAAAACTGTAATTTACAAAAATTTTTTTATTTTTATGTTTTATTTCAAAACGATGATTAAAATCCCTAAAAACACAACAAAATATAACTGATTTTTTTTCATAATCATGTAAATTTTTTTTACCTTTTTAACTAAAGAAATTAGTTTTCAAAAAGGTCAACCAAATCTATTTAACAACACAGTCATTTCTTCGCAGAAAAATATTTACCTGCTTTTATCGTGCTGCAGGATCGTGAGCGACTGGACCTATTCAAAAAAATCCGGTATTACAATTGCTCTATGGATACCAGCATTTTATGAAAAAACTACACTATGCTAAGCCATAGTTTCTTTATCAGGTCAATGAAATTATTGCAAGGGAGCCAAGTAAAAGGGGTAAACGAGGTGTGAACCAGCACAAAATAAAAGCTTACCAGCAATCACAGCTGATCAGATTGAATTCGCTTTCTGGCATTCCATCTGGTCATCGCTCTCTTGTGAAACGCACGCTCTGCTACTCAGGATTGCCAGATTGGCTACTTTTAATATGTTGAATTTTTGCTTAGGCATTGTTACTTATTACAAAAATCAGATAACTATGTTTTTGCTTTCGTAGCGTAATATATCTGAATTCGATTGCACGTTTGTAGTTGTGACCCCTTGAATTGGGCTTGCACAAAAATCAAAACAACATTATGAGTCATTTTGAGATGTTATATGGAGTCTAGATAGTTTATCATAACATGGATGAATGAATTTTGGAACTTGATGCTGAGGGTGAACAAAATTAAAAAGTTCATAAAGCACAGAGCTAAGCTATATTCGTTGAAACATTGATTTGAAAAACAAAAACGTTTATACTGAAAAGATTAGTTACAATAAATATTAGTTGAAAAGAAAAAAACAAAAACTGTTTTCTACATCAGCTATTCCACAGCTTGCATCGGTTGGATTCTGAGCTTCAAAGTGAGCGTTAAGAGTTCCAATGTTTTCTTGATCTTTTCTTCTCTGAAAACTAGAGAGCATCTTAAATAAGATTTCGAAACAAAAGAGAAATCGACTAAAGACGAAGTCCAAACCACTTGATACTGTCAACTTAATTCGGCTGAAACGACAAGCTGAATCACATGCAACGCAACAAGTTTCCGATGAAGCAAAATTTAATTTTATGTTTCCTGGCCTTCAGTTGAAATATTGCCAAAGCAATATTTATTTAGTTGAGGCTAGCGTGATACAAAAAAGTTAATAAAAAAGTTTCAGGAAAGAATATGTTTTGCTGATACATTCGCTGGAAAAAGTAAAAAATACGAAAACCATGTGATTTATTGTTCCCAACGGAATGTTGTTTTCAACTATAATGGTTGCGGCGAAAATTAAACATCGAGTTTTGTTTTAAAAGCTTTAAATCAGTTGCTCTCAAAGTTTTGCCGCATTCCTCCTTAGGACTCAAGTACCATCATTCCTCGCCCCTCACAAAAATATATCAATGATCAAAATTAAGAAAAAAGGGTATTCACTTTCTTCCCGGGCCCCCGGCCAGGTACGGCTATGATTGCAAAAAACGTATTGATTTTTTAGGGTATACGTACATTGTACCAAGATTCTCAAATCCCTCCCCGATTTCTCCCCTAGTGATTTTTCCTGCTTGAGATTTCGAATTCCTTCTTTGGGAACCAAGTGCCTCTCGTTTGAGAAGTACTGCTCTATCTTGACGATTGTAGACTGTTCTTCTTCTGCAGATTGTAGCTCGTTCTTGACTTTCTTTTGTAAATGTTACGAGAAAAGCAAACTTTTATTGGAAATTACAACGATTTCAACTTGTTTTTTGACGTGAAATATTAAATTGAAAAAAATGTGTTGAGTACGTTTTCTTATATTTTTACCTTTTCGCACAAAATTAATAAAAATTTTTGGTTTTGCTTTGAGGCGAAATTACTAGTGTTGGTTTAAACAAATGTTTATCGGTGATTTTTTGCATCCCAGAATTAAAAAGATGCGAGCCTAAATGATTTATGGTTGCTTGGCTATATTGCAAAACTAGCATGTTTTTCGTCCCCATAAAGGTCTTTAACAGGGAATTATTATTCGCGAATGTTCGTCTTTGACAAACATTAGAAAAACATTAACATTTTGAAAATATGCAGAGCGGAATGAAAAATTTTGCCTGCTGTTCGTTGAAGCCGTGCAAATAGCTTTTTGAAAATCGATGTGACATTTTAAAAGATGATTGATGTTCGATTCGAAAAGTTTTTTTGTCTCATTTATAAACGCAAAGTAAATGATATAGCTGTTGCAGGAAATCATGCCAAAAGTAACCGAAAGTCCAGAGACAGTCTGCCTCTCATCTAGACAGGCTCTTTTTTGTTAAAAGCAGTTGACGTACAGGAAGCGGAAGTGACACATCTGTCGTTACTTTTTTAACATTTGTTATTCTAGTAGCTTGCTTCTTGTCAAAAAATAAAGCATTTAAACTTTTATTTAATAATTCTATTATCATTCGATATTATTTTTGGAATTAGTCGGCTTTTCGCATTAGTTAAGCAAAGCCAAACAGCTGCAATGATAACAATCATCTTTTAAGATCCAAGACAAAAAATTTCTCATTTTAAAACGTGTCCTATCTTAATTTGCACAAGCATCTTTAAATGATCGGGCTTGAATACTTTTTTGCAATCATTCATTGCTGCACTCTTCAAGAAACCGAATAAATTACTTGAAATAGAAAATGTATGAGTGACAAAAAAATTTAGTTTTTAAAATTAAATTTATTTAGTTAATTGTCAAAGATTATAAAGTAAATATTTAAGGCAAATTTATTCAACAGTTTAATGTCGCACTTGCAGCAAAAGCTGGTTTTGTGGTTTTACTCTATTGGTAATTTTGCATCAATATCTTATTTTTTATTTCTTCACTTGTTGTCTTGTTTTGTTTTACAATTTGAAGTGAAATTGGTAAACTTTTTTAAATACCCGCCCAGCTAGTACAGTAGTTTCAGAATAGTTGGATAGTATTGAATGCGAAGGAGTGTTTTTTATTCTCAAAGATTTATATCAACTTTTTTTGGAGAATAAATTTTTGGCGCAAAGAGAAAATTGTTTAAAGAAATCAAAGTAATTAAAAGTTTTAAGGAAAACCAGTAATCTAGACAAAAAAATCAAATATCACATGATGCATACTTCTTATAAGCGCTTTGTCTTTAGTGAACTGCTATTATGCACGCACGCAATAAAACAGCAAATTATTTTTATTGATACGAAATGCTTTCTTTATTGTCTATTCCAAAATTTGTAAACTTTGTAAATTATTGACATTTAAAAAAAATTCTTGACGGCACAGAATTGCAGAATCCAAAAAGACGAATTCATAGTTTTTTAATCGTAATAAAAAAGCAATATATTTTTTTCGATTCTTTCAACATTTTATTGTCGATTGAAGAATATTTTTAAAAGAAATTAAGAGAAATAAGAGGTCAAATTCATCACTGTGATTAAGAGAACACTGAACGGCCAGTGTGTCTACGTGTTTAATATGTACAGGTAAATATATGCGCTAACAAGTATATATGATTACAAATACCAAGGGTGCTAAAGTTAATTGTTTGAATAAGGTAAATTTAGGTATGGAAAAAAGGGTATAACCGCAGGGTGTAAAAGGGTATAAGTAATGGTATGCCCTAAGTATAACCCCTCTAATTTTTACTGCGAGTTAGGGGGATCTGTGGAGATGATCAATTAATGAACGGTGAATTGTAATACGAAATAGAAGAAATATGTAAGAAAAATACTTTTTAAATATCGTAAATTTTCATATTGTGCAAATTGAACAGAAAATATGTTTTTATTGATAAAAATGTGTCTAAATTGGTTTCTTCTTGGATCACCACAATTTTACTGTTTCCTCCCAATTTCTTACGTTTGGACTGTGAACCCTCGAATATATTTTTTCTGTCAAAAGCTTTTCCTTAGTCAACAAGTTATTGTTTCTAATTTAAAAGTTTAGTGGGTCACAGAAATGCCAGAGGTTGATGTGCCTTATGATCTAGAGTTCAGAGGCTTGCCATCATTGGTTTGTCAATTGTATTTTTATAGAATTAAACCATAATATTGAGAAAAGATAGCGCTAATATTTGTTACTTTTAGCCTGTAATGAATTTACTTGAAAATTTGTTTTGAAATCAAAGCCATTGTTCAGGGGAAAAATTATTTTCTTAACCATAAAAAATGTTGTGTTGACATGAGCTGCATTGCTGCAAAATTGCTAAAAACAAGTGGCATGCTCTACAACTTAGCAAAGAGTTTGTCCAGTTAAGCAAAATTTCTTAGTCATTGCCGAGAACGGAAAAGCGGCCCATTGTTTAAAATTATAAGGCCGGTAATAACCTTTATTTTAACTCTATTAACTCCTCCGATGACACCATGTTATTGTAAACTGCTTTAAAAAGTCCTTTATAAATTAGTCGCAACTTCCTTAATACTGAAATGAATGCTATTGAAGTCGAAGAACTTTACAAGATTTTAAAATCGTTTAAAGTCATTAATTTTCAAGTTGTTTTTGCATTTTGTTTGCAGCAGCGCAATCAAGATATTTCAGAAAAACATTGCGCAATTTTAAGGTTTGAAAAACAGGCTTTAATCGAGTTATAGAGAATCTTTGACAACAATGAGATAGACAGTAGCCACTTATTAAAGGACAAGCATTTATAACAGGAAAACGCCCGAGCGCGGCAGAAGTGAAAACATTGCATCATTGTATAAAATAGGTTATTCTTGTCATGCTTTTTCATGACCTGATGGAAACCATTACTTCACAAAATTAACCGTAATATCGTTTTTCGTTGTACGATCATCAGAATTTTAGCAGCTTTTTTTCAAAAAAACAATAGATAGTGCGGCTTGTCCTCACGAGATGTGGGCTTTACCCCTTCGTTCGTCTTTTTTATTTGAGTCATGGCAAACCTATAATCACCTGATATTGTTTATAAATTAAAGGTTTAAACATGTTTAGCATGACAGAAAAAAAATCCATGAGTTCATCATGTGAGTTCATCATGTGAATGATCCGAAGTGTTACGTGACCATACCCCAATCAGCCTTTGATCGCGCAGCTTATTTCCGGTTCATTTAAGGTTTTTCAAACAAAATTTTTTTCAATGTTTTCTTTCAAAACAATGGTTTCGAATAGCGGTTAAAGTCTCCGCAAAAAGTCTTTAAGTCATTTAAATTCTCACTTAGAAGATAAAAAGTAGGACTGTTTTTTGTTGAGTGTGGTGTCAGAAGTTAAAATGATTCAAAAGTCGAAGTCGAAACGGTTACGTCTACATACAAAATTTTTAGCTGTCTCGGACAATTTTGAAACGATTTGAAAATTGAAATCGAACCAAAATGAAGCCTAACACATTATTACTCTGATCAAGCAATAATGAATTGCACTTTCATTAAAAAAATTTTTAACCCGCTTTTGAAAATGTAAAATATCCACCGCTTTTATCTACATCGGAGATTGGCAGGCAATGTTTTTAACACAAATCCATTTATATAATTTAAGAAAGCGGAATCTGCACTGGGGGCTAGACAAGGTTTTTCACAGAATATCAAGGCGCTGACTCAGCTTCCTGCTTTTTGCTTTGACAAAAGCTGCAATATGATGCACTCCCTCCCTGCGATATAATGCACCCCCTTCCTGCAATATGATGCACTCCCTCCCTGCGATATGATGCACCCCCTCCCTGCGATATGATGCACCCCCTCCCTGTACTAAGTTCTCTACTTTTTTTCAAATGATCTCAATTTAGCTTTCCTTAATTTTTCATTTTTTTCAAACTTTTTCTTAAATTTTCCATTCATAAAACAAATTCATTTTGAGGTGAAGCAACCTTGCTTCGTGAAACACAACTTCTACGTATATTTCGTTATTATCCGTGCAAGCAACAATGTGCACTCGTTTTGTTACTTCTTCTATTTTCTGATTCGCAGCCTTAATTATAATCATTATTAAATAATTATTGTGCTTTTACCATGTGGCGAAGCAGAAATAAAAGAAAACTGAACTGAACTGATGATAAACCAGAACTGATAATAACATTGTTTTAAGGAAAATGACTTGAAGGAGAAGGGC
The DNA here is from genome assembly GCA_963680785.1 of Diplosoma virens. NCBI lineage: Eukaryota > Metazoa > Chordata > Ascidiacea > Aplousobranchia > Didemnidae > Diplosoma > Diplosoma virens. The sequence continues at coordinate 38,437,676 of OY796890.1, read as the reverse complement.
CACACCAAAAAGGCAAAAGAGCGGCAGGTTGCCTGTTTTGAAACTAAATCGTTGATGGCATGTTATTTTTTATTTTTTTATTTTTATTTTAATCTCTATATTTATCCTCCTAACTCGCAGGAAAGCGACGGAGGCGCTATACATAGGGTAAGCAATTACCCCGACCTGCTTCCGGAGATGCCAAGATATTGCTGTCCGCTAGTGAGTTAGTAGAGATATTACTGCAATTTAGTACTGCTTGTCAAGACCACCAAGCAGGGGAAAGTGCCGTAAAGTGTCTTTCCCAAGGACACAACAGAATGGCGTAAGTGGGCTTTGAACCTAGACCATGCTGATCATCAGTCCTGTCAGTTATGAGAGTTGAAAACGTGCCGAGAAGATGTGTTTAGAAGGAATAAGAGGCGGAACGAAAAGATCAAATCACAGAATTTTTAAAAACCTTTATAAAGCGAATTGGTTACTTTTTCTAGATAGACATGAAACTTCAGTTTTCATGTAAAGTAAATGTGGTTTTTCTTTTAGACGTTTACCCGTTAGAGATGAGTCTCGGCCACGACCGAAAGATAAGAAAAGGTGCAAATAAATATCAACTATACACGAGAAACAACTAAAATTTAATATACTATCAGGTCATCCCATAAGTTCAGTCCGATTTTGGCTTCATTACAATTGAATAAAATTTAATAGTATAAAATATAATAAGGTTCTCTCTCTCTGGTGGGATTGCAAAGAGCAATTTGCTTTGAATTACATGTATTACCATCTAATGCAAAATTCATGCTCACGTCTACTGTCAGCATTAAAGCTTTTGAACCAAGCTTTGAAGAAAAAAAGACTCGCTTTAATGAATCGAAAAGGAGTGACGTTCCATAAGGACAATGCACGATCTCACACTGCATAAATCACATCGCGGAAGATCGAAGAGCTTGGTTGGGAGAAATTCCTTATTCACCTTTTTCTCCCGGCCTTGCTCCTTCAAAATATCATTTGTTTCGTACTTTACCAAATAATTAGCAGGAAATAACTTTAGAAAGCCATGAAAGGGTCAAAATTGACATTGCAAAGTTTTTCGCTTTAAGAATAGAGAATTTACCAAAAGAGTTTCTTAATAATAGGATTAATAAGCTTATAAATACTGTAGATGGAAGGAAGTCATAGATATAACCAGGGGAACGTTCATTGCTAATTAAATTTTTATTAAATACATTTTGGTTACTGTTTCTTTATTCAAAATTCGAACAGAACTTATGGGATGACCTGATAATTTTCGAAACAATTTGTAGATTATTTGTTGACAAGAACCAGGTACGTGAATTCAATCAATTATTGTCATTTTTATCAGTGTTCGAGTTGAAATTTAGAAGTTATTAGCAAGTCCAAGTTCAAGTTTAAGTTCGGTATTTTGATCGAATATAAATTTTATTTCAGCAAAATACCAAGCATCCAGACCAAACCTGAAAGTTCACGTTGGCAAAGTGATGATCAACATTAAATTTTCTGTAATTTATCCTCTATCCTTTGACGGTCTTGATTGCTTTTTCACTATTTATATTTCTGCAGCAAAAAATCCGAAATGCGTTATTTTATTTTTCCAATTGTAAAATTCTTTTATTGACCTACTCAAACTTGAAAGCGAATACAAAATTTTCATTGGGTAAAAACGACTAAATTTTTCTTTTCAAATTCCCGTTTTTGGCACAAGGGACAATCTGAAATAGAGAAAAAGGGAGATCTTTTTTACCGCATCTTTTATAATGAGACAGTTTGTCACTAAGATACGTTTTAACTAAATTTATTTTAAGGTGAACGATGAATAATGATTTGCTTTAGATTATGCAATTTTTTTATTACAAAACCAGACGACAGCTTCACGGAAAAAGTATTTCTAGAAAGGTTATCACGTCACTGTAATGGCTTAATGTGCAAACCCGCGAGCAGAAAGACATGAGTTTGGTGCCATGGCTTCACAGAGATTTCCGTTACATCTTTGAAAAAGCAGTTATAGAAAAATTCGGTGAGACCACTTCATGAAGAAAGCAGCTACAATACGAATATGATCACGTGAAGGAAAGAGACCAATTGTTTTACTTCGGTTTGAAAACAAAAACGTTCAGTTCATTTGTTGGTCAATTTTACTTTTATTTAGTCATAAATCAAATGTTGTGAAAAATTTTTTCTTTCTCTTTTCCTTCTCAATCAAACTAGTCAACTGGTAAAAAAACTCGGCAGCGTCATCGAGTGTGTAAGAGCGCCATGTTTATGATCGACGCGGTCGGTTCAAAACCTACTCGCGCCATTCTGTTGGTCATTGGTAAAAACATTTTACGGTAGTTTCCCCGCTCTGCGGTCTTACAAGCAATTCTAAATTTCAGTGATATTTTTATAAAACTAAAAACCAAAATAAAAAATTTCAACTGGACAGCAATATCTTGGCGTCTTCGGAAGCCAGTCAGGGTGATTAATATAGCGAGTTAGGAGAATAAATAAAAGATGAAATGAAAAACTAATCCTCAGCATCGAGGGTCATGTTTTTAAAGTAAATCAAATTTATTGTTTTAATTGCAGTAAAAATTTGGAAATATTTTCTTCGAAATCACAAAGCAAGCTTTATGCTTATTTCACTAAAGTGTAATTTTTATTGCATAAATTCATAAAATCAGCAATTGTATAAGCTTCTCATAGATTTCAAACAATTTATTTAAAATTTGTTCTTGAGCACCAGCTAACGGTTTTAAATAACTTAAAAAACAAAAAGGTTGAAATTTTTGATGAGCCGAAATAATCTTTGCCTCAAAAAGATCAGACGTCCCTGTTTTACAGCGTTGATTTTTTTACAGTATGCAAAATAAAATAGCGAGAAAGTGGCAGAGCAGCTGCTGATTAATAAAGTCAATTCGGATGTCTTGTTTAGGAGGATACCGCTCTTGGTCAATCACGAAACAAAAGTGGTTCAAATATAAAATAGAATTAATTCAAGTAGAAAAAGAAATGGTTAAGGCCAAAAAAAACTGGTTCAAGTAAAAAAGTTGACTGATTTTTCTTTTAAGTGCAACAAATATCTGCTCTCTTCAAAGAAAAGTTATGAAAGTGTTCAGCTACCGTCACTGATGTTAATCTAAAATGCCGATTATTGCAGATTCTGTTTAAAATTTTTGAAACAGATTTTTATCAAAACTAATTTGGGCAGTATTTTTAAGATAAAGTATGGTAAAATGGTAGCATGGTCTAATCAACACCAATTAATTTATCTCATTTCGCTTTAATAATCCGTAATTTCTTTCCAACAAAGTGGACAAATAAATTTATGTTAGCGTTATTAAACTAGATTGCAAGCTTTTGAATGGCAAAGCTCAGTTGATTGGATTCCTGCAAAAATAAACAATTATCAAATAAAATGACCATAGCCGCACGGGCCGTAGGGAGCGGCAATTGCCCACAAGACGCAAAAAATTTGGGCAAAATCAGATTTTTTTCGGGCATTGACAATACACAATTCGGGCAGGAGTAAGTTATTCAATTTAGGATGATCCTGATCAGTGCGCAAAGATAACTAAGATTTAATGCGAAAAACTTTTTTTTTGGTCTTTAAAAGTTTGCTTGTTTCATTTACAACTTAAAAATCAAGTAAAGACCAATAAATGCGCCACTGCCGCCAACTCGACTGTCCCGCAGTTGGTTGAAAATGGAATATACTCGGGACATGGCAACCCTATCTTTCTACCTTTACAAACAGAAACTCAAGCTCAGTACAATAAAGATTGTGTCGGCAGCCTTCCATCATTACAACAAAGAGGCACGACGTAAGCTTAACATCTTTGTTAACGGGCAGGCTCTACCATTTTGTGCTGAACCCACTTATCTTGGCATAAAGCTGATTAGGGCACTCGCGTTTCGCTAACACTTAGAGTTACTTCGCAAGAAGTTGACATCTTGGTTGGGCTTCTGAAGCGATGGGGTGCGGATGATGCAATACTCCGCACAGTCACCCTTGCCTTGATCTATTCCATGGTTATGTACTGTGCACCTGTTTGGTGTCGCAATGCTCATACTCACCTTATTGACAAGCTGATTAACCACGCCGGGCGCGTACTGACCGGATGCCTTCCAACATTTTTATCTCATCAGGAATCCAACGAATTAAGCTTCGCCGCTAAAAAGCAGTACTGTATCTAGCTCGCCGCGCTCAGGAACCGGAACACCTCCTATATAAAAGCCTTTGTTTTCACTTTGTGGACAGCTATGGCAATTTAAAAGTAAGACACCAATCTTTGCCTGCTGCACTGGATCGCTGAACAACCCAGCCCAGTCAGGTGCAGCACAATGGGTTGAATATAGATGGAGCATGAAGTGGCAACAAAACGCCTCTAGACTCCATACATTTATTGGGGAGGTTGCTCTAATGCCATCGGGAATTAGCTTTCCCGGACCTGCAAAGGTCACGCTTAACCGCCTTCTAATTTGCGTTGGTCTATTCCGCTCAGAAACGCACAAATGAGGTATGGCTTCTATGGCGGCCGGTAAGTGTGGCGCAAACGATCAGACAGCTGAGCAGATAATAACATCTTGCCCCATCTATCACCATTCAAATTGGGCCCTTGCTCTCTCAGATGTCAAAAAAAACCTGGTCACCTGGCTGATGGAAACATGTCCGGCCATTTAGTGAACCATCCAGTTCCAGTCCGTCTCCCCGAAACGAAGAAAAAGACTTCAATATATTAACATTTTTCTTTCTTTACTATTCTTTAATGATATTGTCAAAATCCATCTCCAAAAAAATTTTGAATTCAATGATAAGAAGATATGGATTTGTAAGCTTTTTTTGGTGCACTAAATTTTTAAAGTAAGCTTTGATAAGTTTTAATTTACAACAGAATTGCAGGATGCTACAGATACCCCTATAGTCCATAAAATTCGAATTGCTACAGGGAGCTGGCAAATGATTCACCGTATTTTTTTTTTTTGAAGAGAGTAGATCGGACACAGTTTCGGGCTTTCTGTTCTTTTCCAGAAACTCAGGTCGTGTATTTCCGGACAAAGCTCAAATGCTGCGTACAGCGCTAAGACTGATAAACCAATGGGTAGAATCACATATGACACTAAAGCATTTGCTTTCTATCACCATTGGACTAAGTTTTTCCAGTACATTTTTAGTCAGCAGTGAAATAAAACTGATTTTTTATTACTTTAGACAGCTATTTACCCTTTCCTTTAACCCATTTTTATGTATGTCCGAAAATTCTTTAAGAACTGGGTCTAGTTTCGAAATTAGTCGCATCAATCCAAAAAAAACTTTTCTTCGCCTTTGCTGCTTGTGTTAAGGGAATTGGTAACATGATTTATTGTTAGTTTGCTGCGCTTACCTCGTTGGCGAAGGAAACTGGTTAAAAGGTTAAGACAATGAGCATTGTGACTCAATGACGTAACAATTGTTTGAATTTAGGTCGCTTTGATTTTTCTCTGACTTTTTGCTTAAGCGTGAGCAATTGTACAGTTTAATTTGCTTTAATTTCGTGAGTTTTTAGTTTGTTTTCAGTTCGACAGTTTTAATTTGTTTTTCTATTTGAATAAGGTGTTTTAACTTTAACTTAAAATAAAGAAATAATTTGTTAAATTTTGGTAAACAAATATTTTGGTTTTCTGTCTGAATAAGGAAACAAATTGGTTAGTAAGAATCACCTCAAGTAGAATCAATTGCAGTGATTTCACTGCACCAGGAATTATTACTTCTTGGAAAGCCGAATTACTGGAGGCCAAAAATCTGATACATGAAGCTAAACGAGAAGTATCTGTTTTTCTTTTGCTTTTTCAGCATTCATCTGACTAATAAGATCCTTATCATTACCTGTTTCTTAGAATAATCTCTTTCCTGCCTCTTTGAATGCAAGAAATGCTTTTGTGTGCTGTGTAGTTTTTTCATGAGAAACTATAAAACCAGTGTCTTTCCATTTACCTCCATCATTGAATAGTTCCCTTTTTTGTAATTCGGACACCATATTAGATGGTGCATATGAAAACAAAATGCAGCAAAAACAACATGCCCTTCCGACCGAAGGTAAATAAAGCAGCCAGCTTGACGTGACAGTTTCACCCTTACTTTCTTTTGGGTGCGAATAAAAACAAACTACTACTACTACTACTACCAGCAAGTTTTTTACAAAGCCAAAATTTTGTCATTTTTCTGCCTGTCCAGCCAGCTTCACTTGACAGCTGAAAAAAGCCCTTTTTGACTTTAAAAGTTTTTAGATCCTAAAGAACTAGGTAGGTAACGAATTAGCCTACAGGTGTTAGTTTATTGAATGGAACAAGACCAAAGTCACTTTTTAAAATGTAATCTTCAACTTCGTTAGTTAGATTATACTCTTCTCTACACCCTGTTCCTTTGTGCTTGTCTTTTCAGTTTCTTCCTGGTATTGTCTTGGTGCACCTTGTAGTATTACCATCTCCAGCTTATTACATGGCCGCAGCGTGGTCGAGTGGTTAGAGCGCCGCGATTGTCATGGTCACTAGAGTGATTAGAGCAAGGTCACTAAAGAGAGCGCAGAAGAATATTGAATCTTATCGCATTGGACCATCGCAACTAGTTATTCCACTAAAAACTATAGCGAAAATGGAATCGAAATTAGCCGATTTCAACACCAAATCGCTACAGTATCTCCCGAGGAGCTTACTCTCCCTCGCTCCGCTCGCTGTGCTCTCTCCCGTTTACGCTGCAACGGGCACAGCACTCTCCTCAACTCTTATCTCCACAGGGTTGGTCGACCCGAGACTCCTTCTTGCAGCAACTGTGGTTCTGAACCACAGGATCTCTCACATCTCGTGCTCGACTGCCCTGTACTAGACCCTCTGCGTCGGGCCATTTTCGGCCACACCCCTTCTCTTCTGGACCTCTGGTCCCGTCCGTGGGGAGTCGCCCGACTATTGGGATTCCGCGGAATTGATCCGCGCCCCCATCCCTAGGAATGGGTCGGGTAAAACCACCACCACCACCAAATTACCCGATTGCTCATCTGACGAAGAACACAGTGGGGCTATAATGAGAAAATGTAAGCACTGTAGGAATAAAAACACCCACGCAAGTTTTGTCCAGCAAAAAATGTGATTTGCTTTAACTGTTCCAAAAAGAGACACTTCGAAAGTTTGTCGCTTAAAAGTTGGAACCACTAAAAGACCTGATGCTTCACTGCATCGTTGTTGGGACTAAAACCTGATTGTCACAATATAACTTATTTAAAGGTAAATCGAAAAGTCAGCATGAACGGCATAGAAGCAAACGCTTCAATAGACACGGGTTCTACTCTAAAGCACTTGATTAAACTGTTTTCTAAACTTTTAAATTTAGCACTTGTAGAATCTGATTGCTCAATTGATCTAGTTGTTAAAGGATACCTATCGAAAGGTCTGGGTTTGATGTCCATCTGAATGGTAACTAACAAATATAAAAATGTGTCTTTTACAGTACTTAACAATCTTCTGATCGATGGCCCATGGGGCAAGATTTCATGACCCAACATAAAAACGTGAAGATTCACTTGGGTGGAGAAATACCTACTTTGCAACTAGGAGCGTTGCAAGCTATCAAGACTTCTTCTCCTGTAAAACTATTTGAACATCTCAGAGAAAATACACACTCCGTTGCAACAAAATCTAGAAGGCACTCTTAAGCTGATACAGAATTTATTTCTTCTGAAGTAAAAAGACTTCTTAGCGATGATTTGATAGAACCGAGTAGCTCTCCCAGGAGAGCATAGCCTCTAGTTGTTATGCAAGTCATCCACAAGAAAAGGATGGTTATTGATTATAGCCAAACTGTAAACAAGTTTACCTTGCTTGATGCGTATCCTTTATTACACATGCAAGACATTGTAAGAAGAATTGCTCAATATAAAGTATACTCAACTTTGGACCTGACGAGTGCTTATCATCAAGTAGAACTGCCTTCTTCTGATCGCTTGTACACTGCCTTCCAAACTGATGGATCTTTATGGCAACGGAAGAGAATACCTTTCGGGCTCACAAACGCTGTTCCATGCTTTCAACGAATCGTTGACGATATCATTAAGTCTAATGGATGCGAAGGTACTTTTGCGTATTTAGATAACATTACTGTTGGTGGCGCCACGCAAGAAGACCACGATAGAAATCTCTCCAAATTTCTCTCTGTCGCTAAAATACATAATCTTACTTTTAATGAGAGCGGCAGCGTGTCGAGTGGTTAAAACGCCGTGCTAATGATCAACATGGTCTTGGTTCAAAACCGACTTGCGCCATTCTGTTGTGTCCTTGGGAAAGACACTTTATGGCACTTTCCTCTGCTTGGTGGTCTTGGCAAGCAGTTCTAAATTATAGTCATATCTTATTAAATTACAAGCGGACAGCAATATCTTGGCATCTCCGGGAGGTCGGGGTAATTGCCTCCCCATGTATTAGCGCCTCCGCCAATTTCCTGCGAGTCAGGAGAATAAATATAGAGATAAAATAAAAATTAAATAAAAAATGAGGCAAAATGCCCGTATTCTACTGACACCATTAAATCACTAGGATATAAAATCCACAATGGCTCCTTGCGACCTGATCTAGACAGGGTAAAAATTCTATAAGAGCTTCTCCCTCCTAAAACTGCTATAGAGCAACAGCGTGTTGTGGGATTGTTTGCATATTATGCAGAGTGGATTTCGCACTATTTCGACAAAATAAAACCGCTTGTCACCAACTGGTCCTTCCATTAAAAGATCAGGCTTTGTCTTTATTCTTTAACTTGAAATCTGAACTTGCGGACGTAACTCTAGGTGTTATTAATGAGAAAGATCTTCTAACAATTGAAACTGATGCTTCTAATGTAGGGATTTCCGCCACTCTTAATTAAATTAATAGACCAGTCGCATTTTGGTTTCGATCATTGAGAAGAAACGAACTAACCCAACCCAGTGTCGAAAAAGAAGCGATGGCAATCGTCGAAGCTATACGTAAATGGAGCCATTTGCTCTCGAAAAAATCCTTCAAGTTGGTCACAGACCAGCATTCCATAACTTACGTATTTAATGGCAAAAGTGATACAAAAATTAAAAATGCCAAACTATTACGTTGGCGTATCAAGCTGTCTCAGTTTGAATGTGATATTGTTTATCGTGCAGGAAAATTTAATACTGCCACGGACACGATGTCTAGAACAGTGGCTCCTAACTTTTAATAATAACGGCACACTATTAAGCTATTTAAATTTTCGCGGCACACCTATTATATTGGTAATAATAAAAAGGTTTTCCTTTATATTGGTAATAATAAAAATCTGTCAATGATTTTTCAATTTTTGTCCCAAAATCATGGTGATTTTTAAAAACAAAAAAGGGTCTTCACTTAAAATCTGTCCATGATCTCTCAATTTTTTTTCCAAAATCATGGCTACTTTGCACTTGGAAGCCAAAATATTAAGCCGAAAAAAGCCAAAAAGCCAAATAAAATTTTTGATGCCTCAAGGGCATCGCTTCGCGGCACACCAGTGTACTTGTTGCGGCGCACTAGTGTGCCGCGGCACAGCGGTTGGGAACCACTGGTCTAGAATATATTGTGCTAATATAAATTTTTCGTCATTGTATGAGATACACCTTTCATCGCTAATTAGCAAGACACAACGTCAACTCGTTTTGTTGCTTCTTCCTTTTTCTAACCCCGTCTTTAACAACACACAAACTTTTCAACATTTTGTTATTTTGTTCATGTGGCGGAGCAGAAATAGAAGAAAACTGAACTGAACTGAACTGAACTGAACACGCCGGACTCTATCAGCCAGGTATAACTCGTACTTATCATTTTATTAAAATGAAAAATTTCCCCCACTCTATTGATGAAGTTCATAAAATTGTAAATGGATGTCGCATTTATGCTGAAATCAAACCTCGTTTTTATAAGCCGATCGAGTCGCATTTAATAAAAGCAACGCAACCAATGGAGCGCTTAAGCATTGATTTCAAAGATCCGTTACCTTCTTCTAAAAATAAGTACTTATTAACCGTCGTAGATAAATATTCAGGTTTCTCTTTTACGTTTGCTTGTTCTAATATTGTATCACAAACCGTAATTAATTGTTTGTAGCAAATTTTCTATTTGTTTGGCGCTCCTGAATATGTACATTCCGAACAAGGAAAATCTTTTGTTTCTAACGAAATTGTATCGTTCTTGCATAGTTTACGCATTCCCACCAGCAAAACTTCGGTGTACAACCCTAGGTCGAACGGTCAGTGCGAAAAATATAACGATATTATTTGGAAAGTTGTGCAGCTATTTTTAAGATCTCGTGCCCTTCCTATTTCTCAGTGGAAGGTGCAACCGCAAGTACTCCATTCTGTCCGGTCCCTGCTCTGCACAACAACAAATTCAACTCCACATGAGCGTTTTTTCTGTTTCCAAAGACGTTCAGCTTTGGGAATTTCCTTTTTGGTTCAATTCTTCATCAACAGTACTAGTGCAAAGACACAATAGGCCAAGCAAATACGAGCCCGTAGTAGAGGAAGCCGATCTCATTCATGCCACTCCACAATATGATTTTGTCCGATTCTAAAATGGTCACGAGTCAATGGTTTCTTTGAGAGACATTGCTCCGCTGCCAGATAGCGAAAAATCGATTTCGTCAAATACGAGTAACGATACTGTGACCAATGTAGAAACAAACGACGAGACTTTAGTAAAAAATAATAGGAAAGAGACTGACACTGAAACGGTCAAAGAAAAAAGTTTTGATGCTGACATGGGTACAGAAAGTACCAGTTCTAATTCTAAAGATGTCCAAGATGAAGTTAATCCTTTGCGGCGTTCCTCTCGAATAAAAAAAAAGAACCTAATCGACTAATGTATTACTATAACTACTAACCTTTAGTGGGGGAGAATGACATGATTGGTAGTCGAACTTGCAATTACCAATCGGATTAATTATGATAAACGTGCACTTTTTATCGCGGCTTGATTGGTGCATGCTTCAGCGGCTTTCCGTTTTCTTTCTTTATGCAGTTGCAGTTATGTTATGGTTGTTTATGTTTGTTAGGTTATCGGTTATCTATGAGTGGTAGATACAGAAACATTAGAAAACTTGATCGAATTGTCAGACTGATTGAAGATGAAGATTTTTTTGTCTGCACCTTAAATTACGGACAAAACTAGGGATCATTTTGTCTCAATTGGAAGTGATTGGCTCACCTTTTTTTTGTAATCACTACGGTTTTGCGCTGTAAACGGTTGCGATACAAATTGGCATCGCAACTGTTTTCAGTGCAAAAATCATTTTAAAAAATTATATGCCTTTTTAAAAAATAAGGTGCTTTTTTTCTTTGAATTTTGCCCCTCAAAAAAATGGCTTTTGGGCGCCCCTGAGTATTCATTAGGTTTAATTTTCTTAACAATTAGGTAAATAATTAATAGGATTGAATTTTTTTAGTTGTAGTACAGAAATTTTTAACTGTTTTGTTCGTGTTTAATGCTCCAGTCATGACGTTGTTGTCGTCACAAATACCAAGCATATCTTAAACTGGGGAAACTTTTTATACCATACAAGATGAAGCTTATTATGTCTGCCCAGATAAAAGTCCTTGATGGATCATTTTGTCTCCAAAAATCAAGTCTAGACAAAAAAAGTTTTCACATCAATTCAAAGGTTATTTTGTCATCGAATTAATGTAAAAGTAATTTTTAATCTTCAGTGAAGTTTTGAAGAAGAGTCACTGAATCGAAGATAAATTTAAATTTTACAAAAAAATCTACCCTTTGGTCCACCGATTTAAAGCGAAAATCTTTTTTTATTCAATTAAAATTTAGGGCCAAAAAGCGACCCTGTCTTCGGAAAAATATTCACCGTGTACGCGCATGCTTGTTTATTGGTTTGGTACATTTGACTAGCTGTAGCGTACATGTAAGCTTGATTTAGTCCAAAGCGGAGTCGGAGTCGCAATAAACAAATAACAATTCCAACTGCGACTCCGACTACTGCACATTTAAAAAACGATTCCGTACTCCGACTCCAATAAATCTAAAAAACGACTCCAGCTCCGACTCCAACTCTCAGCAAAACTAAAAAATGACTCCGACTTCGCCCTAAAACATACGACTCCGCGACTCCGACTCCACAACCCTGGGTTGGTCCGTCTGTAATATGTCAGGTAAAAGCCAAGGGAAGACCAGTTTAAACATTTATCTAAACGTCGATTATTTTTTGGAAATATTCAACAATCAACTTTATTAAGGGAAGTCTTAACTTTTTAACAAACGCGTAGTTCATCTTTATAAAAAGTTCAAGCATAATTAGATGGATGGACACTATTCTTCTTTTTTCATATCGACTTTTGACGAGTTGTTGAAAATCCAAAGCGAACCGCAGGCGACGAATCGAATGAAGTTGTTTATACTTAGCTTATATAATCAGATTATGCAACTCTTTTAGACAAGTCGTTATGCAATAGGTGAATGTTACGTAATACGTATGTAATGACTTTAGTGTAGTGTTTTAATTGTTTTTAAATAAAAAAAGACGCTTTTTCCTGCTTATGAAACACTTAAGTTGAAAAAATTATCAGATTTTGGAATTGCTGAAACTTAAACTTTTTCCGGGTTAATTATACTTTAGTCCCTTTGAAATACAAACTAAAACAGCTTGAATGCAAAAAATTTAAAAAACTCATTACAACATAAAAAAGGAATTACCGGTAACTATACCAAAACGCACTTTACGCTATTCAAAGGTTTCTAGGTCAAAAATATGTTGACAAGTTTTTCAGTAGGTCGAAACGCAACCTTCAACTTGAACAACTCTAAACATTAAGTTGTTAATTTTTATCATTTTTATGGTTGTAAAACGTGGCATAAATAAGTAAACTTGCCTATTCATTAATGATGATTATGTTCGGGTTCATCAGCATACTAAATATATTATTAGTCATTACAAAGTATAATCAAAGAGCTATTTCTTTTTAACATTTGATAATTTTTTTGGAAATTGGCCAGTTCGCTTTCTATCATATCGAATGTTATATCATAACATTACTCGGCAGCGTAGTCGAGTGGTTAAAGCACCGGACTGATGATCAGCATGGTCTCGGTTCAAAACCCACTTGCACCATTCTGTTGTGTCCTTGGGAAAGACACTTTACGGCACTTTCCCCTGCTTGGTGGTCTTGACAAGCAGTTCTAAATTACAGTAATATCTCTACTAAATTACTAGCGGACAACAATATCTTGGCATCTCCGGAAGCAGGTCGGGGTAATTGCTTACCCTATGTATAGCGCCTCCGTCGCTTTCCTGCGAGTCAGGAGGATAAATATAGAGATATAAATAAAAAATAAAAAAAAGATAAAGCTATGGAAGTGTATTAAAGCAATGCAATCAGCTTCTTGATTTTTCGGTTTTTATTTTTAAGATTTTTTCCTTATAAACTTGCCATTACTCTCGTATATTGTAAAAATGGCGGAAGCGTAATTTATCCCGCAATCGTAAAAAGATTCTCCGCCCTTCTTTCGTACAAGGCAAATATCTCTGTTCGACGAAACAGTTTTGTAAGCAAATGCGTTTTGCAACTAATTTCTACAGTTGTTGTTGTTGCCCATCCTCCAAGGATATCTTGGAGTAGCCATCCCTTAATCTCTCAAAGAAGCCAATCTAGATTTCCACTTTTGGATTACCTCTGCTACTTCTAAAGGCTTTTCTTCAAAAGACGGTTTTTGGTGTTGTGCTGTGTTGGTAGTGAACTGCAGTTGAAGAGATAATTTTTGTCATGTGTGAGACAAGCATACAGGGCATTGTGGCGTGTAAGTTTTAGGGTTCACTGTATGTAGGTAACTTTGCTAGAGTGGCGATTCTTGACTCTGAGCTGTGCCAGTTTTGTACGCATATGACGTGGTAATATTTGTTCTGATAAATCAGCGTTTCTCAAACCATGGGTTGCTAAGAACAGAAAAGAACAGAACAGAAGGATGGGTCGCGACCCAAATGTGAGTCGCCAAGATTACTCGGAAGGATCACGAAACCTTGTAAATCACTGCACGTAAAAGAGAAAGATTTGCGCACACAAGATTTCAAAAGTTAAAACCCTTTTTTAAGAGAACATTACGTTTTTAAGACGAAAATCAAATCAGAATCCGATTCAAGATAAAGACCTTTTTTTTATTTCTTTAGAGATCACTACGTTTTTGAGAGGAAAATCAAGAAATCAGACTCAGATTCAAGATAAAAGATTACTACGTTTTTGAGCCAAAAATCAAGAAATCGAAATAATGCCAACACAAACAGGTAAAAATTAGACGACCATTGTTGGCTTACATAACAATTTTGTTTTGTTTCAATATGCGATCACTTAAATTTATTTGGGTCGTAGCCATATTTGTTGATCGTTGTTTTTAGCGATTTTGGGTCGCAGAAAAAAAGGTTTGAGAAACGCTGTGATAAATGAATGTCATAGGGTGTGGCGTTAGTAACTTTGTTATTTTCTCTACATTCCTCAAGTGTTATACCTGGTTTTGAGATGATGTTAGTATGCTCATTGATATGAAAGATTGTGGCTTTTACATTTCTTGGCGGATTTAAATATGCATTAAGATCATGTAAAGGGTGTGTCTGTATTTAAGTCAGTTGTTTGTTTAGGTTGAGTAGCATGAAGTTTGAGATGGGTGTCCATTGGAAGGACTTTGGCTTCGTCGTGTGAGTGTTGAGTGTTTGTATCTCGAGTGCAGCCAGTAGCGATTCGCAGAGCTGTGTTTTGAATGGTTTGCAGTTTCTTGATATTGGTGCTTAATATGATGGAGCTCTATGTGGTGTTTGCGTATTCCAAAATGGGGCGAGTGACAGCTTTGAGTGTGTCCTATGGACCAGGATTGCGGAGTCGCAAGATTAAGATCAGACTCCGACTCCTAGAATTTCTAAAATGCCGACTCCGACTCCCTATTAAGGGGAAAGTATTTATCTTAAATTAGATTTAACTAAGCAAAAATTATCCTTGCGAGTTGACAGTTGCACGAAAAAAAGATATTTATTTAAAAAAATTATGTATATGAATGCATATACATAACTGCTAATTGCTGGTGCTCTTTAGAAGAGTGCTCAATGACTTCAATAGTCAGAGCGATTATTCCTGATTATCGAAACACAAATATTAAAAACCATTTTATTACAATACTCCCAACAGACTGTTTCACCTGTAGGGCTCATCAGGGGACACAATTAAAATAAATTTTTACGCTTCAGATGAAAACTGGCATCTTAGGACAATAATGCTACCAAAAGTTTGGGTTTAAACGATTATTTTACTAAAGTCATTGATTAATTATTAAATAATTACTTTTGTTATGAGATATTAAAAGAAAATATGCTGTAATGTTGCGCATTGATGTATTCTTAAACTTAGCCAAGCTGCCCAAAAGATGAAAGCGTAGAAAAGTTTATGGATCATAGCACTTAATACAAAAAATTAAGTAAATTGGTCAATAAGTTACTACTGTATTATAATACTAAACGCAGAGCCGAGTGGGATTTCAAGTTAGAATTATCGTTGTCGTATGGTTCGTATGAAAGTAACTGATAATATCATATTCAGCAAATTTGTTTCGTTTCAGCAAATTCATGTTATCATGTTACATAAAAACGGTTTTCTTCGTGGTAAAAAAGCTTTTTACAAAAGAAAAACAAATATAAAAGAAATTTATTTTCATTAACAGAACTCGTTTCATGTCATTGCTAGTGCTACTTGTTACAAAAAGAAGTATGGAACTATACAATTAAATAAGTCAAGATATTTATGTAACGAGCACTAAGGTAACTGGTACAAGAACATTTAAAAAAAAATCAAATATAAAAATCCTGCAGTACAAGCATTTTAACATCAGTACATAAGCAGCGAAAATTTTACTAAAAGTCAATCAAAAAACAAAACATTCTGGAAGTGTCAGGCTGAGCTAGCTTTTTTCGTCATCTTAGTTACGAGCAAAGCTCGAGCTTCTTTCACTTCTTTTTCTAATTGTTTGATTTTCTTTTTTTGCTCCTCATTGTCTTTGATGAAGTATTTCAATTTCGCCTCCGCTTCTTCACGCTGCGCTTTCCGCTTCCTTCGCGACTCGCGACAAGCGCGATTGTTTTCGTTTCGTCGTTTAATATAAGACGGAGTTCGGACTAATTTTGGAGCGGACGTTGAGGTGGTTGGAGTTGTTTCTGTTAAATCAACAACCTCGCTGACAGGTGAAGTTTCAGGAGAAGGATGACGCTTTTTAGATGAAGAGGATGTGGTTGCAATGCTGGGATCGGCGGTTGTTACTGGTTTCGCGGAGTAAGTATGATCAACCGCCACATGTTGCTGCAATCTGTTTGTGTCCGTTTTTTCCTGATTCTTGAAATTAAAAGCATTTAATTAATTAGGCTTAATTAACAACAATAGTCTCTTGTCAGTGATGTTCATTTACCTGGGGTGCTTTCGCAGCTGATTCCAAGAATTCTTGCAGAATTCCATCCATATCAAAACTATCAGAACATTCTGGAACACTTGGTTTCTCGATAGATTGTATGATGAAGGAAGAGAGAGATTGCAGACGAGGAGTGTCGTCTGCTTGTGCCTGTGTTGTGGCTGTCGAACTGGAAGCTGTCGAGCTTGCGATAGTTGTTGAAGAGCATGTTGTACTCGTACCTTCACATGATGCATTGTTGGATGGTTCTAAAACAAAATCAGTTTGTTGCGTTGTGCTAATGTACGAGTCATGCATACTTATTGCAATTGATTAGTAAATGAAGTGTTGACCAGTAAAGAAAGCCGCAGCAAATTTACCTGCGTCGGTTTCATTGTTGTCACAGGAAGCAACAGAATCGTCGTATAAATAGAAGGTCACTTTCGTGCCGGGTAGTTTCCCGTGATCGGGCACGTGTGTCGGTGAGAATGGCTGCTTATCCGATGTTATTTGATTGCGTGAAGCAAACGTGTGTTGGGGAAAATTGCCGTCCAGATGGTCAGAAGAAGGGGTGATAGAATCGAATCCTTCTAAAACAGCGCCACTTTCCGTAAGTGATCCCAACACTTCCTGCGCAACAATCAGCGAAGTTTGCCGTGGAAGAAAAGTCTGTCCACAATTGTTATCTTCATTAACATTGTGTATAATTCGAGGAGTCAAATGAGAAGAATTGCCGTCGAATTGACCACAAAACTCAGTCGCATTTGTAAAATTATTGACAGCGTTCGTCATGTCGTAGTCAAAAAACACGTTGGGGGAATTCCCCTCAGATGCTGGGTCACTTCCATTTATCGGTGAAAATTCATCTAAAAAATACATAAAAACTTAAAATGGACACAGAAACCAACTAATAAGTTAATACAAACCTTTATTAAATTCTTCTTGGCAAGTATCATGAGAATAGGCCATATCGGGTAAAGAGGGTGCACGCAGGACGTCCTCCCACACCAAATGACCACTCGTAGTGGACGATAGATTGTTTGTTTGCATTTTGCAAGTTCGAGATAAAAACAGACTCGGGACAAACCATTCTGTCAATGAAAATATATTTGTTAATAAAATAAACATTAAGTAAACAAAAATTAATAATTTACCAAGTGCTGAAACTTGAGGTAAAAAAACGTTTGTCATTCTACTTGGGTAACTGCTGCAAATAGCGTAAATACGTTTAAAAAAAAAAAAATTTCAACGACGTCCTTTTATATGCTAGCTACATGAACACACCCAACTATCGAAAATTATAAATTCTGATTGGCTGTCAGCATTGAATGCGAGAGAAAAAAACTTTTTCTCTTTGAGCTTTCAGTCAAACAGTATTGCACAAAAAAAAAAGATCGTTGCGCAATGTCGCTGTGGGCCGCCATATTGTCGTGACGCGAGCGTTTACGTAAGACAATGCTGATGTCACAAATTGAACATTCTTAAAGCGCCATTTAGGTTATTGCCCGTTGCCGTGACCAGACCATTTCATAAACGGTATACAACACTTCTGCAAAAAAGAACCCAAGAATAAAATGTATTATTTAAGCGACCATACAATCAATACTACATCAAAAAATAATCTATGCTATTGATTTTGTCCAAGGCTCCGAGACGGACTTTTAAACATGCGGGAAAACACTGCTTTTATTAGCCCCTGCATAGGATTTAGCAAAAGCAATTTAGTAATATCAGTAATCTTCAAGAAACATTAAAAAACACGGATTGCAGCGATTTAGCTCTTTCTTCTATCACAACATTGTTTATTAGTTCCAGTCATTAAGTTAAAGTAGAAGATTATAGTTTTTGAATTAATTATTGCAGTTAGGAGCGCCGAAAACGAGTATTGCTAAGTTGGCTCAACGCCAAAAAATTTTGGGTAGCTCTCACACATTGGTACATAACCACAC
The DNA here is from genome assembly GCA_963680785.1 of Diplosoma virens. Lineage (NCBI taxonomy): Eukaryota > Metazoa > Chordata > Ascidiacea > Aplousobranchia > Didemnidae > Diplosoma > Diplosoma virens. The sequence continues at coordinate 38,419,323 of OY796890.1, read as the reverse complement.
ATGCAAGATATCACCATATAGGATTTTAGGTATTAGATCTAATCAAAGCCTTTTCCTTTTCGTTTTTCAATGAACGAAAAAAATTCAGATAGAATAGATCTCAGAAATTCGAAAAATAATTTTATCAACATCAAAATATGTAAACACTTAAATACTCAATCTCAGAAAAAACTTAAAATCTTACTTTTTTAACGTTCCCAACCAGTTTAATCGGTTTGGAAAGCAAACGCCTTAAGCGTGCTTAGTCAGCATTATCACTTGATGAAAAATTGATCAGCTTATGATGATAGCAAGTCTTTTGGTTACAATACCAAGAACAATAAATCTATTTATAAAAAAATGGGAAAACTATTTTGACTCTAATTACAAGTAAAGTGGTAAAGTTGATTGAATTGCTTTATTAGCAACAAATTTAGTGACTTAAACCAGGTCTATAACCAAAGTAGAAAGCATTGATTTAATATTGAAATACAAATATGGTGAACACAACCCTAACACAAACAGCGGATCTCGTGCGCTGTTCACCGCTACGCACCTAGCAAGCTTTGGGGATTCCCCAAAATTTAAAAGAAAATAAACTAAACTCGGCGAATGGTGAACGAGAACCGGAATAGCTAGCTACAAAAACCTTATAAACTGTGAAAGAAATAAATTATTTATTAAAGTGCTAAATTCCATGATACTGAAATTACATTTTTTCAAACCACTCCTCTATACTTTTCAAAAGCTAAATAATAATAATAAGTTACTGCGGCAGAAATGTCCAAATTTTAAATACAAATTTCAACAAGCTATCCAAAACTGGCTGCGAGTGAATTTTTTTCATAATAATGTGAATAAAACTTGCTTCGCACAGCTATGTGCACGCAGCTCAAACATGGTAATACTTTAACTAATTCAGTCTACTGCTGTACGACTTCGCCATTGTTTGTCACACGCTATGTAGCTTGAAATAACTTTTCTCAACTGCTCATGTGATTATGACAAAGGGAAAAAAGCATTCAACCGGCTAAACCGTCACGCTTTATTGAAAAACGTCATAAAAAAGATAGAAAACGAGGAAGAATGATGTAAAATTCCACAACGTCATCACAGATCACGTAATCATGACATCACACTATTTTCAAGGCAATAGCCACGGCTTACCAATCAAATCGCTTCATTTTTTGAAAAAATTTTCCATTAGAAGCTAGAATTTGGCTTTGAACCGTTTATTTCAAAACTCTTGCTAAGCAGTGTTTACTATCGAAATAGCATAGCTTTCCATGTTCCATTTGATAAGGTTTTTATTAGCTATGTCATTTTTAACTCCAAATCAGCAGATCCTGAGCCTGACGTTATAACAAACGTTTTATCACAATTTTTGTGCTCATTTTGTAATGTAGGTATTTTTTAAACGTTTTTAAGACTTGGCGCCAAATTTTATCTTGTTCAAAAAATTGCAAAATAGGCATTAAGCAATGTTTTTGGAAAAGGGTACAATAATTTGTGGTATGCAAATTATATCGAAATAATTAATATTGATCTAAACCTGCATTTTTAACCTGGGTTAATTTGCAAAAACTGCAAAAATACTCAAGTTCATGTACTCGTCAAAGTATTTTGGTCAATGACTAATTGGCTACATATGCCGCTAACTAAGCCGAAACGTTGGTTGAATTAGAGACCAAGACGTTTGGGGCAGTGGCGTAGCCGTGGAGAGCTGCCAGGGGCATGGCTCCCCTTAAATTTTTAATACAGTGAATTGAAAAAATTAAATTTGATCTTGATCTTTGGTGTGCTGTTCAATTTTTTTTTTTACTACGCAGTTATGCTCATTTTGTCCCCCTATCTTTTACCTGTAAATAAATTACCATTCTCAGCGTAGGCGTACCAACCAAAACAAATTTGGGGGTAATGAAGTTTTGCCCAAATTTTGTCAACTTTTTGCCCAAACTATGATTTTCTAGTACTTTACGGTAAGGACAAAAAAATTGTCGGAGATTTTCGAACGAAAACCAAATGTCGTCCAAAAAACATAAAAAATCTCTAAAAATCAAAGTTCTCTAAAAAAAAAAAAGTCTTCACATGGAATCAGTTTCATATTTCTCAATTTTCGTCCCAAAATCAAGGTGTTCTGGAAAAAAAGTTTTTACCAACATTTGGTAACTATTTTTTGCAATTGATAATTGTCGCTGCCCTAAAATTCCTTACTTTGCCCAAACTTTTGATATCACTGCCCGAAAAATTCTGGTTTTGCTCAAATATTTGTTTGCCAGTGCCCGAAAAATTTGAATTTTGTCCAAATTTTGTAAACTTGAGGGGCAATTGCCCCCTGTCCTCCCGCCAGGTACAATTGTGGTTGTCAGTACCTCATTTTTGATGCATTTTCAAATTATCAACTCGTGTTTTTAATAGGGCTGACAACGATTAATTTATTTTTAACAGTTAACTTTTAGGAAATTAACGATTAATTAATATTTAATTTCGATTAAATCGAAATTTTTGCACTGCATTTATTAACTGACTAAATGAAGCTGACTTTGCAAGCTGAAGTTTTGACTATTGAGCGAGTGTTTTTTTTAAGGTGGTAAGTTCGCGACCTGTTAGATCCATGGTATGCAAACGATTTGTCACTAAGAATGCAATAAACTTGGTAAGCATTTTTGATATTGTGGTCAGCTAACAATTTAAATCCAAAATGTTCTTGTAATTTACCTGATACAGGTTTATATTTAATAAATCACTTCTTCTCTGTTGCCATTTTACTGTTATCACTATTATTTTTCTGGATTTTGATCCATTTATCCAGATGGGTTAAAAGTAAAATTTGAATTCGATTAATAGTTAAACAAAAATTTAATCTGTAAAATAAATTAATCGATTAATTAATCTTTAAATTCCGCAGCCCTAGTTTTTAAACAATAATGCTACGGTTGCAAACTACAACAGACCGAGGCATTCAATTTACATTTACGTCACAATTACGGCATATCAAAAGTTTGACTTCTCCATGCGTTCTTAGGGTTTTCGTTACTACATTCGCAAAATAAAGAAGATTAGTGAGAATTCGGAAAGAGTGAAAATGAATAAAAACGATAAAATGCTTCAATACTTTTTGATTTTATCTCTATATTTATCCTCCTGACTCGCAGGAAAGCGACGGATATTATGGAGAAGACCTAATTATATATATACGAGGGTCAGTCAAAAAGTAATGAGCCCTGTTAACTTTAACCGCTTTAACCTTCATATTTTTTCTAGAAATTTTAAGGGTGTTTAGTAAATTTACTGCTTTAAAGATAAATTGTAAAAAAAAATTGTTTCAACGTGTCCACTTTTGGTATTGTGTTTTGGAAATGACGTCATCACTGGATGTCCGTCAGAAGCAGAGAGCTGTGATTGAATTTCTTGTTTCGGAAGGGGAGCCACCAAAACAAATTTTCGAAAGATTGGTAAATGTTTATGGAGATGCTTCATTAGCCTACAGCACTGTGAAAAAGTGGGTATCCAGGATTAAACACGAAGAAGATGATCCAAGTTTGAGTAGCCTCCAGGACAGACCAAGAAGTGGAAGACCATCTTCTGCAGTCAATCCTGGAAACAATGATAAGGTTGAGAAATTGATTAGAGATGATCGCAGAATCACTATTGATGACATTGCTGAACGTGTTGGAGTTAGCCATGGAAGTGCTGTGAATATTGTTAATGAGCTAGGCTTTGCAAAGGTTTGCGCCAGATGGGTTCCGAGGCAACTTTTGGATTTTCACAAGCAAGCCCATTTTGAAGCTTGTTCGGAGCTTATTGAGTGTCACAGAAGTGACAAAACTTTTCTCAGCCATATAGTGACAGGAGATGAAACCTGGGTTCATCACTATGAACCTCTGTCGAAAAGATCATCCATGGAATGGCGTCACCCCACGTCCCCAAGAGCCAAGAAATTCAAAAGTCAACGTTCAGCTGGAAAAATTATGGCGACTGTGTTTTGGGACATTGAAGGAGTGATATTGGTAGATTTTATGCCTAAAGGTACTACCATCAACTCAGATGCTTACATTGACACTTTACGCAAACTGAAAGCGAAACTGAGAAGAGTACGACCTCACCTGGACATGTCTAAGGTCTTGCTGCAACACGATAACGCCAAGCCCCATACCAGTCTCAAAACTCGTGAAGTGATTGCTTCTTTTGGATGGACGACGGTAACCCATCCCCCATACTCACCCGACCTGGCACCATCTGACTATCATCTTTTTGGACCATTGAAAGAAGGAGTTAGGGGGCAGCACTTCACTAGTGATCAAGAAGTCAAGCATGCTGTAAGAAACTGGTTAAAAATGCAGCCTGCTGACTTTTACAAGGCTGGCATAGTGTCCCTTGTTCATCGATGGACAGTTGGAATTGAAAAGTGCGGAGATTACATTGAAAAGTAGAACTGAGATCTCCTATCCCTGGGCTTTCTTTTGATGTATGACTTTTGATTTTATTGCAACAAATATGGCCAGGAGAGACTTGGGCTCATTATTTTTTGACTGACCCTCGTATATTTTGGAGACCTAATACGGAGACCCTATATTATTTATATATACTGTATATATATATATTACCGAATTGTCTCAAAATGCTGCTACAATGCTCGATAACCAGGTTAGAGCAATTTATATACAGGGTGATTCACCAAAGTGTTGACAAATACTTTATTCCATTATTAACTTCGCATTACCTCTTCAGATTGTTATTATATATTCTAGAGTAAGTTTTCAATATCAATAAGAATATTTAATCTAGAAAAGTAAGATGGCAAAGACAGTAAATGACATCGTTGAAGGGTATTGCAAGAAAGGACTTCCACCTGCGAAAATTTTCCGGTTGATGAAGCGATTTGTGAGTCGTGGAGGTGTTTACAAGGCTGTGAAGAGGTTCAGGGAGACTGGAAGTTGTGCTCCAAGAATCAGAAGTACTCCTGAAAAACCCATCAGGACAAAGGAACTGATTAAGAAGGTCAGGGAGAGGTTGAGGCGGAACCCTTCAAGGAGCGCAAGAAAACTGGCTAAGGACACCTCTGTAAGCGTGAGCACCATGCAAAGGCTTCTCAAGGATGATCTCCACGTCTACCCGTACAAATTTACCAAGAGGCAGCTCCTGTCAAACGCCACTAAGAAGAAAAGGCTTGATAGAGCTAAGGTTTTGATCAAGAGACTTGTTGTTGGCACGCGGCCTCAAGTGCTTTGGACAGATGAGAAGCTTTTCACTGTCCAAGCTATCCACAACCACCAAAATGACAGGATTTGGATTCCAAACAAGGACATGGTGCCAGTTGAATGTTGCAGTTCATTTAGGAGGCAGAAACCTTCTTCCGTGATGGTTTGGGCAGGAGTCACTTCAACAGGCCTGAAAACACCTCTAATCTTTATCGACGAAGGCGTGAAAATTAACCAAACTATCTATCGTCGGATGTTGGAAGAAAAAGTCATTCCCTGGGTTCAAGAAACAGTGGGAGAGGAAGGAATTACGCTTCAACAAGATGGGGCAACCTCCCACACAGCCAAAGCAGTCCAGCATTGGTGCAAGACCAATTTTAAAGGGTTTTGGGAGAAGGAAGTATGGCTCCCTTCTTCACCCGATTTGAACCCAATGGACTTTGGGATTTGGTCCATTCTGGAGCAAAAAGCCTGCTCAACATCCCATCCAAATATCGAAACCCTTAAACGAAAACTGAAGGCGACATGGGAAGAAATTGACCCAGAAGTGGTGCGTGCCACGTGCGCCCAAGTACTTCCACGTCTTAGGCGCCTTGTGAAAAACAAAGGGGGCTACATTGAATAATTTGAATTTTATGTGAAAGCCCATTAAATTTCCATTCTATCTATTAAAAACTTGTTTCTTTTGCCCTTATAGTAAGTTGGATAATTTAGTTTTAATTTGTCAACACTTCGGTGAATCACCATGTATTTAAATTAAAAACACTACAACAAAAAAGTTGAAACCACGACAGTCTGTTTCATCTTATAGAATCGTCAGGTGGTTACTTATATATATATATAGACCCTATCGGGTGACCCTATACAAAGATATATATATAAAAGTTTTTGCAAAACAAAATTGATTGCAAAGAAAAACGAATTTGATTGCAAAAAGAACGAATTTGATTGCAAAAACAACGAATTAGATCGAAAAACCCTATAATTACTTAATATGAACGTCCTGATTATCGACAAAAAAATATTCTTTTTTAAGGTCGAATTATGACTGCTACCTGTAAATTTTTGTTTATTGTTGATATATTTTTAAACAAATTTTCCGCCCAACTTTTTTTTTCTCGCTACGCTTCAACAGTAGTTTGGGGGACTCGATTTTAATTACCATCTTGATTTTATATCAGCAATAATATCGCAGGGGGTAAATTGGGTAAATTTGTTTGAAAAAGAGCTAAAACATGCAAAAAAATTTCAGTTAGTTTAATAGTTTAATTTTCTTTGCAATAAACTACTTAATTGCCAATCAACAGTCGGCAGCGTGGTTGAGTGGCGAAGAGCGCCGCGACGGTGAGCGACACGGTCGCGCCTCAAAACCTACTCGCGCCATTCTGTTGTGTCCTTAGGAAAGACACTTCACAGTATTTTCCTCTGCTTGGTGGTCTTGGCAAGCAGTTCTAAATTTTGGTCATAATCTCTATAAAACTAAAAAACAAAATAAAAAATTGCAACCGGACAGCAATATCTTGGCATGTCCGGAAGCAGGTTTGAGTAATTGCTTTCGAAGTACGACTATACAGCGCCTCCGACGCTTGCTTTCAAGTCAGGAAGATAAAATAGAAGATAAAATGAAATGAAAAAATATAATCAGTAAAACTTCAATAAACTCGATATTTAATGAAGTTAAAACTAAACCAACTAATCATAATGAAAAATCGATTTCAATCATTAAAGGTCATTATCAGTGTCTGTAAAAAAAATCAATTTTGGTAAAGCATCAAAGTTAGGGTGAGCATATGCAGGGGCGCCGGAGTTTTTTTTCATGGGGGAAAAAACTCAAAAAAAGACCCTTTTTTTGTTAAAAAGGCACTCCGAACAAAATCAAATTTAGGCAACCATGATGAAATTTGAAATTTTGGTTGACTGAAAGAATTTCAGTTTGCACAGGACAGAGTGGTATCTTTGAAAGGTTTTATTTTGCTAATCGGTTATTTTAGTTCGCAATCAATTTTTCGACTAATATCAACTTGTTCTAAAAAAAAAACAGAGATCAAAATCTTAGTCTTAAAGGTTTGCTGCATCTTGTAAAAGCCCTGAAGTTGACTCTGCCATGACCACTCACAACAATGGCCGCAATAATAGCTTATAGCTTATTTTAAACAGGTTTTTCTCGATTAGCTTACACATTAAAAAAAATGCAAATTTATGAATTGGTTATTAAACCTAAATCTACCCAACATACCCACAACTAAATTTTCGTAAAAAGCATCAAAACTAGTTTCGAAAAAATTCAACAATTGCGACGTCCATACATAAGTTTACATACGTCCCGTTTTAGCTGGAACAGTCTCGATTTTTAGGCTTTGTTTCGGCGTCGCCCGGTTAACCATTATGTCCCGGAATTCGAAATTTTAATCAAGACCTTTTTTTTAGAGTTCACTACTTTTAGCGACGGAAATCCTAAATAGATTCAAGGTGAAGACCTTTTTCTAGAGATCATTACATTTTAGGGACGAAAATCAAGAAACCCGAAACAAATTCAAAGTGAAGACTTTTTTTTTTAGAGATCATTACTTTTTAGGGACGAATTTTTTTTTTAACAAACGTCCCGATTCACCACTTCGGAAATATGGTACGCCTATCCAAACTGGGCAGCCAAAGGCAGATAGATACAGATCGAATGCATTTTGCTTTGGAATATCAGTAACTGTTTTCCATATGCTAATCAGTTAATAGTTTTTAGTTACCGACAACACAACGCTGGATGAAACATTCACGCTATCAAAAATAAGAAAAGGTTAAATAGATAAAACAATACAAAACTTAGAGCTATTAAACTTTTGCGTACAAGAAAAAACGGAACTACATGAGCATGAATTAATGATGTCGTGGATACAAAATTTTGTGTCTGCAGCCCGCAAGTATTTTTTATTTGTGACACCGCACCGCACTGCACTCCAAATCATACATTCCAATAAAAAATTTTTAGACATTTTTTCCTTTTTTTAAAAAGGTGTTTGTTCAGGCAATACTAACTGTTTTAGTAATCAAAGCAAGCCTTTTATATTTCAGATTCAGCAATTCAATAGCTACTGACATATTTTTTTATTTATTTTATCTCTATATTTATCCTCCTGACTCACAGCAAAGCGACGGAGGTGCTAATACATAGGATAGGCAGTTACCTCAACCTGCTTCTGGAGATACCAAGATATTGTACCAAGATACCGCTTGTAATTTTTAATAGAGATATGACTGTAATTTAGAACTGCTTGCCAGGACGACCAAGCAGGGAAGTGTGCCATAAAGTGTCTTTCCCAAGGACACAACAGAATGGCATAAGTGGTTTTGAACCAAGACCGTATTGATTATGAGCCCAGCGCTTTAACCACTGGACCGTGCTGCCAACAATCTTATTGTTATATCATTGGAAGACACTTTAAGCACATTATCTTGTTATTTATATATTCATAATCTTGTTACATCATTGGAAGACACTTTAAGCACATTACTCTGCTTGGCATCCCAGCAAGCAGCCTTAATTCAGTAATATCTCTACAGCTAAAAAAACAAATAAAAAATTTCAACCCAGCAGCAATATTTTGGCATCTTCAAAAGCTGATAAAGATAATTGCAAGATAGTTGCTCTTAGTATAATGCCCTCAATGTTTTCTTGCAAATTATAAGATAAATAGAAAAAATATATTATCTCTTTTTTGGCAAACACAAATCTTGCTAACTATCAAGTTTATATTTTTTAATGTTTTTTGCTTGAAATTTGAAAAAATAACCACTTGAGAATGTTGCATAAGTTACTTAGTTTTTTTAACCATAAAATCTTACCAAAACCCTTGATATGCATTTGTGGTCAAAGCAATAGTTGTTGTCATGCTAAGCAATTTTTTACAGCTATAACAGTATATCAAATCCTCACAAATAACCTTTATTAAACTATATTTAATAAGTACATTCAATCTAAGGTGTAGTTAACTATTATTAAAAATTATATTCTGAAAGAAATCACGAAAAATTAGATGTGAGTACATTGAACCATTAATAAGTTCAGTTAAGATCAATTTTTATTCAATTCATTTGATTTTAAATAATGATACTAAATTAACCATTGTAGCTAAATAGACTTTTCAAAGTTAAATCTGCTAATGTGTTGTTAAAGTATGTTACATAATAGCTAAATATGCAATTGCAACATGAAGAGAAAATGATATAATTTTAATGCATTTACACAAACCTTTTTTTTGCAAAAGGCCTTCATTTCTTTACTTTCTTACACAAAAATAGGTCTTGAACTGTCATATAAGATTAGCAACTGAATTACAAACTCCTTTTTTGCAGTTTGTAAACATCTATTTAATGGTATTTTAGCTTTTACATTTTTTTAAAGGTATTTTGCCAAATGCAACACGTTGATACTGTGGTGTATGTATTTTAAACCATTTTAACAGTTTCTAACATGTTACAAAAAGAATTTCTTTATTTCCATTGACACATTTTATATGAAACCAAATTTAAATTGGCTTTTGATAAATTAATTGAACTAAGTTTACCAATTTCTAACTTTTTTGTAATATAAAAAGACTGCTTTAAGCCTTTAAACTTTGTTATAACTACACTAAGAATAATATTATAGTACTTTTTAATGTTCTACTGAAATCATAATTTACTTAGTAATTTAGATGTAGCATTTAAAAGTATAAATATTGAGACAACACCAGAAAGACTTTGAAAAACTCATTAAAAAAATACTTGCTACAGCACTTTTCAGTTAACTTTAAAAAATAAATTAAGAAATATCTACAAGTTTCTAAAATTAATTATTGAAATCTAATTGGGTATTAATGGTTGGCAACTTTAGTTCTACATTGAAAGGATTTTCTAAAACTCATTCCACAGTTCTATGTCTGATTTTATCATCTGCTTTTTTGTTTTGCTGAAATTAGTACTTGCTGCTTAAATTAGTTCATAAAAAAACAATGACGTTTAAGATTTTGAGTGCTTTTTTACTAAGTAACACAGTAGGTCAATTTGTAAGAAGGTTTATTAAGCTAAATAACAGTATTTGGTTCTCGTTCACTATTAGCCAAATATTACCTTTTGAATTTTGGGAAATCCGCAAAAGCTGCGAGATTAGCAACGGCGAACAGTGAACAAAACCCTAAAAAATGATGATAAGAAAAAGCTAAGACTTTGTTTTGGTATTAAATAATCGGCTAAAAGGTATAAAATAATGCAAATGCAAAGTTGATTAAAAAAGTGGGGAAGCTTCACATACTGTAATTCAAGTTTATCTTTAAAATTCACATTCTTTATTCTCTATAATGCTTTTACGGTAGATGATAAAACATCAAAAACTGCCAGTCACTGCAGCATACTGAGAGAAGTCATTTTTTCTTTTTTTAAATCGTACGCAAACGTGTGTGTTACGTCATTACGTTATTAGGAATAAAAAAGAATGGCTGCCGTTAGCCAGTTACCAAGAAGAAAATGAAACAAAATACTGAATTTATGTTAAGAATTGGCTTATTACCCAAAATATCGTACCGTACTTGTTGGGAAGTTAAAGTTTACTGATTTTAAAGGTAACAGCTTTGTTTAATTTATGTTTTTTTAGTATACAGATAAAAAGAATTAAAATTTGCAAAAAAACTTATTGTCTTAAAAGATTTTATAAAGTTACAAACTTTTAAAAACTTCAATCAAAACTTTTGCAGTTGCTCAGAAATTTATGTTAAGAATTATTGCATTTCAATGTGTATCATACAGTGTGATTTTTACTTTTAATATATTATTCTGTTGTATCACAGATTCCTGATGCTTTCATAATCAAGATAAAACAAATTGAAAAGATGTTATTGTCTAAAAAATTTGAAATCTAATATATATGATAAATTTTTTTTTAATTTGCAGAAAACAAAAGTGTGCTGGACAAATTGTGGTATTCAATATGTAGCTGTGCCAAAGATTTCATTTGTTGGCTACATTAGGTTGCAGAAAAAAGCATACCGCATCATATAAAAAATAAAAAGCTTTTTTAACTCAAGCTGAAGTTTATGCATTTTCTGATGAAAAGGTATGTACTGTATTTGCAGTTGCTTTGATTTTTTGTTTCTTATATGCATTTTGTTAGTGAAAATTTATTTTGTTCATTGTTTGTTACATATGAGCATAATAGCTCTAAAGAACAGTGATTTCTAAATTTCCATTGATAATTAAAGGAATTTGAAAATTTCAAAATTCAAATTTATTTTACAGAAATGAACCAAGAATTCCTTTGTGGTCATCTAAAGTGACTGGGCAGGGAAAACAGGATTAGATGTAAATTCTTTAAGTGCATAGGCAAAGGCAATCTACTCTTGACCTGATGTTATATTTGCCAATTCATATAAAGATGCTAGAAGAAAAGCAAGGAAAGCAGAAGATATTTTAGAAGTCACAAACTTCAAACACCTAAGTAAATGTTTTACTTTTTTTGAAAAATTAACAAAATACTTACAAAATTAACAATATATGAAATAACAAAATTATTTATAAAATAAATAACTACTTTTGATGCTTTAATGAAATTAATATATTTGTTGAGTGTTAATTTGATTTAAGCATTAAATTTAGTTTTTTATTTTGTTTGAAATTAGTGATTCATTGAGTCTGGTTTTTGTAGAAAGAATCAAAGGTTTTTAATGCAGCAGTAATGAAGATGCCAAAGTTAAAATTGAAAACCAAAAATATTGTGGTGAGTACTTTATGATTTTTCAATATGTTCTTATTGCGAAAGTTGCATTTTATAAAAAAGCAGTTTGCACAACAAGTAAGAGTGTCACATCCAGCCCCTCCTTTTATCTATGATTGCAACAATCCTCCCGTTCAAAATTTTTTTTCAAATCTTTCCTAATGTTAACATATTGAGCAGTTCTTCTATTGAGGGCTTGGGTGTCAGCAAAAAAATATGCTGACACCAGCACTTTGTAAAAGTTTAATATGCTATTTCATCCTTGCCACAAGACTCATCAGGCTACTTTACCATTTAACTAGATATACAGTCTAAATAGAAGGCTATAGCTGTAACTATTATTAATGTATCTAAATACGAATATTAATTAATCAATAATTATATATCAGAATTTTTAAAAATAATTGATGAAACAATTTTGCTGACACCTACACCACTTATTTTTTTATTTTATCTCTATATTTATCTTCCTGACTTAAAGGAAAGCAACGGAGGCACTAATACATGGGGTAAGCAACTACCCTGACCTACTTCTAGAGATGCCAAGATATTGCTGTTCGCTTAAAATTTTATACAAATAGGGACTGTAATTTATAACTGCTTGCCTAGACCACCCAGCAGGGAAAGTGCCGTAAAGTGTCTTTCCCAGGAACACAACAGAATAGCATGAGTGGGCTTTGAGCCGATATCATGTTGATCATAGGCTTGGCGCTTTAATCACGTGACCTCTTAAAGTGCTAATACTGACACCCCAGTTCTGCTTCTTTTGCTTAAAATTTTATTTATATGTTATGTATATATGGTCATATGAAGAAAAAAAAAATTACAGCAATAAAGTTTATTTTTTAAAAAAATCTTTCTGCCTTTCCCTTCAATCAGGGGTAGCCACAGCATATCATCTTTCTCCAAGCCATCCTATTTTCAATGTCTGTCTCCTTTGCACCAACTTTCCCCATATCTTCTTTCACAACATCTATAAATCGTCTCTTTGGTCTCCCTCTTCCTCTTTCCTGGTAACTCCATTTCCATCATCTTTCTTCCTACATAATCTTAATCTCTTCTCATGACATGTCCATACCACCTCAGCCTGCCCTCCCTCATCTTCATTCCTAACTGTTCTACCTTAACTGTACCCCTGATATACCCCTAATGTACTCTCTCTTTACTTTGTCCGTTAGCCTGTCCACTATCACTGCAAACAGAAACGGACTTAACTCTGATCCCTGGTGCAGTCCAACCTTAACCTTGAAACTTTCTGTGGTTCCTATTGCACACCTCACCAATGTTTTGCTTTCCTCGTACATATCCTGTACAAGTCACACATACTTTTTCGCTATTCCTGATTTTCTCATAGAGTACCACAGCTCTTCCTGCGGAACCCTGTTGTAAGTTTTCTCTAGCTCCACGAATACACAATAGCTCTCTTTAACCTTCCCTGTACTTTTCCATCAACATTCTCAAAGCAAACATGGCATCAGTGGTTCTCTTTCCTGGCATAAATCCATATTGCTGTTTAGTGATCTCTACTATATCCCTTAGCCTGGCTTCAATAATTTTTTCCCGTACTTTCATTGTGTGGCTCATTAGCTTTATTCCTCTGTACTTTCCACAGCACTGTGCGTCCCCTTTGTTTTTATAGATTGGGATAAGCACACTCCATCTCCATTCTTCTGACATCCGTTCACCCATTAATAGTCTGTTGAACAGTCTGGTCAAAAATTTTATCTCCATCTCTCCCATGCACTTCCAAACTTCTACTGGCAACTCATTTGGCCCAACCGCTTTACCTTTTTTCATCCTTCTTAGTGCATTTTTCACTTCTTCTGTACTGACACAATTTACCTCTTCGTTAACCACTTCTGTTTTCTCTGTCTTAGGGTCTCTGTTATTTTCCTCGTTCATCAGTTTTTCAAAGTACTCCTTCCATCTCTTTAACACTGCCTCTTAACATTGGCCAAATTGTATGAAGCGAAAAGCATAAACGCCAAAAAGCAACCCACTCTACTGTAAGTTTTACTTGCTTGCTTTTTTTCAATTTGATTTTTTAATTGTTCAAACAGGTTCCAATTTGATTATTTTTATTACTTACACAGGTTTCAAGAAAGACAAACAAGGCGATCAATTTTTACAATTTCACTGTTGTGAAGCATTTCATTCCTGGTTAAGAAATGCTTTGCAGTTGAAAATCTAAACAACACAGTTAAGCACTTTATGATGAAGATTTTTTGCGTTACTTTTCTGCTTTTAATGTTGTTTTCCTTATTACCGGTGAAGGATATGTCCATGAGCTGCAGCTCCAATGCTCGTTTTTACTATCTGTTTTTTCTAATTTAATATATCGTCATCACGTCAAAATGTCATGCTCTGTACTTATATTTAACAATGTTGGCTATCAGTATATGTTTGCTGGTTATCAATTTATAGTAATGGCCATCATTTATTTCATTGAATTTGAATAAATAAGTGGAAATGAATTAAGGTGGCAATTTGTTACTACCTCTTGTACAGGTCATTAAAAGTCGTTACTTCGTTATTGGAATTCTATACACTGTAAGAAAAAAAAATCGCTAATTTGCAAAAATGCTGAAAAAAATATGGCAGTTTTTGGAAAGTTTTATAAAACGTTTTTATTATAAGAATTAAGCATTGAAAAATGTTGACAGACAATGCAAAAGTACAGTACATACGTGTACATTAAAATTTGCGGTGCCATCAACAAATTCAACCATAAGCGGCCATTGACTGATGCGCTGTACATTTATTCTTTTTTGTCGTAATTTTTAGAATTCGGAATTTATTCGTTTGCTTTTATGGCACATTACTGTGTAGTTTAGTTTTACTGCTTTGTTTCTATTTGATTTTATTGTTTTACATTTTTTTAAACTGTTTTTACCTTTGTATACTTTTTGAACTTATTATTTTTGTCCACTACCTTACGACGTCTTTCTAAACGATGAAAAACAGCCACCTCACCGTGGTGGTGCAGTCCCCTTCCCTGTACTGGGGAGGGTCGAAATGGCTTGTCAATTCCCCGAGGGTCTCATCCTCGGGCGTTTCCCCCTGGACAACTCTTCTCGTTTTTTATCCCTCCTGTCCAATGCGCGGTCACATCTGGACAGCATTCTTAATTAATAGCATTCCGATAATGACATTATCTTAACTTGTTTTTTTTTTTCGCCAATATCTCATAGATCAGAAGTTATTTTATTTTGTCTTATATAAATGTTTTCGATAACGGCATCATCAAAACAATTTTGCTGCGCGTGGAATTGATTTTATTGTAACTGTTAATTGAAAAGGATTGAAAATTGTGTAATTGTGAGATAAATAAGTAAATTCGTCATTGAATGGTAAGCCTAATTAGGGACAATGATTGAAAAATAGGCATTTAGCAACAATAAATTTTCTTTTAGTTTTTCTGATACAACTAACATCAATATTGATTAATTCAAAAAAATTAAGTTTTGTACTTTAATTAAGCTTTGTCTTATTAATGAAATTAAACTGATATCGGGTTTGTGGGTAGTACATAAATTAAATCATTTTGGAGGTAACACTTTTATACAATTTCAGTTTTAATCTTAAGTTTTCTCAAAAAAATAACTATGGAGTTGAACAATTTTAAAGAAAAAGTTACAGATCAGAAAGATTTTGTAAAAAGGCAAACTTTTAAGATAAAGAATAAAACAGCAAAAAACGATTTTGCCATTTGTTTGTTGACTGTTTCAGTCTTTCTATTTTTGTATTAGTCAACTTTATTATTGTCGGCAGCGTGGTTGAGTGGTTAAAGGGCGGGCTCGTGACCAACACGGTCTCGGTTCAAAACCCACTCGTGCTATTCTGTTGTGTCCTTGGGAAAGGCACTTTACCACACATTCCCCTGCTTGGTGGTCCTGGCAAGCAGTTCTAAATTACACTCATATCTCTATTAAATTACAAGTGGACAGCAATATCTTGGCATCTCCGGAAGCAGGTCGGGGTAATTGGTTACCCTATGTATTAGCGCCGTCGCTTTCCTGCGAGTCAGGAGGATAAATATAGGAATAAAATAAAAAATAAAGCGCAGTGTACAGTATGTTTTATGGAAAACGTTTATTCTAAAAATTTTATAAAATTCATGGCAAAGTAGGATAAATCTGCATGAAAACTGAGTATAGTCGCGTATTCCAATCTCTCCCAAATGATGCTTGAGATCGTTAGTTTTTTTTATGTTTCAGCAGGACAAGTGAAATCGTCGTTTTTATCCCCTTCTTCTTTGTAGTTTTAGCACAAAAGCAATGCATCCATTGATCACATCTCGTACAAGCAATCCAATCATAATGTTCAGCTTTGTCGCAAAGAAAGCAGCAGTCTTTTTCTCTTTCACTTTTTAAGCAATTTCCTGCCAATGTTTTGAATATTTCTTGTCGAAAATTGGAAATACGATTAATTGGTGGGCAAAGGTTGTGCCCCGTAGCAAGCATTTTGGCATAGATGCATACAAACACTCCACAACTTGAAAAATCTTGTTGCATAATTCTACACGGTGCTTCAATCTTACATATAGAATTTTTAAACGTCTGAGATAATAAGCAATTTGTAAAACGTTTTGCTGTTTTAACAAAAAAACTAGTGTCTAAACACGATTGCTCAAGAGGATCTAGGTACAGCAAAGTGCTTCGCAACAAGTCTACAACAAGCAAAATCCAGTGCAAGCCAGAAGGATTCCACGGCATAAAAATAAGTTCTTTGTCTTGTAAGTCCATGTTTTCCCACATTTTTTTTACGGAACCACCTTTTTCCAGAACCAAAACATTCATTGAGGATACGTATGTTGCGACGGATGATGCGCCAAGCTGTGAGGTCCCGTCAAGACGGCGAACAATAAAACCTCCAGCTTGGCAAAAGGACTATTATATGTTTTAAATTTGTTTTTTTGTTTCCGTTAAAACTTCACTTTACCGTTTTTTGTTGGATTTGAACTCGCGTCGCTAATTCTTTTACTCAGTTAATCATTATTGTAATTTGTTTTCTTTCTGTTCGTTCTCACGCGGCACATCATTATTGCAATTTGTTTTCTTTCTGTTCGTTCTCTCGCGGCGTGAATTTTTGTTCTTAAAAAGCTTTGTTTCCTTCTGTTTATAGCGCCAGAGTTCTTTCATCCATTTTTTACTTGGTCAATTTTAGCTTAGCTAGTTTAGGGTTAGGTTAGTGTTTGTTTATACGCTGTTTTAGCTAGAGTAGGATTAGGTATGTTTTGTAATATTGTTTGCGTTTGTTTTGTAATATTGTTCCATTAATCTTTTGTATTTATTATTCTATTTGAATAAGGTCTAGATCATTGCTTAATTCTAGTTAAATTGTAAAATCTGATTTCAAATAGTTTCCTGGCTAAAGATTTGTATAACCTAAATTGTTTTATTCATTCGCATTTTGAAACACCGATTAAATCCTTTTGATACAAAACAATTTGAATTTCGAATACCTGACTGCGCAGGATTAGACGAGACTTTCCCCTCGTCCGTAGAAACAATACAAAACAATTTAAAGTTTTGTTGCTGAAATTGAGTTTTGTTAATTGACAATACAAAACAATTTGGTTTTGTTAATTGAGTTTTGTTAATTGACAATACAAAACAATTTGGTTTTGTTAATTGAGTTTTGTTAATTGACAACACAAAACAATTTAAAGTTTGCTGCTGAAATTGAGTTTATTGATAAGTTTGTTGTTATGGATTCTGCTAATAAAGAAGGAATTGGAACTTCCAATAAAAGCGAGTTTTTACTGATGTTTCAAATGATTCAAGAGCAACAGCGACAGTATCAGGAACAACAGCAACAGCATCAAGAAGCTGCCGAACGACGATTTAAATTAGAATTGGAGGAAATTCGTCAGAGGGCTAAAGAAGAACGATTTGATATGGTTCGTTTCATGGCTGATCTTCAATTGCAAGGTGGGAAAACGTCTTCTAGTTGTAGTTCTCCAGAAGCTGTTCAGCGTAAATTTCGCCGACTAGATGACGAAGCACTCGATTTGATTCAAGGTCTGCGTAGTCGACGGGAAAACTATCGCCCCTTTCATGAGATTGAAGTGATGGTTAAGGCCGTAGAGGGAGCTATGAATGATTTGCGTAGCTTTGTTTGTGAGAAAGTTGATCAACTGGAAGAAGAAATGCGAGAACCCATTTTAAGTAATTTGAAACATACTAAGGAGCTTTGTTTAAGTGAGCTGCTTGTGGCAAACTCTTATATTTCAGAATTAAAGGCGCTCCACGAAGAGGAAAAGCATGCTTCTTGTCTTCCGAGTGGAATCATTCCGCCTACTTATAATGGTGACCCATTGTTGTTTCCGACGTTCTGGGATGCATTTTCGCCACTGATTCACGAAAATCGCCGGGTAAGCAAATTTTATAAAATGTCTTACTTGAAAAGCGCTTTAAAGGGAGCCGCTGCAGGTGCTTTGGTAAGTTATCCCACTACAGCTGAAAACTATGACGCTGCCGTTGCAGCACTCAAGAAGCGCTTCGGCCGTAAACAAGCAATTATTCGTAGTCATGTTCAAGAGTTGTTAAACGGAAAGAAAATTAATCACGAACCTAAACAGTTACGCGCACTTCTCGATAAAGTCGTCGCTAAGAAGGCAATTTTGGAGAGGCATCAGGTGAGTTGGGACCAGGTTCTCTCACAAATTGTAGAGGGTCAACTTTCCAAGTCGCTGAAGGAGAGATGGATTCGGCATATCTCCCCTTTAATTGAAAAGGATGAGGCTCCATCTTCGGTGAAGTTGATCGAGTTCCTCACTGCTGAGCTTGCCGCTTTGGAGGCTCTGGTAAGTAGGGGTGACCCCAAGATAAATTCCAAAGAGACCAAACCTTCAAAAGAGTTGAAAAAGTTGTGGCCTTCTTCTGCGCAAACTTTGGTAACCCAAGCCAGCTTTGAAGTTTGCGTTTTATGTTCGGAAAAACATGGATTGATTGCTTGTCCGAAATTCAAAGGACTTACACCTTCCGGAAGATTAGAAGAATTGATGAAGATGCCAGGTATGGTTTGCTTTAAATGCCTTAAGTGTAAAGGATCGCCTGGTCATCCGCTGATCTTCCGTAAATGTTCCGCTAAATGTGCTGTACCGAACTGTGGGAAACCGCACCATTCTCTTTTGCACATTGATCCTAAGTCAAAAGAAGAACCGATGAAGTCAAACGCCCTGATTGCTACAGTTCGGGTTTTAGCCGGTGCACCTTCCAAATTTTCGGATAATGAATTGGAAACGTTGTTACCTACTGCTCTTGCCAAAATTAAATATGGAACGAAAGAAAAACTGGTAAGGGTTGGTTTTGATTCTTTTTCTCAAAAAAGTTTCGTGACAAAAAAGGTGGTTGATGACTTGGGAATTAATTCTACCAGAACCGATTTTTTGAACATTGAAGGTTTCGGAGGTAGCTCCAGTATTCACCACATGAATCTTGTGCGTTTCCTGCTTTGTCCCATTGAAGCTGACAGTCAAGAAAAATTCCATGTTGAAGCTCATGTCCAGAGTGGTTCGATCTGCTCCCCTTTACACCCAGTTGACTTTGATAGTGATTATTGTTCTCATTTAAAGGGATTAAAATTGGCTGATCCATTTCCGAGAAGAACAGCAAAAATTGACGTACTGCTTGGAGGCAGATACTACTTTCAGTTAATGCAGGGAAGCATTGTCGGTCCAGATGTTGCGGAAACGGCACCTTATGCCATAGACACCATGTTTGGATGGGTTTTAGCGGGACCCTTTCACATTCAACGTTTGGAAACGAAAGAAAGTCGTAAATGCATGGCTTTGACTGCAACTGATGCCTCTCCATGGTCTAAGCTCGAGAAACTATTGGAAGGATTTTGGAATATGGAATCGATTGGTCTCGTTGAGAAAAATGATGTTTATACAAAGGAGGAGAGAGAAGCTGTACGTTCTTTCGAAAGGTCTGTTAGTTTTAGTAACAATAGATATGTTGTTGCCTTACCCTTCAAGGAAAACTCTCCAGAGTTACTCTCCAATTACTCCCAAGCAAGAACACGTTTAATTTCTTGCGAGAAAAGCTTAAAACGAGATGAGCTGAAGCGTGCTGCCTACAAAACGGCGATTGAGGATTATGTTAAATGTGGGTTTGCTAGAGAATTAACAAAAGAAGAATTAAAGGCTATTGAAGACAAACCAAGGTATTTTGTTCCTCATCATCCTGTTTTTAAAGAGTCAAGCTCTTCGACAAAGGTCCGAATTGTTTTTGATGCCAGTGCTAAAGATCCCAATGGTAACTCTTTGAATGATTGTTTGCTGAAAGGTCCTAATCTACTTCCCGATATTGCTGCCGTTCTTTTGAGATTTCGAATGCACAAATTTGCTCTTAACGGAGATCTTCGCAAAATGTTCTGTCAAACCGCTGTCATTCCCGATCATCAGCGATATCAGTTATATCTCTGGCGAGATTGTAATTCAAATATTCAACCAAAGATTTATGCTATGCAAAGGTTGATGTTTGGTGTAACTTCCAGTCCGTTTCTTGCCATTCAATCTGTTTTATGTCATTCCCTTTCTGATAATATTGTTTCTCGATACGGCACCCATATTCATGATTGGTTGGTGCAAAATATGTACATGGACGATATTCATTTCGGTGGTGATACGGTTGAGGAGGTGGTAAAAATGCAAAGTGATTTGGTTGATTTTTTCCGATCTGGAGGTTGGGAAATTTTGAAGTTTGCTTCTAACTCCGCGGAAGTTTTATCTTGCATTCCAGAAGAACAAAGGTTGCCTAATCTAGTTTTGGACTTCGATAATAAAGACTTTGGTGAAGCCGCTTCTCTTGGATTAAAATGGGACACTTTGAAAGATTACTTTTATTGCAAGGTTAGTGAAAAACTATTAAAATTTGATGCAATTGTTACGAAGAAATCGGTTTTAAGTAAAGTTGGTCAGATATTTGATTTATTTGGATTCTTGGCAGCATTCACTATTCGGGCAAAGATCTTAATCCAGAAGCTATGGCAGAAAAAACTTTCTTGGGATGAGCCATTGCCAGAAGATAACGCCAAGGAATATCAAGAATGGGTAGAGGAATTGTCGGAAATTGAAAGTATTAAAGTCCCCAGATGTCCTTTCTTAACTGTTAAACCTCCATATAGCATTCAGATTCATGGATTTTGTGATGCATCAGAAAATGCGTATGCAGCCGTCACTTATTTAAGAATAGAATCTTCTACCGCTATTAAAGTATCATATTTAATGGCCAAAACTAGGGTGGCACCTGTAAAACCGGTATCGATCCCACGACTTGAATTGATGGCTGCTCATAGTCTTGCTAAATTAGTTCGTTATGTTTTAGATGCGTTGAAGACACAAAGGACTATCGACGAAGTATATTTGTGGTCGGATTCAAAAATCGTGCTGGCTTGGATTTCTAAGCCTAGTTCTTCTTGGAAGACTTTCGTCAAGAATAGAGTACAAGATATTCATGACTCTTTTTCTTCCTCAGTTTGGGGTCATTGCGTTGGAATTGAAAATCCCGCCGATCTGCACAGCCGAGGAATGAAGTTATCCAATTTGAAAGAAAACCAACTTTACTGGCAAGGTCCGCCCTGGCTTAGTAAGTATAAGTCTGAGTGGCCCTCGGAGCACGGTGGTTATTGCTCTTTGGAAGCTTCCACTAGTGATGCTTGTATCAAAGAAGCTGCTAAAGTGAAAACATTTGCATTGTCTGCTACTTTGCCTTACGAAGAATTTTTTCGAGGATATTCGAGCTACTCTAAAGTAGTTCGTCTGGTGGCCAGAATTTTGCGATGGAGGCATCCTGTCAACAAACAACTTGACCATACCTGCAGACCGGATCTTATAGGCCCTAAAGAGTATAAAAACGCTGAGTATTTCTTATTTTCTCTGGTTCAAAAATGTAATTTTACGGATGATTTTTTTGAATTGCAGAGTTCGGGAAAACCTTCTTCGTCCTGTCGGTTTAAAAATATGGACCCGCAATTTAATTTTGAAAAAAATTTGATTATTGCAGGAGATCGACTTAAACTTTCCGATTTGCCAGAATACACCAAGTATCCTATCATCCTTCCGAATAAAGACTTGTTGGTGGAACTATTGATCCTTCACGTCCATCAAAAGAATCACCATTCTCCTCAAGACACAACCATCGCTATTTTAAGGGAAAGGTACCATATCTTGCATATTCGTGAAGAGGTGAGAAGAGTATGTAAACGGTGTGTGGTGTGTAGACATGCTAAAACAAAGCCCTTGCAACAAAAGATGGGAATTCTTCCCGAAGAGCGGGTTTGTCCGGCTTTTGCGTTTTCTGATGTTGGCGTTGATTTTACCGGACCAATTTACCTAAAAGGATATGATTGTAAAACCATGAGAAAAGCTTACATATGTATCTTTACCTGTACCCATAGTCGTATGATTCATCTCGAATTAACAAATAATATGTCTACCGAAGAATTTTTATCTGCTTTGAAACGTATGATTAATCGCCGTGGAAAGTGTCGCAAAATTATTAGTGATAATCAATTGACCTTTAAAAAAGCGAATCAGATTTTAAAATTTTCCACTCGTGAAAGTGTTATTGCGGATAATTCGATACAATCATATCTTACCGAAAATGACATTATTTGGGAATTTATTACCGAGCGTAGTCCACACCGTGGTGCATTTTATGAAAGACTAAATCGATCATTGAAAGAGCCTTTAAAAAAGGTTCTTGGTAAAGCAAAATTGAACTATACCGAATTGTATACCATTTTGACTGACATCGAATCAGCTTTAAATCAAAGACCACTTACATATTTGGGAAGTGATCCAAACAATCTTCAAGCGATTACTCCAAGTCATTTAGCAATTGGTCGGGCTTTAAAATCTGTTCCATCCATTTCGTCAAAAGTTAAATTGAGTCGAAGATATTTTCATTTACAACTTTTGTTGCAACACTTCTGGAAGCGTTGGTCAAAAGAGTATTTGCCTTAGCGGTTCGTCACAAATGGCATTCGACAGAGGCTGCTCCCAAAGTGGGGGACATCTGTTTAATTACGGAAGAAAACACTTCTCGTCCCACCTGGCCGATGGGAAAAATTGTTCAGGCGATTCCAGGAAAAGATGGTCTGACGCGAACATTTAAATTAAAAACCAAAACTGGACTTTTGACTAGGCCGATTCAACGTTTACATTTGCTCGAGTCCGGTGAAGAAACAATTTCAACAAGAGACTTTCCAGATTTGACTGCACCAACCGAGTGCAGTCAAGGCGGCGAGGATGTTGCGACGGATGATGCGCCAAGCTGTGAGGTCCCGTCAAGACGGCGAACAATAAAACCTCCAGCTTGGCAAAAGGACTATTATATGTTTTAAATTTGTTTTTTTGTTTCCGTTAAAACTTCACTTTACCGTTTTTTGTTGGATTTGAACTCGCGTCGCTAATTCTTTTACTCAGTTAATCATTATTGTAATTTGTTTTCTTTCTGTTCGTTCTCACGCGGCACATCATTATTGCAATTTGTTTTCTTTCTGTTCGTTCTCTCGCGGCGTGAATTTTTGTTCTTAAAAAGCTTTGTTTCCTTCTGTTTATAGCGCCAGAGTTCTTTCATCCATTTTTTACTTGGTCAATTTTAGCTTAGCTAGTTTAGGGTTAGGTTAGTGTTTGTTTATACGCTGTTTTAGCTAGAGTAGGATTAGGTATGTTTTGTAATATTGTTTGCGTTTGTTTTGTAATATTGTTCCATTAATCTTTTGTATTTATTATTCTATTTGAATAAGGTCTAGATCATTGCTTAATTCTAGTTAAATTGTAAAATCTGATTTCAAATAGTTTCCTGGCTAAAGATTTGTATAACCTAAATTGTTTTATTCATACGCATTTTGAAACACCGATTAAATCCTTTTGATACAAAACAATTTGAATTTCGAATACCTGACTGCGCAGGATTAGACGAGACTTTCCCCTCGTCCGTAGAAACAACGTATAAACATTTGGTATTTTCTTTACAAATTCGCCATAGATAGCCATTTATAATTTCGTCGTAAAGCCAACCAATGTTAAATTGTTTGTCACATGCTTTCAACAACATCAAGTCGGTCTCAGGCAGCACAGGTTCCAAAGACTTTAACTGTAGTAGAGACACGGCATGCGGTCCGTTTTTTAATAAATTCTTGTCAAGATGGGATGACCTTACAAAATGTATGGAAGCGTAATTTGGGAATCGCTTTATCAATCCCAAAGTTTTTTATGGAGTCTGCAGTAACAATTGTTTCGCTTTTTTCATTCTCGTAATTTTTATCAGCAGCGCGTCTACTAATTTCGGGAATTAATGGCGGCAAACCTTTGACTCGGTACAACGGCTTCATCTTGTTAGCTGCTTCTCCAACTCGCAAAGCAAAAGGATTGGGCTTCGAATATTTACGAGACAATTGATCACATACGTAAGATGGCTTGCGTTTAATGGCTAACGACCTTTTTATTATTCCCGGATAGTCTTAACCCAGCATCATGGTCACACGACTTCAGCAAACTTTTAAGCATGTCTTTCAGGGTTAACTCGGCACTAATTAATGAATCTATTGAAGTAACGTCAAAACAAACATTACGAATCTCACTCTGTAAAGTGCCAATTCGATCTATCACTTTTTTAAAATTAGTGCTGCCATGTACCTCAAGTTCTGTGTGGCAAGATTTCTCGTGTAATACAGAAGCTTCCAAATTACTGTTAACAAAACTTTGTTCTACAATTTCTGGAAAATTTGCCGAATTATCTCTGCCAATCGCGTCTTCATCTAAAGTCAAAAACACTGAATCACGATACCATAATGAAAAATGCTCCCATGAGATATCAGTATACTTTTCAAAGACAGCAAACATGTGTTTACAAGGCAGGAAATTACTCGAAAAATCTGGACAAGAACATTTGGGAAAACCTCGTAAGTTAGAAAATGAAACTTCATATGCCTCATTGATTGACGAACTTTTCACGGTAAAAAAATCTTCCTTTCTACAGATTGCAGCTTTGTCAATTTCAGATGCTGAGCGTAGCCTTTTCATGCAATGTTTGACTAACTTTTTAGGTCGATTCCAATTTTGACTTTATTTGCTCTTAAACAAATACGATAATACTGCCAATAACTTTTTAAAAAATTAAGCCTACCAAATATAATGACGGTACAATTTTTTAAATTTCCTCTAAAACCGCACTCATTTTGTTATAAATCAACTTTGTTTCAATTTAAAAGTGCAAAATAAATTAAAAATCCAAACTTTTTAAAAATCTATCAATTTTTTAGCTTTCTTACGTATAATCCGTCTGATACAAAAGAGAAATTATAAATTCAATTTTTGTTAACGAAAGTACTCGTAAATTCAATATGTCGTTTGAAAGAAAGACTCGTGATTCTTAAATTTACTTTTCGTTAAAAAGATGCTGGCTTGTCCGATGATTTAACGGAATTCAACAGCTTAACCGTCCTCAAGGTGCTCAACTGTTTTGAATAAGGTCAGCGAAATTCCTCCAAGTTACAAACTACCCTTATTCAAATATGCGTAACTCCTTGACGCCCGATCCAGAAAAACATAGTTGTAACTTAAATACAAAGGAAAGGATTGAATTTATTTTTTACCTACGGTTTTACACGCGCAGCAACTTAGCACAATACAGCAAAAAAATGGTCACCTGACCATTCAGCAAAATCACGGTCACCGTTCCCTGAGCGAAATTATGGTCACTGTTTGATGAGAGCGATGTCTCTCTATTTATAATAAACTTAAATTGGGCACGTGGCTCGGACGACAAACTTTACAATGAAATAAATTTCATGCACTTTCACAGAACACTGCCAGAGCGAGATCACATCGCTACTATTTAATTAGAACCATGCATTTAGGTCATTACAATGGAGATAGGTCATCACATCTAAATTAAAAAAGTGTAAAATTGATCGATCTGTTAAAAAACTTCAAATACATAAAATCTCCTCGCTATTGGCAGGTGCAAATATTGCATTGCGTGAGGTCACGAAAATAATCCAATTTTCCGCCGGAAAAGCGATTTACATTACGAATTGTGATCTAGGCCATTTACGTGACTTTCCACAAACATTGCATTGATGGAATTGACAAGCCATTTCGACCCTCCCCAGTACAGGGAAGGGGACTGCACCACCACGGTGAGGTGGCTGTTTTTCATCGTTTAGAAAGACGTCGTAAGGTAGTGGACAAAAATAATAAGTTCAAAAAGTATACAAAGGTAAAAACAGTTTAAAAAAATGTAAAACAATAAAATCAAATAGAAACAAAGCAGTAAAACTAAACTACACAGTAATGTGCCATAAAAGCAAACGAATAAATTCCGAATTCTAAAAATTACGACAAAAAAGAATAAATGTACAGCGTATCAGTCAATGGCCGCTTATGGTTGAATTTGTTGATGGCATCGCAAATTTTAATGTACACGTATGTACTGCACTTTTGCATTGTCTGTCAACATTTTTCAATGCTTAATTCTTATAATAAAAACGTTTTATAAAACTTTCCAAAAACTGCCATATTTTTTTCAGCATTTTTGCAAATTAGCGATTTTTTTTTCTTACAGTGTATAGAATTCCAATAACGAAGTAACGACTTTTAATGACCTGTACAAGAGGTAGTAACAAATTGCCACCTTAATTCATTTCCACTTATTTATTCAAATTCAATGAAATAAATGATGGCCATTACTATAAATTGATAACCAGCAAACATATACTGATAGCCAACATTGTTAAATATAAGTACAGAGCATGACATTTTGACGTGATGACGATATATTAAATTAGAAAAAACAGATAGTAAAAACGATTATTGGAGCTGCAGCTCATGGACATATCCTTCACCGGTAATAAGGAAAACAACATTAAAAGCAGAAAAGTAACGCAAAAAATCTTCATCATAAAGTGCTTAACTGTGTTGTTTAGATTTTCAACTGCAAAGCATTTCTTAACCAGGAATGAAATGCTTCACAACAGTGAAATTGTAAAAATTGATCGCCTTGTTTGTCTTTCTTGAAACCTGTGTAAGTAATAAAAATAATCAAATTGGAACCTGTTTGAACAATTAAAAAATCAAATTGAAAAAAAGCAAGCAAGTAAAACTTACAGTAGAGTGGGTTGCTTTTTGGCGTTTATGCTTTTCGCTTCATACAATTTGGCCAATGTTAAGAGGCAGTGTTAAAGAGATGGAAGGAGTACTTTGAAAAACTGATGAACGAGGAAAATAACAGAGACCCTAAGACAGAGAAAACAGAAGTGGTTAACGAAGAGGTAAATTGTGTCAGTACAGAAGAAGTGAAAAATGCACTAAGAAGGATGAAAAAAGGTAAAGCGGTTGGGCCACATGAGTCGCCAGTAGAAGTTTGGAAGTGCATGGGAGAGATGGAGATAAAATTTTTGACCAGACTGTTCAACAGACTATTAATGGGTGAACGGATGTCAGAAGAATGGAGATGGAGTGTGCTTATCCCAATCTATAAAAACAAAGGGGACGCACAGTGCTGTGGAAAGTACAGAGGAATAAAGCTAATGAGCCACACAATGAAAGTACGGGAAAAAATTATTGAAGCCAGGCTAAGGGATATAGTAGAGATCACTAAACAGCAATATGGATTTATGCCAGGAAAGAGAACCACTGATGCCATGTTTGCTTTGAGAATGTTGATGGAAAAGTACAGGGAAGGTTAAAGAGAGCTATTATGTATTCGTGGAGCTAGAGAAAGCTTACAACAGGGTTCCGCAGGAAGAGCTGTGGTACTCTATGAGAAAATCAGGAATAGCGAAAAAGTATGTGTGACTTGTACAGGATATGTACGAGGAAAGCAAAACATTGGTGAGGTGTGCAATAGGAACCACAGAAAGTTTCAAGGTTAAGGTTGGACTGCACCAGGGATCAGAGTTAAGTCCGTTTCTGTTTGCAGTGATAGTGGACAGGCTAACGGACAAAGTAAAGAGAGAGTACATTAGGGGTATATCAGGGGTACAGTTAAGGTAGAACAGTTAGGAATGAAGATGAGGGAGGGCAGGCTGAGGTGGTATGGACATGTCATGAGAAGAGATTAAGATTATGTAGGAAGATGATGGAAATGGAGTTACCAGGAAAGAGGAAGAGGGAGACCAAAGAGAAGATTTATAGATGCTGTGAAAGAAGATATGGGGAAAGTTGGTGCAAAGGAGACAGACATTGAAAATAGGATGGCTTGGAGAAAGATGATACGCTGTGGCTACCCCTGATTGAAGGGAAAGGCAGAAAGATTTTTTTAAAAAATAAACTTTATTGCTGTAATTTTTTTTTTCTTTATATGACCATATATACATAATATATAAATAAAATTTTAAGCAAAAGAAGCAGGGCTGGGGTGTCAGTATTAGCACTTTAAGAGGTCACGTGATTAAAGCGCCAAGCCTATGATCAACATGATATAGGCTCAAAGCCCACTCATGCTATTCTGTTGTGTTCCTGGGAAAGACACTTTACGGCACTTTCCCTGCTGGGTGGTCTTGGCAAGCAGTTATAAATTACAGTCCCTATTTGTATAAAATTTTAAGCGGACAGCAATATCTTGGCATCTCTAGAAGCAGGTCAGGGTAGTTGCTTACCCCATGTATTAGTGCCTCCGTTGCTTTCCTTTAAGTCGGGGAAGATAAATATAGAGATAAAATAAAAAAATAAGTGGTGTAGGTGTCAGCAAAATTGTTTCATCAATTATTTTTAAAAATTCTGATATATAATTATTGATTAATTAATATTCGTATTTAGATACATTAATAATAGTTACAGCTATAGCCTTCTATTTAGACTGTATATCTAGTTAAATGGTAAAGTAGCCTGATGAGTCTTGTGGCAAGGATGAAATAGCATATTAAACTTTTACAAAGTGCTGGTGTCAGCATATTTTTTTGCTGACACCCAAGCCCTCAATAGAAGAATTGCTCAATATGTTAACATTAGGAAAGATTTGAAAAAAACTTTTGAACGGGAGGATTGTTGCAATCATAGATAAAAGGAGGGGCTGGATGTGACACTCTTACTTGTTGTGCAAACTGCTTTTTTATAAAATGCAACTTTTGCAATAAGAACATATTGAAAAATCATAAAGTACTCACCACAATATTTTTGGTTTTCAATTTTAACTTTGGCATCTTCATTACTGCTGCATTAAAAACCTTTGATTCTTTCTACAAAAACCAGACTCAATGAATCACTAATTTCAAACAAAATAAAAATCTAAATTTAATGCTTAAATCGAATTAACACTCAACAAATAT
Organism: Diplosoma virens; assembly: GCA_963680785.1. Lineage (NCBI taxonomy): Eukaryota > Metazoa > Chordata > Ascidiacea > Aplousobranchia > Didemnidae > Diplosoma > Diplosoma virens. The sequence continues at coordinate 38,390,118 of OY796890.1, read as the reverse complement.
ATTAATTTCATTAAAGCATCAAAAGTAGTTATTTATTTTATAAATAATTTTGTTATTTCATATATTGTTAATTTTGTAAATATTTTGTTAATTTTTCAAAAAAAGTAAAACATTTACTTAGGTGTTTGAAGTTTGTGACTTCTAAAATATCTTCTGCTTTCCTTGCTTTTCTTCTAGCATCTTTATATGAATTGGCAAATATAACATCAGGTCAAGAGTAGATTGCCTTTGCCTATGCACTTAAAGAATTTACATCTAATCCTGTTTTCCCTGCCCAGTCACTTTAGATGACCACAAAGGAATTCTTGGTTCATTTCTGTAAAATAAATTTGAATTTTGAAATTTTCAAATTCCTTTAATTATCAATGGAAATTTAGAAATCACTGTTCTTTAGAGCTATTATGCTCATATGTAACAAACAATGAACAAAATAAATTTTCACTAACAAAATGCATATAAGAAACAAAAAATCAAAGCAACTGCAAATACAGTACATATCTTTTCATCAGAAAATGCATAAACTTCAGCTTGAGTTAAAAAAGCTTTTTATTTTTTATATGATGCGGTATGCTTTTTTCTGCAACCTAATGTAGCCAACAAATGAAATCTTTGGCACAGCTACATATTGAATACCACAATTTGTCCAGCACACTTTTGTTTTCTGCAAATTAAAAAAAATTTATCATATATATTAGATTTCAAATTTTTTAGACAATAACATCTTTTCAATTTGTTTTATCCTGATTATGAAAGCATCAGGAATCTGTGATACAACAGAATAATATATTAAAAGTAAAAATCACACTGTATGATACACATTGAAATGCAATAATTCTTAACATAAATTTCTGAGCAACTGCAAAAGTTTTGATTGAAGTTTTTAAAAGTTTGTAACTTTATAAAATCTTTTAAGACAATAAGTTTTTTTGCAAATTTTAATTCTTTTTATCTGTATACTAAAAAAACATAAATTAAACAAAGCTGTTACCTTTAAAATCAGTAAACTTTAACTTCCCAACAAGTACGGTACGATATTTTGGGTAATAAGCCAATTCTTAACATAAATTCAGTATTTTGTTTCATTTTCTTCTTGGTAACTGGCTAACGGCAGCCATTCTTTTTTATTCCTAATAACGTAATTAGTGATGTCGCGGATACAAAATTTTGTGTTCGCAGCCCGCAAGTATTTTTTATTTGTGACACCGCACTACACTGCACCGCAAAGTTGTTAGCAAAAACTTACACCGCACCGCGCTGCACCGCAAATCATATATTTAAATAGAAAATTTTTAGACATCTTTTCTTTTTTAAAAAGGTGTTTATTCAAACAATACTCACTGTTGTAGTCATCAAAATAAGCCCTTATATTTCAGATTCTATAGCTATTAGCAATTGGCATAGTAGCTATTGGCATTAGCAATTCAATAGTTGTGTTCTTGGGAAAGACACTTTATGGCACCTTCCCCTGCTTGGTGGCCTTGACAAGCAGTTCTAAATTACAGTAATATCTCTACTAAATTACTAGTGGACGACAATATCTTGGCATCTCCAGAAGTAGGTCGGGGTAATTGCCTACCCTATGTATAGCGCCTCTGTCGCTTTCCTGCGAGTCAGGAGGATAAATATAGAGATAAAAAAATAAAATAAAAAAAATAGCTATTGGCATAATCTTGCTGTATCATTGGAAGCACTTTAAGCACATTACTCTGCTTGGAATCCCAGCAAGCAGCCTTAATTCAGTAATGTCTCTATAGCTAAAAAAAAAACAAATAAAAAATTTCAACCCAACAGCAATATCTTGGCATCTTTAAAAGCTGATAAAATAATTAGGTCTTTTTAAGAAGTCACCATATGCAATTTTTGTTTGTGAAACTAATTCCAAATCCTCAGTGGTTTCTATCGCTTCTTGAAAGGCCTTTTTTCTCTTAGTTTTCTTTTTTATTCCATTCTGGTGCTGAATGGAGATTCTGGGTAAGTTTCACCGAAAAAAATTGCTTATGTGACTTCTTGAAGAGAGCCAATAATTGCTCTTAGTATAATGCCCCTCAATGTTTTCCTGCAAGTTGAAAAGATATATAAAGAAAATATAATTATCTCTTTTTTTGTAAACACAAACCTTGCTTACTATCAAGTTTTTTTTTTTTAATGTTTTTAGCTTGGAATTTGAAAAAATAATCACTCAAACATATTGCATAAATTACTTAGATTTCTTAATCATAAAACCTTACCAAAACCCTTGATATGCATTTGTGGTCAAAGCAATAGTTGTTCTCATGCTAAGCTATTTTTGACAGCTATAACAGTATATCAAATCCTCACAAATAACCATTACTAAACTATATTTAATAAGTGTATTCAATTTAAGGCGTAGTTAACTACTATTAAAAATTGCATTCTGAAAGAAATCACGAAAAATTAGATACAAGTAAATTAAACCATTAATAAGTTCAGTTAAGATCAATTTTTATTCAATTCATTTGATTTTAAATAATACCAAACTAACCATTGCAGCTAAATAGACTTTTTAAGTTAAATCCAACAATGTTTTGTTAAAGCACGTTGCTTAATAGATTAATATGCAATTGCAACATGAAGAGAAAACAATATAATTTTAATGCATTTATACAAATCTTTTTTTTGCAAAAGGCCTTTATTTCTTTACTTTCTTAGACGAAAATTTAGACAAAAATCTTAGATGAAAATAGGTCTTAAAACTGTCATATAAGATTAGCAACTGAATTACAAACTCCTTTTTTGCAGTTTGTACACATCTACTTAATGGTGCTTTAGCTTTTACATTTTTTTCAAAGTATTTTGCCAAATACAACACATTAACACTGTGGTGTATGTATTTTAAACTATTTTAATAGTTTCTAACATGTTACAAAAAGAATTTCTTTATCTCCATTAACACATTTTGTATTACCCCAAATTTAAATTGGTTTTTGTTAAATCAATTGAACTAAGTTTAACACTTTTAACTTTTTTGTAATATTTAAAGACTGCTTTAAGCCTTTAAGCTTTGTCCTAACTACACTGAGAATAATATTATAGTACTTTTTAATGCTTTACTGAAATCATAATTTACATAGTAGCATAGATGTACCATTTAAAAATTATAAAGAAATTGAGAAACCACTAGAAAAACTTTGAAAAACTCATTTAAAAAAATATCTGCTACAGAGTACTTTTCAATTAAACTTTAAAAACTAAATTAAGAAATATCTATGAGTTGCTAAAGTTAATTATTGAAATGTAATTACTTATTAATGGTTGGCAACTTCAATTTTACATTCAGAGGATTTTCAAAAACTTATTCTACAGTTCTATGTCTGATTTTATAATCTGCTTTTTTGTTTTGCTTAAATTAGTACTTCCTATATAAAAAACAATGGCTTTTAAAGTTTGGGTGCTTCTTTACAAAGTAACACAATAGGATATTTTGTATACAAGTTTATTAGACTAAGTAACAATAGTTGGTTCTCGTTCACTATTACCCGAGTTTAGTTCATTACTTTTTAAATTTTGGTAAATCCCCAAAAGTTGCGAGGTTACCAACGGCGAAAAATGAATAAAAACCCTAAAATATAATAAAAAAAAAAAAGCTAAGACTTTGTTTTGGTATTGAATAATCGGCTAAAAGGAATAAAATAATTCAATTGCCAAGTTGATTAAAAAAAAGGGGAAGCTTCACATACTCTAACTCCAGTTTATCTTTAAAATTCACATTGCTTATTCTTTCTTAGTAATATTTTTTACAAACCTTTCTCTGCTGTACAATTAGATTCCATTGCTTTCTTTAAGTTTGAGAGCTGTTCACCTCTCTTTTTATTTTAGTTTCTCTCATATTTCTTTTTGGCCGCTTTACGCGCTATTTACATTATAAATTAGCGGTACTATGGTAAGAGGCTATTCAGGGGATTATGCTCCTGACACTTTGCTTTCTGTGATTAGATTAATGAGGGGGAGCAACTAAATCGGCAACCCAAGCAATAGCATTATACAAAATAAGATTTGCTTAAAATTTAAATGTAAACTTTTCATAATTTGCACGCGGACGCGGCAAGATCCTCCAAAAAAGGTTACTACGCGGGAAGTATCGGGACTGTATGCTTTGCACAAACAACACTTGCAACAGTGATAAAAGCTTTGTTTTTTAAGATGGCGCAATGTCTTGTGGTTGTAAAAATGTAGTTTCAGCATTCTGTGACAACCATATGCTTTTTTACAGGCTTTTCTTGAAAGGTGCTTTACTGTAGTTCGTTTTGGGATAATTTATTTAGTAAATATTTTTTTCTTTTTTTTTCTTCTTTTGTTAACAAATAATCAGCATTGAACAAAGAATCAACTTGAAGTTTCTCGTTCGACTTGGAAAAACTCCAACTGAAACATTCAATTTGCTCCAAGAAGTTTACGGAGATGCTATGATGTCAAGAACTCAGATTTTTGAGTGGCACAAGAGGTTCAGAGAGGGAAGAGAGGATGTGGAAGATGATCCTAAGAGTGGAAGGCCAACAACAAGCAGAACAAACGAAAATGTTGAGTGTGTGAGAGAAAAAGTGCGCAGTGACCGCCACCTTACTGTTAGAATGATAGCAGATGAGTTGAGCATGAATAGTGAGAGGGTGTGGAGGATCATTACAGAAGATCTGGGGATGAGGAAGGTTTGTGAGAAAATGGTACCAAGGTTGCTGAATGATGGGCAAAAGGAAAATCGTGTGCAAGTGTGTCAAAACATCCTGAAACAACTTGAAATTACACCAGATCTGCTGAGTAGAGTTGTTACCGGTGATGAGTCATGGATCTTCGAGTACGATCCACTCACCAAACGGCAGAGCCTTGAATGGAAGAGTGCATCCTCACCAAGACCCAAGAAAGCAAGGCTGTTCAAGTCCAAAATTAAGGTGATGCTGATTGTTTTCTTTGATGTTCATGGAATTGTTCATCTAGAATTCTTGCCATAGGGCGAAACCATTAACCAGAATGTTTACAAAGACATCTTGCGACGTTTGATGCGTACGGTAAGGGAGAAAAGAAGAGAATTGTGGGAGACAAAGTCATGGCTGCTTCATCATGACAATGCTCCTGCTCACAATGCCTTAAGCATACGACAATTTCTTGCAGAAAATAACATTGCCGTGCTGGAGCAACCACCCTACTCGCCATATCTGGCTCCCTGTGATTTTTTCATGTTTCCTAAGCTCAAGGGAGTCATTAAAGGAACCCATTTTCAAGACTCAAAAGCCATAACAACAGCCGTAACGAAGGAACTACGAGCGATCCCAATGGAATCTTTCCAGAAGTGCATAGAAGCATGGCAGCAGAGATTAGAAAAGTGCATTCGAGCTCAAGGAGATTACTTTGAAGGGGACAAGTTGTAATTTTTACGTGGCATTTCAAATAAAATAATTATTCACACAGTCCCGTTTCTTTTCAAACAGCCCTCGTAATTGTTTTTCAAGCTAAAAATAGCTAGATAATATAATTTTGTAGCCAAAAAATTAGCTATTATTTATAAAGCACAAGTATTTTGTTAATGGAACAGATTTTATTGGAGTAGCTTTGATATGCTTCTTTGATTTCATATGCGTAATAAGATCATAGTATTTTGCATTAATATCACATTTGCATAGCTTACAATGCGCTACACTATTGCTTTCTTTCACCTCTACTAACCAATTTCGAAAAACCTCTTGTTTTAACCACTCACTCCTAAATTTCTGTTTGTATTGCTTTTGTTTCGGCATTATGATGGGCTTAGATATTTTTAAATTCTACAATTAGTAATGTCAATATTTAGAGTAAAAATTTTCACACTACCACATACAAAATATTGCAACTGCTATTTGGATAAGATTAATAATATTTGAATAAATTTGAATAAGAGAATAAATTTAAATAATAAGAAGCTATTTAAATTTGAATAATAAGAAGCTATTTGAATAAGAATAAATTTGAATAATAAAAATAACATTCTATTTGATATTTTTAAATTTGAATAATAAGAAGCTATTTGAATAAGAATAACATTCTATTTGAATAAGAGAAATTCTGCCACTAGTATGTGATTTTCAATTGTTAATTACAGTATTATTTTTAATTTTATAACTGAGCATTTTGGAGAATATTTTTTTGAATATTTCAACTAGTGATACCATGCTTACTGATAAAAAGGCTGTGACACTTGGAGCAACTAACAAAGTCCTAATATATTTGAGAGTCTATATTTAATGACTTCTAAAAGTCTATATTTAAAGGTTATTGGAAATTAAACAGATGATTGCACTAACTGACTTAATTGTATGATTTAACTTTAGTAGTAAAATACAAGTTAGTTTACCTCCTAACAACTGCTTGATTAATTTTTAAAATTAATTGTTAAACTTGAAAACTGAAACATTAAAATAAAATTACTGAAAAAAAAAAATTATTTATCTATTATTATTATTTTTTTTAACTATTAGTTGTTAACTAAGTGTTGCTGATTGTACATATTTCTTGTCTCTGTTGTTGAATGATGCACCAGTATTACTTGACAAATAATATACTGAACTGAACCGCTTGAGGCAAAGTTACAACTGCTCAAGACAGATACTAACTGAAAACTAAAGTACTAAACAAAACATTGAGACGATTCAACGAAATTGAACGAATGCGTTCCGAACTTCCGACAAGTCTCGTCCTGTATTAAACTTGTACTAAACTCGTTCGATACTTCGATTGAATTGATTCCTGTAAGAACTAAGCATGCTTTGTTGTGTATCAAGTACTATAAATATTCCCAATATAAATACTTATAAATTTTAAAATCCACCAGAAAACCGTTGAATAAAAACGTTTATTAGCTAGATTTATAGCTATACGCTAGGCTGCATATTTCCTAGCTAGTTAAGATCAAAATTAGCTAGATCTAGCTAGAAAATAGCTAAATTGGCATCCCTGGACGTAACACACACGTTTGCGTACAATTTAAAAAAGAAAAAAATGACTTCTCTCAGTATGCTGCAGTGACTGGCAATTTTTGATGTTTTATCATCTACCGTTTTTTACAAGCCTTTCTCTGCCGTACAATTAGATTCCATTGCTTTCTGTCGGCTTAACAGCAGTTTGCCTTTTTCTTTATTGATTTCAGTTTCTCTCATAATTCTTTTTTGTTTTTGGCTGCTTTGCGCGCTATTTACATTATTGACTTATCGGTACTATGGAAAGAGACCATTCAGTTGATTATGCACCTGACACTTTGCTCTCTGTGATTGGATTGATGAAAGGGAAGCAACTAAGTCGGCAACCCAAACAATAGCATTATGCAAAATTGTTGATGCATTATGCATTTTACTTTCTTTGTTAAATAACTTAATATGAACATGTATGTTTGCAAGTTCGTCCGCAATCACATCAAAATGAACAAGACTTTTAAAATGTTACGTTTCAATCACAATCATGGTACACATATGCACCACTGTCCCTTAAAGAGTTAAGAATCAGGGACATGCCTGCCCTGTGGAAATCAAACAAAGCAGAAATAAAATATTGAAATCATAGTCTCTGTAAAATAGATGTAACTTGCTATTAGTTGAAAAGAATTAGTAAAAATTATTCTGTACTTGTAGTAGCTTAATTGGTTTTGCTCTTTAGCTCTAATTTATGACCGTTTAATCGTTGTACTTCAGCACTTTAATCATTTTGTTAAGCGTTCTGGTCAACAAAATCACTAATACAGGTTAGTGAGAAAGCTTTAAAATCGCCTCAAATCAAACAAAAAAAAAAAAAAATTGAAACAATATCGCGCTTTTTTCTCTTTTGGTAAAAATATCTGTTGAAATGAGAGAGATTTGAGGTATGCCGCAATTGTGACGTTGTAGACTAGAAAAAAACTTTTTCTTATTCGTAACTTTTGCTAAAACAAGAAGAATCGGTTTGTTCTCAGTTAGTCGAAATACACGCATTGTGCAACTGCAAAGCGATAAATTTATTGTAAGTTTTAGTAATGGAAAATGATTTACTATCTAAGTTAAGAAATTTTTCAACATTTAGCTTTCAATTTAATTTTGGTATATTTGTAATTCAGTGTTTGAACCTCAATTTTCGGCAGCATTTTTTGTATTTATAACGTACATTTCTAACTGACACTAATTCATAAACTATACCTTATCTTAACTTGTAAAAAGTGATTGCAAAATTTTTTACTTGCATTGTGAAGACAATTGAAACTAAAGGCTTGTTTCGACTACAAGCGTGGAAAAAAGCATTCTTTGTTTGTTTTATTGCTTTTTTTTTTGAGCTCGCTTCAATTTTAACCGCTCGCTTCAATCGAAGATCAATAAAAGAGAGAAAGAATGCTCTTTTCCACGCTCGTAGTAGAAACCGGCCTTAATGAAACAATAGGGTGGAGTGAAAATAATTTTTTTTTGAAATTGAAAAAAGTGTAGTTCTAAAAACCTGCCAAACACGTAAAATCTACGAAAAAAATTGGTTTTGGCGAGTTGCTACCTTTGGGGGGCTAGCAATCCCCCAAAATGTGTTTTGAGGGGTAAAATTTTCTAAAAATGTCGTAACTCAGTAACCGCTTATCGTAGAGGCATGATTTATGGCTCAAAATTTGCAGAATCATCATGTTTCTATATGTGCTAAGAGAAAGTTTTTGTCTATTTCCACTAGAAAAAAAGTTATGATAGAAAAACTGTTTAATAAGTTTGTTTGAAATGTGTGGATGCTGTGGTTCCTTCAACGTCAGTTTTTGAGGCGCTCTCGACCCTTACAACCTCATCCAGAACCACCAACATGTTCTTCTGTTGCATCAGTTACATCAGTGCCTGAGTCAGCTTTGGATTATCTGTCAGATTCTAATTCAACCAACACAGACCAAACGCAATCTTCTGCTGCTTCTGAATTTGTTTCTCAATCAATGCCATATGAAAATCAGAATCGAATGATTTGGTCAAACCTTGCAAGGATGAGTGAGCGTTTTCAGATATCCGACAGAGCTGCTGCTGCGATTGCTAATAGTGTGATGCAAGATTTGGGTCTAATTACTGATGATGACAAGACACGTTATTGATCGTAGCAAGCTTCGAAGAGAGCGAGAACGATGCCGTGCTGAAATTAGGAAAAAGGAGCAAGAAAATTTCAAGTTAGTGAATGCCATATACTTTGATGGGCGCAAAGATGCAACACAGGTCACCATGCAAGGGACAAATGACAAGTTTTACAGGTCTGTGCAACTTGAAGATCACTATACAATGGTTGGGCAGCCTGGTGAATACTATCTTTCTCATTTTTCCACAGAGGATGGCAAAGGAAGAACCATAGCACAAAAGATCTTCAACACCATTGCCAACACCGAATTACATGACAAGCTTACAGTAGTTGGCACTGATGGAACTGCAGCAATGACAGGCAAGTTCAATGGTTGCATTCGTAAGTTGGAAGAACTATTGAACAAGCCACTACAATGGGTAATTTGCCTACTACATACCAATGAACTACCCTTGCGCCATGTCTTTACTATGCTTGATGGAACCACCAATAGTCCTGACACATTTGCAGGACCAATTGGGAAGTGTTTAACTGGAGATGTTTCAAGTTGGCCGGTTGCTGCTAATTTTAAGTCAATTTCAAACCCTCAGTTTGTACAGTTGCCAGAATCAGTTGTTAATGATCTGAGTACTGATCAACACTATGCTTACAAGATATGTTCAGCAATAATCATGGGAGTTGTCGACAGCGACTTGCAATATTTAAAAGTAGGTCCCATTTTGCATTCACGCTGGCTAACTCTGGGCTGTCGAATTCTCAGATATTATGTTTCGGTGGATGAACCCTCCTCAAACTTGGAAACTCTGATGAAGTTTTGTCTTCAAGTTTACTTTCCAAGTTGGTTTGAAATTAAGTTAAATAGTCAACTAACTTGCGGATCTAGAAATTTTTTCAACTTGGTCCAACGAATTCTTCAGGTGCCTGACGAAGCTGTTCAGAAAACTGCTCTGAAAGTTGTGCAACGAAATGCATTTTTCGCACACCAGAAAAATGTCTTGATTGCTATGTTGGGTGACAACGATGAGGAGATACGAATGCGAGGAGTGAACAAAGTGCTTTCGATTCGTGGAAACTTGCCATCAACGGTTTCATTTGATAATCATGACTTGGTTGACAGTCGCAGTGAAGAATATTCTTTGGAAGGAGCAAAATATTATGATACCGCCTCAACTGTACGGCTGTTTGAACCGCCCACACTGGATTTAACAGTGAACTCGTACTACAAGATGGTGAATTTAACATCTTGCCATCAGCAGCCTCCGGTAATTGAACATTTAACTGATTTAGATATTGAACAATGCCGGATAAGACCACTGCAGCTCGACCACCCATGTCACAACCAATGTGTAGAGCGCCGTGTCAAAATGGTAACAGAGGCCACAGCACAAGTTGAAGGATTTGAGCGAAGAGATGGGTTGATTCGCCAGAAGATTAAATCTCGAAAACTTTTGAAAAAATTTGACACTAAAGTGCAATTCTGATGCGCTTCATTTTGCGTAGAGTATTTGGTGTACTCTAACTTGCTTTCTTATTTTTCTCTCACTCCTTAGGCAAAACAACCCAATATCAGCATCAACAGTTCGAAAGTAATGAGATGTAACAGATTTTCTTTAAATTACTGAAATACTAAACATTTTATGGGCAGTAAAGCTAGCACGTTCTGTACCTTATGAGTAGGCCTATTTAGGTACTTTGTCTGGTGACCAAAGTTATCCCGAATCATCTTGTTAATATTGTGATTGTCATAATTAGTCCTTATATTGTGATTGTCATAATTAGTCCTTATCAGTTAGACATATATCATTTCAAATGTTAGATCAAAGTTATTTCCATACAGCGCAATTTTCGAGTATTAAGCATAAAAAACGGTTTATCGATTATAACTTTTTTTCTTGTGAAAATAGACAAAAACTTTCTCTTAGCACATATAGAAACATGATAATTCTGCAAATTTTGAGCCATAAATCATGCCTCTACGATAAGCGGTTACCGAGTTACAACATTTTTTGTCAATTTTACCCCCCAAAAACACATTTTGGGGGGTTGCTAGCCCCCCAAAGGTAGCAACTCGCCAAAACCAATTTTTTTTTGAAATTTTAGCCTATTTGGCAGGATTTAAGAACTACACTTTTTTCAAATTTTTTTTTCACTCCACCCTTGAAACAATAGCCATTGTGAACAAATGTAGCCCTTCCAACTTTTAGTTTGAAATGTAGAATATCCGGCTGTATCTTTAGACGACCGTCAAGGACTAAGTTTCGAGCTTATTTAAGCCAGTAATTCTTAACAAAAGACACGCCACTCCTGAAGGGAGTTAAAAAAGGGGTCAATTTTAATTACACATTTTTAACAATGCTTATATTTTGCCAACTTCAAAACCATTATTTGTCTCCAATTAAGTGTGCAGGAGAATTAAAGTCTCTTCTTTCCAATCGAAAAAAATACTTTTTAGTCCTCTCTCCATGAATTTGGTTTTTTTCTATCACAACGTTTTTTTTTTACTTCACCGAAAGAATTTCATTAGGAGACACGGAAAAAATTTTTAATCGTTAGGAGGTCATGGATCAACGAACAACCAAAGGTTTTTCGGCGACCTTCTAAAGATGTGTTTAGGAGGTCAAGCTTGTGCCAAAAAGTAGGTTATCTGCCTAAAAATTTGAGCATTTAAGCCCCTTTTGCCCCCTGAATCCAATCATGAAAGCTTTTGCAAGCACGTGAAATCGAAGACTCTCATTTAAAATCAAATTCCTTTTAAAACCTAAAGAACTGATCTGTCTCTAAATGAACAGATTTTGCAATTCTAATGTTAGAAAACTGAAAAATTTTGCAAGTTTTTCATAAACACAACATTTTAACACAAGTAGTGTACTTGGGCCGACTCTTTTTCTACTCTATGTAAATGACATACAAAATGTCACAAATTTTGAAGTAAGATTATTTGCAGATGACACCCTATTATATTTATCTGATAAAGACTCTCAGACTCTTGAAAAAAATGTTCATGCTGAGCTAAGTAAGGTACAGCAATGGCTTGATGTCAACAAATTGTCTCTCAACATTTCAAAAATCAAATATATGATAATATCTCCTCAATTTGCAGAGAAACACGATAACCAAATTAAACTTAAAGAAAATTTGCTGAGTAAAACAGAAAATTACAAATATCTAGGTGTAATTATAGACAAAAATTTATCATGGAAACCTCATATAATGACTATTACTTCAAAACTTTCAAAATTGTGCGGACTATTATATAAATTAAGACCATTTGTGAATAAGCAAATTCTTATGCAAGTTTATTACACCCTAATTTATCCAAATTTACTTTATGGCATAACTTGCAGGGGTAGTTGCTCCAAAACTGCTTCTCAGCCTATTCAAATCATACAAAACAGAATATTGCGATGTATAAATATGATAGAATTACGGCAAATCTATATATAAGAATTATATATATTGTCAAATGTACTCAAAGTACATGACATGTATGTACTTGAATTATGTAAATTTATGTTCCGGTATAAGCATAATCTACTCCCAAATGTTTTCCTAAACAAATTTGGTAAAATCAATGCAATCCATACATACAACACTAGGAATGCTATCCAAAATAATTACTTCATACAGAGAAAACAAAGAACAGTTGGTCAGAGGACACTACAATATAGGGGTGCAAAATATTGGAATGATTTACCAAATTCTATTAAATCATCACATCATATGCATGCATTTACCAAATTGTTAAAGCAACATCTAATCAACAATTATAAAAATTGATGATATACAGTAATGTCTAATTTGTTGCCTATGCAGCAGCAAGATTATGTGCAAAATGTTGTAATTTTTATATTTACAAAATATTTTTAAGGTATACTTTACAATTTATATTATCGTGTTATAGTATTATCGTATATAATATTACTTTACAATTCATGTGTTTATATTATCATACAATGTACCGTAATTATTTGTATTCCTGGTGATCTTTTTGTTATATCATTACTACTAATAAGTTAATTAATCTGAATAACCAACAAACCATAAAATAAAATCGATCAATTAATAATCCGACAAGGGAACATCTTGACTAGAAAACCTCACAGTTATTCGATGCTTCCATGCCTTAATTTGTCAATTCCTTGTTTCTCGCTGTGTTATTTTTTATCTTAAAGGCAAAACAATAAATTCTGTTCTGTTCTGTTATCTGTCGTAGTGCTTCTAAGCCATGTTTTGATTCTTCTCATGACACTGAAACACCTTTCTCCAAAAGCCGAAACGAAAGCTACGCCGCAGTAAACTTAAAGCAATTTATATATTTCCAAAAAGCATTTCTTGCTTGTCGGCTTTATGCTTAAAACTTTGCAAACTGTTGATATCATTGTTGCTTTTTTCAGAGGCGTGGTACCGTACTTTCTTTGTTAAATAACTTAATATGAGCATGTAGGTTTGCGAGTTCTTCTGTAAACACATCAAAACAAACAAGACTCTTAAAATGTTACGTTATAATTGCAATCATGGTACACATATGTACTACACTCCTTCAAAAAGGCTAAGAATGTCACGCGTTTAGTCTTGGTGTTTTTATTTTTAGACTTTAATGTCGGGCATAGGTGAATATTGAGTACCCGAGTCAGACAGCTTGTGTTGCTTGTTAAAATTAGATTAACGCCACAATTTCTTTGCTTCTAAATCCAAATTTTTTTTATTATTACTAGAAACTTTTGCTCTTTGTGAGCACTTAGAAATTTTTTGACACTTTATTGTTTTTTTTAGAACGCTTGGTATAATTGTTGTTAGAAATACCTAAACTACCGGCTTGGTAGTTTAGATATCCCTGATTGTTGTATATGACTATTTGTCATCAGTTAATGAATCAAAAATTGATTTTCGACTAAGGTATAGTTCAGTTTACTGATTCAAGTAAAATAAGATGTTTACCAGATGTTTAGGTGGCTTACGATATTAATAACTCTATATTGCATACGTTAAAACTTTTATGTTGCTTTTATTACTGTATTATGAGTCACGATTGTCTTTGTAATTTTACAAACATTGTTAGATTTTATATCAAGTTAATTGTAGAGTATAACTAAAAAAAATTTATCTGTAATACCAATTTTAAAGAGCACAATCTGCCCCTTCTGCATCCGCGTTTTTAGAATATTAAAAGGCAGGGGGGGGCGATTGCCCCTCTTGCTCCCCGCTTCCGGCGCCCCTGCTAGTATTGGTCATGGATATGAAAATACGCAGCCTGGATGTATTTTCGGAGTACTCCATGTTTCATCTGTAATTCCTCCAGTGGGCGACACCAGACTGGCGCGCAGCTGACACCAGCTGTCGAGTAGGGCAGAAATAAGGCAGCTGTATACAAAGTTTTAGCCTAGTATCCCACCTTCGCAAGTCGCCTCAGTAGTGTGACCCGAGAAGACACGATGTTTTACACAATGCCAAAAAATGGTAACGGAAAGTTAACGATCTATTTAATTTTACCCCAAAATTACCATTTTAAGCACCCTTTTATACTCACTCTGGCATGCAGTACTCAAATTGCATAGCCTACAGAGTTCTAGATAAATCTAGATATTTGTGATAAACAACCCCAAGTACCAATGCTGTTTAACAAACAGTTATCCCCATGAACTGATCACGTGTTTTAACATATGTATATTTCAGAGCTTAAATTTATATTTTTTAAAAATTTTATTTTAGGTTTGTTTAGGAAGAGTTAATATAGCATATTAAGGGTTGAGATGTCTACACCAGGAGAATATTAAAAATGATGGTAGATATGAGGATCTTTACCATTTGCCTGGAAGCCACTTTACAATTTCTTTGATACATTCAATGAATAGGCATACCAATTGCATTACCAGCCTCAGAGGTCACCTTAAGCTATTGCCAAACCCTTTCTTTTTTATAAAATTTTGTAAAAACTTGAGCTGGAACCCATCACAAAAAAATCCTGCGGATTCAAGTAATATCCGTCACAAAAGATTAAAATTAATCGTCTGCTTTTGCACACGATTTGATTTGAAATTTACTGGTGGTTCTAAATGTGATCGCTTAAATCAGTGGTTCCCAAAGTGGGCGCTGCCGCCCCGCAGTGGGCGTTGGCGAGATTTAGAAGGGCGGTAAGAAGAAAGGAGAGGTGAGGGGCGGTAAGAAGATAAGGGGCGATAGGAAACAATGAGAAAAAATATAGATGAAGGACGATTAATGACTTTTTACAGGTGACCTTACTGGGTGCTAAACATTGGAAACTTAAATACCTTTATCTTTAAATTTTAACTTGGTTTTAGAAAACAGAAATCTTTAAAAATAAATCCTTTCGGAAAATGAAAAATCTAGCTACTTTTTTTCAACCTAGCCACTTGTGAAAACTGGCATCATTGTTTTCAATACAAAATTACCAGTCATTTGAGCTGAGATGCTAACCGCGATTTGAGCACTTAGAACGAGGTGAGTGAATAATATTATTTAATTATAGAGTATTGAAATTTTTAAAGCATTAAAACAAAAACAAAATTCAAATTACCATCTTAATGCCAAGGATTTATCAAATATCTGAAGGAGGCAGTGCCTGGCATGTTGACAGTAAATTGTGTAATACACAGACAGAACCTGGTTGCAAAGAACATCAGTGGTTGCCTTCATGATTCATTAAACACAGTTATGAGAGCAGTCAATACAATTAAAGCACTTGCTCTCAATTTTAGGCTATTCCGACATCTATGTGCTGAGAATGATGAGGAATTTGAGCAATTACTACTGCACATAGAAGTTAGATGGCTATCCAAGGGAAACTGCTTGAGGCATTTCTTCACTTTTTAGCACTGTAGTGGAATTTTTCTAAGCTCTCAATGATAGCATCAGCCTTGAATTAATCAGCATCAAGGCTGACATTGCCTATCTGTCAGACATTTTCATGAAGTTTAATAAGGTAAATCTGCAAGAAAATCTTGTTAATCTGATCAAAGTGAAGTCAACTGTATTGGCATTCATATCCAAGCTAGAACTTTACAAGTGCAACTTAGGTTGACATGAGCTTTTTCAATTTTGAAGCCTGGCTAAGCTTGACAAAGAAAGTGCTGTACTAGATAATGACCTTAGTGATTCAAGTAGAATAGGGAGTTTGCCAGAAGATTAGGTAACTTGAGATATCAATGAATCTATATTGCATACGTTAAAATTTTTATCTTGTCTTTCATTGCTGTACTATGATTCATGGTTGTCTTTGTAATTTTATGAACATTGTTAGATTTGATGATGATCGAGACTACATAGGTTAATTGTAGAGTAGTTTACAAAATGTTTACAATGGCTTGCTAACACAGCCAGAATTTTGTTGAAAGTAAAACATTTTGTAAACAAATCATTTCTTGTTAACTTTATTATAGCTTTTTTTATTCTCATTTAAAATATGGTATAGCTGCATGGGGTAATATTAACAAAACAATACTACATAAATCACAAGTAACACAAAAAAAAAACAATTTGTAATATTAACTTTAAATGCATAAGTGACTGTATTAAAATGAATACCTATTACAAATCAATAAATTTACTAAAAGTTAATGATATATATCAACTTGAATTGACAAAATTTATGTACATAATAAATCATATCATCATAATAGACTACCTGAAAACTTTAATCATTATTTTAAATCAACCAAAAATCAATACCCCTACACAACCAAATCAATTAGTAATCAAAATTATTATTTGGAAAGATTAAGCTTGCATTGTAGCCAAACTTCCTGCAATTTCACTGGAGTAAAACTTTGGAATAAAGTTCCTTTTAAGCTAAAAAACTTATCTAAACATCTTTTCTGTAAGCAATTTCAAAATCGTTTGCTAAAATTATATTAAATCTGTCTCTGATGTCAATTACATAAGATTATATACACCATACAAGCATGTGAAATGTCATTCTAGTTATTCAAATTTGCTTTTACAACACTAAACATATATATATGTATATTTTTTCTCTCATTTCTTATTTTTGTGTTTTTGTTTTCTTTAATATTAGTTTATTGATTAAAACATTTACTTTCCATTTAAAGATTCAAATTTTTTTGTAATACTGTAATATACGAGGGCTGTTTGAAAAGTAACGGGACTGTGTAAATAATTATTTTATTTGAAATGCCACGTAAAAATTACAACTTGTCCCCTTCAAAGTAATCTCCTTGAGCTTGAATGCACTTTTCTAATCTCTGCTGCCATGCTTCTATGCACTTCTGGAAAGATTTCATTGGGATCGCTCATAGTTCCTTCGTTACGGCTGTTGTTATGGCTTTTGAGTCTTGAAAACGGGTTCCTTTAATGACTCCCTTGAGCTTAGGAAACATGAAAAAATCACAGGGAGCCAGATATGGCGAGTAGGGTGGTTGCTCCAGCACGGCAATGTTATTTTCTGCAAGAAATTGTCGTATGCTTAAGGCATTGTGAGCAGGAGCATTGTCATGATGAAGCAGCCATGACTTTGTCTCCCACAATTCTCTTCTTTTCTCCCTTACCGTACGCATCAAACGTCGCAAGATGTCTTTGTAAACATTCTGGTTAATGGTTTGGCCCTGTGGCAAGAATTTTAGATGAACAATTCCATGAACATCAAAGAAAACAATCAGCATCACCTTAATTTTGGACTTGAACAGCCTTGCTTTCTTGGGTCTTGGTGAGGATGCACTCTTCCATTCAAGGCTCTGCCGTTTGGTGAGTGGATCGTACTCGAAGATCCATGACTCATCACCGGTAACAACTCTACTCAGCAGATCTGGTGTAATTTCAAGTTGTTTCAGGATGTTTTGACACACTTGCACACGATTTTCCTTTTGCCCATCATTCAGCAACCTTGGTACCATTTTCTCACAAACCTTCCTCATCCCCAGATCTTCTGTAATAATCCTCCACACCCTCTCACTATTCATGCTCAACTCATCTGCTATCATTCTAACAGTAAGGCGGCGGTCACTGTGCACTTTTTCTCTCACACACTCAACATTTTCGTTTGTTCTGCTTGTTGTTGGCCTTCCACTCTTAGGATCATCTTCCACATCCTCTCTTCCCTCTCTGAACCTCTTGTGCCACTCAAAAATCTGAGTTCTTGACATCATAGCATCTCCGTAAACTTCTTGGAGCAAATTGAATGTTTCAGTTGGAGTTTTTCCAAGTTGAACGAGAAACTTCAAGTTGATTCTTTGTTTAATGCTGATTATTTGTTAACAAAAGAAAAAAAAAGAAAAAAATATTTACTAAATAAATCATCCCAAAATGAACTACAGTAAAGCACCTTTCAAGAAAAGCCTGTAAAAAAGCATATGGTTGTCACAGAATGCTGAAACTACATTTTTACAACCACAAGACATTGCGCCATCTTAAAAAACAAAGCTTTTATCACTGTTGCAAGTGTTGTTTGTGCAAAGCATACAGTCCCGATACTTTTCAAACACACCTCGTATATTACTTGTACTGTATATAATGTAAATACTTTTTTTGTGTGTGTTTGTTTGTATTAACTTAGTTTTTTATTTTTAAATATGTTAGGGCAGTTTTTTTGACTAGATGACCATTTAATGGTCTTTTGCTGTCTTGTTTGTTAGACTGAAACTAAAATAAATTTGTATTTGATCTGTTTTTTTTTAATATTTTTCAAATATTCTATGTATTGTATTTATTGAAAATTTTTTTAACAAACAAAAATAAACTTTTTGTCTTGTCTTTTTTCTTGGGTCTCTTCAAGAAGTCACTGTAAGCGATTATTTTGATGATGCTAACCCGGAATCCTCTCTACAGCACCAGGATGGGGTAAAAAAAAAACAAAGAAGAAAAGCATTTTTTTCAAAAAGCGATAATAATCACTGAGGAATCTGGGTTAGTTTCATGAACAAAAATTGTGTACAGTGACTTCTTGGAGAACTAAACCATGATTTTTTTAAAAATATTATTTATTTATTCATTTTATCTCTATATTTATTCTCTTGAATTGCAGGAAAGTGACATAGGCGCTAATACATAGGGTAAACAATTACTCCAACCTGTTTTCGGAGATGCCAAGATATTGCTGTTCGCTTGTAATTTAATAGAGATATTACTGTTATTTAGAACTGTTTGCCAAGACCACCAAGCAGGGGAAAGTGCCTTAAAGTGTCTTTCCCATATATTTTATTGTTTAGTAGATGGTTCAATGTTAGTATTATAAATACTTTCTTCATAAATATTCTTTGTTTTAGTTGTGCCTGTGCCTCTGCTACACTGCTTCAAGGATCATATTGTTGAAAGTAATTGTTTTTATTAAATCAGTATTTGGACAGTCTCAAACATGGTATTGGACTTATTGTATCAGGTTGAAATGAAAGTTCTGTCCCTTTTCTTTAATGTTTTCAGTAAGATTGTGTGGAACCCATTTTTCAGCTTTGGAGACCTTACCAAGTCTCATATGACTTACTTTAAATTCCATGCCTAATTCTCTACTTGTTTTGGAAGGCTCTTCATTAATGACAGGCAGCAATTCCTCAGGATTGAGTCCTTTGGAGCACCCGCTTCTTGGTTTGTCCTTAAGGGTAAAGTAATTTCTTTTGAAGCCCAAAAACCATCTTCTATTGGTCTTTAAATGTATTACATTACTTTCATAAGTGTTTTAAAGTGATCTTGCTGCTGAACTTGGTGTACTGCCCTCTTGAAATTTGTATAGCGGAACATGTTTTAAGTGCTCTTTTCTTGGTGTGTACTTAAGGGTCAATAATACCTATTTATTTTAGTAATTATCATAAAACCTAAAAAAGGAATGAATACTTTAATAATTGAGATAACCATACATCTGTCATTCATAAGTTATGTTAGTATAATTGTACAGAAAATCTTTAATCAAAAGGGGTACAGAACTTTTGTTCCAACCTGATAGATGCATCTTTTGATGGTTTAAACCTATAATAGCTACCAAAATTTATTAAGTATTTTTAATTTATCATTCTATTCCAAGTGTGTTTTTGAAATCCACTTTTCAAGCCGTGAAGCTTTCTTTTTTCTTTAGCCCTTAATGTTCATGATTTTGCTGCATATGTAACTATGCTCTATATGTTGAATTTGGCAAAACTATCTTCCCAGAATTAATTGTTTTCCTGTCCTAGTAAGCTGCCTTAAGCTGCCACTATTTTAGCCTTGATATCTTTTTCAACATTTTTCACCATTACTGATAAAACTTTTAATATATATTAAAATCTAAGTACCTTTTTAATATGTACCTTTTCTATATATGTATATAGATATATGTTGAAGTTGGTTTCTTTTTTTTCACTACTTATTGTAATACAGGATACTTCGATAAATTTTGGAGGTTTCTAGCTTTTAATCTGACATTGTTAATAAGAGAACTCTTCCTTTTGATCATAACACTCTGCCTCTGAGCCATCAAATGAAATATTTTGATAACATCATAACAGCTTCATGGCTGCTTTCAAACAAACTACTGAACAAAGTTATTCCATACTTTGGTTAACTTTGATCACTTTATTTTTAAAATATTGTGAGAGTTCAAAAATATAATTTTTAATTTTTTAAGAGGATATATAACTTTCTGTTTTTTGAAAGAGGGCAGGGGTCATAGGAAACCTGAGGTATTTTTCCAGCTGTGTTTTCTTCACTACAAGTACTACAAGTCAAATAGTACTACAGTTACCCCAACAGATCAAAGTTATCCCATTTTACAGTAATCAAGGATCTTTTTTTTCTTGCATGTGTTTATTGCTTACTATAGTGTAAGTTATATCTACATATTTATTGCTGAACCTACCATATTGTCTTCAAACATTTTTGATGTGGCACCATAAGTTTTAGGGTCTTTTCAAGAAGTCACTGTAAGTGATTTTTTGTAAAACTAATCCAGAATCCCTCTTATAGCAGTGGTCCCCAACCCCTGGTCTGCAGATCGGTACTGGTCCGCAGATCAAATGATATCAGGCCGCACAGGCTGCACAAAAAACATTTGATTATTTCTATTTTCTTTTGTTGCATAGTTTATTCCGTTACATGTAATTATTCTGCAAATTAGTAGAAGATTCTATCTTTTGATAATGCTATAAGCCTTCTTGTGACATCATAAAGATACTTGTTAACAGGAATTTTTTAGAAGGTTTTGTGTGCAATTCATCTAGTTTGGTCATAGATGAACAAATAGTAAGTTCTCAACTATTCTTTTGGTTTATTTAAGGTGGGTTTGAGCATTTTTTTCATTTATTTTGTAGATTGGAAGATGTTCAGAACATGATGCTGTCAGTTGTTATAGAGATATTTGTAGTAATTATTCATTTGTAACGGTTTTATTGTATTATATCAGTGGCTGCAGTTATTTAAAGAGGTTAAATTTTGGTAAAAAAGGCACTATAGTTGAATTTTAACCCACAAATTAGCAAAAAATGAATACAAGACAGACATCATTAGAATGTTTCCTGGCAAAAGGGAAAAGGCCCATTTAAGAGACAGAAGAAGAGCCTTTACAAAGATTTTTCTCAAAAAAGAAGTCACTGCTGGCAGCTCATTTCAGTGACAGGGAATGGGTCACAAAACTGGCTAATCTGTGTTACATATTCAAGCTACTCAATAAATTCAATTTGGCCTTCAGAGAATAATGACAACTGTTTTCAAGTTGGCAGACAAAGTAGCTGCATTTAAGGGCCAAACTGGAGTAGTGGGGATGGCATGTAAACAGAGGCATTTTGGACATGTTTTATGCATTAGTGGGGATTTTGGGCAAACCTGAGCTTTCATTTTCCCAGTTGATGCACGATCACCTGTAGTTGCTTTTAAAAGAGCTTGAACACTACTTCCCAACCACAAAAGAACCAAGAACTGGTAAGGAACAGATCTGTGATCCATTTGTCAACAAACCCAGTGAATCTAGCATGTCTCCACAAAAAGAATATCAATTGTTGTAGATTGCAAATGATGGCTGCCTTAAAACTACATTTAAAACAACGACTCTGTCATTGTTCTGGATGAAAGTCATGGCGGAATACCCTGAGATTGCAACCACATCACTTAAAACCTTGTTGTCATTTCTGATGTCCTATCTGTGTGAAGCATGGTTTTCTGCAGTGAAAGCCACCAAAACAAAGCAATGGAGTAAATTGGACATAAGCAACACACTTCAGGTGTTATTGTCTCTTATAACCCCCAGATGGAATCATCTCATTGCATAGAAACAAGTTCATGTTTTTATTGATTAAGCATTTTGGCAAGTTAAAATGTTAAATAACTTTACATTCATTTTTTTTTTTTAATGTAAATGTATTTTATTTTGAAGGCATGTTTAAAAACAATTAAATTAAAATTACTAAATCAAAAGAATCTGAAATATAAACAATCAATGTCTCCTCTCACTGGGCCTGCTAAAATTATCAAACCTTGACTGGTCCAAGGTGATAAAAAGGTTGGGGATCACTGCCTTATAGCACCAGGATGAAGTAAAAAAGAAAACAAGTGGAAAAGGATCTCTTTAAGAAGCAATATTCACCACAGGAGGTCTGGGTTAGTTTCACAAACATAAATTGCTCGTGGTCACTTCTTGAATAGACCCAGTTTGTTTGGGTCCTGTTCACTGTTTGCCATTACTAAGTTTGCAGGCTTTGAAGATTTCCCAAATTTTAAAAGATAATGAACTAAACTCAGCCAATAATGAATGAGAACAGTTTTTTCCTAGTTATTTTTTATGTTTTTTTTTTTAATTTTACATGGAAAAAAGAAATATTTTTTGCTAGTTGCTTAATTAAGCAAAAGAATTTGAGGCAGAATGCTGCAATTAAGTATAGTTTTTTTCCCGAAATATTAAAACCATAAGAAAAAATTTATGGTTAATCACAATTATTTAATAGAACTTCTATTTTAACTTTGTAGCATTAACTTCAAGAAGTGACAATAACTTGAAAAAATGTCTGTTGTTGTTGTTGTTCCTCTTCAACAATACCTTAGATTAACCATTTTTTAACCCCTCATAGAAGCCAATATATGAGGTATGACAAAAAAGAAACTGGACTGTATCAACCACACTCTTGGCACAATGCCAATTGACAAGCCACTTGCTCACTGTGAAACATAACTTCTTAGCTCTATTGCATTGCAATTTCTTTAACATAAGTCATTTTGTTTTTATGTTTCAGGCTTTTATGTAACATAGTGTTGGTAGCCTTTGTCACAATTTTGTTATTTTGTGTCATGTTTGTTTGTACTCCATGCTGTTTCTTGTTACAAAACTGTTAGTAGCTCAAGCATAGAACAACAAATCAACTTAAAGTTTTTAGTGAAACTGAGGAAGACCCCAACTGAGTGTTTTAAACTTCTTAAAGAGGTTTATGGTGAAGAATTGATGTCGAGGATGCAAATCTTTAAATGGCACAAACATTTTGAGAAAGGCCACGAAGGAGTGGAGGATGATCCCAAGATGGGATGACCTTCCACAATGAGGACAGATGAAAATATCACTATAGTGAAGCAGCTGGTGCAAAGTGATTGCAGGTTGACAGTATGAATGATATCAGATGAACTGAGCCTAAACAGAAAATCAGTGCAGACAATCTTGCTGCATGATCTAGGGATGCAAAAGGTGTATGCCAAAATGGTGCCCAAGATTTTGTCAAAAGACTGGAAGCAGAACTGAATCAAATTTTGTGAAAACAATTGAAGACAATCTGGATATTCTTAGGCAGATCATTACAGGAGGTGAAACTTGGGTTTTCCAATATGATCCTGAAACAAAGAGGCAAAGCATTCAGTGGAAGACTGCAGAATCACCCAGACCCAAGAAGGTGTGCATGTCAAAATCAAAAAACAAGGTCATGCTGATTGCTTTTTTCAATCAGAAAAGTATGGTTCATCATGAATTTGTGCCTGCGGGTAAAACAGTGAATCAGCTCTTCTTCCAGCAGGTTCTGATTCGTCTCCATAACCAAGTTCAATACAGCAAGCAGAAACTATGAAGTGACAAGTCATGGCTTCTCCACTGTGCAACACACCTGCACACAAGGCAATTAGTGTGAGGCAGCTCTTGGTCAAAAAACAAATAACAGCTCTTGACCACCCTCCGTATTCCCCAGATTTAGCACCTTGTAACTTTTGGCTTTTTTTCAGGCTGAAGGCTGTGATGAAAGGAACTCATTTCTTATCTCTAGAAGAAATCAAGGCCTCAGTGACAAGGGAGCTGAAGAGACTCAAAGAAGAGAATTTTACCAAGTGCTTCCATGGGTGGCGGGATTGAATGCAAAAGTGTATTGACTTGGAGGGGGGAGTACTTTAAAGGAGACAATTCATAAATTATCAAATATGTATTAAAATTTTTATAACAACAGTCCGATTTCTTTTTTGTCACATCTTTTATTAGGTTGAGGAATATGTTCGTAGCATTTTTATCAAAGTCACACCACCTTGTATTAGGTTGAGGAATATGTTTGTAGCGCTTTTATCAAAGATTTTTATTTAAACAAAAACCAAAAGTTATGTCTACAAATTAATAAATTATATATTCTCCGTTGCTGTTTACGACCTCCTCCCACCTCTCAACCAATTTGTTGATGCTGTTCTGCCAAAAATCTCTGGGTCTGGTATTGAAGAATTTGTTGAGCCAGTTTTTAAGGTCCTCTTCATTGTCAAAGGTAACGCCCCTCATATGGTTCAACAAAGAGCGGAAAAGATAGTAATCCATGGGTGCAAGGTCTGGAGAATATGGCGGATGCTGAAGGACCTCCTGCTGAAGGACCTCCTGCTGAAGGACCTCCTGCTAAAGGACCTCCTGCTGAAGGACCTCCTGCTGAAGGACCTCCTGCTGAAGGACCTCCTGCTGAAGGACCTCCTGCTGAAGGACCTCCTGCTAAAGGACCTCCTGCTGAAGGACCTCCTGCTGAAGGACCTCCTGCTGAAGGACCTCCTGCTGAAGGACCTCCTGCTGAAGGACCTCCTGCTGAAGGACCTCCTGCTGAAGGACCTCCTGCTGAAGGACCTCCTGCTGAAGGACCTCCTGCTGAAGGACCTCCTGCTGAAGGACCTCCTGCTGAAGGACCTCCTGCTGAAGGACCTCCTGCTGAAGGACCTCCTGCTGAAGGACCTCCTGCTGAAGGACCTCCTGCTGAAGGACCTCCTGCTGAAGGACCTCCTGCTGAAGACCTCCTGCTGAAGGACCTCCTGCTAAAGGACTTCCTGCTGAAGGACCTCCTGCTGAAGGACCTCCTGCTGAAGGACCTCCTGCTGAAGGACCTCCTGCTGAAGGACCTCCTGCTGAAGGACCTCCTGCTGAAGGACCTCCTGCTAAAGGACCTCCTGCTGAAGGACCTCCTGCTGAAGGACCTCCTGCTGAAGGACCTCCTGCTGAAGGACCTCCTGCTGAAGGACCTCCTGCTGAAGGACCTCCTGCTGAAGGACCTCCTGCTAAAGGACCTCCTGCTGAAGGACCTCCTGCTGAAGGACCTCCTGCTGAAGGACCTCCTGCTGAAGGACCTCCTGCTGAAGGACCTCCTGCTGAAGGACCTCCTGCTGAAGGACCTCCTGCTAAAGGACCTCCTGCTGAAGGACCTCCTGCTGAAGGACCTCCTGCTGAAGGACCTCCTGCTGAAGGACCTCCTGCTGAAGGACCTCCTGCTGAAGGACCTCCTGCTAAAGGACCTCCTGCTGAAGGACCTCCTGCTGAAGGACCTCCTGCTGAAGGACCTCCTGCTGAAGGACCTCCTGCTAAAGGACCTCCTGCTGAAGGACCTCCTGCTGAAGGACCTCCTGCTGAAGGACCTCCTGCTGAAGGACCTCCTGCTGAAGGACCTCCTGCTAAAGGACCTCCTGCTGAAGGACCTCCTGCTGAAGGACCTCCTGCTAAAGGACCTCCTGCTGAAGGACCTCCTGCTGAAGGACCTCCTGCTGAAGGACCTCCTGCTGAAGGACCTCCTGCTGAAGGACCTCCTGCTGAAGGACCTCCTGCTAAAGGACCTCCTGCTGAAGGACCTCCTGCTGAAGGACCTCCTGCTGAAGGACCTCCTGCTAAAGGACCTCCTGCTGAAGGACCTCCTGCTGAAGGACCTCCTGCTGAAGGACCTCCTGCTGAAGGACCTCCTGCTGAAGGACCTCCTGCTAAAGGACCTCCTGCTGAAGGACCTCCTGCTGAAGGACCTCCTGCTGAAGGACCTCCTGCTGAAGGACCTCCTGCTAAAGGACCTCCTGCTGAAGGACCTCCTGCTGAAGGACCTCCTGCTGAAGGACCTCCTGCTGAAGGACCTCCTGCTGAAGGACCTCCTGCTAAAGGACCTCCTGCTGAAGGACCTCCTGCTGAAGGACCTCCTGCTGAAGGACCTCCTGCTGAAGGACCTCCTGCTGAAGGACCTCCTGCTGAAGGACCTCCTGCTAAAGGACCTCCTGCTGAAGGACCTCCTGCTGAAGGACCTCCTGCTGAAGGACCTCCTGCTGAAGGACCTCCTGCTAAAGGACCTCCTGCTGAAGGACCTCCTGCTGAAGGACCTCCTGGTTGAGCTCTTGGAGTGCGACTTTGACAACTTGTGCAGCATGAGGCCTGGCGTTGTGAAGAAGTATGGTTTGGCCTTGTCAATGGGGTCTTTTCAGTCGAATAGCCTCATTCACGTGATGTAACTTGGCTATGTAGAGCTCCTTGTTGACTGTGGCATTCCTTTCGAGCATTTCCCAGTGCACCAAACACAGATCATGGTCTTCCTTGGATGGAGGTCAGGCTTAACTCTTGGCTTTGGCCTATCTCCAGGAGCCACCCATTCCTTTCTTTGCTTCATATTTATATATAGGCACCATTTCTCATCTCCCGTGATGATTTGGTACAAAAAGCGCTGTTTGTGACTGCATGTTGCTCAATGGCAGGCGAGATGTTGAGAAGTAATTTGAAGGCGATTTTCTTTGTTTTTGCTAAGCTCATGAGGCACCCAGACTCCCAATTTTTCAGCAAATCCCATTGAATGAAGATCATTAAGAATCGTTTTTTAATCACAGTTCATTTTTTTGGCCAATTCACAACTTGTTTGGCAACTTTCCTCTTCAAAAGTGCTTTGAGATGGTTTTTGTCAAATTCAGAAAGTCTTCCGCTGCGGGGTGTGTTGTTGATGTCAAAATTGCCATTTTTAAACTTCACAAACCATTTTCTTAGCATAGATTCGCCTATGACACCTTCCCCATATACCATGTAAATGCCTGGGCTGCTTCAGCAACTTTTTGGTCTCAATGAAAAGTGAAGAATAGCAGGTGTCAAAAATGTTGCTTTTTACCCCCTGGATATTCCATATGTAAGCATCACAAATAATAAAATCTCAAAATAGTCAAAAAGATGATCAGAACAATTTTTTACTGTAGAAAGAGCTCTATCAAATGAATATATACATTTTGCCAAGTAGTAAAAAATCATTGTAAAATAAAAGAAAATATAAAAACACTACGAACATATTCCTCAACCCAATAGATTCCCACCTTTGAATTACCTTTGCTGCTTCTAAAGGCTTTTTCCACAGACTAGTTGCATGTTGTGTTGGTACTTGACTACACTTAAGTAGGTGATTACTGTCATGTGTGTGTGTGTGTGTGTGTGACAAGCATAATGGGCATTGTGACATGTTTCAGGGATCACTGTAAGTAGGTAATTTTACAAGAGTGGTGATTTGTTGGCTCTGAGCTGTGCCAGTTTTGTAAATATGTAACATGGTAATGTTTTTTCTGATGAATGAATGTCATATGGCCTGGCATTGGTAACTTTGTTGTTTTTTCTAGAACTGAGGTATTGTGAGGTGATGGTAGTGTGAATGTGTTTGAGGTTTTCTTTGCATTCCTCAGGTGTTATGTCTAGTTTTGAGATGATGATGTTAGTGTGCTCATTGTTATGAAAGATTGTGGCTTTCATGTTTCTTGGTGGATATGAATGTGCATTAACCTTTAAATAGCAGCTGATGGTGCCGTTGGCAGCATCACCATACAACAAAAAAATGACTAATTTTCTTTTTTTGGGGGGCATTTGTCATCTTATTTTTGTTTATTTTTAGTTAAAAAATGTATGGATATTATATTTCAATCTCCTAAGTGTTTAAATAAATTAATCAAGAAATGATAAAATAATTTTTTATAAGTAAATTTAATAGTTTGTAAGGGTATGATATTGCTTAAAACAATCTAAACATAAAGGAATTGCACATTCTTTGCATTCTGTTGTTTGGCACTTACGTACTTATAGACACACTCTCATTTTTAATTTTGGTTGCATACTGAGTTGAGGAGTTGCCAATTGGGAATTAACTTCCAGACCATCAATTGATAATTGCTGTATAGCAAATAATTTGTTGCATCTTCAATTGATGACAGCTGCTGTTCTCTAAGCAAACTTTTATTGATGATATCTGCCATTTAAGGGCTACTATCATGTAAAGAGTGTGTTTGTGTTTGAGTCAGTTAAAGTTGAGTAGCATGAAGTTTGAGATGGTTGTCAATTGGAAGGAACTTGGTTTTATCATGTAGTTGTTGAGTGTTTGTATCTTGTGTGCAGCCAGTAGGAATTCATAATGCTGTGTTCTGAATGGTTTATAGTTTTTTAATATTGGTGTTGAATATGATAGGGCTTCATATGATTTTTGCATATTCCAAAATGGGGCAATTGATAGCTTTGAATGTAGAGACATTTAATTGTTTTTGTTTACTCCATTTGGTAGAAGTGAGTGCTTTCAGAATGTTAAGCATTTGTTTTGCTTTGGTGATGGTAATGTTTATACGTTTTGAAAATGTCAGTTTTGGGTCTAGAGTGATTCCAAGAATGTTTGGGTGTTTTGTTGTTGGTAGTGTTTGATTATTTAATTTAAGTGATAGAGTTGTGCCATATTCAGCTGGGTCTGGTGTAAAAAGTGTGGTGGTAGTTTTGTCTGTGTTTATGTGAAGATTATTAGTGTTGGCCAATTCATTGATTTTATGAAGATATGTTTAAATGAGTTGCTGGGCCTTATGGTGTTTGGTGTGAGATGTTGTGATTGTTATGTCATCAACATATGTTGTGATTTGTATGTCTTTTGTGGGTAGTAAAATGTCAGAAGTATAAATGCTAAATAATGTTGGAGACAGAATTTCACCTTGTGGTACTCAGGTGTTGATTTGTTTCAGTTTTGAGAGTGTGAGATTGTATTGAGTGCATGCTTGTTGTCTTTTTATTTTGTTTACTATGAACTTGATGATGATGTTAGGAATGTTTGTTAGTGTGAGTTTGTGTATGTTTACTTTATCAAATGCCTTGCTCATATCCAAATCTACAGCTACAGTTTGTTGTGGAGGCCTTGGATTGTTGAAGCCTTTTGTGATTTACTGTATTGTGATTGTTATGTCATCAGCATATGTTGTGATTTGTATGTCTTTTGTGGGTAGTGGAATGTCAGAAGTATAAATGCTAAATAATGTTGGAAACAGAATTTCACCTTGTGGTACATGCAAAGCAGTGTGTGTTGAGTATTTATGTTTGAATCCATGTTGATGAGAAATGATTGGAATGTTTTTTATTATGTAGGGTAATAGTGTTTTCTATAGTGTTTTGGCAATGGATAATAAAAGTGATATGGGTCAGTAGTTTGTGCTAATGTTGTGGTCTTTGTTTGGTTTTGTAATAGAAATGATTGCAGCACGTTTCCAAAGATGGGGATATTGTGTTAGCATTGAAGGCAATGTTTTGTACATGTTTGTGAGGTATCTAATGGCAAGTGGCCCTAGGTGTTTGAAAAGTCTGATGTTTATGCCTTCAGGTTTAGTCTGAAAAGTCTGATGTTTATGCCTTCAGGTTTAGTCCAGTGGAGTTGTTTGTGCTGTTTGAGATAACTAATTGCACTTGTGTAGTGGTAAGTCATATTGTCTTGGTGGGAAGGTTCTTGATTGTATGGTCTATGTGGCTGTTGATTTTGTTTGTGCTATAGAGAGTGACATTTGTAAATTGTTTATTAACAGCTTTTGGTGTGTCTATGTCAGTGATGGCTGTTTTAGTTCCAAAGAAAATGCTTCTGTTTTATTGTGTAGGTGATTTTTTGTTGAATAGTTTTGCTATGGTGCCTTCAGGGAGTGTGGATTGTGTTTGTGATTAATTTTGTTAAGGTATTATTTCTAGGTATTTGTTTGTTTATGTGATTGTTAAGAGTAATGATTGGTGGGTCTAATCTATTTTGTTTGCGTAATTGGTTAAAAAATGTCTGATCTGCTTTTTTTATTTGATGCACTATAAGAAGTTATACTGTTTATATATTTGCTCGCTTGACAAATGTTTAAAGATTTAGTTAAGAATGATTAAGATGAATTGCAGTGACTTGGTAAAGTTGTTTTGGCTGCAATTAGGGAATAAAGACAGCAATTCTTCTGTCTTTAAAAAAGATACCAAAATAAATCCAAAATTTTATATTTTATCTATTTATCCTCCTGACTTGCAGGATAAATTTGAGTGAACTGAAGTTAATACAATCTTTAGACAATTATCCCAACCTGCTCTAAGTTGTTATTTAAAAAATAAAATATATAATGGTTGCAACAATTTTGACTTTTTTGTATTTAATCATTTTAGCCATTATACTTTAAATTGAAATTTATTATTGATTAAAAAAATTAAAAGAAATGTATGTTCAAAACCTTAGTTTATTAATTCTTCACCTCACTCTATTAACCAGTGATGATTTACTGATGTATTTGATATGTATTTTCAAATATTACGGATTAATATTTGTGGTTGGTGACAAAAATGTGTATCTTTTTTTTCTTGAATGAAGATAACTGTAATTATGTCTTTGGCAGCTTAACTTTAAATTTGTAATCTTTATGTTTTTAACTATGTACTACATAGACCAATCTAAATATTATCGTTTATGGTATGGATTTTGAAATTTCTTGTGAATTAGATGATAAGTCACTACAATTGCTATATGCTTGGGTTGATGGAATTCCATTGTCAAGAAAAAAGAAGAACATAACTAGAGATTTTAGTGATGGAGGTTGGTGCTTTCAGTTGGCCAAAATATTTAAACTATTTTTAAAAAACTTTTTAATTGTAACAAAAATACATGGAAATATTGAAATTATCACATAATTTTTGCTAAAAATTTATTTTATGATTTGAAGGTTCTAGTACAGTGATTCCCAACCTTTTTATCCCTCGCACCCCTAAAATATTTTAATATTTTCTTGCACTCCTTACAGTTCATGTAATGATTTACTTAAGAATAAAGTTGAAAGCAAGTGAAAAAATTTGCATAATCAATATTTAAAAATGTACTGTATGAGAAAAAATGAATATTTGTAAACAAAAAAAATGCAATAAACTGAACGTTGCATGAACTGTACAAAAAATGAAATTTTCATCTATGTATAATTTTTAAAAAAAAATCTAAAAAATTCAAATTTATAAGGCACTTCAAATTTAATGACTCTTTTGTTTCTGTTTATTGCTTAATAGTTTTTTAAAACGTGACACTTTGTTACTGATAGCAACCTGCATGTCTGCCTGTTCAGCGATTTCTACATTTTGTCTTGATTGACACAAGGGCATTAAATCCAGACTCTCATAAGTAAGTCATGAGAAATGGGATAAGCACACTTAGTGTTTTTTTACAAAGTTTTGGAAACATGTCCATTGCCAAGCACCAATATTGTTCCAGGGTTTCCAGGGTTTTGCTTTCAAACTGCATTTCAAGAACATGATTTGTGAGCAATTCAATAAGAATGTCCTTCAACTTTTCATCATTCTACAAATAATCCAAGTAAAAGATGTATGGATTTATAATCCATTTTTCAGAAGTTTCCAGTTTGCCTCCTCCAAAATATCCATGAAATAACTTTGATAGTATTTCCAAATGATCCACAATTTCTTCACACACACTGGGAATTAGGGACTCATCATTATCAACCATTTTTACAAATGAGGAAAAATTTGAAAAATTACTTCTTTTAACTTGTCAGCACCAGACATGTAACTTTTCTTTGAAAGTGTTTAACTTTTCATGGCATTTTAATATGTTTATACTTTTCCTTGGCATAGAAACACTCTTACAAGTGAAAACATCACTCAAATAAGCTGGCATTTGATTGAATTCTTGTGATTGCATTTCTTTGGGAAGATTATAGTCACATTCTTTTAGCAAACCTTTGACTTCTTCATGCCATTTGAAAAAGCATGCTAAAGCTCTCCCATGTGACAGCCAGCAGACTTTCGCATGGAAAAGCAAAACTAAATGCTCACTTTCAAAATCTTGACAAAGCAACTTAAAGAGGCAGTGGTTTAGAACACGACCCCTAATCAGGTTGATGGTCTTCATAGAAGTATCAAGGACATTTTTCAACTTTGGAGACAATGTTTTTGATGCCACAGCATGTCGATGAAAAAAACAGTGGATACTTTACAAGTGCGGAATTTCCTGCTTTAACTGAGCAAAAAATCCTGAATTATTTCCCAGCATAGCAGGGGCACTGTCGGTAAATACATAACTAATACTTTGGATATCTAAGTCATGTTTCATGAAAAAATTCTTCACACATTGGAAGATATCTTTTTCTTTGCAATTCTTGTTCTCCCTAACCCAAGCTGTTTGGGGCAAGCTCATTCCAACAGGCCTGGCACTGCTCCTGGGTATAAAAACACAAAGCCTGGATGTATTCTTACAGCACTCCAAGTTTTATCTGTAATTTGTTTACTGAAACATGTGGATGCCAAGTTTGGCAAGGTTGTTTAAAAGATTTTGCACTGCTGGCACAAACACACATCTAGATCTTAGTTTCTCTAGGCAAGAACCTGAGGCCCCACTTAAAAGATAATACAGAATATGATCAGGGTCCAGAGATCCATAATAAGCCAAGGAGAGTGTCACTCCTAGTTAGCAAAGCTCAGCTGGCTGGATGCCTGAAAGTATGGGTAAATGCTCCATTGGAGTGGGATGCAGGCATCCACTGACTATGCACAAGTCATCATTCAGGACACTGTCTATGAGGTGAGTGTGAGTGCTGCAACACCAAACTGGTGTGCAGTAATCAACTGTTGAGTAGACCAGAGATAGGGTAGCTGTGCACAGTGTTCTGTCACCAGCACCCCATCCTGAACTTACAAGTTGCCTCAGCAGTGCGACCCACAAAAATAGTTTTTGCACAATACCACTGTGAGCAATCTGTTGAGTTTTAGCCCAAGATAAGAAGGGGTTGAACAGAACATTAAAAGTCTATTGTTGTTGTAGACTTTTAGCTCATGTTTGGCCTCTTAGTTGTTTAAATGAAAGGCTGCCTTCACTGTCTTAGTGTGACTGAGCTTCAACCTCCAAGTTTGGAGATATGCTGAAAGTATAGTCATGTCTTGGCTTAAAGTCCCCTCCAAGTCCTTTCATTTTACAGAAGAGTAACAATGCTAAATTGTCAGCATAAGCAAACTTTCGGGAAATTGTGGAAGGCAGATCATATGTATAGATGTTGAAAAGGAGAATAGCCAATACCGTCCCTGAGGAACGCCATTTTTCAGTCAGCATAGCCAGCTTTGCTTGCTGTCACTGGTAGTAATAGTGAAACTTTGGTTTTAGCCGAGCTCCATGATTATTCTGACTATGTGCTTATCTAGCAAAATCCTTAGCAGCTTGCAGGTAAGGCCATGCTGCCAGGCAGTGTCATATGCCACTGTTAGATCAACAAATACGTATGACAACAGCTTTCCTCTTAGCCTGAAAACAATCCACAATGTTCTGGGTCAGCAGAACAACTTGATCCATGGTTGACTTTCCTTGTTGAAACCCAGCCTGCTCTTTGGGGAGCAGTGGATCAATAATTGGCTTGACACAGGCATAGATAAACCTCTTGAGGATCTTGTAGGGGACACAGAGCAGAGATATTGGTTGATAACTCTTCGGTTCTTCCATGAGTTTGATTGGCTTTGGGATTGCAACTACAAGCACTCTTCAAATTTTGGAAATTTTGGGTTGATGCAAATAGGAAGAAAGGAAGTTATGTAATCAGGACTTTAAAGCAGCTCAGCATGGATTATAAGCTCTGGGCATATGGAATTAGGGCCTTGAGCTTTACCTATTTTAAGTGCTGAAGGGCAGCAATGAATTCTCTCTGAGAAATTCTTAAGAGATATTCACTGAGTCTGGTATGGTGGCTTGCCAAAGGTCAGACACTTTTTGAGAAACAAGTCAAGTTGACTTGTGGTCAACAGCCTGTATCTCCCATTTATAACCAGCTGAGATGCAATAGCATTAGTCAAAACAAGACAGTGACAAGAAGAGTGTCATGACCTACCAGAAGTTTATTCAATATGGTCCATGCTTTATGATTAGAGTGTGAAAAGTTGCTGCTCCAAACTGCTTTGGACCATCAATCGCACTGCTTCCTGTCAAGTTTGGCAAGTAAGAAAAATCGATGCTTTAAACTGCTTAATCAATGCCTTGAAGCTGTTGCAGCTAAACTTGAGTCATCTCCCAGAGGACACTGCAAAAATGTTGTTTAAAGGGATTCACACTTCACATCCCAACATAGAATGTAGTTGTTTCAATAACCATATGATGATCTTTTTGACCACTTTCTTGTTGATATTACAAAGGTCTCTGTATCCTGTGTCAACAAAGTCTTTGCAAATTTGTTTGTTAAAGCAATGTAGTGATTCTATTTGGCCTTGCAGAAGTTCCATCGCTTAACAGGCCTACTTGGCATGGACAAAGCAAACCTTGGTGGTGTGATTGGTGAAGGTTAATATTGTAACCTGGAAAACTTTTCAAGAACATGTCTTTTCAGTATGCAACTGTTAGCAACTTACACTAGCAAAAGCTACATTTGGATTGGTGCCAGTGTTCCAGCAGCCAGAGTAAAAGCTGGTGGCATCCTTGGCATCTTTAGAAGGGCAAGACTATTATTACTTGCCCAGCCAGCCAAGCACTCACCGTCTAGACTGTTATCATTAATCAACATGTCAGATTTGGAATTGCAAGTATAAAGACAGGGGTGAGGAAACACTGGGACATCTAAGGATCACAGTCACATTGGTGAAGGTTTGTAGATGTTGACTATTTTATTACCATCAATGTCCATGCACAACCACTCAATCTCCAATGTCAGTAAAGATTGGTCCAAAAACATTGTACTTTAGTCACTCATGGACAAATGTGGCAAGGCCATGCTTCCTGCTTAACACATTCATTACCAGACAAATTTTGCTGAATTTCTGGTAGTACCAGACTTCAATTTCATATTATATGAGTTTTTTTCCCCTAATATGATGGTATATGTCTTTTGGAGTCCTTAAAACATTTTTTATGTTTGTTTTTTTAAATTTTGAAAATGAGTGACACGGTACACAACAGTAAAATTTTTACATGTTGGCCCATGTTGCTCATGTTGCTCATATATGAGCGACATCGTAAATGACCAAGTTCATGTAAAACATGTTGGTTATTTACATTTCCTGTGTAATTATTCTTATACCAGTCAGTATTCAACTATTCAAAAAAGAATAATTAAATCAAAAAAGTTAATTTATTTACATATCCATGTTGTTTATTTATGCCATGCATCACTCAACAATTCTCATGACAATAACTTAGGTTCACTCAAGCATGAAGAGATTACAAGCATGCTAGCATTAGACAACCAGCAACTGTAATCCCACTGGTTTGAAATTAGTGGCTAGGTTATACTCTAACTTTGATTGCATTTGTGCACTTATTTCCAGCTAGCTGCATAGACAGTTGGTTAGCCCTTTAGGTTGCTAATTGAGAGGTCACTGGTTTATTCCTCACCCTAGCTGAGTCGTGTTTTTGCAGAAATTCAAGAAAGCCTTCACACAGGGTATCCTACTTTGAAGTGGTAGACATACGTGGGTACTGTACCTGTTCAAGACAATGTTGACTTAAATACTGTATGGTCATTTTCACAGTATATAAACAATCAAACTAAAACAAAGTAAACTTCTTTGCTTCCAGGAAAAATATTCTAAACATTATCCTGATACTGCAAATGGCTAGAAACAGGTATTTGAGTGATGGTGAAATTACTGAAATGCTGCAAGAAGATAATTCTGAAGCTAATGATGATGAGATTGATGTTGATGATTCTGTACAGGATCCAAGCTATAGCCCTAATGAAGGCAATGACGACAATGATGAGTTTAACATAGGATATGATCTTGAAAGAATGCACCTAGAAGAAGAGGAAAATAGTGCAGCATCAGATGATGAAGAAAATGATGAGCCAAGTCAAGTACAGTGGTCAGAGTACAATAACAAAACACAATCATTTCTCTATATTGGGCAAGAAGGGCTAAACGTTATTTACCAAATAATATTAATCCTCAGCAAATTTATGAACACCTAGTTGACCAGGATGTGATTTCACTCATTGTTCGAGAAACTAACCTTTATGTGCAGCAATGCACATCATCGTGTACTACATGTTCTTCATCTCAAACTGTGTGGAAATCAACAAACAACAAGGAAATAAAAAAGTTTTTAGGACTAATTACCAGGATGGGTCTTGTAAAGAAGGGGAAGATTTCCAGCTATTGGTCAACCAATCCTTTGTACAAGAATGAAGTTGCATCCAGTATTATGTCTCGCAATTGCTTTCAAGAGTTGCTGAAGTATATTCACTTTGTTGATAACGTAACCATAGATCCAACAGATCCAAGGGCAAAAATTCAAGCCTTGGCTGATTTATTGCAATCAAAGTTTCTAGAGCTGTACACTCCTGAAGAGAGCATAGTGATTGATGAAAGTCTAATTCCTTGGAGAGGATGCCTGATCTTTTGCCAATATATACCATCTAAGGCACATAAATATAGAATTACATTATTTAAACTTTGTGCTGGACAGGGTTACTGTTGGTCACTGCAGATGCATGCTGGGACAACTGGAACAGGAGGAAGAAAAGCTGGACAAACTCAAAGAATTTGTGAAGAGTTGACCAGAAGATTGAGAAATGAAGGAAGAACACTGTACATCAATAATTTTTATACAAGCTATCCACTGGCACGATTCATGTTAGCTGAGAAAACACATGTTTGTAGGAACAGTATGCCCATCTAGAGTGAAATGACCTCAGGAAGTTTTGAAGAAGAAACTACAACATGGAGAAATGGTTGCACAAGAAGAGAGCCATGGCATTCTAGTACTGAAGTGGCAAGACACCAGAGACATGCATGTATTGTCTACCAAACATGGTCCAGATATGGAAGAGGCTTATACATCTAGAAGAAAACCTCTTCTTGCTGCCAATGCTTCCTCAACTTCCATTACAACTTCATCCACCAGATTTAAGTTAAAGCCAAAGGTAGTTATTGAATACAACAAAGGGAAGGCAGGTATTGATTTGTCTGATCAAATGGGTGCTTATGCCTCAGTTTTATGTAAAGGTATCAGCTGTTGTAAATGCTTATTTCATTTTTAAAAAACACACAGCTACACAAATTGGCATTAGGGAATTCAGAGAAAAACTGGCTTTTACCCTGCTAGAATTGAAACATGCTGAAAGACTACCTCTCCAACCTGTACAAGGACAACATCACATGGTAGAA
This sequence comes from Diplosoma virens, assembly GCA_963680785.1. Classification (NCBI taxonomy): domain Eukaryota; kingdom Metazoa; phylum Chordata; class Ascidiacea; order Aplousobranchia; family Didemnidae; genus Diplosoma; species Diplosoma virens. The sequence continues at coordinate 38,352,557 of OY796890.1, read as the reverse complement.
CCAGAAAACAAATCTTCTAAGACCAGACAAAGATGCAAGCTCTACTACAAGTGTTTAACTGAAACCCATGGCAGAGAAATAGCCTCAAAAAAGGCTAAATTTGTAAATACCTTTTGCCAAACACGCCCTAAAAAGCCATTCTTTTGCTCAACTTGCTTTCAAGACTTCCATATAGGTTAATGCCCCCATTGCTGTTGAGATGAGAAACCCGTTGAGACTGTTAAGACTAGCAAGATGACTGTTTACTTGATTTTGTGCAGAATCCATTAGCTGCACACGATTTTCAATACTGTTACTGTAAATATTTTGTTTGTGTTTGTGAATTTTATGTTCATGAAACAATCATAAGATAATAAATTTTGATTCTGTTTCAACTAATTTAGCCTAAAAGTTATGTACTAACTACTAACTTTCTTCATAATAATCATACAAGTGATGAATATGATATTTTCCCAATTTTCACAGATTACATTACTTGGGGTTTCATTGTTCTATAGGTGACAATGTTTTGTGATTCTTCACTTCTTAGATAGTTGTCTGATATTTTGGATTACTCTGTGTGAACTTGTACTTGACGTCTGTTTTTAATATCATCATATTACACATCCTTTGTGAAACTGCTGAGTGGTTTTGTAGTTGCAAGTTTGTTTTCATTGCTTTTTAGCTTATTGCAGCATGATCTCTCTTTGGTCACTAAAATGTGTGATTAAAGTACCAGAAATAATATCACATAAAACTCATAGGTATGGAAGTCATTATCGCCCATAAAGAATAGCTCCATTGTGAAGCACATACAAGCTACATGGGTTATCGTTAGAGTATGGCATGAATCACATATGAGCAACGTGGTGTGACTCAAAATACTGCGTCGCTCATATGTGATTCATGTGGGAGCGAATGTGTTAAGGAAGACCCAGACCCAGCAAGCAGTTAAGGAAGACCCAGAAGCTTGGAAGAACTAGCTTCTTTGCATTAGTGTAGTGGGTCTCCTGTAGTACGATCAAGAGTGCCTCAAACTGCTGAGCAAGATAATAAAGAACATTTATCTTGTTTGCAGTGAGGCCTTTGATGTTCAGCTGCAGAATAGTGGGTCTTTGGAGGTTGTTGGCAATGTGCCCTGAAAGGCCAGTTTTTTCCAGACATTGCCTCGTCCTGAAAAGGATGTTTGCTGATTAGTAGACCCTTGCTACACATTAGGATGGGTAGACACCCTTTTGTTTTGGAAAGTTTGGTTTCATTCTGTCATGTTTAGCAGCAATAACAGACTTACTCATGGCCCAGGCTGTAAGAAAGCACCTGCCATCTTGGTCAGGTAGCTTGTGATGGCACTTTACAAAATCAGGTTTTTCAAGTTTCAACTTTATCATACAGCTGCTGCAAAATGACTTGAGACCTGCCTAGTTTTTTGAGAAAAACACAAAGTTTGTTTGTATTCTTGCTTTTATTAAAACCATAACCAAGATTGTCAAACAAGGGTTTTTTTGGAGTTTTCATTTCATGATGGTGTCAGTCAGTGAAAGATGTCTTTCTTATTCCTCAACTAAACTTACGCTTGGGAACAGTGTTATTTGGAAGCTCTTTGGCTGTTGCCTAGAGCCTCATGATGGTTGCCCTCTTCCACTCCCTTCCATGATGCTTTCCTCATGATGCTTTCCCTCTTCCACTCTGCTCACATATGACTTTTATTGGCATCTTTTCCTGCCTCCATGCAAGAATACAAGCTTTTTTTTCATCACTAGTGTACTTTCCAGGCATATTAAGTAAACTACAAATATTTAAACTCTCCTCCACAAACTTTCACTTTTGATTTTTTTGACTTTAAATCTGCTTTGATTTTTGCTTGCCTTATTGTGCATTCTCATCCCTACTATTTCACATAAAAACCCTGAAGCAGTTTTATTTCTTAACAATAGCACATTGTCTACACATTGAAAATTGTAATTCAACTACTGTAAGTGAAAAAAGGTTTTTGTGCTATAAAGAATGGCTTTAATGGCTTTAATACTCTATGGCAATGAGAACATGCAAAAATGATCCAGGTCTTAAGTCATTTTGCAGCACCTATAGTATGAAAGATTGGAAGGAATGAAAATTGGGTAAGCTGTGTGAACTATTGAAATCAATGAGAAAAAAAGAAAAAATTGTCCACTGAAGTTGATGGAGTTTTTAATGGCACAAGCTTTTGTAAATTACTGCTCACTTTGTCAGGTGCAACCAAATAATAAAATAATAAACTAATAATGTTAATTGTGTAATTAATTGTAGTCTTAATTTGTAGACTTCTTATGTTGAACAATTTCACACCTTTTGAAAAGTTTTGATGTATGATGATTTTCCATTGTTTTTTTATAGTACTTGTGGCTGAAGTTTTGAAGTATTATTTTCCAAAACTTGTTGATCTGCATAACTACTATTCAGCAAATTCATTAACCCAAAAACTTAACAATTGGAACATTTTGTGCAGGTTACTAAAGTACTTTTATTGTTTATCACATTTTCTCATTTATTGTTGATCTCATTAAAGCTTAAGTAATTCTCATTTTATCTTATAGAAATTATTCCACCACATTTTCTTAACTAAATGAAAGATATAACTATTTGATTGTTGTACTCATAAGAACAAAAAAACAAAATTATATTTCATTCAGTTGCTAAAACAACTTTGCACTGTGTTGGGATGTATAATATAAAACCCTCTATTTATCATTTATGAAACCCTGCTGCTTTTTCTCAAGTATGGCAGTTAAAGTCTTGTTTGCCAGGCCTGATTACAAGTCATCTGGACCTTGTTTCTAAATAAGAATTTAACTTTGTAGGGCCACAGACCCTGACTTAGAAAGCATCTCTGAAAAATTTTGGCACAGATAAATCACTGCTGCACTCTAACATTCAAGACCAGGTAAGCTATTATCCATATTGGAGCTGCTTTGTTGAAGCCTTGATTATCTAACTTTTTTTATGTTTGCACATACTTGAAATTTTCAAAATCCCGAGAATAGTGCTTGCTTGTTGTCACAATTTTAAAATCAAAGAAGTCTGTAAAGAAAACTAAGATCTATCTATATCTTTGCTTTGTGTTTTCAGCAAGATCTTCAAGAGACTTATTTAAACCCATGTGAAGGGAAGAAAAAGAAGGTTGGTGTCATATTAGTGGATCTGAGTGTGCAGCAACACTGTCACACTTCATAATTCTTACCTTAAGTTTATAACTCTCTAGCTGATTTTCAGTCTTTTACAATAATTTTAAGCTTTTCATTGTGATGTCATCTTTTCTATTATTATACAGTGGTTGCATAATTGGTACTCCACCCCCCACTTAACTTATTTTGCCTGCAAGTTGTTCTTATAAGTCATGGTTGTCCAATCTGTCTGACTGTAAGATTAACTTTAAATTCAGGTAGAAACTTGCAATTGACCACTGCAAAAATGTGATCCTAAAAAGTAGTAATCTATAAAAAAAGGCTTCACTTTGAATCTGTCTTGGTTTACTTGATTTTCATCCCTAAAAAGAGTGATCTTACTTTAATTCCTAAAGTAAAACATTTTAGTTTACATAGTTTTGTTTACACATAGATGTGATCAACCAGCTAAGATGTATTCCAATCATTTCTGAACAACATGGATTCCAACATAAACACTCAACACACACTGCTTTACACAACATCTGCCACCAAATCACAAAAGGCTTCAACAATCCAAAGCCTCCACAACACACTGTAGCTGTAGCTTTGGATATGAGCAAGGCGTTTGATACAGTGAACATACAAGGTTTGTCCAAAAAGTATCCAACCTTATCTCCTCCCGCCAAAAATAATGCCATGCCAGCAAACATGCAATGAGGCCTGAAGTCAAACTCAAATAAAGAAATGGTTTAATTGCTTCAAAAATGGTTGAATGTCAGTGGAGAGTGAGGCACGCTCTGACAGGCCATCCACAAGCTGAAACAAGAAGGTGATTGAGAAGGTTCGCAAAATTTGATGGAAGATCACCATCTAACATTTAGGAAAATTGTTGAAGAAGTGGAAATAAGCAGAAGATCAGTTCACTCCATTTTACCTGAAAATTTGTGCATGCAGAGAGTGTTGGCCAAATTCATTCTCTAGCTGCTGATGGAGCTCTATGTGGAAATTGCTCAGGACATACTTGATTGTGCAAACAATGACCTAGAATTTACGAAGAATATCATAACTGGTGATGAAACCTGGGTTTATGGTTACAATCCAGAAAGCAAACAATTTTCACCATGGAAGCATCCAGAATCACCAAGGCTCAAAAAAGCATGACAAGTTTGCAGTAATGTGAATTGACCTGTTTCTTCAATTCCTATGGCATAGTGCATCACAAATACACACCAGAAAGCCAAGCAATCAATAAAGAGTACTACTTGGAGGTTTTATGTCAGCTTTGTGATGCAGTGCAAAGAAAGCAGCCAGACATGTGGACAGGGAAGAACTGGAAGCTTTACCATGACAATGCTCCCACTCATTCCGTTCATGTAATCAAAGGTTTTTTGGCCAAAAACAAAATGGCTTTTGTGCTACAGCCTCCTTACTCTTCTGATTTGGCACCATGCAACTTCTGGCTATTCTCCAAGTTAAAGAACTACACTAAAATGGATGCGATTTCAGTCGCATAAGAAAATTATAGAAAAAATGACGGTGGAGCTCAGGAGCATTTCAGAAGAGAAATTCAAGAAGTGTTTCCAAAAGTGGCAGAGGCGCTGGGAAAAGTGTGTGCACTTGCAGGGGAATATTTTGAAGGAGATTAAATAAAATTTGTGATATTCATTGTGTTATGTATTTTATGCCCAAAGGTCAAATATTTTTTGAACAGACCTCATACACAAACTCACACTAACAAACATTTCTAACATCATCATCAAGTTCATAGTAAACAAAATAAAAAGACAACAAGCATGCACTCAATACAATCTCACACTCTCAAAACTGAAACAAATCAACACCCGAGTACCACAAGGTGAAATTCTGTCTCCAACATTATTTAGCATTTATATTCAATCTCTGATATTCTACTACCCACAAAAGACATACAAATCACAACATATGCTGATGACATAACAATCACAACATCTCACACCAAACACCATAAGGCCCAGCAACTCATTTAAACATATCTTCATAAAATCAATGAATTGGCCAACACTAATAATCTTCACATAAACACAGACAAAACTACCACCACACTTTTTACACCAGACCCAGCTGAATATGGCACAACTCTATCACTTAAATTAAATAACACTGTGTAACACAAAATTTGTTTCCCTGTTAAAACCATATTTTTCTGTTATCTTATGGTATGAATAAATAGAAATGGGCATTCACAAAGTTCGGTTTTGAGTTCAATAGATCATTTTGTTGAATTTTTTGCTAATTTACATTTATAGTTTAAAAATTTTTCGCAGTACCTGTATTGAAACGATATAATTTTTGTTTAACATATTATTAATGTTATTGTCACTTGTGAATGTGTTACAGTAACAATGTAAAACATTTCAGAGTTGGCTATAAAAATATAGCTTAATTAAACTGGGAACGATTAAGCAAGAAGGGGGCACATGGCAGTGGCTGAAAATGCTAAACATGGTAGCCTATGGCAATTCTACCAATGCTGAATGTTGATTAAAGGTATTCCAAGAGAGAAGGTTGCAACCTATTACAAAACTAACTGAGATGATTAAACAATATAAACGAAATTAACCATCATACATCACAACTTTACTAAAAAGAAGTTTTCTTGTGTAACTGTTGATTGTACATCGTGTAACTGTTGATTGTACATCAGCTCGCTTTCATGCACAAGGTTCCAAATGTAGTCTCCCATCATACTTTCATTATACTGGCCTTTATAGTGTTCCTCAAACAATTTGACATCTTGATGAAATCTTTCGCCTTGCTCTTCCGAGTAATCACTTATGTTATCCTTGAATTCATTGATATGAGAGTGCAGAACATGGAGCTTTAGCAACATTCTGCAACCCATTTTCTCATATGCATCCACAAGTTCCTCCACAATATTTCTGAAGTTATCTGCCTTGTGATTTCCGAGGAAACCTTCAACCACAGAAACAAAACTTTTCCAAGCTCTCCTCTCAACTGCAGAGAGTTTCTCAGAAAAAAAGGTCGGACTTCATAAGTTGCTTCACTTGAGGACCCACAAATATTCCAGCTTTGACCTTTGCTTCAGATAACTTCGGGAACAACTCTTGGATGTGCTTAAATGCATCACTTTCTGGGTTCAACTTCTTTACAAACTGCTTGATGAGGCCCAGTTTGATGTGGAGAGGTGGCAGAAGCACTTTTTTTGGTTCTACCAACGGTGTATGCTTTACGTTGTGAGTTTCAATATCATAACTAGACCAGGGAGGCCAATTTCTCATGTTGTAGTAAAAGTTTGTATTTCTGCTATCCCAGAGACAGAGATAGCAAGGGAACTTAGTAAAACCTTGTTGAAGCCCCATTAAGAAGGCCACCATCTTGAAGTTGCCAATGACCTCCCAATTGTATTGGTCATACCAGAGAGCGCTTAGCAGCATTTTGACGTTTTCATAATTCTCTTTCATCTGCTCTGAATGAGCCAAAGGAATGAAGGGGCACTTATTTGTGTTGTGCAGTAAAACAGCTTTGAGACTTTTTGATGAGCTGTCGATGAAGAATCACCAATCTGAAGTATTGCAGGGAATCCTTATAGCTTCGAAAAGTCCTCTTATATCATGGCAATAGCATAAGCCTCCCTAAAAGAGAAAAATGTTGAAAAACCACGATGCCTCTTCCTCTGGGAAGTAATGCGAATGCCTTTATCAAGTAAATCCCGTTGCTTCAATCTGGATATTAAAAGCTTGGCATTAGACTTTGTCAGTGCCATCTCTCAAATAAGATCATTGATATCTTCTTGATTAGGGTAATAAGGACACCTTTCATCCCCAACTTGACGTCGACAACAAACAACAGATGATGATGATGATGATGGCACACCTTCCTCCTTTTTGGAATCCTCAGAACTTGTCTCTGCAGGATAAGGTTGATCTCTTTTGGGTGGCTGTGGCACAGGCAAGTTGGTGGTGTTATGAGGAACAGGGCAATAGATGATGGAATGTTAGGATACACAATTGGAGGTGCATTTTTTCCCTTTCTTTGTATTGTTGGATCCACCATGCAGAAGTAGCAATCAGTATAATGATTTGAAGGCTCACACCAGATATGGGGAATAGCGAAACACATAGCTCTTTTTTCTCCTCTTAGCCAACCTTCAAGAGTGCGATGACAGTAGTCACAGATGACATGTGGTGCCCATCATTTATCTTAATCACCGAATGGCATTCTGAAATAATGAAGATAGGCTTCTGCTGCACAAATGCAGTTGCTCAAACAGTGTATTTTTGCTCTTTTGGCAAAAAATTCACCACATACATAGCAGAAGGAATCGGCTGAATATTTGCAACCACGGGCAGTCATTGCACAGTTTTTCAAGATTATGTTACAATAAATGAAAACAACTTAACTTCTAACTTTAAAAATATGAGTTTATTAGCTGTATTAAACGAATCTAGGTAACAAAAACAGTTGAAATAATGAATAAATATATGAAACTCAACAAATTGATGTATTCTTTACGAACAAGACAATAATAGCTATTTTCTGGTGTTTTCAAGCATAGTAAATCAGAAACTGGAGGTTATTTCCAATTATTTTTTCAGGTTATTCTGGAGGTTATTTCCAATTATTTTTTCAGGTTATTCTGGAGGTTATTTCCAATTTTATAATAATTTTTTTTTCACAAAAACCTATGCTAAACCAGACAAATAATATTTAATTATTATTTATAATTGTCACACTTCATTCCTAATAATTTTTATCATGGCGATATAGCTTATTTTTGCCTTAAAATAATTCAAAGTTTTGCTATAACATAGAAATCGCTTGGGCAAGTTACAATCGCTTTTGTACTGTGTTATTTAATTATCTGCTTGCAATTGTTCGAATGCAACTTTCTTTTTTCTTTTTCCAGATGGTGGTGATGTAATGTGCTTTGTCTGTATCGCATGATCGAGTTAAGTTGATCTGGAATGTTCTCGCTTACCATAGAAAATGCGTTCTAATTTTAACTTGTAACTGAAGCATTTTCCAGACAGTTCCAGCCAATCTGTGTCGTTTGAGACTTGTTATCCATATATATGAATGCGAGGCAAGGAGTGCAAAGCTAAGACAATGAGAGAAGAGAGTTAAACATTGGTTTTGGGCATAGAGTGCATGTGAAAGATTCTTTGATTGTATTATAGTGATAAGTGCTGAATTTATTTTACACCAGTGTTTTGGAGTTTTGTTCTACGAAGGTAGAATCATTTGTAGTAATTGAATTAAGTTGCAGCATCAATTTTTGCTTTGCAGTTTGGCAAAGCGCAGAAGAGAATTTTCATCAGTCGTGAGTCGTAAATTTTATAATAAATTCATTTTAGTTAGAGACAGTGGTCTCTGTTTGTTTGCAGAGGAAAGTCTTCAATGAACCAATCAGAACTTAGCCAGAACCAACTGTATAAAAGCTTCAGGCTCAGCAAAACTACTTCTTGAGCCAGAATAAAATAAAATTAGACACAGCTTTGTTTCAGTGCAGATATTTGGTTTACCTAGCTCAACTGGTCCTTCAGGATTCCCAAACAAAGTCTGTGACAATAATATTATAAATTCTATATAAATTTTTCTATTTGTAATAAAACATTTTAAAATTGAAAAAGCACATTTTGATTTTGAAAAAACTATTTCTTCATCTAAATTACTGATTCAAATTTTAAAAAAATATAATGATTGATTAAAAAGTTGTACAAAATTTTGTAAGTAAATATGAAAAAAAGTTTGAACTTAAAACCATTGCTACTAGTGAGGTATACAAAGTATATGAAACATTTTATGTGTGTGTACTGCAAGAAAAAAATTGAAGAGCACTGCACTAAATTCATAAATCACTGACTTGTTAATTTTTTTAAAACTATGTTCTGATAATCTTGACTCCAAAAATATTCAGACACTTTCTTTTCAATATTTTTTTAAAATTAAGCATTCGTTGCTAAGATCACTTTCAAAGTGCTTATATAAGTAGAGTTTTTTTAAGTTTCAAACAGTCAAATTATGATAAAATGATTTTATAGTTGTAAACATGAGGTATTTAGATAATTAGTTAAAAACTCGGAGAGTAATTGTAGTGCTTAATGCTTTTTGGCTAAGTCCCAGTCATAAGGTGCAGCCTTAGCTGCACATAGTGGATTTTATGGATTCCTTGTACTGTAAAGCCAGGAATAACTTCTAAGCTGTTTAGAGTTGATCTGTTGTCTGGCTTGTGCAGCCTAGTAGTGTTGTCTCCTGCATGTAAGACTACATCTAGTCAATTCGAATCTCAGTGAGATATGCATCAGTGATGAGCTTGAGCAAAACTAATCACAAGCTAAAATATTTCACTTTTACTATTTTTTTTTAATGAATTTATTACTTTGTTTTTGCTGCTTTTCAGAGTTGTCAACAAAGATAAAAAGAATAGATTTAAAGCTGCTTTTCCAATTTTTAATTGCTAAAATGTTTTTTTAGAAAAGTTTTGCCTAAAATTAGCTATTATGTGCCCAGTACTGTTCCTCAAAAAATTGCAGAATGCTTACCTGGTACACTTGAAATGTTTCTTTTTGGTTTGATGCAAAAGATACAAGCTCATCTTATTAAAAACAAGAATCAAGTATGATAAAAGTTAATTTTATACTTGTAATATAAGTTATGCTAATAGTTTTTTTATTTGCTACTCTTGATTGTTTAGCAGATATGCAGATATGCACTTCTGAGAAAGTTTAACAGATATGCTTTCTATTATATTTGCTAATAAGGGTTTGAACCACCTTTTTAAACTGCTTATACAATGATGACACCAGCAAGATTGACTTACATAACACTTGTGAATAGAGTTTACTACATAATTAAAGAATCAAATTTTAGATACTATTTTTCTGAGATTATCTTTTGTACAGTCTGCCAAAGCTCATCTGTACAATCATTTATTACCCCCAAACTATTTAGCAAGGTAAAATATGCAACTTTGGTTGTCTGTAGTAATAGATTATATTGTTGAAATGATTTTTGAAACACATTTTTCTGAGTGTTTACATATATTCTCTATAAAAAAAATATTGAAATGCATCACTTTGTGCTTGTATAGTTTATTTTACAATTAGACAAATTAATACTACAGCATTACCAAAAAACAGCTTTTAATTTAGAAAAATATTGCCTAATGTTATTGGGGTACTAATTCTCCTTTGGCTAAGTTTTATTTAAAGTATTTTATCCAAATTTTTAATTTCAGATTATACAAAATAAAAAAATTTCTTTACACAAATCTGAGCCTGCAGTCAGTTTGAAAACAACAGGTAATTTATATAGCAGTGGAAGTTTTGCACAAAACTTTTTAGACTATCCTAAAAGATTAGGTCTATGTCAATGCTGCAAATTCTATCTTAATTCATAGTCAACTTAATTATTTCATGTTGTGTGTCTTCAGTGTTTCGTTCCCACCAAGCTGAAAAAGACCTGGCACCTGCCAGCAAAAAGAAACTTGGCCTACTTTCTCAGTTAAACTTTGCACAGTTGGATAGCCAGACTCAACTGTTAATAGAAGAGAGAGAACAAACTGTGAATGACCTCCAAGAAACAGTACAGGTGAAAGCAACTCTACTTTTTAAATGTTTAATCTTTTGTTATAATCTTTTTTTTTTTATTTATCGGTTTATTAACTTTTTTTTATGATTATTTCTATAGAACTTGATATGTCATGCATAGTTATTACCTTGTAACTTGTTATTGCAGTAAATTTTGTTTGAAATTATATAAATTTTTTATAAAAGCAAATGGACAATATCACCAAGAAATCACTCTGCAATAATTTTAAGTATTAGGTCATTTTAAATTGCAGTTGGTTTGCAATCAATTACTTAATTATACCAAAGCACCTTGTAAATAAGGAGACAGTGTCTAAATTATGAAATGTGCAATATAACTTAATGTCCTTTATACCAAAGTAGTATCCTAAGTCAAAAAAAAAAAAAGCAACACTCTAAGATTAAAATAAATAAGTTAAACTCATTCACACAATATGTAGAAAATCATCATTGATGTGCTTTTCCTGCTGGCAGAAATTTGCCATTGACTGAACCAGTATTTTTAATTTTTTGGTTGTGCCTCTTTACATCACAACCTCCTTATATCTTCCTTTGTCAATTACAAAGTTGTGCTAATTTCAATTTTTTTGCTTATGTCGATTTTTATTTAATCTTTATTGCCCATGCCTCTTTCACCTACTATTAGTTTTCAATTTAAAATAATTAATTAGTGCTTTATTGCATTCAATGATCTTGAATGCAGTCCAAAAACATAAGCACTTATCAATGTAGTAGAAACACTGCTTTTTTTTTAACCAGAACTGTTGCATTTTATGCTATATTTGTGTTCAAATTTTTCCTGGCTCAGAAACAGAAATGCTGAAGTGTTACTTAAAAACTTTGTTATACATTTATTTATTTACAACATGACACCCTAGTTTAATCCTTTATTTGAAGCAAGCTTTTGTTGGGTTCATACAAAAGCAAGTTTTTAGCAATTGTTGATACACTTTAATACAATGTTTAGCTGTTTGTGGCCGCTCTTAATCTTCTCTTAAATCTAAACCATACTCCAACTTGTAAATGATCTCAACTCCTTACACAAGATTTTTGCACCAAATGCAAGAATTAAAAGCGTACAAGAATTCTCTGTGTGGACATTAGATTTTTACTTTGTCAAATATAAAATTAGTTTGACTTTGCTAGTCTAGACCAGTGGTTTTCAAAGTGGTTGATATTGACCCTTAGGAGTTGATTAGAACAACCTAAGGATAAAATGGGTTTATAAATAACTGTTGGGGTTTACTTGAGCAATAAAGCAATGGTGCCCAAAAACGTATAGTTATTAAAATAAAGCTTTTTTTAGTCTTCATTTGCTTTCCATCTCATCCTACACCAGTAGGTTTTCAGAAATATCCTTGTACCACACAAGTTCTATTTTAACTAATCATCCTGAATGTACCTGAAGCACAGTAGATTGGGTAGAGCACTGTGATTGTGATCAACATGGTCTCAATTTAAAACCTACTAGTGTTATTCTGTTGTGTCTTTGGTAAAGACATTTTACAGCACTTTCCTCTGGTTGGTGGTTTGGGAAAGCAGTTCTTAGTTTCAGTCATATTTCTATAAAATTAAAAAACCAAAATAAAAAATTTTAAGCTGACAGCAATATCTTTCCATCTCTGGAAGCAGGCCAGAGTAATTGCTTGCTTTATGTATTCCTATGCATGTACACCTCTGTTGCCTTTCTGTGAATCAGAAGAATAAATATAGAGATAAAATAAATAAATACAAAATTAACTGCATAGCCAAAACTATAATCAATCAATCTAGTTCATTTATTTAGTGAAAAAAAATATACACAATGGAAAAAAAACAATTATCAATAATGTTGCACTAGGACAGTAGTTCCCAACCTTTCTACACAAGCAGACCAGTAAAATTTTTTAAAATGGTCACAGACCAGCAACAAAAGACCATATAGTGAATAGAACTGCTTTTAGAACTCGTTGTTAACCAAAATTGTCATTGCATAATCTAATGCAAGATTTTGGCATAGGATATGTTTTCAGGACAAAAATTTTTCCATGGAGTGGCAATCAAATTAACTCAACAAAATATCAATCCATTTACATATGAAATCAATGTTAGTGTAAAATTTGCTGCTGTTTCACTGCCAGTATGCAAGGCAAGCAAGGCATTAAAAGAAGTTTCTAAAACACATAGTTCAGGAATATGTAACACTCAACTTATCTGAGTATGGACTTTATGTAGTTTGCTCTACACTTGCATGCTTCATTTTAATTTTGAGAATTACCTGTTGTAGATGTCTTGTTTTTATTCTTCTTGTTGCTTCATTGATTCTATATTAATCTTTCTGCAGTTTGACAAGACTAGGTATAGCAGCACCAAAAAAGTGAAGAATGGCTTTGTATTAAAATTTTTAAAAGTTAGATTCAGTTTATGATGAAATAATAGTAAACAGCACAAAACTTGGGTTATCGGAAGGTTAACCTTCATTATTGAACAATTTTGCATTATCAAGGAAGACAAGATCTTCCATACTGTGAATTGGTCAAGCATAAAATGAGTTTTACAGAAAGAACAATTTTGCAATGCTTATAATTACATATTAATATTAGCTTGGCATAAAGGAAAATAATTGTGGACTGGCAAAAAATTACCTGAAACAGCAGTTGGGAACCACTGCACAGAGGAGACAGTGGAAATAACCATACTGTCTTTTATGTCCAGCTATGTGCCACCTTTATTTTTCAATAAACAAAAGAAATTTTACAGAATAACAAAAACAAATAATAATAATAGTTATGCACAGAAATAATAATAATAAATAAACAAAACAAGAATCACCTATTATTTAAATTATATGGGGTGGGGCATAAATATGGAAGCAAATTAAAATTGATATTATAATGTAACGAAAAATATATTTAATAATTTACAGATATGTACAATTACATAAAAGTCTATACAAAGCAAACAAAATAATTTTATTTGAAATGACCCTCATTGCTTTTGATTACTGCCTGCAATCTCTGGCAAACATCCTCTGCAGAGGCACGCAGCTGTTCTTGTGGAATTTCTTGCCATGCTCGCAGTAGAGACTGTTTTAAATTGTCCACACTGTGATAAATTTTCCCACAGGCCTTGGCTTCGAGAATGGACCACACCAAAAAGTCCATGGAATTCAGATCTGGGGAACAGGGAGGGTGCATTTCTTTAGACCGTGGCCAACCTGCAGCGCATGTGCCACAAGTGGCGCATTGGAGAGTTGGTGGTGGCGCATTGCAGTCGGGAAAAATATTTCAAATGAAAAACATTCCACAAGTTATATCTAGCTATATCAGACGACCACCTAATTTTCGGACGAAAAATAGGAAAATCAGAGATCAATTCTGAGTGAAGACCTTTTTTTTTTTTTAGAGAACATTATAGTTTTGGAACAAAAATAGGGAAATCAGAGATTGATTCTGAGTTAATGTTTTGAAATCTTTCGTTTGTGCAGTGCATGAACTGAACTTGAATAAAATTGGCACTTGAGGTAAAAAAAGGTTGGCCACCCCTGCTTTAGACTAAAACCTGGAAATATGCTCTCTGCACCAGTTTCATGCAACCTTCAGTGTGTGTAACATGACACCATCCTGTTGAAATGTCCACAAGGTGTCATTGCTGAAGTAATCTTAAACAGATTTCAACATTGACTCCAAGATTTTTTCAACATAATATTTAGTGTTAATTTTTGCACTTTGATCAATAAAAATGAGGGGAGACCTCCAGGTTTTTGAAACAGCAGCCCAGACCATGATGGAGGCTGGTTTCATTGTCTGATACACGGTTTTTGGGTTATAAAAAATTTCTTTGACATTTCTTACAAGGATCCTGTCATTTCTTAGATTATGAGTGAATTCAACTGTGAAGATCTTCTCATCTGACCTAACAATCTTACCTGCTATACCAAACCTGAATTCCTTTAGATAAACTTTGCTTCTCTCCTATTTTTTTGCTTTACAGCTGCTGACAGAGTTTGTCTCATTTGGAGGACATTTTCAGATCTTTGTGAACCAGTTGTCTCATGGTTTTGGGACTCATGTCAGTAGACTTTGCCATTTGTCTCATGGATCTCCTCAGCTTTCTCCTAATCCTCTCTCAAATGCGCTTAATCATTGATTTAAACTGGTGCATGGTTTACCCCTTCATTTGGGTGCACGGCCTACCACTTCTTGGATGATCAGATAAATCCCCTTTTTCATTGAAACATGTCAATGTCTTCCAGATGGTTGATCTCGCAATTAAAAGTGTCTTTGCAATAGCAGAATCTGACTTTCTGGCATGGTGTAATGCGACTACAGCTTCTCTCTTGTCTGACATTTTCAAATCGTTTAAAATTTAGCAAAATATCATTTGATATTTTGATAGAGTAATGTCTTAAGCTACAATAAAACGTATTTCCTACTTAGGAACTATTCTATGTTAACAAAATAATTTAGTTAAAAAAATTGCTTCCAAACTTATGCCCCACTTTGTATAGTACACTTTACAAGTAAATCAAATCATTGAAAATAAACCAGGTTGATAAATATTTAGATATAAAAAAAAGTTTCAATTGCTGTTTAAATTTTTGAAAAGAACACAATTTTATATCACTTGGTACATCAAGCCAAATGTTGGAACCAATATATTTCAGTAATTTTAATTACCAATAAATTAAAAACAAACCAAAGAAATGTATTTTTTCTCCAAATTCAGCACATTTAAACATTTTATCTTCATTATACCTTAAACCAATTGATATGTATGAGATTATTAAACATATTAATGAACTAAATTCCAAGAAAAGCATAGGTCTTGATGGGATTCCTATTAAATACATAAAAATGAGTGCTCAAATCATAGCCACAACTTAAGCAAATATGTTTAGTAAGTGCACTACTAGTTGCACATTTCCTAACATTTTCAAAGTGGAACAAGTTATTCCAACACATAAAAGTGGTCCAAAAAACCAATGTTTCAATTGCCACCCCATTTCTATTTCTATTCCTTTCTCAAAACTTTTTGTAAAATGTATTTATGAACAAATTTACAACTATTTTACAAAAATAAAATTTTCAACTCTTAATCAATTTAGCTTTGAACAAAATATCTCTACAGGACATGCAGTAAGACATTTGTATGGTCATCTCATCCAAAATAGTGATAAAAAAAGAATTTTATGTTTTGACTTTTTGACTTAAAGCAAGGATTCAATTCAGTCAATCATAAAATTCTGGTCTATAAACTAGAAAATATGACATCTGAGGAATTCCTTTGCAGCTCCTCAAAAACTATGTTAGTACTGTAACTAAACAGAATACACTATTTTAAAATGTGTAAAATCAAAACTTTCCAACATTAAATATACCCCTGGGAACCACGCTTGGACTTCTGTAATCTATATGAATAACTTACCTTATTCCTCTAATTTTCATATCAAATAGTTTGCTGATGATATGGTTCTAACCTTAGCAAGTATATCTGCAACAGATTTAACTACAAAAGTCAACATTGAGCTAATTAAAAATAATACCTGGATGAAATCTAATGTGGTTACTATTAACTACAAAAATGTAAATTTATAATTGTATCCAACTAGAGCATAGATAGCATTTCTAAAAACTGTAAGATCTTTGTGGGGTAGAATAAGTTGGAACAAGTGAATCCAATAAAATACCTAAGGGAGATCGTAATTGATGATAAGTTGACTTGGAAACGACATATTCAAAAATCGCGTGAAGTAAAAGATTTTTCTTCCCATAGCTTTTCATCTGACACTCTTCAGGGGAAATCGTCAGAATAAAGCAGAAATAAAACCGAACTGGATTATAAAGAGGAAAGTAGAATTCTCATTGGCTGAAAGAAGTTAGCCAATGAGAGAAAAGATTAAGAAATTTTCAAAGAGTAGACAAATTCTTTTTGTTTGCACAGAAGGGGATCAAAAGATTTAATGAAAGTCGCTTCAAGAGCAGAAAGGTGAAAAGAAGAGCGACCTCGAGCGAGAATAGAAAGTTTTTCGTTGTTGTAGTGAAGAGCGCATTGGGCGTTGTCAAGAAGATGTTGACCAATGGCGGATCCGTGATATTGTTATGGGCGTATGTTGGCCTTGCAACAGCGGGAAAGGCTTTGGCGGTTGTACGAGGCAGGAGAATTGGCGATGGATCTAGGAACGTGTTGTTTGATTCGCTCTTCTAGGCGTTGAGAGGTGCGACCAACGAACCGACTATCGCAGTGGCACACAAACTGGTAAATAACATTGCTGTGATGATGGGAAGGTAACACGTCTTTCTTAGTTGCTGGTAAGAGCTGTCGGGTGTTAAAAATAACACATGGTTCGACGGAGAAAAAGTAGCGTTTCACAGCAGAATCTGCTTTTCGAACTTCATCGAGACATTTCGAATCCATGGAATGTTTAGGTAGACAGGGCATTTTTCCACTGTGTGAACCGGGTTAGAATTTAGTTGTTGAAGTTTTCGTTTGAAAGCCGAATTGACTGCATGTTCCGCGTAGCCATTTTCTAATAGAATTGAACGATTTTGCCAAGCTCTGGGTCCAATTTGCTTTTAGAACAGATCATAAAAGCTCTGTGAACAAGAGTACCAATTAGGTTGATTTTCCGTTTCTGGGGCTAAAGGAATTTCAACGTAGATACTGGCCGGTGAAGGTGGGTTTCCTGTACACTGAAGTTAGAAATTCCGAATCATGCCTTTCTACCAACGCGTCCAGGAAGGGGAGAGAGTGATTAGATTCCTTTTCATAGGTGAAGCGTAATGAGAGGGATGAAGGGAGTTGAGGTGGGTGAGAAAAGTGTTGCAGTCTTCTTCATTGTTAAATACGGCGAAAGTGTCGTCAACGTACCGGAAGTACACTAACGCAGGGTTTTCCAAACTGGGGTCCGCGGACCCCTGAGGGTCCGTGATGACTGCACAAGGGGTCCGGAACGATATGACAAAATTTTTCAAACACTGTGGCGTGTGGTCAGGCATGCAAGTCATGCTTTGCATGACCAACTAATTTGTGCGCAATGACCTATATTTTTCAACCGAATAAAAAACAGCACTGTTGTGGAACAAAATTAGAGAAACGTGAGGCCGATTTGAGGGGAAGACCTTCTTTTTTTAGAAAACAGAACGAGTTTTTGAGAAAAAAATGAAAAATGTGGGTCTAATTACAGCTGAAGACTTTTTTTTGGAGAACACCTCAATTTTAGGACAAAAACGTATAAAATTAGAGACTGATTTTAAACGATGACTTTTTTTAAAGAACACTTCAATTTTAGAACGAAAAGTGTAAAATTTGGGACTGATTTCAAGCGATGACCTTTTTATTTATTTTTTTTAGAGAACACCATGTTTTTAGGACGAAAATTGCTTGTTGGTTGGGCATAAAATTGATGTGACTTAAGATTGGGGGCCGTGAAAAAAAAAAGAATCGCAAATAGGGGTCCGTGGCCCAAAAAGTTTGGGAAATTCTGCACTAACGATGTTGAAAAGTTTCGCTTCTTGGTAGCCAATTAGTTGAAGTTTTTTTGAACTTTCGTTTATTCTTAAATAGTCAAAAAAAACATTTTTACTATTTTTTTTGCGTGTGTGTGCATATATGGACGTTTATGCGACTGAGATAAATAAATAAATTAAAATTAAAAACTATAGCTCCTTGCTCTTCGCCACATTGAACAAAAAGGCAAGACAACTGTAAGTTCCTGATGAGATACATCTGGAGCACAATCAAGAATTATTGAAAAATACTTAGCCTTTTTTAAGTACCGGTATTTTTGAAAAAAATTTTCACCTTTTCTTGCTACAACATGAATTAGTTCATTTTAAATAATGTTGCTTATATATTGCCACTTGGTTGTGTGCCTGATCACTCTGTTTTTTAATTCACTTCAAACAGAATCCCTGTTTTCCAACAATTCAAATACCTGTAGTCCTAAAAAATTTTCATTTTGTGGTGATCCCAATACTTTGTTCGAACCTCGAAAAGCCAAATTTCTTTCGGACAAGAAGATTTCAATCTCAATAATTCACTCCAGCACATTTCTTCAAAATAATTTTTCATTAAGAAATAGCTGCATTTCTTGGATGTCACTGGTAGATTGCTTTCGAATTCCCTCTTTCAGTAACATTTGTTGGCCTCACTGCCAACTTAAGTTAACTTGACCGACTTAGTCAAATTAAGTTCTTATTAATAACCTGACGTCAAAAATAATGTTGGTTTCGCTACCAAGATCATCTACTAGCTCAGAAAGTCTGTCTTCTGCGTGAATGAAGCTTTCTCGAGAGTTCAATGGATGAATCTCTTCAATCCTACCTCCCAACTATAACTTGCCAAATCACTAATTGAAATAAAACATAGCCTTTATTCAAACGCTGTAAGACAGATTACAGGTCCACAGAGCACAGAATTTTTAATGAAAATTTTCCCCAATTCAACCAAATTTAAATGTAAAATACTGACTCCAAACTGCTTTACCAGGCGATTCAAATGACCTGAATGCCCTCTACCAGGGTTGCCAAATGTTCAAAGATAAAATAATCTAGAATCTCAACAAAAAAATATCTTAAAATAATATAAATTTAAAAAATAATAATCCAAATAATAATCCAAACATATCAAAGTTACATTTTTAATAAAAAAACGAAAATTGAAATATAAAGTTGGTCATGGTGTTCTACATTGTAAAAAAAAAAAGGTCTTCACTTCCATTTGCTCTCAAATTTCCCAACTTTCGTCCAAAAATCAGGGTGTTCTCTAAAAAAAAAAAAAAAGGTCTTCAGCTCTCAAATTTCCCAACTTTCGTCCAAAATCAGGGTGTTCTCTAAAAAAAAAAAAAAAAAAGAAAAGGTCTTCACTTCCATTTGCTCTCAAATTTCCCACTTTCGTCCAAAAATCAGGATGTTCTCTAAAAAAAAGGTGTTGTCACTTCTTTGCCACTAGAAACAAATGCAAAATAACATTTGTCAAAATAATCTAAATATATCTAAATGAATTCATAAAACTTTTATTTTTCAAACGTTTTCGGCTTCTTAAGCCCTTTTCAAGAAAAACTTAAACTTAAATGAAATTAACAATAATGCGTCAACACAAAGAAAATTAATTATTTATGCATGAATGATTTACATTGTGACGAATAATGATATTTGTTTTCTAGATGTTAAAATAGAAATAAATTGCAATAGTTTAGACACGTATACATGGAGAAAACCAACCAACACTGGACTTTTACTTAATTTTAACGCCTTTTGCCCACAAAAATGGAAATCTGGTTTAATTTTGTGTTTGCTTCACCGTGCGAAATTAATATGTTCCTCAAAAATGTTATTCAATCGAGAAATCAACAACCTAAGAAAAATGTTTTGTTTAAATGGTTATCCTTGCTGGTTTTTTAATAAAGTTTTAAACAAATTTGTGTCCAACATAACCGTTGATCGTTCTACTGATTGCCGTACTTATTATATTACAATTCCGTACTTTGGTATTGACTCGAGACGTTTTTTAAATCGCTTATCAAAAATTTTCAAATCGAAATTTAACGTGAAAGTTTGTCCTGTCTATAAAACATTTAAAATTGGAAACTACTTTCAGTTGAAGTCCACAACTCCTTTGGGTCTTTGCTCAAATGTCATTTATGAATTTACATGTTCGTGTGACGCGAACTTGACATACATCGGTATGTCAACCCGACATTTGAGCACTAGAGCTAAGGAGCATTTGGACTTCAACTCTCAAGTATCAAGTGCAATAAAAAATCATATAATGTGTTGTAATATTTGTTCCTCTGTCAAATTAAATTTAAACTCCTTTAAAATAATTAAAAAGTGTAAATCGGAATTCCATACAAAAATACACGAAGCATTATTTATTAAAAAGCGTAATCCTGGTTTAAATCGACAACTTTATGCAAATGGTTCTTCATTTTTATTAAATGTTTTTTAATTTTTATTTTAAATTCTTTATTTCTTTTCTTATAAATTTTAAATTTACTTTCATTTTTAAATAATTTAATGAAACTAAAAAAAATTGGCTTTATAATTCTATTTGCTTTAACTTATTCGTCACAATGTAAATCATTCATGCATAAATAATTAATTTTCTTTGTGTTGACGCATTATTGTTAATTTCATTTAAGTTTAAGTTTTTCTTGAAAAGGGCTTAAGAAGCCGAAAACGTTTGAAAAATAAAAGTTTTATGAATTTAATTGTGCTGCTGAGTATCGCCACAATATGGTTGAAGAAAATTTATTCCTTGCCAAAATTATATCTAAATGAAATGCTAAAATAATCTAAAAAATAATCTAACATCTAAATGGGTATTTATTACATCTAAATTAGACGAAAATAATCTAAATCTAGATTAAAATAATCTAAGTTGGCAACACTGCCCTCTACAAACTCTCTAATTTTTAGAGGAAAACGGTAGATGTCACACTTAAACACGTGGCGAGTAACAATAAAGCATTTGTGACCTAGCACGTGGTTGTGGCAATTGACAACGAAGGAAAGAATAATAAAAATCTGACGTCATCGCATTTCGCAATCGTGCACACAACGCTTACCAATTAGTTTGCAAAACACTACAAAGAATGTAAAGCAAATACAATGGGACTTGGTCAAAAAAATTTGCGCGATTCTTAATTAAATTTCAAGGTCTGGACCCAAACAAAGCTAATGATTTTTTTAGAAACAATAACTAATAATGAAATTAAATTTTTACAAAAAGGGGCCGATTACGAAACAATCAACATTCATGGATCAAAGCACTTTTTGGAAAATTGCCATTTTCATGAATTTTTAGTTATGAGGAAATTTCCTTCCAAGTATTCATACCAGAACAAAATGGACTAGCCGTTTACCAAAAACTTGCAACAAAAACAGAAAATTTGATCCGATTGCTTTGAGTATAGAAGCCACAACCGATAAGCAGTTTCACCATTGATGAACAAATGAAAATCACCGTTTTTCTGAATTGTATTGAAAGTCATGTTAATTTGCTCAGAACTTCCTTAAACGATATCGCATCGTTGCGCGTCTGAGATTTTAGCAGGCCGGAATACTGCATCGTTAGAGAGGGTGATGAAAGAAGGTTGTGGAAGTGATATTGACGTTTCGAGCAAATTTTTGGTGCCATTTTCAAGTGGTTCTGCTTCAGCATTATCAATGCTTGACGTTTCACTCTGATTAATGTCATCTCTCACAATTGTTGATACAGCCAAAAAAAAACGTATTAATTTGGAAGAAAACCAGACTTTTATGACGTCATGTTAGATAACGTTTTGCTTGTTAAAACATACTATAGAGTAGTTAAAACACCAATCGGGCCAAACATCTAGACCATTATAATAATTTTATTGCAAAACAGTTATTTTCAGGGTCTTCCGTCCGGGGAGTTTGGGGGGCGGTTAAATCCCTGAATTCTATTTAACATTTTTGCTCCTGCAATTTTTAGATCAATAATTTCTTCAATCTTTAAATTAGATGCTGCAAGCTAAGGTACATCGACTGGAGCATATATTACATTTGAAAGATCTTCGACTGCAAGACATTCAACAAAGAAACGCTGCAGAAGAAGTTTCTCGATCCCGCGCTATTCGGACAAATTATAACGCTTAAGGACTTAGCAAAGGTTTTTTTTTAATTACCGTTTTTTTGTTGTTATTTTTTGTTACAAGTTGAAATGTTGTGTCTTTCCAATTTTTTGATTTTTTTATCAGTCAGCAAACCATACTTTTGTCGACTGTTTCCTACTTTTTGATCAAGTGTCCTAGTATTTGTATTGTTTAATGCTTTTTATTTGCTTGAAATTAAATAAAAATGTTAAGAATTTTGAACATTTCTTTAATTCCTGACACTGTGTCAATGATTTAATGTTGTATAATTTGTATGCTTTATTCCCCCTAAACTGTGCGTGTGGGTAGCGTACGCTAATAGGTATGTATTTATGTTTTATAGCTGATTTTGCTAATAGGGAAAATAAAAGAAGCGGCAATTCATTGTAGGCTATGCATATAAATCAGGGCCGACTCCAGGGCTTTGTCGCTGGAGTCGTTCCAACTCGTTCCATCTATGTCTACTCGAGGCAACTTTTATTAAAACCAGACATCCGGTTTTATGTAAACAAAAGATAAAACTTTTCAAATAACCTAAGTTGCGAGTAACAGTGTTTCTTCTTGGTAATTGCACATAGTGCGTTTCTCCTTTCCGAGATTACACTGTATTGCACCACACTTCCTTGATGTTGTGCAGTTGTGCCTTTCTCCTTTCTAAGACTACAGCACCTTTCTTCTAGCTGTTGAGACTATAAATACCTTGATTTTCTCTGGTTCGTCACATTTTGACGCGATTGCCACTGATGAGAGCGTTACAAAAAGCTTATGGCTCCGACGAAATCAACTTTAGTTTAAAGTGATATTAAAAAGTAATTTCATAAAATAAAACAAGACTTTTAATTTTGCACATTTAATTGGAAACAAATAATACTTTTAAAATTGGAAAAATATATGCATTGTTAACAGTGATGGCTTTAATAGGGTGCGAACGATGCGGCCGCACCGCGCCCCCCTAAAATACATCAAAAAGTGACCCCCCTCTACACAAGACATTGCTCTATTTTTTCGTAGTAGCACCAGGACGTCGATGGCATGTCAAAAAAATTTTTTTAAACATAACTTTATTTTGAGACACTAAAAAGTGGCCCCTCCTAAAACAATGACTATTTTTTTAGAGATCACACTGATTTGAACACTTAATAGTGGCCCCCTTTAAAATGAAGA
Source organism: Diplosoma virens (assembly GCA_963680785.1). NCBI lineage: Eukaryota > Metazoa > Chordata > Ascidiacea > Aplousobranchia > Didemnidae > Diplosoma > Diplosoma virens. The sequence continues at coordinate 38,329,083 of OY796890.1, read as the reverse complement.
CGTTTTCTTTTAGAGATAGCTTTGTTTTGAGACACTAAAGAGTGGCCCTCCAAATCAAACAACGATTTTTTAGAGATCACAATGCTTTGGATCACTCAACAGCGGCCTCCTCCTAAATTGGAAACTTTTTTTTAGATTACTTTGTTTTCATACACTAAAAATGGCCCCGGCTATGTCAATGACCTTTTTTTAGAAATTACCTTGGAACACTAAATAGTGGCTCCATTACTTTTCTTGCTCCAGGCTCATCTTTTTATAAGTCCACCACTAATTGTTAAAAATGTTTAATTAAAACTGACCTCCTAAATTTTTAAAACTCAGGGGAGTCAGTTTTAATTATACAGTTTTAACAATGTATTTTTTGCCAACTTCAAAAATATTATTTGTTTCCAATTAAGTGTGCATAAGAATTAAAGTTTCGTCTTCCATTTCAAGAAGATACTTTTTAGTCCTCTCTCCACGATTTTCGTTTTTTTATGCTACGACGTTGTTTTTTACTTCACCGAAAGAAATTTTTTAGGAGACACCGAAAAATTTTTAAATCGTTTGGAGGTCATGGGTCAACCCACGATCAAAAGTTTTTCGGCCACCGTCTAAAAATATCTTTTGGAGGTGATGGTAGTGCCAAAAAAGTAGGTTATTTGCCTTAAAATTTAAAGATTTAAGTCTTCTTCGCCCCTGACCCCCTGAATCTGATCATGAAAGCTTTAACAAGCACATAAAATCAAACGTTCGTATTTATTATAATCAGTGGTGGATATTCAAATTCAGAGGCCTAAGGCAAGGATTTCCCAAAATTGATGTTCTCTAAACAAGAAAAAGAGCTTTGATCTCGTCTTTCACTTTTTTCCCCCAAAATCATGGTGATCTCTAAAAAAAAGGTTTTCACTTCGATTTCATCTCTGATTTCTTTATTTTGCTCCCAAAATCACGGTGATTTCTAAAAAAAAAAGAGTCTTCACCTCGAATCGATCTTGTATTTCCCACTTTTCGTTCTGACTTCATAACGATCTCTAAAAAGCATCTGCAACAAATAAAACTATATGTGCTATTTTCGAGGGGGGCCCGAGATAACTGCCTCATTCGCCTCACCCAAGATCCACCACTGATTATAATCAAATTTCTCAAGACTTAAAACCTGAAGAACTGATTTGTCTCTAAATAAACGAATTTCAACATTGTGACGTTGAAGGAAACAAAAAAATTTTGCAAGTTTTTCATAAACAGAACATTTTTATCAGCGGCAGGGTGGTCGAGTGGTTAAAGCGCCGTACTTGTGATCGACACGGTCTGAGTTCAAAACCTACTCGCATCATTCTGTTGTGTTCTTGGGAAAGACGCTTTCCCAGTATTGGCAAGCAATAAAATTACAACTAACATTACTTTAAAAAAGTAGTGCCTCATTAACCACAAGCTTCACGGCACATCACTACTTACCAATAATGTTAAATGAAATAAATTTATAGTAATGATCTTGCGAGCGCCAAAAGCGCAAACGGAATTTTTTTGTTGTTTTCTGATCTCAAAACGTTCTTATTGATTGTGTTTACAGGTTATGTGTTTATATCAATCTTTCTTGGACTAGCCACTGACACACCTATCAAAGAATTTTTTGATAATTTTTTAGTGGAGGTCCTCACGCAGAAGGTTTACTAGTTATGAGACGTTATTAAGGCTCATTTCTAGTACGAGCGTAGATTGGAGTATTCTTTACTTGTTTTGTTGATTTTTTTGCTTTCCTTAGATTTTTAAGCGCGGAAAGATGATTAAAAGAAAGAAAGAATTCTCTATTCCACGCTCGTAGTAGAAACAAGCCTTTAACTTTCAAAAGTTTTTAATTCATATAATATTTTCTAGAATTTGAAATTCGCAGAGGCAAGTACCCCTTTTGCTCTCCCAACGGACGTTCATTTATCTCGTTTGCTTTATTTTTAGCCTGAAAAAGTCGTTTATGACGTTTTTTTATTGCTGCACAACAAATATCGTTTTTTTATTTATTTATTTTTTTGTATTTATTTTATCTCTATATTTATCCTCCTGACTCGCAGGAAAGCGACGAGGCGCTATACATAGGGTAGGCAATTACCCCGACCTCTTCCGGAGATGCCAGGATATTGCGGTCCGCTTGTAATTTAGTAGAGATATTACTGTAATTTAAAACTGCTTGGCAAGACCACCAAGCAGGGAATATGCCGTAAAGTGTCTTTCCCAAGGACACAAAAAAATGGCGCAAGTGGATTTTGAACCCAGACCATGTTGATCATCAGTCCGGTGCTTTCACCACTCGACCACGTTGATCGTGACCGAAAAAATTGGGCAACCTCAAAGACAAAATTGTGATTTTGTTTCTTCTACAAAAAACTTTAAAATTAAAATTTGTGCATTGAACGGTTGAACTGAATCCATTTAAAATAAAGTTCCGGTTCAGGTTCAGCAATTTTTTTTACGGGTTCTGGTCCAGTTCAGGTTCAGCAAATTTTATTTTTAGGGGTTCAATTCTGCTTCAGGTTTTGCAAATTTTTTTTGGGGTCAGTTCTGGTTTGGGTTCAAAAAATAATAACGGTTATTACGGGTTTACGGATCCGGTTCGGGTCCGCTTCGACGCCCTGGTTATGAATATAAAAAATGTTGCCAAAAATTGAGGTTCAAACACTAAATTATAAATATACCAAAATAAAATTGAAAGCTTAATGTTGAAAATTTTCTTAGCTCAGATACAAAATCATCTTTCATTACTAAAACTTAAAATAAATTTATGGTTTTGCAGATGCACTGTGCGTGTATTCCGACTTACTGCGAACAAACCGATTTATCTTGTTTTAGCAAATGTCTTGAGTAAAAAAAACTTTTTTCTCTACAACGTCACAATTGCGGCATGTCTCAAATCTCTCTCATTTCAACAGATATTTTCAACAAAAGACAAAAAAGCGTTTTATTGTTTTATTTATTTATATTTTTTTATCTGAAGGGAGGCAATCTTGAAGCTGCCTCACTAACGTGTATTAGCGATTTTGTTGACAAAAACGCTTGACGAAATGATTAAAACACTAAAAATACAACGATCTAACGGTCAAAAATTAGGGTTGAAGAGCAAAACTAATCAGATTACTACAAGTACGGTATAATTTTTATAAACTTATTTTGAACCAATGGCAAGTTGCATCAATTTAGCCAAGTCGGCAGCGTGGTCGAGTGGTTAAATCACCGGACTGATGATCAAGATGGTCTTGGTTCAAAATCCACTTGCCCCATTCTGTTGTGTCCTTGGGAAAGACACTTTACGGCACTTTTCCCCTGCTTGGTGGTCTTGACAAGCAGTTCTAAATTACAGTAATATCTCTACTAAATTACTAGCGGACAGCAATATCTTGGCATCTCCGGAAGCAGGTCGGGGTAATTGCTTACCCTATGTATAGCGCCTCCGTCGCTTTCCTGCGAGTCAGGAGGATAAATATAGAGATAAAAAAAAAAACTATCAATGACTTCAATATTTAATTTCCACAGGTGAGGCACTACCCCACTTGCTTTTGCTAACGGCACGTCCCTGAAACTAAACAATAGCAAACCACTGTGATTCTAGCAGAATAACTCTCATATCTTACAGAAAAAAGAAAAAAAGCGAAAAAACCTTACGCAAATGACGCAAACCTTCATTCATTTCTATGCTACAAAAGAGAGCAACAATCTTCCACTATTCAGGATTAATTTAAAATATGTTCCCTATCGATTCAAATGACAAATTTGATATCACATTGATCAGAATTTAACGTAGATATCAGATATAAATTCAAGTTCCGGCGACACCATATTAGTTTTCGAACAAAATGCACTTGAATGACCCCCGCTTTACGAGATAATAATTAGCGTCGACAGCATTTTAAGTTAAAGTGATTTCGATTCACGCTATTTGAAAGTTCATTTTGACCATGTTCCCTATCGATTCGAATGACAAATTTGATATCACATTGATCAGAATTTCATGTAGATATCAGATATAAATTCAAGTTCCGGCGACACTATATTAACTTCCTAACAGAATACAGTTGAATGACCCCCGCTTTACGAGATAATAATTAGCGTCGACAACATTTTAAGTTAAAGTGATTTCGATTTACGCTATTTGAAAGTTCATTTTGACCATGTTCCTTATCGATTCGAATGACAAATTTGATATCACATTGATCAGAATTTAACATAGACATCAGATATAAAATCAAGTTTCGGCGACACTATATTCACTTTTCCACAAAATGTACTTGAATGACCCCCGCTTTACAAGATAACAATTAGCGTCTATTAAATTTTGAGTTAAAGTGATTTCGAGTTACGCTAATTCAAGGTTTATTTTGACCATGTTCCCTATCGATTCGAATGACAAATTTGATATCACATTGATCAGAATTTAACGTACATATCAGATATAAATTCAAGTTCCGGCGACACTATATTCACTTTTCAACAAAATGCACTTGAATGACCCCCGCTTTACGAGATAACAATTAGCATCGACAACATTTTGAGTTAAAGTGATTTCGAGTTACGCTAATTCAAGGTTTATTTTGACCATGTTCCCTATTGATTCGAATGACAAATTTGATATCACATTGATCAGAATTTCACATAGACATCAGATATAAATTCAAGTTCCGGTGACACCATATTAGTTTCCTAACAGAATACAGTTGAATGACCCCCGCTTTACGAGATAATAATTAGCATCGACAGCATTTTAAGTTAAAGTGATTTCGATTTACGCTAATTCAAGGTTTATTTTGACCATGTTCCCTATCGATTCGAATGACAAATTTGATATCACATTGATCAGAATTTCACGAAGATTTCAGATATAAATTCAAGTTCCGGCGACACTATATTAACTTTTCCACAAAATGTACTTGAATGACCCCCGCTTTACAAGATAACAATTAGCATCGACAATATTTTGAGTTAAAGTGATTTCGATTTACGCTAATTCAAGGTTTATTTTGACCATGTTCCCTATCGATTCGAATGACAAATTTGATATCACATTGATTAGAATTTCACGAAGATTTCAGATATAAATTCAAGTTCCGGCGACACTATATTAACTTTTCCACAAAATGTACTTGAATGACCCCCGCTTTACAAGATAACAATTAGCATCGACAATATTTTGAGTTAAAGTGATTTCGATTTACGCTAATTCAAGGTTTATTTTGACCATGTTCCCTATCGATTCGAATGACAAATTTGATATCACATTGATCAGAATTTCACGTAAATATCAGATATAAAGTCAAGTTCCGGCGACACTATATTCACTTTTCAACAAAATGCACTTGAATGACCCCCGCTTTACGAGATAATAATTAGCGTCTATTACATTTTGAGTTAAAGTGATTTCGATTTACGCTATTTGAAAGTTCATTTTGACCATGTTCCCTATTGATTCGAATGACAAATTTGATATCACATTGATCAGAATTTAACGTAGATATCAGATATAAAATCAAGTTCCGGCGACACCATATTAGTTTCCTAACAGAATACAGTTAAATGACCCCCGCTTTACGAGATAATAATTAGCGTCGACAACATTTTAAGTTAAAGTGATTTCGATTTACGCTATTTGAAGGTTTATTTTGACCATGTTCCCTATTGATTCGAATGACAAATTTGATATCACATTGATTAGAATTTTATTTAGATTTCAGATATAAATTCAAGTTCCGGCGACACTATATTAGTTTTTGAACAAAATGTACTTGAATGACCCCCGCTTTACGAGATAATAATTAGCATCGACAACATTTTAAGTTAAAGTGATTTCGATTTACGCTATTTGAAGTTTTATTTTGACCATGTTCCCTATCGATTCGAATGACAAATTTGATATCACATTGATTAGAATTTCACATAGACATCAGATATAAATTCAAGTTCCGGCGACACTATATTAGTTTTTGAACAAAATGCACTTGAATGACCCCGCTTTACGAGATTACAATTAGCATCGACAGCATTTTGAGTTAAAGTGATTTCGATTTACGCTATTTCAAGGTTTAATTTGACCATGTTCCCTATCGATTCGAATGATAAATTCAACATCACATTGATCAGAATTTCACGTAGATATCAGATATAAATTCAAGTTCCGGCGACACTATATTAGTTTCCTAACAGAATACAGTTAAATGACCCCCGCTTTACGAGATAATAATTAGCGTCGACAACATTTTAAGTTAAAGTGATTTCGATTTACGCTATTTGAAGTTTTATTTTGACCATGTTCCCTATCGATTCGAATGACAAATTTGATATCACATTGATTAGAATTTCATTTAGATATCAGATATAAATTCAAGTTCCGGCGACACCATATTAGTTTTTGAACAAAATGTACTTGAATGACCCCCGCTTTACGAGATAATAATTAGCATCGACAACATTTTGAGTTAAAGTGATTTCGATTTACGCTAATTCAAGGTTTATTTTGACCATGTTCCCTATCGATTCGAATGACAAATTTGATATCACATTGATTAGAATTTCACGTAGACATCAGATATAAATTCAAGTTCCGGCGACACTATATTAGTTTTTGAACAAAATGCACTTGAATGACCCCCGCTTTACGAGATAACAATTAGCATCGACAGCATTTTAAGTTAAAGTGATTTCGAGTTACGCTAATTCAAGGTTTAATTTGACCATGTTCCTTATTGATTCGAATGACAAATTTAACATCACATTGATCAGAATTTCACGAAGATTTTAGATATAAAATCAAGTTCCGGCGACACCATATTAGTTTCCTAACAGAATACAGTTGAATGACCCCCGCTTTACGAGATAATAATTAGCATCGACAACATTTTGAGTTAAAGTGATTTCGATTTACGCTATTTGAAGGTTTATTTTGACCATGTTCCTTATCGATTCGAATGACAAATTTGATATCACATTGATTAGAATTTCATTTAGATATCAGATATAAATTCAAGTTCCGGCGACACTATATTAGTTTTTGAACAAAATGCACTTGAATGACCTCCGCTTTACGAGATAATAATTAGCGTCGACAACATTTTGAGTTAAAGTGATTTCGATTTACGCTATTTGAAAGTTCATTTTGACCATGTTCCCTATCAATTCGAATGACAAATTTGATATCACATTGATCAGAATTTAACGTAGACATCAGATATAAAATTCAAGTTTCGGCGACACTATATTAACTTTTCCACAAAATGTACTTGAATGACCCCCGCTTTACAAGATAACAATTAGCGTCGACAACATTTTGAGTTAAAGTGATTTCGATTTACGCTAATTCAAGGTTTAATTTGACCATGTTCCCTATCGATTCGAATGACAAATTTGATATCACATTGATCAGAATTTAACGTACATATCAGATATAAATTCAAGTTCCGGCGACACTATATTCACTTTTCAACAAAATGCACTTGAATGACCCCCGCTTTACAAGATAATAATTAGCGTCTATTACATTTTGATTTAAAGTGATTTCGATTTACGCTATTTGAAGGTTTAATTTGACCATGTTCCCTATCGATTCGAATGACAAATTTGATATCACATTGATTAGAATTTAACGTAGATATCAGATATAAATTCAAGTTCCGGCGACACTATATTAGTTTTTGAACAAAATGCACTTGAATGACCCCCGCTTTACGAGATAACAATTAGCATCGACAGCATTTTGAGTTAAAGTGATTTCGATTTACGCTAATTCAAGGTTTAATTTGACCATGTTCCCTATTGATTCGAATGACAAATTTAACATCACATTGATCAGAATTTCATTTAGATTTCAGATATAAATTCAAGTTCCGGCGACACCATATTAGTTTCCTAACAGAATACAGTTAAATGACCCCCGCTTTACGAGATAATAATTAGCATCGACAGCATTTTAAGTTAAAGTGATTTCGAGTTACGCTAATTCAAGGTTTATTTTGACCATGTTCCCTATCGATTCGAATGACAAATTTGATATCACATTGATCAGAATTTTACGTAGATATTAGATATAAATTCAAGTTCCGGCGACACTATATTAGTTTCCTAACAGAATACAGTTAAATGACCCCCGCTTTACGAGATAACAATTAGCGTCTATTACATTTTGAGTTAAAGTGATTTCGATTTATGCTATTTGAAGGTTTATTTTGACCATGTTCCCTATTGATTCGAATGACAAATTTGATATCACATTGATTAGAATTTTACGTAGATATCAGATATAAAATCAAGTTCCGGCGACACCATATTAACTTCCTAACAGAATACACTTAAATGACCCCCGCTTTACGAGATAATAATTAGCGTCGACAGCATTTTGAGTTAAAGTGATTGCGATTTACGCTATTTGAAGGTTTATTTTGACCATGTTCCCTATTGATTCGAATGACAAATTTGATATCACATTGATCAGAATTTCACGAAGATTTCAGATATAAAATCAAGTTCCGGCGACACCATATTAGTTTCCTAACAGAATACAGTTGAATGACCCCCGCTTTACGAGATAATAATTAGCATCGACAACATTTTAAGTTAAAGTGATTTCGATTTACGCTATTTGAAGGTTTATTTTGACCATGTTCCTTACCTGGATACCTGAAAAGCATCCAAAAAATTGGGGGCACGTATAGCTTGTATTGCCCCCATGGGGCGGGCTTGTTATATCACTAACGTGATAAAATATTATATATATATTGATGACATCTACCACAAAATTGTACTCTCTATGGGTAAATAATAAATGATTTTTTATCATAAGTTAGAACCGATATTTCTTGCACAATACTTCTTAGTTAGAAAAAAAAGCGTTTTTTCACGCTTTTTTCTATCAAAAAACAAAACCTCACATAATTTAATTTGATTAACGTGCATTCTTTTAAGTTAAAGGTGATGAGCATGTGGCCTGCGAGTCGCTTTGACAAACTCAACCCACTAGGTTTCAGGATTTCAAAAGCAAGCAGTTTGTGCTTGATGTCTTTTCTATCCCCTTCAATGTTACACCCACTTCCGCAACCCTTGAGCTTCATCTGAAACTGATAAAAGTACAGAGTGATGACAAGCTGAAAGCGATGTATCTGAATAAGCCGTTGCTTAAATTTTTGTTTGTTGTTTAGTACTGTTGTTGAACAATTTCTTTTTTCGTTTATGAGAGGTATATAATTTTGTGTTACAAAGAGGTCATTAATCCTAGAAACAAAATGAATTGGTACATTGAACTTGTAATACAAATTGTAACACTGTACAACTTTAATGAGAAAATGAATATGTAACACAAAAGCTAAGAACCACTGTGCTATTTTTATTAAGATTGTCTTATTTTGTCTCTTGCCTTATTCAATTTAACCATTGTTGCGATCTAGGTGGAGTTTTATTCTAGTTCAAATTCGAGTTCGAGTTTTGTGCTGTAAAAACTGAAAGCTCAATCACGCCTATCTACGCAATAATTAAAACTTTAAAAAATGGAAAACCTACCATAATGCGATAAATAATATAAAAAATATAACAAAACTGATTGTTATTAACAAAATAAACAAATTTATTTAATGGGTTCAAGTTAAACAGAAAACAAATATTAATTGAAAAATAAGTTGTTCTACGTCAAATTTAGCAATATACTGTAGTATTAAAAGTAAAATCCAAATGCTTTTTATTCTCTTTTCACAATTCTTCAATTAATGAAGTCAAATTGGATCATATAATTTTTGAGTTTGAGCTAAAGTTTAATTTCGATTTTGAGTTTGCAGACCTGCTTTTAACATACCCTATAAGGGGACGTTTATGCTTTTTGAATTATAAAAAAAAAATTTTATAGTATGACTAAAAATTTGCGTGGCCCGCTTACTTATCAGAAACTGAAAAAGCGGCACGTAACAATCATTTATCACCTCTCTTTTAGCAAATAAAATGATGGTTGTTTTATATTTACATGAATAGGATATGAAGTAAGTACAATTTTTATTATTAAACTTTTTCTTTTTTGCCACATTCCAATCCACCCATGAGGTTGTGACAATGGATCGTTAGGTTTTTTTTAGCAGGACCTTCACCCGTAGTCCTATTTTACCTGCATGGTAAACCTTAACTTAGTTTTATAAAAAAATATTTCCTTACACGTTTTCAAGAAGTGATCGTAACCAGGAAAGAATCCAGTTTGATATTACAATTTTTAAAATTTTCAAATTTGTAATCCAGTACAGCCGGTTGTATAACGTTACTTTATTAATAGTACAAATGGAAAGAAATTTTAAAAAAATATTTACCCTCTAACTAAAAATAAGTACAGATAAGTCAATTGTTGGGTGTATGTTCTCGAAAACAATAATTGCAAAAATTTCTCAGGTAAACTGAGTATGAAATTTCAGTCTTTGTACTGAACTCTCAAATCAGTGTAGGCTATTATTAGCTGATTTGTCCTTCAGATCATTTGCGAAAAAGCAGTCGTACTTTTAACACATTTTAGTAAACGTTATTTTTATTGGACAAAATAAATTGTAATTACTTTATTTACAATTATGTAATTTTGCAAACGTGGAAAAGCGTGAAAAAGCAAATTTCAACACACTACACTATATTTTTATCTTCATATAAAGTTTTTTGTATAATCATAAACTTTATTGTTTTTAAAGTGTGATTTGTAAGTAAAAGAAATAAACATTTCAGTAAACGTTTTCTTGGCATTTGCAAACAAACAATTTGGGATCATTCTTTGACCTTTTGTGGTTTTGCTTTTAAAAATTCACTGTACCTAATGTGTCCTACATCGCTGAGTTTAAGCTATACAATACATTTTTTTATTTATAGACTCAAGATATTAAAAAAATATATCAAGGTTGAGATATATGTTCATATCTACGACAAGAAGTCGACATTTGATAGGAAGTTGCATCCAAAAGTTTTTTCACTCTTTGTCTGTCACAAAAAAGCTTGTACTTCAAAAGAGGGAGCAAAACACTTCTTTTGCAATTCAATTTCTATAGGCTTTAAATATTCAATTTAAAGTACCCGTTTTTATTTGAGAGGGCAAAAGCAACAAAAAAATTTTTCTCTTAATTTGACATATTTTTGTAAAAAGTATGAAAATTTTTTGTCCTTAATTTTAACGAAATTGAAGCACTTTCATAATCCATGTCATGCTGCACCATTATATAGTATATCATTATTTCTATATCTAATACCTGACGCAAATACTCATTGCAAGATTCTGAATAATGTAAGTTTAAGTATTTTCTAAGATCACTTGTTTCATTAAGTATAGATGGTTTAAAAACTAACGTACCAACGCTTAGTTTACTAAAAATGTGGTCGCCAAACCTTTTAACAGTTTGTACCTGCCAACATAATTTCTTGTGCACACAAAAACAAAAATCCAACATAAATTCTGCTGTCAAATCAAATTCATTAAAATCTAGACACGAATTACATTCAAAAAGTTTTTTTGTTTGCCCTTTTAAAAACAAGTAATGTCGACAAAATTCTTCTTTGTATTCTGCTTCTATTATAGGAGCACATACAACATGAATAACCTTTTCTACAACTAACTGTATGACACTTGCATTGCTTTTCTCCCACTCATGACTCAAAGTATTAAACGTTGGTATATATTCAATCAACTGACACTCAATTAATGCTTTTACTTGAACAACAGTGTCGCATTGAACCTTTTTGCGTCTTTTTATAACTTTCTTTTTTCGGCTGCAATAGTTATGATCGTCAAAATCAGAACTGGATGAACTATGATTACTGCAATACTCTGCTTGCTTTACATAAAAAAACATGTAACCATTTCTTTCCAACAAAATGGTTTTCTCTGAGCTTCTTATCTTGTTGATTTTTTGGTCATTTAATTCAATTATGCAATCATCTTTTAAAATACAGCAAGAAAAGTGTCCGCAATTCGTAAAATCACCTGAGTGAACAACCACACTGACCAATTTGTAATTCAATATTTTTTTGGTGACAATACCAAACCAAAAATCATAAACCCAATTTTATTTTAACTGAACTCTCGTTGGTCAAAAATCGACGGAAACTTTAGAGAAAAAAATTTAACACTTACAAGCAACTGCTAAAAGCTTGTCATCATTAATCGTAAAAATGCACCCCCTACGTCGGACACCAGAAGCGTTTATTTATTGATCGCTACGGGAATAAAATTGAGAATTGAAAAACATTGCAATTGGCGATAAGTGGAAAAACAAACCGAAAAGAGAAACAAACCAATTGGCGATAAGTGGAAAAACAAACCGAAAAGAAAACAAACTGAAGTGATTGAAAAAACTGAAGAACTTCCAAAGCATGCCGCCCTCAAGAACAGCGAATAGAAAACCAGAAACCACTCTAATCAAAAAGACATAATAGTCAATCCTACAATCCCACTATTAAAAAACTCAAATCAAAAAACCTAATTAAGAAAAATTGTCGACGCTAATTATTATCTCGTAAAGCGGGGGTCATTCAAGTGCATTTTGTTGAAAAGTGAATATAGTGTCGCCGGAACTTGAATTTATATCTAATATCTACGTAAAATTCTGATCAATGTGATATCAAATTTGTCATTCGAATCAATAGGGAACATGGTCAAATTAAACCTTGAATTAGCGTAAATCGCAATCACTTTAACTCAAAATGCTGTCGATGCTAATTATTATCTCGTAAAGCGGGGGTCATTCAACTGTATTCTGTTAGGAAACTAATATAGTGTCGCCGGAACTTGAATTTATATCTGAAATCTTCGTGAAATTCTGATCAATGTGATGTTGAATTTGTCATTCGAATCGATAGGGAACATGGTCAAAATAAAACTTCAAATAGCGTAACTCGAAATCACTTTAACTCAAAATGCTGTCGATGCTAATTATTATCTCGTAAAGCGGGGGTCATTCAAGTGCATTTTGTTCAAAAACTAATATAGTGTCGCCGGAACTTGAATTTATATCTGAAATCTACATTAAATTCTAATCAATGTGATATCAAATTTGTCATTCGAATCAATAGGGAACATGGTCAAATTAAACCTTGAAATAGCGTAAATCGAAATCACTTTAACTTAAAATGCTGTCGATGCTAATTATTATCTCGTAAAGCGGGGGTCATTCAAGTGCATTTTGTTCAAAAACTAATATGGTGTCGCCGGAACTTGATTTTATATCTGAAATCTAAATGAAATTCTAATCAATGTGATATCAAATTTGTCATTCGAATCAATAAGGAACATGGTCAAATTAAACCTTCAAATAGCGTAAATCGAAATCACTTTAACTTAAAATGTTGTCGACGCTAATTATTATCTCGTAAAGCGGGGGTCATTCAACTGTATTCTGTTAGGAAACTAATATAGTGTCGCCGGAACTTGATTTTATATCTGAAATCTTCGTGAAATTCTGATCAATGTGATATCAAATTTGTCATTCGAATCGATAGGGAACATGGTCAAAATGAACTTTCAAATAGCGTAAATCGAAATCACTTTAACTCAAAATGCTGTCGATGCTAATTATTATCTCGTAAAGCGGGGGTCATTTAACTGTATTCTGTTAGGAAACTAATATAGTGTCGCCGGAACTTGAATTTATATCTAATATCTACGTAAAATTCTGATCAATATGATATCAAATTTGTCATTCGAATCAATAAGGAACATGGTCAAAATAAACCTTGAATTAGCGTAAATCGAAATCACTTTAACTCAAAATGCTGTCGACGCTAATTATTATCTCGTAAAGCGGGGGTCATTCAACTGTATTCTGTTAGGAAACTAATATAGTGTCGCCGGAACTTGAATTTATATCTGAAATCTTCGTGAAATTCTGATCAATGTGATGTTGAATTTGTCATTCGAATCGATAGGGAACATGGTCAAAATAAACCTTGAATTAGCATAACTCGAAATCACTTCAACTTAAAATGCTGTCGATGCTAATTATTATCTCGTAAAGCGGGGGTCATTCAAGTGCATTTTGTTCAAAAACTAATATAGTGTCGCCGGAACTTGAATTTATATCTGATGTCTATGTGAAATTCTGATCAATGTGATATCAAATTTGTCATTCGAATCAATAAGGAACATGGTCAAATTAAACCTTGAATTAGCGTAAATCGAAATCACTTTAACTTAAAATGCTGTCGATGCTAATTATTATCTCGTAAAGCGGGGGTCATTCAAGTGCATTTTGTTCAAAAACTAATATAGTGTCGCCGGAACTTGATTTTATATCTGAAATCTAAATGAAATTCTAATCAATGTGATATCAAATTTGTCATTCGAATCAATAAGCAACATGGTCAAATTAAACCTTGAATTAGCGTAAATCGAAATCACTTCAACTTAAAATGCTGTCGATGCTAATTATTATCTCGTAAAGCGGGGGTCATTTAACTGTATTCTGTTAGGAAACTAATATAGTGTCGCCGGAACTTGAATTTATATCTGATATCTAAATAAAATTTTAATCAATGTGATATCAAATTTGTCATTCGAATCGATAGGGAACATGGTCAAAATAAACCTTGAACTAACGTAAATCGAAATCACTTTAACTTAAAATGTTGTCGATGCTAATTATTATCTCGTAAAGCGGGGGTCATTTAACTGTATTCTGTTAGGAAGTTAATATGGTGTCGCCGGAACTTGAATTTATATCTGATATCTACGTGAAATTCTAATCAATGTGATATCAAATTTGTCATTCGAATCGATAGGGAACATGGTCAAAATAAACCTTCAAATAGCGTAACTCGAAATCACTTTAACTTAAAATGCTGTCGACGCTAATTATTATCTCGTAAAGCGGGGGTCATTCAAGTGCATTTTGTTCAAAAACTAATATAGTGTCGCCGGAACTTGAATTTATATCTAATATTTACGTAAAATTCTGATCAATGTGATATCAAATTTGTCATTCGAATCAATAGGGAACATGGTCAAAATAAACCTTGAATTAGCGTAAATCGAAATCACTTTAACTTAAAATGCTGTCGATGCTAATTATTATCTCGTAAAGCGGGGGTCATTCAAGTGCATTTTGTTCAAAAACTAATATAGTGTCGCCGGAACTTGAATTTATATCTGAAATCTAAATGAAATTCTAATCAATGTGATATCAAATTTGTCATTCGAATCAATAAGGAACATGGTCAAATTAAACCTTGAATTAGCGTAAATCGAAATCACTTTAACTCAAAATGCTGTCGATCCTAATTGTTATCTCGTAAAGCGGGGGTCATTCAAGTGCATTTTGTTCAAAAACTAATATAGTGTCGCCGGAACTTGACTTTATATCTGAAATCTACATTAAATTTTAATCAATGTGATATTAAATTTGTCATTAGAATCGATAGGGAACATGGTCAAATTAAACCTTGAAATAGCGTAAATCGAAATCGTTTTAACTCAAAATGTTGTCGATGCTAATTGTTATCTTGTAAAGCGGGGGTCATTCAAGTACATTTTGTTGAAAAGTGAATATAGTGTCGCCGAAACTTGAATTTATATCTGAAATCTAAATGAAATTCTAATCAATGTGATATCAAATTTGTCATTCGAATCAATAGGGAACATGGTCAAAATAAACCTTGAATTAGCGTAAATCGAAATCACTTTAACTTAAAATGCTGTCGATGCTACCGGTAATTATTATCTCGTAAAGCGGGGGTCATTTAACTGTATTCTGTTAGGAAACTAATAGAGTGTCGCCGGAACTTGAATTTATATCTAAAATCTTCGTGAAATTCTGATCAATGTGATATCAAATTTGTCATTCGAATCGATAGGGAACATGGTCAAAATAAACCTTGAATTAGCGTAAATCGAAATCACTTTAACTTAAAATGCTGTCGATGCTAATTGTTATCTCGTAAAGCGGGGGTCATTCAAGTGCATTTTGTTCAAAAACTAATATAGTATTGCCGGAACTTGAATTTATATCTGAAATCTACATTAAATTTTAATCAATGTGATATCAAATTTGTCATTCGAATCGATAGGGAACATGGTCAAATTAAACCTTGAAATAGCGTAAATCGCAATCACTTTAACTCAAAATGTAATAGACGCTAATTATTATCTTGTAAAGCGGGGGTCATTCAAGTGCATTTTGTTGAAAAGTGAATATAGTGTCGCCGGAACTTGAATTTATATCTGATATTTACGTTAAATTCTAATCAATGTGATATCAAATTTGTCATTCGAATCGATAGGGAACATGGTCAAAATAAACCTTGAATTAGCGTAACTCGAAATCACTTTAACTCAAAATTTAATAGACGCTAATTGTTATCTTGTAAAGCGGGGGTCATTCAAGTACATTTTGTGGAAAAGTGAATATGGTGTTGTCGGAACTTGAATTTGTATCTGAAATTTACGTAAATTCTGATCAATGTGATATCAAATTTGTCATTCGAATCGATAAGGAACATGGTCAAAATGAACTTTCAAATAGCGTAAATCGAAATCACTTTAACTTAAAATGTTGTCGATGCTAATTATTATCTTGTAAAGCGGGGGTCATTCAACTGTATTCTGTTAGGAAGTTAATATAGTGTCGCCGGAACTTGAATTTATATCTGATATCTACATGAAATTCTGATCAATGTGATATCAAATTTGTCATTCGAATCGATAGGGAACATGGTCAAAATGAACTTTCAAATAGCGTGAATCGAAATCACTTTAACTTAAAATGTTGTCGACGCTAATTATTATCTCGTAAAGCGGAGGTCATTCAAGTGCATTTTGTTCGAAAACTAATATGGTGTCGCCGGAACTTGAATTTATATCTGAAATCTACGTTAAATTCTGATCAATGTGATATCAAATTTGTCATTCGAATCGATAGGGAACATATTTTAAATTAATCCTGAATAGTGGAAGATTGTTGCTCTCTTTTGTAGCATAGAAATGAATGAAGGTTTGCGTCATTTGCGTAAGGTTTTTTCGCTTTTTTTCTTTTTTCTGTAAGATATGAGAGTTATTCTGCTAGAATCACAGTGGTAATAGCAATCGTGACGTTTTATCATGTTAAAGGCTGAAGCACATAAGTCGTTACATTAGAAATAGCGAAGCAGATGCAAGATTGTGGTCTTTTAGAAGAAAAAGTTTTGAAGGATTGAGCTCTAAAATTACACAGCGTGATTAACTGTTATTTTGCAATTCGCTAACTGTTTGTTAATCTTAATTATGAAAGTTATCTGTTACGTTTTAACAAACTGTTATTTTTTGTACACCTCTATTGTCTATCATATTAAAAAATCTGGCGCTTATATACTTATTGAGCGCTAAAAATATAACAGTATTGAACAAAACAACAATTTATAAAACCATACTTTAAATAATCACTGTCATACGTTCTCTTTCTTTAGTTTATTTCCTGTCTATGCATCTGTCTAATCAGTTTACAGCTATTTGTTTGCACTCATCATATGAACCTTTCATGCTCCCAGTT
The DNA here is from genome assembly GCA_963680785.1 of Diplosoma virens. Taxonomy (NCBI): domain Eukaryota; kingdom Metazoa; phylum Chordata; class Ascidiacea; order Aplousobranchia; family Didemnidae; genus Diplosoma; species Diplosoma virens. The sequence continues at coordinate 38,311,609 of OY796890.1, read as the reverse complement.
TAAGAACACATGATCCAATACAATCTACTTAACATTGGTATTTTATCATTTGAAAAATTGTTTTTTATATCCAGGCAAGCATCTCAAATTTTGTTCGAATAAGATAAAAAATTGCAATAACAGGAGAAATTGTTTCTAAAATAAAATTAATTTTTTATTTGAAAATCACAGTTTTTTTTTTTCTGTATTTAATTATATAGCCATTATGAAAAAATTCTAACATATATATAATATGTTATTATAGGTTTACTTGTTTACATTTGGTAATGCAATTTGATAACATTTGATGTAAGTACAATCTATTTTGACTTCATTTGTGAGAATAATGCGGTTTAAAATGTTGTTTATCAACATTCGATATTTGCTTCTTTTAAATTTTTTTGTGTTTGTTTGTTGGTGTTTTTTGATGTTTTTAAATGACAAAGACTGTAAAAGTGAATACAAAGTAAAATATCAATCTTTGGAAAAACTAGAAATTAAATTAGCACAAATTAAACAAGCATTAAAAATTCGCTATCCAAATGATTTAAGTTTTACTGATATTAATGTAAACAAAGATATTCCAACAATTTATGCCATAACACCAACTTATGCAAGATTGACTCAAAAAGCTGATCTAACTCGATTAGCCCACACTTTGAGCCATGTTTCTAACTTTCATTGGATTGTAGTGGAAGATTCTGACCACAAAACTGTATTAGTTGAAAAGTTTTTAAAGACATGTGGAATACCTTATACGCACCTAAATATTAAGACTGATGTAAATTATAAATTAAAACCGAACGATCCTAATTGGCTAATGCCAAGAGGTGTTGATCAACGTAATTCTGGTTTGTCATGGATTAGAAAGCATGTTCCACAAACCACTGTTGGTGTTGTGTATTTTCTTGATGATGACAACACATATTCTTTAAAAGTATTTGAAGAAATGAGATATACTGTAAGTGGTTCAGTCTGGCCTGTTGGATTAAGTGGAGGTCTTAAATTTGAAGGACCTGGAAAATGTAAAAATGGCCATGTATTGTCTTGGTACACAATGTGGAAACCAGAAAGACCATTTCCTATTGATATGGCAGGTTTTGCAGTCAATATACAACTTGTATTTCAATATACCAATGCTATGTTTTCAAATAAAGTTCCTAGAGGATATCTTGAGTCTCATTTTTTAACCAGTTTACATTTATCACGTAAAGATGTGGAAGCAAAAGCAGAAGACTGTACTGAAATATTGGTTTGGCATACACGAACAGAAAAACCTGTTTTAAAACAAGAACTAAAGCTTATAAAACAGGGAAAGCCATCAAATCCTCTTATTGAAGTTTAAAGTAAGTATTTTTTCCTTCAACACACCATAATTTATTTCTTGTAAAAGATTAGAAAATAATGAGAATTTCGACAAAATGGCAAATTGTACACACAAGTAAAATATAACTTAAACATTTTTATCATATCTCACACTAATGTCGTTTGTGTTGACTAATAATTTAATAATGAATTTTTGTTGGAATCACTTATATATTCAGTGCATTGGTCTATCCACTCTGCAATAACCAACCATTTTATAAATACTGCTTGGACATGTGTATCAAACTTTGCTATGTAATGGTTAAGTAAAAAGTCTTTCAAAGATATAAAAATGATGAATCAAAGGAAATAAAATGTATACAAGAGATGGAGATTCTACTGGAAATGCCAAAAAAATTGGCAAATGGATGAATTAAACACTGACAAACTAAACAAGCTCAAAATGTAATATTAATCTTTGGGTGAAATTTTATTGTTTAATAAAATAAATTAAATTTGAATAAACAATGAAATCTATTTAAGACTGCTCATAAAATTAATTAAAATTCTATTTTTTGTTTAAATTTAGTTGTGCTTTCACGCACATTGCTACCTAGAATTTTGTAATTTTAAAGATCTAATAAGATGACTTGTAAAGAATAATTAGAATTGTTACATAATTGTAATTTATCTAATTTCATTTAACCTTTAAATTGTCTTAGTTTTTGTATATGAAAAAATTTTTTTGAATAAACTTTTAGTTGTACAAAATTTAAAATAATCAATGGTATTGGTGGAATCATTAACTCTTTCAATTTATATTAGTCTTCAAAAAGATAATTTTTTTATGAATTCCTTTGCCAACTCATCAGAAAAAAATGTTGGCAACAAAGGCAATTTTTGTGAGATTTTACAAACATCTACTTTTTAAAAACACATCTAAACTATTTTTTTTTATTTTAGATATGTTTGGCAGTTTTCAACCTTTTTAGGCTTGAGGCACCCTACCAAAGAAATAAATAGTTTGTGACACCCTTGACGAGTTCAGGCATTCACTAAGAAGTTTAATGTTACAATAAGAAATATATTTCTAAAAACACACTGTAGCACAATTTATTCAAAAGTCAGTGCAAAACTTGAGCTTCATTTTTCATGCAAATCCTTTTAATATTTGGGGCCACATTTGACAAGGCAACTCTCCTTTTTAACGGCAAGTAATCTTTCCCTCTTTTTTGTTTTTATGTTGGTCAGAACTGAAAATTTAATTTCACACAAATAGGATGTAGAAAACTGCAAAATTGCTAATGCTTTTCTCTGACATGAGGATATTCATTACAAATTTTAATCCAGAATTCATTGAGAGGCATCTCTTTGTACATTAGCTTTAGATTTCTATCGTTTCATATGTCGATTAATTCTTCTTCCTGTTTCAAATTTAGATTAGCATGCGAGTCTTTTGGTACAAATAAATAAAATAAATAGATTTACCCAAGTTTAACCCATATTAACCTAATAGTAGAAAAATCAATAAAACTCTGAAATTTATATTTTGAGTCATATGGCACTATATAAAGATATATTAAAATTAGAATGCTGTAACATTATTAAAAATGCATTTTTTAGTTATGACTGCGTATGTGGTCATTTGGTAAATATGGTTGCAAAAATAAACTGTTAATTGAAGTTTTTTTGTTTATTTCTCGGCAACAAAAAATGATTACATATTACATATACTAATCATTCTGACTAAAAAACAAACATGTTTAAATTTGGCTATCAATTCATGTAAACAGACTAAATTATTGTTGTACTTTATTTTTGGTGAAATTGCTGGAACATGTATTTATATGCAAAGACTTGCAACATTTTGAGCATTAAATTCAGCAATTCTTCTTGCAGAGAATACATTAACGAGTTTGGACATGAGATAGGATAGTGGTCTTTAGAGTCAAAACACACATCATCTGGTATCTGACAACTTGGACGGGGTCTAGTTATTGATCTTTTACCATCACTTTGTACCATAACCTGCATGAACTTTCTTTGGAAATACTTTTGGGGTAATTTTTCATCATGAAGTAATTCACACAATCTCCATGTATAAACCACAAAGATATTTAACATGTTTACAAGAAGATTCCAATACCATATTTTCCCCATATTTCTAGGTCTAAAATCTGACAGTGCTCTATCTAGTGAATGGACACCTCCCATAGCCTTGCCATAGGCTTTTATTATAAAGGGTTGTTTCACACTAACTTCACCCTTGTCTTTAAGTCTTCTCTTTACATTTCCAAGAGGAGTACACTACTGGAATTGCTAAGTAAAGTAACAATTGAGTTGTCATGCCAACAAACTACTTCAAGATTTCTTTCCAATCGATAATCAAAGCTGCCTCTTTCTTTTTCATAGCTTTCGTATTGGTTATTGTACAACCATTAAGCCTGTTTTCCGAAACTGTTCCTGTGGCTCTAAAATTTAACTGCTTTACTTTTACAAAGAGATCATAAGAGCTAAAAAAGTTGTCCATATAAATATGATGTCTACAAGGATATTTACATACGGTTAATAAATTCAAAAACAACTTGAGTTCCTAGTGGGCCTTCAGCATTGTCAGTTTTTCCTTCGTATATATCAGTTTTGTTAGGCATTCCAGTAGAGCTGCAAATAGTTCATAACTTGTACCCACATCTTATAGGTTTTTCACAAATGTGCTGTTTGCATGAATGTCTTCCGAAATAAGGAACCATAGACTCATCTATAGACAAATCTTAATGAAGAACTCCAAATTGAATCATTTTTTCCTTCAGCAGATTGTACAAAGGTTTAATTTTGGCCATTTTTGTTTTTCCAAGACATTGATTATCTGCCACATGCAAATAAGATTTTATCTGTTGGAATTTATTCCGGCGCATGGTTTTGACAAAAACACCACGTTCTACATCAGAAGACTTATTCCAATAATCTCATTCTGATGTTCTCAGCAAAAGTAAACCAAAAAAATTCCAAAATGTTTCTCTTGTCAATACAAATAAGGGATTATTTTTCACCCTAATAGCATATTTATTACTTTCAGTAACGATTAAACCAATTATATTCTCAAAGGTTTTTTCATACAATTCAAATTCAGTAAGGGTTATCAATTCAGGACACGCTTCGATAATAGCCATGGTGACATTTTTCTGTTCTTTGTTTGTTGTTGTTTGACTAGCAGTTATATGGTCTATCTTCCATCTAGGAAGATCTGTTTTTTTCTTTTTCTACAGGGTTTTCTGATTTCCTCCTCGACAGAATCATCACTTTCATAATCTAAAAAAATGTCTAGCTTCCCTATTACTTCATTTGGCATGTCTGAGTTTTTTCCAATATCATCTTCATCTTCAATTTCAATATCACTATTCTCTCCATTATTTGGTGGGCCTGTTATTATAATGCTACCTTCATGTTTACTTCTATTTCATTATATGCATTTTCTAGAAAACAATGTTGAATTACTTTCGAACCGTAAAATGTTCTACTATTCATTTTTTCCTGAAACATAAAAGATAATATTAAAAATATAGATTTATCAAACATAAAATCTTGAATATAAGTCTTAAACGGCAGAAGTATAATTTTCAAAAATGTATAGATCAAATTAGTTGAAAACCTCACTAAATAGAACTCTCTCATAAAACATCCTCAATTTTAAAATTAAACAAAAGTCACACCCATTTATTTCCAATGACCACAAATGTGGTCATTTAACTTAGTAAAATTATAAAACACAGTACACACCTTATTTTCTTTCAATGAAGTTTGCACCAGCTATAGCAGACTTTGTTCTATTATTTAATATCCTGATTAAATTTTCTGCAAAATTTTACTGCAATCAATATATTCTAAAAAACAAGAAAAGTAGTAACTTTGACAAGGTGTAAAAAACAAATGTGATGTAATAACTCAAGTTTCTACAGATTTTTGTAAGTATCAATGCTACACAAGCTATCTAAAATCTAAAAAGCAAAAAATTACTATTAATCTAAAAACAAAATTTTTAAAAATGATTGGAAATGCAGTCATTGGGTTGATTTGGGTTTTTTTTCCATGCACAATGTTGGAAAATACTTCTCAAGACTTTCTTTCAAAAGAATTGAGATGCTCAGCAATCAACAAGATAATTTTTTCTTTTTATTTTCTTTTAGAGAAGTGCATAGTTTTCATAGTTAAAATTCTATTGTTTCCATTCTTCAGTTTTAACAACCATATTTTCATTTTTTCTTGTATAGCTCATATTTTGTCAGTTTAAGATAAAAGATTTTCATTTTTACCTTGCATATTCGAATTTATGTTATTTAAATGGTCAAATATATCTTCCAAGTATGGTAATTTCAAAATTCAATTTCCATTGCAAAGCAATCCATTTTTGTTTTTCTTGACCAAAAAAGTCAACATTTTATCTTTTAGCTCATATATTTGTGACATTAACTTTTCCACAAGATAGTCATCTTGCTTGAATATGAAGCAGAATGTTAGAATAGTTTGCTCCCATATGTTGAAAAAGTTTTGCAAATAGATGAGTTTGTTTTTGATGTTATTGATCATTTTTACATATAAATTTATTTTATATTGACAAATTTATCTCTCATACATTTTGTGCAAACAATAAATGCATTTACATAATATCGAAAAATACCCTAAGATAATGCTCTTCAACTTTTTTGCCATTATGGAACCCATGGTGGTACTTTCACATTTGTCACGGAACCCCCACTAACAAAAACTTAGAAATCAAGAGCTACTTGTAAGAAAATCAAATATTTTGTTAGTAGACTTCAAAAATTATTAAACTAGAGATGTACTGGAACTCAATCAATTCTGACCGGAACTGGAATTGGTCGAAATTACTACATAAAATCCAGCCAGAATTGAAACTATGTAAAAATGCAGTGTTAACTTTGATAATACATGAAACTGCTTAAATACATGTGTTAGATTGTCAGTTGATAATAGTATTTTAAGTGCAGATGATTGATTACTTCAAAAAATACTAAAGTAGAAAGTTTGTTGTCAGTTTTGTTTGAAGTATACATTAAAGCAATTTATGTGAGTACTCCCTGCTGAGCACTGGATATTTGAAACATAACAACCAAAAATATTATAGACACATTTATTGAAGTTATGCAGTGAAAAAGTTCATTTTTATGTTATTGTGGCTGTTCAGCTATTTTATATCTTTTATCTTTGTAGGGAGTAGAATAAAGTGATCACTTTACTTGAAAAAGCTAGTAGATAAGACTGATGCTAGATTGATCAAATTGCAATAAAATGTTGCCAATGATTTGCTGTAAGGTTAGGTTTTGCCTGTGCTATTAATGCTCATAACTAGGTGGACTCATGTTCCAAATTTGTTTCCAGATCAATGGAGTTAAGCAATCTTATCATCTGACCTTAGTTCCTACAGTGAATTAGTTCTTTTTTATGCTAATAGCTTTTACTCATATGATACTTGTGTATAAATTTATTTATGTATTTGGCGGTAGTGCATTGTAGCTGATTTAAGGTTGACCAAATACATATAATATACATATTGATATGTCAATGTCATAATTTGTGTGACAATTTTCTTGTTAACTTTTCAAATTGAAGCAGCAAAAATTTCAATTGACTGGTTTCCATAACTGAGAGATGTGTAAGTGCACTTTAGCAGGATCAATCTTTGAGTAAATTACTGCCTACATCAATTTTACCATGTAAACTAAGTGTAGATATGTTTCTAAATAAATCAGTCCTAATGGCTACAATCACTTCAGTTCTGGCTGGAATGGAATTGATTCTGGCTGGTACCAAAACTGGAATTAAATCTTTAAATCCAACCGGAATTCTTGTACATCTCTAAATTAAACACTTTAACCAAGAAACAGTAAATAACAAGATACAAATACATAAATGTAATAACTCAGTTGTTCTTGCTTTTTACAATCTTAATAAATCAAGGCTCCATGTTGCTCAATGCAATCCTCATACACATAGCCACACCCTTCAAACAATTTCTGTTTTTATTCCTAATAGTTGTCAAAGTAGAAAATGCTGTTTCACCCAAATAGCTATGTGGAAATTGACCCAGAAGTTTCCATGCTTTCTTTGCAATTGCTGCCCCACCTTTGTACAGAAAAATCCCAAAATATTCCTTTTCATTTTTTTCAAAGATCTTCTAAATTAAAATAATTGCAGATATCAAAGAGTTCTTTTTTTTGTTGCAAAAAGAAAATGAGAGAATTAATTGCCCACTTAAGCAAACAGAAATTTTCAGATTCTTCAGGAAAATAGTGGTTAAAATTTTTTCGTAATAGCTTCAAATGCTCCAACACTAATTCCTTTATTTCAGTTGTATCCTAAACTTCAAAGTCCTCACTTAAAAATTCAATCAAAAACCGAAAAGAAGAATAATTATTTTTTGAAAGTTTTAATTTTTTAAAGCAATCAATTTTACCAACTTCGGAAAATATATCTGAGCTTTGCCCCTAAAGACTGGTGTTGGACATGGACAACATATTAAATATTGAAGGTAGATATGCCAATTTTGAAACTACTTTATGATCAAGAAGCTTCATTGCATATTTATGATTTTTCTCTGGTGCAAAAACTGAGATTTCCCATCTTTATTAGTACACACAAGCCAAAATTTTGCCACAAGATAGCCAACATACATCTGTATGTAGCAGAAGAGTGACATTGTCAGAATTCATACAAGACTAGATGTAGTCCTCCATGTAGGAGACAACACTACTAGACCACACAAGCCAAACAACAACTTGACTATAAGCAGCTCAGAAGCCAGAAATAACTTCTGAGCTGCTAATAATCAAGTTGTTGTCTGGCTTGTGTGGTCTAGTGGTGTTGTCTCCTGCATGGAGGACTACATCTAGTCAGTTTGAATCACAGTGAGATATGCAGCACTGACAAACTCTAACAAGAGCAAAACTCAAGTCTGGTGCTTCTCATTTTAAGCAGCTTGGTTTTCTAAGTTATTGTTTATTGATATTTATATAAAAATAATATGAAAACTTAGTTTATCTGAATTCTTTTTATTTACAAAATATCAGCAAATACTTAAAGCACACACAAAATAAGCATAATCCTATTAATGGCAGTACTAGTTTATTATAAAATTCCACAAAGCAGTTTCTTTTTTGTGTAATGCAAAGATGAACATTACATTTTTTATATTTCGTAATTACTCTATTTTTACATCCATGTATTTTGCACATATGCTTTCAGTATTGATACTTTGAAAATAATCAAGCCCATCAAATCTAACATCATTTTCAAATAATGGTAAACCTTGATTAGCAATATGCTTTCTTGGTTGTTCTCCTATTTCACTGGAAGGTCTACTTCTTTTAGATTTGTTTGTCATTTTGCCTAAATACATCAAAGACTTTGCAACCTTTGCTTTAAACTGAGCCAATCAGTTGATGTTTCAGAGGAATATGTAAAGCATTGCATGTTCTTTTATACATTAAGTAAGCATTTACTAATGCCATGTCAATAAATGCCAAACCATCTTCATATAATACTTTTTAGATTTGAAAAAAAGCCTGTACAAAGCAATAAGTTGATCATGTAAGTCTGCACCACCCCTTTTCTTGATTGTATTGATGTACAATGGTTTGAACACTCTACTGTGATATTTTCTTTTTTAGCATGTTGAACTGTTCCTTGCAAACTGCAGGATAAGCCATAGCAAAGTTGATAAAGTATAAATGGCACCACAGTTGTTTTTTCACCATCTATGTAAGAGTCCAATTCATCATAACTGTCTCTACCTTTTTACTTTAAAGCCATATCCTTGTAAAATTTATTAAGTCATTTTCCTGCTCAAATAGTACCACAAGATCCTATTTTGCCAAAAACACTTGTAAAGGTAAAGTGTTAAACCAAGTATAATAATAATAACAAAGTATTTGTATCCCGCTCTCTACTTGTATAGTCTCAGAGCAGCTGAACTTGAACAAAATAAACTACAGGAAAGAACATATAAGAGGACAGGTCAAAACTATCACCATCTGGAAGTCATCATTGGTGTAAATTCACACATAAACTGTTTCCGCAGCAAGCATTACAAAACATACAAATTTGATAGCATAACTTACATATTGATACAATTGAGCTACTCTATACAATGCATATCCCTACAAAACAAATAATAAACGTTATTAAACGAATAATTAAACACTATAGGCTACATTTCTGTATTGTACAAAATTGTTTGAAAATAAAATGTCTTAAGGTTCTTTTTGAAAATGTGTAATTGTCTACATGAACGAAGAGCCAATAGCAACAAGTTCCAAGTTATACACATCTTGCGTGAAATTGTTTTTTCAATGTGATGTTCATTAACAATAATGAAACAATCATCTCCTAATCTAAGGTTTTCTCAAAGCGGCGTGTATGTGTAAAACAAGTTCGACAGATATTGCAAGACGAAATTATTCAAAATTTTATGAACTGTAAGACATAATTTATATTTCATTCTATACTCAATGGGTAATATATGACTATCAGCATAGTAGTTAATCAAATTATAATTGGTCAGTAAAATATATATAAATCTAATACACGCATTTAATACTTTTTCTAGTTTTCATAGTAAATAATGTGGAATGCAGGCATAGAGACAGTTACAGTAATTTATTCGTGAAATAATAAAAGATTTAATTAGCATGATTTTGTGTTTTTGGGACAAAAATACACATAAATTGCACAATTTCAAGAGTTTGAAAAAACAAATTTTACAAGTTTCAGTTACCATATGTTCTAGAGACAAGGTCTGTTCAAGATACACACCTAATAGCTTGGCACTTGTAATCAGACTACAATCAATTTGCAAATCAATATTAATATTTTCAATGTCAACTTGATATGACTTTAACAGCCTTTTCTTTCCACAAACGAGTAGTTGAGTCTTACTAAGTTCAGTTTTAAAAGATTTTGGTACATCCATGTTTCAATTTTGCTCAAACATTTTTGTAAAGTCCCTAAAACAGTGTTAAACTCTGACAAGGGATTAAAGCCTAAGTATAGGGTTGTATCATCAGCATAAAAATGCATTTTTTAATTAAATTCTTTACATACATCATTTGAGTATAAGATGAACAATAAAGGTCCTAGAACTGATCCTTGTGATCCTAGAACAGATCCTTGTCCTTGTGGAACACCAAATGTATAAATTTTATTGGTACTATAGCAACCATTTATTACAACTGATGATGATCAGTTACTTAGATATGAAGAAAGCCATTGTAACGCAGTGCCTGTTATTCCAAAGTTGTTTTTGTACAAAAGACAGTTATGATCAACTGTATCAAATGCTGCTGATAAATCAAGCATCAGTACAGCAGTAAGATTATCATTTTGAATAAATTGTTGAATATTGTTCACAACTTCTAAAAGTGCTGTTTCACAGGAGTGATATTGTTTATATCCTGATTGATTTGGACTAAGTAAGTCATTTTTTTGAACATGTTTACTGATTTGATTAAAAGCTGCCCTTGCTAATACTTTTGAAATAAATGTCATATTACTAATAGGACAGTAGTTTTTTTAAATTTTCAGCATCTAGATCTGTTCCTTTTATTATTGGCGTTATTGTTGCTTGCTTTAGTTGACAAGGAACATGAGATTCTTTAAACGATTTATTGATAATAAATTGTATTAATGGAAAGATTACTTGCAAGCACTGTCTCATTAATTTTACTGGAGCAGGATCAAGTAAACAGTCTTTGTTGTTCATAGATGAAATTATTGTTTTCAATTCTGTAGTTGCAACAGGTAGAAATTCTTCCATTTGGTCACAAACTGAGACTCTGCTTTGTTTGTCATTTATCAGGATTTCTTGTTGTGAATTCATGTTTAAATTAGAGTGAATAGAAACTATTTTTTCATGAAAGTAGTCTGAGAATAATTCAACTAAGTCTTTCACACAAAAACCAGAAGGTAAAACTTTTTCCTTATTATCACCTGAAAGCATTTGAATGGTGTTATACATAATTTTTGAATTTGTTTCACTATTTTGCAAGATTTCTGAGTAGTATGCAGTTTTGGTCTGTTTAAGAGAAGAATAATACAACAACTTTTGTTTTTTGTATTCTGCATAGTTTTGATTGTTTGAGTTCTTTTAAATTTTCTTCCTAGTTTTTGTTTCTTTTTCTTTAATTCTTGCAGTTCATCATTAAACCAACATTGGCAAGGTCTTTATTTTATTGTTCTTTTTACTAATGGAAAAATTTTATCCGAAGATGTTTTAATTCCATAATTGTACTCATTAATACATAAAGCTAAGGACATCGATTCCACATCAATTTTTGTGAAATAGTTTGCAAGACATTCTTGATACATATTAATGTCAAGAATTTTAAGGTTTTTAGAGTGTATGACAAGTTTTTCAGATGTTTTTTCAATCTTCATGTTCATTAATTGAATAGTGATCTGATAAATCATTTAGCAGATCTTTATGCACAATTAGATTACTTAACAAAAGTCAGACAGCATGGTTGAGTGGTTAAGGTGCTGTGCTAATGATCAACATGGTCTCGGTTCAAAACCCACTCATACCATTCTGTGGTGTTCTTGGGAAAAACACTTTACGGCACTTTCTCTTGCTTAGTGGTCCTGGCAAGCAGTTCTAAATTACAGTCATATCTCTATTAAATTACAAGCAGACAACCATATCTTGGCATCTCTGGAAGCAGGTTGGGGTAATTGCCTATCCTATGTATTAGCACCTCTGTCGCTTTCCTGCAAGTCAGGAGGATAAATATAGAGATAAAATAAAATAAGAACAAATTCTTCCTCTTCTATTTATCATTATCAAATCCAGAGTGCTTTAATTTTTGTGAGTAAGACAGGCAATTAATTGTGTAAAATCATGTTGAGACAAAATTTTTATGAGCTCTTGTGTTTCTAATCATTTAGTGTCTTCATAATGAATGTTAAAGTCTCCTGTAATCAAATCAATATCTTCAGAGCATGTTGTGAGAAAATCATTAAAGTCAGATAAAAATTGCATAGCAGTATATCTGTGCTTTGATGAATAACCTGGATAATAGACAGTCAAGAAATAAATATTGCTTGTTTTCATTTTCACTGAACATGTAATATGTTCAAAAGAAGCAAATGTTTCAGTTTTTACTTTTTTCAGTTTAAGTTGTTTTTAAACAACATGGCTACTCCTCCAATGTCTAAGATTCTTGGTTTACGAACTTGCTCAATTTTAAAGTTATATTCTTTAATTTGAGCAACAATTGCAGTGTCTATCTTTCTTAACCATGTTTCTTGTACAAGAGCTATGTCGATGTTTTTCTCTATTATATAATCAAAAATCTGTGGCACTTTGGAACGGATGGAACGGCAGTTAAAGCTTAACATGTTTAATCACATTGATGCTGATGTTAGTTTTTTGTATTTGTGTCAGTTATTTCCTTTACACGATTTAATTTTCTTTACACGATTTTAATTTTCTTTGTAAAGTTGGACATTGTGAACTTGTGGAAGTAGGCCTTTGGCAAGCTTTTTTATTTCTTTGCTTCTACTGTTTTGGCAATTACAACAGTTATACTGATTAATATCTTTTTTTACTGGGCATGATTTTGATTTATGTTTTCCAGCACAATATAAGCATACAGACTCATTACTATTATATAATGGACAAAGTTTAGAAGCAGATCTGTGCCCATATCCTTGAAATTTATAGCATTGTTCAACATGAAGGTGATCTGAGACTCTGTGAGAGCTCATCTCTATAAAGATTCTACCTGTTGTCAAGATCAGATTTCTTGACATCTGGAGTCACTTTAACATTGCATAGTTCGGTGTACCATTTTGATTTTTAGCAATGAATAGTAATTCAAAGAGACTTTTTTCACTATTTTCAAGACAAGTCTCAGCTCAATATTTTTTTCTAGAATAGCCTTTGTCATGTTTTCATTGTGGTCAAATTTAAGACTGTCTAAGTTGTGAATTTTTATTTTTGGTAATAGTTTTTTAAGAACAAATGATTTGCCTGGGGTCACTTTAAAATCTTCTAAAGAAAGCATAGCTTTATCTTTGTTTTTTCTGAAGGAAAAAAATGCATCCTTGACCTTTTTTGTTCAGTACAGCCTTGTGCACTGGTACTTTTTTCAAATTATCTGCAACTTTCTTTTTTACAACAGTGACCCAACTGTCTTCAGAAAAACTGCCTTCAGAGTTTTCAACTATAACAACATGTTATTAACTTTTGAGAAACTTTTTCTAATTTATTTAAAAAATCATTTCTTTGCAATCGCTCATCACTCATGTCTGGTATGCTTTTGTTTAGTTTTTTAGTAATAGCAGTAAGCATGTTTCTATCTTCCTGGTTTCTTTTTTCAATTGACTTAATCAGTTCTTCCATGTCTTTTTTACTTGCTAAACTACTGGCCATATTTTCTTTGTAGTTTACTTTGCATTCAGGGCATTTCACATCAAAGCAAGTATTAAATTCATACAAGACTTTCAGTTTTGTTTCACTAGCATTAGGAAACATGCATTTGGAATGAATATAAATTAAACGTAGTTCACAACTATAAACTTTGTAACCAAGACATTCATTAATCTCTTCTTGACAAATACCACAAAAGTGTGAAAGTTTAGGCATCTTTCATTCATCAAATTACCTACAATACATAACTCTGAACGATACAAATATCTTATTCAAATAGAATTTTCATTATCAAATAGAATTATCAAAGTAATGTGGGTTCCCTTTACTACTTGGAATGTTTTGGGCTAAATGTAAAACCACATTTGAACAAGCCCCTAAATCAGGAATGCTGGGACCATTTATGGGCTCAGTTTTTCTAGTATATGGAAAAAAATCATCCACTATTTTATATCTGCAGCAAATAAAGTTTCTTTTATATAATACACAATATCTGCTTAAGTTTTATTGTTTAATCCATACTTTAATTATGTTTTTTATGTTATTTATTTCTGTATTTATTTTTGTTCACCTGTTGATTATAAAATGTGAAGTGTTTTTGCTTATTTTGTTATGCTGTATAGAATGATTTTGACAAAAACAATTTTAATTGAGTATTCAAATTTTTATCACTTAATTTATAATTGTATGAAGTTTTAACTGAGTGTTCAAATTTTTTCAAAAATCATTATTTTGTTTGTAACTAGGGCAATATTTTTTTTTGACTTAAAATATAAAAATTTTGACAAATTTTGACCGAAAGCTAAGTTTCTTTTTGACAAAATCTTTACATAAAATAATCTTTATTGTCATACTATTTAAAATTTATTGTAGTTCAAAGACATACTTTTCAACATTTTTTAATACAAACTGCTTTTTCTTATGCAGTAGCTTGCCAAGAATGGAGAAAGAACATTCCACAGCAGAAGTTGTTGGCTGGCGGCACTGAAATTCTACATTTAACACTGGTGACACATTCTGTTGATTAAACTGACAATGTTGTTTACATTGCAATTCTTCATCATTTACTTTATATAACAACTTATGCCCACACAGTCTTGTTTCAAATCCAGGTTCAAGATATTGACATGAGCTTCTTTAAGCATATACGTAGAGTTCTCCATCTTTTTGATAAGCTGCAGCAGAAGTTAGTAGTTGCATTGGTTTTTACCATAAGCTCTCTAACTTTGAGATTATTGACAGCTGCTTTTTCACGCTCAATTAACAATGTCATGGACTTCCACTAGGTTTTTAGCATAGTATTCTGCAGCATTTAGCCATGTTCCTCAGCACGTGAGCACTGGTTGTGGCAGACTGCCAATCACATTGAAACAGGGGTTCCAATGCTTGTTTTTTACTGTCACAACCTTGACCATTGTGATGAGATTGTCAACCATTTTTGGCAAAGTTATGAAAGTGAATGTGAACTTTTTTGGCAAAGTTATGCAGCAGATGAGCTAAGTGGGTTATGTTGAAGAGTTGTGGATATAGCATCTTTAGCACAGCAGTACAAGAGGTCATATATTTAGCTGCATCAGAAAGCAATAGAACAAATTTGTTTCTTTCAATACCAGTAACTTTAAAGCAGGGGTTTTCAACCTATGGGCCATGGCCCAGTAGTAAGCCACAGTGTTTTTTTTAGTGGGCCATGGAGCATAAATCAAAATGAAAGCAATATGTATAATATATATGTATAATTAGGCTTGCCATCTGTCCCATTTTTTAGGTATTTTTCTGGCGTCCTGTGCAGTCAACCACATGAAGACTTTTTTTTTTTTAGAGAACACTATGATTTTGGGACAAAAATAGGGAAAATTGACAGCAATTCCAAGTGAAGACTTTTTTTTTTAGAGAACACTATGATTTTGGGATGGGAATTTAATTTTGTTGACCAAAGCAAGTTGTGAAGTTAACTTGGGTTGAAAAATAGGCCACGGTACAGAAAAGGTTGAAAACCACTGGGTTGAAAACCACTGCTTTAAAGCAATCACATGCTGGCTTATTTTTTTCTATAATACTGCAATGCAGCAGGTAAGTTTTTTCTGCCACAGAAGTGTCATCAATAAGGATATTGAAATATTTGCAGCCATCAACTTGGCTTTTGTCTACTACAAGAAATACATATTTGCTGCATAAATGCTCTTTTAGCAGCTTTACATTGTCTGCAATTAACTTGTCTACTTGTTTGTGGCAGTTGGTTTCAGATGGCACTGGTTGCCCAAGGTCAGTGAAAGCTTCCTCATTTTTAAGTTTTGCAGCTTGTATAAAGGTATATCTGCATTTATGAAGACCTCAACCAATTTAGGCCTAAAGTTCTTTTTGAAACTAGAATGAATGACTGCACTGATGTCTGGACATCATTAGTATACTCTCAGTTTCTAAGAGAAGTCTTTGGTGTTTTGCTGATGACCAGTCACTTTGGACTATAAAACGCTTATCACAATTCACAATTTGGCAGCACAGGACACAAAACAGTTTACCATTTGGGTTCCTACAAAATTCCTTTGGAAATTCTCTTGTGTAAATCCAACTTTTGTTTCTATAAGTATTGGCTATTTTTGGCATATCAAAAAATGATAAGCAGTTGTGAAAAATTAGCAACTTTGTAAAAAAATATCCAAAATTAGTTTAGGTAAAAAAGTTGATATACAAAACCAACTTTATACAATTACCAGCAACAAACCAATATTCATATCCTGATTTTTATTACCAGCGATTTAATTGAAAGCTCTTCATGAGTTTTTGCCTGATAGGTTTAAAATATTGACCAATTCATTATATTTTGACAAAATTTTGTCAAAATTTTGACTTTTTGACTTGTCAAAAAAAAATTGCCTTATTTATAACATTAATGTTTGTTTAACCCTACAGTATTATTGAAATGACATATGATTGAAGTATTTCTATTTACATTTCCTAAACAAATTCATAGAATAACTTAGTATTGTGTTGGCAATTATTCTAAAATACAGGGTGTCTCAAAAAAATGTACTCACTCTTAGAATGACCAGAAAACCTTTATTTATGAACATAGAGTGAAAAGAAATAGATTCAAATACATGAGACAAATGTAATTTAAGAATCATGTTCGCAAATGTTCAAATTGATGACCATTATTGTCCAGACAACGCTGATAACGCGCACCTAGGGATTCGCAAACGTCGCAAAACATGTCATTAGGAATATCACGACATTGTCTTTCAATTTCCAATTTCAGTGCATCAATTGTCCTTGGTTTATTGCAATAAACCTTGTCTTTTAAGTATCCCCACAAAAAAAAGTCCATGGGTGTTAGGTCTGGGGAACGCGAAGGGTATTCAGTGGGGCCCCTTCGTCCAATCCATGTGTCAGGAAACACTGCATTGAGGTAAGCTCGTACATCGAGATGGTAGTGGGGAGGTGCTCCATCTTGCTGAAAGTAAATATCGTGGTCATCACCAAACATCTCTTTAATTTGTGGACGAACAAATTCCTGAAGCAACTTGAGGTAGCTCTCACCATTGACAGTTTCGTTGAAAAAGAAAGGTCCTATGATGCCTAATGCGGATATCCCACACCACACTGTTACTCCTGGTAAGTTTACATGGCGTTCAATTGTTACATGGGGATTTGCAGGACACCAGTACGTGCAATTATGGCGGTTAATGGTACCGTTTAATTTGAAGGTTGCTTCATCGCTCCAGACAATTTTGTGTGCAAACTCGACATCTTCTGCACATTTTGCAAGGTACCATTCACAAAATTCGACTCTTCGGTCAGGATCGTCTTCGTTGAGAGCATGACTTAGCCTTGGAATGTAGCATTTCCAATGCAGACGCTTCATGATGCGGTTGACGCTATCTTTTGAGATGTGGGTTTCCCGAGCAGTTTGGCGAAGTGATTTCTGTGGTGTTCGAAGGAGTGTTTCCTGCACCTGTAGTTCTTTTCCAGGGGACGTAGATGTCCGTGGTCATCCTGAATGTTTATTGTTGGTGTTCTGTACGGTTCCATGTACTTCAAATTTGTCTCTGATGCGCGCAATGGTCCGGCGCGTGGGTGGCGGCTTTGCGAATTCATCTGTGAACCGACGTTGCACTTCAGTGGCGTTTTCAGTCTTCCAATAGCATTTCAGGACAAACTTTCTCTCTTTGAAACTAAGTTGATTTCCTGCCATGGCTTCAGTAATTCAAGATATTTTGCTAAAAAATTCAGGATATCTGCAACACAAAAAAAGAGTGAGCACATTTATAATAGTCATCAATTTGAACATTTGTCTCATGTATTTGAAGCTATTTTATTTCGCTCTATGTTCATAAATAAAGGTTTTCTGGTCATTCTAAGAGTGAGTACATTTTTTTGAGACACCCTGTATAATGTTTAATATAGTAAAAACAATTTTTCTTTGAACTGTACTTTCTTTTTTTTTAGTTGCTGCCATATTAATCTCATTTGAAAAAAACAATAATCATTAAACTTTTTTCTGGAAAATTGTTATAAGTTTTCATGATTGATATCATTTAAGACCATTAATTTTTTCTTTTATCAGCTGCCCCAGGTTTATCTGATTGAATGCAGCACAGCTTAAAAACCGGACTTTTATTTTTCTTTGCTTAAAAGCAAGAAACCAACTATCAACATGGTTGAATAAAACTTGCAAGAATGATTTTTAATTACTTTAATGCTTTCTTTTGCTATTCAATAAAGTCAGATATTTTTCTTGAAGCAGCTTAGCAAGATCAAGTTTTGCAAAAAAATTTTGTTGCACATTATCCTACCTGTTCTGAAATAGGATTATAATAGTTGCATAATAACATTTAGAGTTGAATTGTTATTAACTTTGACACTTTTGTTTGTACTGTAAAAATGTTATTAAATGCATAATCAAAACTGGCTTGTTAGCCAAATTTTTTTTAAATTATAGACTCTTAACGAAATTCTCTTACAGCAGGAATCTGCAAATACTTTACAGCATTACCCAAATATTTATGTGTTTAGGTGCTTAGGTAAATATCTTTTGCAATTCTGATTAATTCTGAAAGTAATTGTTTCTAAAAACTATTCAATAAATTTTCTTCATCAAAGTGAAATTAGCAGCAAAAAGATGAATGCATTATGCATAACCATAGTAATTTTTTAACCTTCACTTTTATACCCACCGAGTAGAAACATAAAGTAGTGCCAACAAAAGATGACCTTTCCTGATTATTATTTGTTTGCAATAAGCTTCAACAAAGTTTAACAAAGAAAAAATTACCTAAAAGTTGTGCATGCACACCATTTTTCTAGTCCTCTTAAACTTTACTTGTTACATTACAAATATAACCATAACCAAAAATCCAAAGCTATTAGTTTTTAACTTAATTTCTTTTTTTTCCTGTTAGCATTGAAGCACAATAATGCATTAACTAATCAGGTGAATTATTGTTATGAAACTATTCAACATAACATTGCCTAGAATCCAAAGTTTAATGTACTAAAAGTGAGACATCCCTAAACATAATAGATTTAATAACATAAACTTCTAGCTAACTGATAACTGAATAAACATTACAACATAACTTACTGCATAAAAGAAAGAAAATGGCAAGCTATTTTAGCATGTAGCAATCAAGGCACAGTGAAAGATACACATTTATTAAGATAATATAAATTTGTAATCAGATGTTTGACTATCAACCTTATCAATTATGATTTGAGAATCAAGTGAAAAGATTTTAAAAATGACAATTACAACATCAGAACTCAGAAAACTATTTAAAAAAAAAAGCCAGTTATATAAATGTTACATTAATCTATGAAGAAAGCAAATGTTGCAAAAAAGATTGTTTTTAAAATGAAAAACAGATATATATATACACTAGGGGTACAACTTTTTTAGAACATCATATCCCTGTATCATAATTTGATGAACTTTTATGAAAGATTAAATAAAATCCAATTTTTAAGTTTATTTGATGTAAAAACCTCACGCACAAAATGATTTTAAATAATTTAATTATCAGTTTTTTGACCAGTTCTTGAAGTCACACAAAGCCTTTTTCGGTTTTGAATAAAAACTATCAAGAATCACATTTGTAGCAATATTAAGGTTCAAAAAATAAACAAAGAATTCAATTGGTCAAATTAATGTCATTGGATAGGATAAATCTCAAGGAGAGATTGTCTTTGTTTCTGCAGGATGCCTGCAACTCCTGCATTACTTTTATTGCACGCGTGCAGCATTAATTGCTTCTGGCAATATTGATGGGTGATCTCTTATCCATTGGTTTTTAAGCATTTGAGACTTTTCAATAATCCATCCAGAGCAGCTGATAGTTTATTAAAATCTTCATTGCGGAACAATTGGTTGCTAAACTAATGGTCAGCCCATGGGTAAGAAATAAATAAACAGATTTTACGAAGCCTGATTCAAGTTTCAGGCATCAGAATGAATGCAAGGAGAGTTATGATGGCACAATAGTTCCAGCATGCATTGCTGATGTTGGGAATCTGCTGAAAATTCACAAAAGGGACTTTATCTTTCTTAATAAAGTGATGGAAGACATGTGTAAGGTGGTACAGAAATTTCATGTCGTCTCTTCAACCGCCTATTTCCTTGATCTTAGCTTTTCCATTGCTGAAAGCTTCCTTCAGATGATCATACTTGCTTGTCAAATCCTTCACAAAAAAGTAGTCAATGTCAGGGGATTTGGTTGAGCCGTGCAGCTCATCGCCCATAACTAGGCGAAAAATACGATCAAGTACATGGTGCTGGCAAACAATGAACTTGGGCCTGGGGCTCCCATTATTTTTGAACATCTGCTGCAGCCAAATGACCTCTCCAATTTTTTTTCTAGTATTGATGCTTGTGTCAGCAATGAGCATCAAAACTGATCCCCACAAGTTAAACTTATCCAAGATACCCTGGATCCCTTTTGCAATGGTTGCAGCTGTACTATCCTTCAATTAAAACACAATCAA
This sequence comes from Diplosoma virens, assembly GCA_963680785.1. Classification (NCBI taxonomy): domain Eukaryota; kingdom Metazoa; phylum Chordata; class Ascidiacea; order Aplousobranchia; family Didemnidae; genus Diplosoma; species Diplosoma virens. The sequence continues at coordinate 38,290,905 of OY796890.1, read as the reverse complement.
CTTGATTTCCTTTGCTTCGTTTTTTAGGACCACAGCTTGATGTTCAATGCCTTGTATTCATTTACCATGGAAGTGTAAGCTCCACTTCTTGCAATGAAGTGTGCTAACCAAGTGCAGTTTCACTTCAGTCACTCTCTTAAAGAGAGCCTTATGGATTCCTTGTTAACTTGAGGTTGGTATTTCAATGCCTTCACCAAAAAGCTGATGACACAGCCTTGCTGTTCTATAGGTCACTATTGGTAGCTATAGGTAGCTTTGATCTTGTAATAAGCCACCTTGCGCCATCAGTGGGGTTATGCTTCCTTGTGCTTGTTGATAGTGCAGTCCCGTCTTCCCTAGAACTGTCTTCACTGGTTTTACATGAGTTTGTGCTGCTTTCAGAAGAATCTGCTGCTACTAAGCTGCTTGCAGTTGCCTAATTAGATACATTTGCTTTCAGTGTCTTCGCTTGGATGGGTGGATAGTCTGAGCACTAGCACGTTTGCCAATGGAATAACCAACCTGGCCTTTGCTCTGAATTTGCTGTTTGTATAGGTTCTTATCCTCTTTGCAAAGCCATTCGCCTTTCACCTTGGTCATGTCGAATGGTTTATTCAATGACTCAAAGTCATGCTTCTTTCTACAATAGTGGTACTCTAGCAAGAACTTTTCAAGTTTTGCACAAATGGCTTGATTTGATACATGGGGGAAGTTCAATTTCACGCTCCATAATGCTTTCAGTCAGCTCCACAGCAATCAGACTGACCCTCTCTTTTCATTCTTTGGCAGCCGATTGAAAGAATCTAAAACGTCATTACGTGGCTTTTCAGAGGCATGTGGTTCCAGTCACTCAGGGGTTTTTCGTAGATTGCCACATTGCCTCTTTAATGGTGCTTGAAACTGGACCAAGTTCTTTTTCCAGGTTTCCTTGTTTTCTTGTGGTAGACAAACTCTTCTTGAACATGTTAAATTAAATTGAATGTTTCAAAGTTTGGAATAAAACAATCCCTCAAGAAATTAACCATTTCATGCTTTTAAAATTAAATACAAAACACTCTCTATTTTCAAAATTTGTAAATTATAATACAGGAACAAACATCAGCCATCATTGCAAGTTTTTCATAAATGAGATTTTTGATATTAGCAAGACAAAGGACTGTATTCTAAAGAAAACTTGTGTGCCTGTCTCAATAATACCTGTTTATGATGTCTCTATTACCTTTGAAGAAGGTAGTGGTGACATAATAAACTAGTATCATTAAATTATCCAATTAGCTCTTACTGTATATACTCGTGTATTACCTGCACCCGTGCATAATAAACCTACAATTTTTGCAAAGCTGTTTATGTGTAATTTGTAGAAAATCAAATTTCTCTAGAAAATTTTGCTAATTCTGAATACCCATTTATTAGTTGCATGCTGATTTTTGGACTACATTTAAGATAAAAAAAATGCTAGGGCCTAATTGCAAATTTTTTAAAGTGCTTTGTGTAACCTTTTTTGTTAGCTCAACAGAATAAACATCATTTCAGGCAGGTATAAGGAAAACTTCATTGATTTGTGCCACAGGAAATCAGTTTTGAAAAAAAAGTCAAAAAGTTGTTACCCTAATATACACACAACTTTTAATTATGTAAATACATAAAGTTAAAAAAAGAATGAATTTCTTTTCAATCCAATTAGTTATCCCCATAATGCTTTATCATAGTTAACAGGTGATTTTATTAATGATGTGAAATTAATTTCTGTATATCCGGTTTTAATCAATTCTTTTAAACATGCCGTTTTTAAAGGTGACTGCATTCATCTCAACTTTTCAGTGAAGTAAACCTGGTTATCCTTCACATTTCATTTAACAAATTCATACTTTTGCTGTTGATGCTGCATCACTTTCATCACAACAGGCATTTAGTTTATCTTTCAAATATCAAAGGCTTTTCACTTTTTTAACCTTTTTTATCTCTAATAATGCTTTTACAAATTTGCCAATTTAGAATTTTTACCCTCCTTGCTTATGCCATTTTTCATGTGAACATTTTCTACATTTTGTCCACATTATCAAATTTGTCATTACTTTTTCCTGCACACTTCACAATGGTCCAACATAGTCTTGAGTGATTAATGATTTTGATTTAGTCCAATATTCGTCTTCATTCTATCCTCTCCAATGTTTGTTTTATTTTCAGAACTTTTTTCACAAACTTTTTTTGTGTTAATCATTTAAACCAAGTAATTTGTAATGGTAATTTCCTCTTTTTTACATTAAGTATAACTGCTAATAGCAATGATAATAAAACTGATTCTTGGTAAACAACTTCACCAAAAACTCTTGTAACCTAGATACAACCCTGACTTTTCAAAAAAACTCATTATGACTTTCACCATTATTAGAAAATAAATGTTTTCATAGTTACAATTATTTTTATTCAATCAGTCAATTTATTCATTCATACTAATATGGGTTAAGCAGCATAATGTTAGTTGCTTAAGTTTTCTATATTAGTTGCTTCTTTTGTAAACTTGTTTCAATTCTGTTATTAATATTACAAATTAATTAAGCATTCATTATTTTTGTTTGTTATTAAATTTATTTTTATTTTTAACTGTTATTCTGAAAGCTGCTTATTGTACAAAATTGTTTTATCGCATATAATGCTTGCATTGTATTCAAAGGGTAATAAATGTTGTGAAAAAGATGATTAGTTATTTAAGAAGAAATTTGAAGCCAACTTTAGCATATTGTCAATATGTTGGTGTAAAATCTCCAGGAGTTCTTTTCTTGCCTGGATTTATGTCTGATATGAACGGAACAAAAGCTATATCCCTAGAAAAATGGTGTAGGTATATGTTTTCGTTGTCAACATAAAAATAAAATAAAATGTTTCAGTTGGTTTGCTTTTGGATTTCATAAGTAAACTCATTTTATTGTATCTTTGTATTTATCCTCCTAACTTGCAGAAAAGCATTGGAAATGCTCCACATAGGGCATACAATCACTCTGACCTGCTTCTGGAGATCTCAAGATATATTGCTATCTGTTTAAATTTTTTATTTTAATTTTATTGTTTTATAGAGATATGACTGAAATTTAGAACTGTTTGCCAAGCAGGGGATAATGCTGTAATGTATCTTTTCCAAAGACATACCAGAATAGTGCAAGTTGGTCTTGATCAAAACCATGTTGATCACAATCATTGACCACACTGCCAACATTGTCAATGTTTCTCGTATACAGTAGAATTCCAATTATATAGACTACAAATTTTGTAGAATACCTGTTATATAGACGACAAATTATGTAGAATACCTATTATATAGACTTTTTGAAAATAAATTTACTGTATTTTGAACATGCCATGCAAAATATTGCTTTGACTACAGATGAAACTGATGAATAAATACTATTTACTTTAAGACTAATAGTTTATATGTAAGAAATATATATTTTCAAATATTTCTTTGAGAGCAGCCGGTACATTTTTTATAGACAATACACGTTATATAGACTTGCCCGAGTCTATATAATTGGAATTCTACTGTACTTTCCAAATAGAATGTTGCAGTAGTTCTCTCATTTTATTTTGAATATATTTTATAACAATAAGCTGATTGAGTATGTTTGCTTTATATGATTTTCTGTTTGTATATAATTAGTGAAACATTAGTTCCAAAATCCAAATGCAATTTTGTAAATTTTTTGCAATTCTTATATTAAGTTGTATTACATACTGGTGGGAATATTACAATAGGTTAAGTAGCATTGTATTAAGTAACTACTTAACCATGCTTTTAAAGTTACCAACACTTGTTGACTTGTTGGTTTTTAATATGTGTAGTTTAATTCAAAATTCACTTGTCTATTAAAGAATCTTTATTTTATAGAAAAACTGGCCATTCTTACATCAGATTTGATTACTCTGGCATTGGTTTATCCAAGAAAAGCTCATTTGATTTGCAATGTTGGATTGATGATGCTTCTGATGTCATGGCTGCTTTAGCTATTGGTCCACAGGTTAAAAATTGTTTTGTTATGTATAGTTATGTCACTAGATATGTATTCTGTCCAATCTCATCCAGCTTAGTGTATAGTATATTCCAATGTTTGCCAACCTTTTGAACTTTATAGACCACTCTGTATAATTTTTTATTTGGCAGACCACAAATACAAATTAAAAAAAGCTGCTGTAAAGACTAGGAAAAGGTCTTTACTTTTAAAATTCTTTTTCATGTTTGAGGTTTAAAATAGTTCAAAAATTGAGAAAGAACTAAAAAAGTTTTTAAAATTATCTCAATGTAAAAACTTATGGGTGTAATTAAAAGGTTGTTGGATTTGGATTGATTAGAGTTTTTCAACTGGTAGACTTGTCTTTTGCATGGACCACCAATTTTTTTCTATGAGCCACTGGTTGGCAAACGCTGGTATATACTGTATATTTGAGATTTGTTTTCCTGGATTTTTTATTTTGCCAAAGCTTTCAATTAAAAAATTCAATTTTCAAGCAATTTTGTAATTTTTGGAAATGTTAGATAAGAGGCAAAACTTATGTTTGAAGTCTAATTTATTTCTCTGATATAGAAACAATATTGAAAATTATTTAAAAGTAGGTTAAGGGCAACAGTTTTGCTTATTTTTTTATATATACTTTATTGTTATTAAGCAAGGTTAAAAACAACTTTGGGCCTTGCTTTTTTAGGGATGTACAACATGAGATCTTGTCTATTAAATTCAAACATACATTAGCCCCTTTTTTTGATTCCTTCAAACAGCAATTTTTTTATATCTGGTTTGATTATTTTCACAGTGAGTTTCATAATAATGATTTCCAAGTTGTGGTAGACTTCTTTATTTGTAGTTACAGTATGTTATGTTGATTACAAAGTAGAGCTTAAAGTTTTAGAAACATGCTCTGCCAGCCCAATTTCTTTTTTGTTACCTTTAATTTTTAAATGAAACTGAAAGAGTTTTTGTTGGGTGTTTCAAACATTAATTGGCAAAAAGTACATTGCTTTTGAAAATGTATTAATTAACTGTTTGTAGATTGCAACATAGTCATTTGCTACTTAATTTTTATGACGGTTTTCAATAAACTGATCCAACAAGCAGTAAATCAGAGTAAATTTGATTCTCTGCCTTTGCTGCAGTGACAAGATGTCTTTATATTTTTTTCCATTTTTATTTGTGTATTCAATCATCCTTTGCATGTCTTCATCAGAAATCCCAAAATTTTCTGCACTTTATCTTGGATTAATCTTGCATTTATCTATAAACCTTAGGCTTCATGTTCTTTGTGCTAGCACTTCTTAGTAAAAATTTTGTAAACTAAGCAATGCAATTTAAAAATAAAAATATTGCATGTCAAGAAAGGCTATACTTTCTCTTTAGATCTGCTATAGATGGACATGGTCATCTTCATCAGCAATTCTGCTCTTTTCTGAATAAGATAAAGTAGTTCTATTTCACTGATTAGAAATAATCATTAAATACATAAAGTATGACCATAATGCACTATTACTTGCAAGTTATATTAAAATGCAAAACTCTATTCTGTTATTTTGAGACCCACGTAATTACTTAAATTTTGGTTACTTGCATTACAAAACCTCAGAAAAAATATGTAATAAACATTTTAGAAAAAATTGACCTAAATTTTTTGAGTTTTAGACAATGTATACCAAAGATCAGAAGAATTTTTTGACTATTAGCAAAAAGTTATTGCAAAGAAAAAATTACCCCACAATCATTGGTGTTCAAGACATTGTCTATGGGGCTTTGTTCTTGGCTTTTGCAGAAAGTGTATTTTTCCATATTTCGGCTTGCTTTTTTTGCAAATAATTTTGGAACAAACTAAGCCTTTGAAAAGAGGCAAGAGTTTTGCTATGACTTTTGCTATGACTTTGACTATGACTCTTGCTATGACTCAACTTTAGTCTAGTTATCTTTTCACAGTAGAAATATATATAAAAAAAATTTTGACACAACTCAGAGTGAAGACTTTTGTTTCAGTCTTTGCCTTTTTACTGTTCAAATTGCATTAAAAAAAAAGTAAAACATGAGCTTTTTGCTTTATAGTTGTTGTGTTACAATTTTTTATTTATTTATTTATTTTTTTATCTTTATATTTATCCTCCTGACTTGCAGGAAAGTGACGGAGGTGCTAATACATAGGGTAAGCAATTACCCCAACCTGCTTTTGGAGATGCCAAGATATTGCTGTCCACTTGTAATTTAATAGATATATGACTGTAATTTAGAACTGCTTGCCAAGACCACCAAGCAGGAAAAAGTGCTGTAAGGTGTCTTTTCCAAGGACACAACAAAATGGCACGAGTGGGGTTTTGAACTGAGACCATGTTGCTTTAACCACTCAACCACGCTGCCGACAATTTTTCCTTCATATGTTATTTGGGAAAAAGGTCAAAAGAATTTGCTTGCATTTCCAAAATTTACAGGTATATATCTTATAGTGGCTAACACTGTATGAAAATCAGTTCTTCTAAAGTGCTCGATAACAAAGTTAGAGCTTGAATTAAGATTAACAATAGCGAAATCACTGAAATACAGTAAAAACAAAGCTAAAACCCAACAGACTGTTTCACCCATAAAAGGGATCATTAGGGGTATCTAAAAGGTAAAATAAAATAAAATAAAGTTAAGATAAAACTGCCAGAAAGAATTGAAAACAATAGAAAAAAACTGAAAAAACTTTAAAAATTTAAAAAAATTTAAACACTGTAAACGCTTATTAGATCGGAACATCCCATCACGGACTCTGCTAAACTAAACTGATTAAGATCGGCGAGAAAACACGAAAAAAAGGAAAAGCGCGCGAAAGAATTACAAATACAAATATTATTTCAAAAATTAAAGATTTAAAAAAGGGTTCAAGTATCGGCTAAGGTAGAACGTTGTACGCGGCGAAAAAAAGAAAAATGAAAGAAAATCACAGTTTAAGTTTGGCGTTAATCAATTTATATTTATTTTTATGCCGACACTTATTGATCAATTCGGTTCGTTTGTTCAGCAGAGCGTCATCATTTGCAGTTAAGATTTCGTATTTTTCTGCCAGACAGAGGTTGCATACTTTGCCCCCGTGTTGGTAAGGTGTTGCGTGGCAAATTATTTTCCAAGAAATAGCAGGATTTATACCAGAATCTTTGCAGGACCAAATGAATTTCGAAAGTTCTGTTTCATTTCTTTTGGAATCCGAATTGAAGGAATGGTTGTGGTTATAGAATCTTGCTTTAAATTCGGTTTCGCACAGTCCGATATAGTTCTTGGATTGATCTTTGGCTTGTACAGTTGCTTGGTGTACAATTGCTTGGTAAACGATTGCTTTGTCTCGGCAGTTGCCATTCAATGGGAATGACGGCTTATACCTGCAGTTACAGGGTTTAAATTCTGGTTTGCCGTTGTGGGACTAAAGGAGCTTCTTGTTGTGAGCTGAGAGGATGTCTGCCATAGTGGGGGTACAGTTGTAGCTGAGTTTAACCACATTCTTGTTGCAGATTTTATGCAGCCTATTTGATGGAGGGAAGTGTTTCCGCAGGAGGTGGAAGTCCCGATGTTGGTGGAAGCCCGGTGGAAACCGGATTATTTGCTAACGATTATGCTAACATTAATGATGAAGCCATAAGCACCATCATGCACGCTCGCAAATCACTTCTTTTCTGCGACGGCGATTTATGGGTGAAAAAGTCGGGAGCCGAGTTTGATGTTACAATGGGATCGTTTGACGGTGCAGAGGTCTGCTAGCTGTTCGGCCTGTATCTTTTACACCACCTTGCTAAGATTTTTGGTAAAGAGGCTGTCGGCCTGTACCGAGATGACGGCCTTGCCATCCTTCGTAACGCTTCGGGCCCAGACGCCGAAAGAGTGAGGAAAAAAGTGACACAATTTTTTCAACACCATCAGCTTAAAGTCACTGTTGATACCAACCTTATACAAACAGACTTCCTCGACGTTACCCTGAACCTTTGCACAGGCAGATATTGGCCGTATCGAAAACCAAACGACTAGCCCCTTTACATCGATTACTAAGAAGCTGCCTTATATGATCGTCAAACGCATTTCCGATGTTTCTTGCGACGTCGACGCTTTTAGCAGTTTGTTACCTGCGTATGAGGAGGCGCTCAAGCAAAGCGGACACAAGATCCAGCCGCTCCTTTTTGAGCGTGCAGTAGGAAGTAACAAACGTCGACAGAGAAGAAGAAAAGTTATATGGTTCAATCCCCCATATAATAACCGGGTTTCCACCAACATCGGGAAAGCCTTCTTCCACCTTCTGCGGAAACACTTCCCTCCATCAAACAGGCTGCATAAAATCTGCAACAAGAATGTGGTTAAACTCAGCTACAGCTGTACCCCCAATATGGCAGACATCCTCCCACCCCGGTGCCAGGCCTGTTGGGATGGGCTTACCCCGAGCAGCTTGGGTTAAGCTCAACCGCCTGCGGACTGGTGTTGGGCGATTCCATTCGTCCATGCACAAATGGGGTCTCGCTCCTTCACCGAATTGTGAGTGTGGCGCCTCTGAGCAAACCGCAGACCATGTACTAACTGCGTGCCCTATATATCGGGCACCACATGGAACACGAGGTCTGACGGTTTTGGATGACGAAACTCGATGCTGGCTTAATGACATCACTGCCAGCGTCTGATCCAGGCAGTGCAGCAGTCTGGGTTAGTAAAAGGATAAACCCTCGGCCCCAGTCCTGTTTGTGTCTGACCTGGAGTGGATACCCTTCAAACGACGACGACGACGACGAGCTCACAACAAGAAGCTCCTTTAGTCCCACAACGGCAAACCAGAATTTAAACCCTGTAACTGCAGGTATAAGCCGTCATTCCCATTGAATGGCAACTGCCGAGACAAAGCAATCGTTTACCAAGCAATTGTACACCAAGCAACTGTACAAGCCAAAGATCAATCCAAGAACTATATCGGACTGTGCGAAACCGAATTTAAAGCAAGATTCTATAACCACAACCATTCCTTCAATTCGGATTCCAAAAGAAATGAAACAGAACTTTCGAAATTCATTTGGTCCTGCAAAGATTCTGGTATAAATCCTGCTATTTCTTGGAAAATAATTTGCCACGCAACACCTTACCAACACGGGGGCAAAGTATGCAACCTCTGTCTGGCAGAAAAATACGAAATCTTAACTGCAAATGATGACGCTCTGCTGAACAAACGAACCGAATTGATCAATAAGTGTCGGCATAAAAATAAATATAAATTGATTAACGCCAAACTTAAACTGTGATTTTCTTTCATTTTTCTTTTTTTCGCCGCGTACAACGTTCTACCTTAGCCGATACTTGAACCCTTTTTTAAATCTTTAATTTTTGAAATAATATTTGTATTTGTAATTCTTTCGCGCGCTTTTCCTTTTTTTCGTGTTTTCTCGCCGATCTTAATCAGTTTAGTTTAGCAGAGTCCGTGATGGGATGTTCCGATCTAATAAGCGTTTACAGTGTTTAAATTTTTTTAAATTTTTAAAGTTTTTTCAGTTTTTTTCTATTGTTTTCAATTCTTTCTGGCAGTTTTATCTTAACTTTATTTTATTTTATTTTACCTTTTAGATACCCCTGATGATCCCTTTTATGGGTGAAACAGTCTGTTGGGTTTTAGCTTTGTTTTTATTTCAGTGATTTCGCTATTGTTAATCTTATAGTGGCTATGTATTTTTGGTGCTTGCTAGTTTTTTGCAAAAGCTTTTTAGGCATTTGGTAACTGCTTCTGCTATTTTATTTGACTATAGAAAGGTTTAGGATTTTAAGAGTTTTAGAAAGTTTTGCGAGACTGCCAGTTTTTAGAACCCATTGCCACCACTACTAGACTTTAGGAGATGGCAGAATGGGCAGCTTTGTTGAAATGCTGTATGCAAGAGAGAGTAGCTTTTATTTAAGAAAATGATTTTGAATTTTAAATAGGAAGAAATTCATTTTAGTGGGCTTCATAATCGCCAAAAAAAAGAGACAAAATACCGGTATTTTATTGATAATGGGCCAAGTTAGGATAGTGATCAGTAGAGGCAGTTGAGCCCACCCTAGGTCAATGATTATTTTCCATACAGATTTGAACGAAATGGAGAGGAAAAAGATCTCCAGTTTATTCAAATGGGAATGAAAACTAATCATTGATTTAGGGTAAAGTCAATTGTCAGTTGAACAGTGGAAAAGAATGGGTTATCAAAGGGAAGAAAATCTGATAAAAGTAGCCAATCAAACAATCCTTTCTTAAAATGGTTTCAGGTTGAAGAAATCCTATGAAGAATGGCACTCTTGACGTGCACTCATGATGAAATAAAACCTCGTGAAAAATGAATGAAATGACATTTGTACCCAACGTTCCCTCTAAGAGCTTGCTTAGTGTGCGCGGAATGAAAAATTGTGTGAGCAGTGGTGAATATTACCCGAGGCAAGAAAGTTTTGGTTTTCTGTCCCAAAATAAAGGTGTTGTCTAAAAAAAAAAAAAAAGTCTTCACTTCGATTTCATCCCCGATTTCCTGATTTTATTTTTGGTTTCCTCTCCCAAAATGAAGGTATTCTCTAAAGATTTCCTATTTTGTTACCGAAATCAAACCTTGCCAACGCTCATACACCGAAAGCATGTCTTGCCAAAACTTACGCAGTGCGCGGCAAAACGAAAGTACTGCGCGGCCGCGCAGGCGCGCAGCTTAGAGGGAACCGTGTTTGTACCTGTGTTCAAAAAAAAAAGATTGAGCTCTGTACAATATGAGCAGATATCCTAAGTGTTTCAATATCTAATTTATCCCAAAAAGTTGAGGTGTGAATTGGAATAAGAGAGAAAGTAAAATAAGGAGATGCATGAGGTGGAGGAAAAAAGCAAAGCTAATTGGGTAGATGATATTAAGGTGTGGATATAGGGAAGAATTTTTCATGGAAAGGTCGTATTTGGAAAGAGAGGATCAGCGAGAAAAGTGTCGAAAATCGTGGAAATGCTTTGTAGTGTGGTATCATGGTTTGTAGATTTTGTTTGCAATTTTAAATAGGGACAATGAAAGGATGGAATGTCGGAAAGGTATTTGAGATTTAATGAAAACGGTGAAAGCATTTGCTATAGGACATGAGTAGCCAGGAGGTATTTTTTTAAGATTGGGAGACCAGACCAAATATGTTACACATAGAAAGAATGAGTGACACATGGCAGCGATCTGCATTCCCAAGTGATTTTGCACGAACAAGTAAAACAGTCAATTATTCTTAGATGAGAGTGCATCTTGCTGCTAGTAACAACCATCATGATGCAGAAGCAGAGTTGTGGAGTGGGAGAAATTTTTTCCAACTCCATAATCTTACTTAATGCCAAATCTAAAAAACGACTTCGACTCTGCCTAAAGCATGCGACTCCGACTCCACAACCTTCTGCAAAAGCATATTGTCTTTGTAATTTGGTTAGTCTTCTCTATTTCAGTTTATGCATGTTGAAGTGCGGTTGGCCGAACCAAAGGCCATAGTTTGGCAAATAGTGACCACACCTAAACATTTTACTATTAGTTCTAAAAAGTCCCATAAAAAAACGCAAACATATGATGATAAATAAAATGTTTTAGTTGTGCAAAAGCAATATTTATTTATTGATTCGATAGCTTATAGCGGGGATGGCGAAGCACCGACTCGCTGGTCACATTCCTTAAAAACTCATATACTGTAGAACCCTACTGTCGTTCCAAAATTTATGGCATTTTAATAATTTTTTGAAAAAAAGTTGAATTAAACATGTTGTAATCTATAACCCGTAAAAGGCATTTTCTACCTTCATTGACCAGTGAAAACCTTTTTTCGGTCTTAACTGGATCATTGAGATAAAACACCGTTCGAGATCAAGCAAAGACACAAAGTTTTCACGTGTCGAGAAAATAAAAAATATAAAATTTTTAGACGTTTTTTACTCTGATTATAGCCAATGACCCACGTAATTATATTCTTGATTAAACGTCATTTTTTTACCCAGTTCTATGCAAAAAGTTCGGCATCCCTTGCTTAAGAAGATTATGATTAAGTTTAATATCAGTCGGCAGCGTGGTCGAGTGGTTAAAGCACCTTGATTGTGGTCGACATTGCCTTGATTCAAAACCTACTCGCGCCATTCTGTTGTGTCATTGGGAAAGATATTTAACGACACTTTCCTCTCCTTGGCGGTCTTGGCAAGCAGTTCTAAATTTTCAGTCATATCTCTATAAAAACTGAAAAGCCAAAATAAAAAATTTAACCGAACAGTAATGCCTTAGCATCTCCCGAAGCGGATCATGGTAATTGCTTGCCCTATGTAGTTGTATAGCGCCTCTGTCGCTTTCCTGCGAGTCAGGAGGATAAATATAGAGATGAAATAAAAAATAACTACGTTCGCTTTAGATTTTGGTCGGTGTAAGCATGGGTGCATTTATAATGCTGCATCTGTGCCGCAAGTTTCCAGAAAACGTCTATGGAATGCTTGCTGTGGCGCCAGCCTTCAATTTTCTCGATCAAGTTCGTTCATGGAGTCGCGATGTGACGAGTCGGAACGGTTATCGTCAAATATCGTCGCCTTATGGACAATGGGAAATCCCCGATTGTTTTTTCAATTCGAAAATATTAAAGAAAAACGAGCTTGATTACGATGGACTAGCATTGCCTTGTTATCTTTCCGTTTTCCAAGGAATGAAGGATGAAATAGTGTCCTGGTCATCGGTATTAAATTGTATAACGTTGTTGAACGACAAACAAGTTGCAGTCACATTGCAGAAAGGTGGCGACCATCGGTTATCCCGCGATGAAGACATCCGTTTGTTGTTGCATCTCTTGCATTTCATCATTTCGAATAGATGACTATATGTTTTACTATAATTGAAAGCCAAGCCAACTGTGGCTTCTTGAAATTATTTGTATACTTTTAAAAACTTGATATGGTTAGCTTTACATATCGTCATAGCTCTTTTTTAAAGTATGTAATAAACTTCTCGTTTCGATTAAATTGAAATTAGTATGTACATTGCACAATTGCAAGTACGCAGGCCTTAAGTTCTTGTCGTTAAATCCCAATAGCGATGCAAATAAAAATATGAAATATCAAAAGCGTCGAAATTTTTAATTTTTCCACAGCCGTACATTGATTCAATTGCAGTTTTTCACGTCTGCCCCGACCGTGGCCACCGAGATATACAAGGCCTTTCGCTTGGTTTCAGACAAAGCGATGACATCATAGCGAGTAGGCCATCGTTTCGACGCTTTGCTCGCAATGGGCGATTTTGCAGCGAGAGAAATGTAACTTACGTAAACAATCTTTAACAGTTGCTCATTATTTAACAGTGTCAAAAGATTTTAATTATTAAAAAAAGTTGAAGTTTGAAAGAAAACAAATTTATAAAAAACAAATAAAATTTAAATGAAGCGTTTTTGTTAATTAAGAGTTTTTAGTTTTCTTTGTTTAGCTAGTTTTGCAGCATCGAGTTCATCGTTTTTCATGAAACAGTGATTATTGAGTAAAATGCTTATGCATATAAACATTGCCATTTTCAGTAATAGCATAGGTTTATAATCAAAAGAGCACATAATTAAGATTCCAGTGAAAGCTGTTCATCTTCTAATGCAGCCAAACTGGAATTAATCGAAAATGCACGTTGGGAAAAAAATTAACAAATTCATCAAAGCTCGTAAGTTTTTAAATGACTATGTTGCTTATGAGAGCAACCCGCATAATATCACCTGAAGGATACAATAACTTTCCTCTATCAAAACCTTTCATCAAAGAATGGTTAAAGCTGTTTTCATTTCCGTTGTTGGAAACAAGAAATTCTTTGCATTTTTGACATTTTAACTTTTTATTTATCAAATAGTAGCGGTAACCACCAATATAAGTAACTACCGGAATATTGTTAGAAAAAGCTTCAATATCTTGTTTATTAATATCAACTGCAATTGGAAAACAAATTGAGGTTGTTGTTTCGTACTGATTCCAATCCATTTAAAGGTCCGATAAACTGATATCAACGTTATTGAGCTTTAATTGTAGCACAGACAACAAGCAAAGCTTTTTCTCATACTCATAAACTTGACGCAGGGACACATCATATTTATCTCCAGCAAGCTGTCGATATTGGCCGAATCGAGATTCAAGAGAATCAGTTTGAAATTTACCGAGCAAAACGTACTTTGCTCCAAGCTCTTGAAGGCAATATTCTGATATTTTTAAAAGAGCGACAGTACAGTGGATTTAAGCTCCGAAAGTTTCTTTAGTAAGCTTTCCTCCAACTTCTTTTACATCAGCCCAAATTGACAACCAGTTGAAAAAATGTTTTAAAAAAACTTTTGGTTCATTTTCACTTAAAATAATCGGTTGCTGATATTTGTTGTTAAGACGACGTCCTTTTTTTGGAGTTTTAACGTTTACAACTTCCACCACGTTAAAATTGATTAAATAAAAGCACTGGTGTCTCGATAATGTAAAATATTAAGTTTATCACCTACATCAGAGGTTCTTAAACCAGGAATCGAGACCCCAAATGGGGTCGGAGTGATAATTAGGTGGGGTCGCTGAGTTATTGTAAAGGATAGATGTACAAAACATCTAAGATTTGACAAACCATGTTAAATTTATTTGTTTGTACCATTGCTTACTATAAAACAGGCCTATGGGCATCGCTCTATGTTTATGCTATTGAAAATGTAGGTGCTTATTGTGGCATCAATGTTTGATTCGTCGTCGTCGTTTGGAAAGGTAGATCCACTTCAGGTCAGACACAAACAGGACTGGGGCCGAGGGTTTATCCTTTTACTACCCCAGACTGCTGCACTGCCTGGATCAGATGCTGGCAGTGGAGTTATTAAGCCAGCATCGAGTTTCGTCATCCAAAACCGTCAGACCTCGTGTTCCATGTGGTGCCCAATATATAGGGCACGCAGTTAGTACATGGTCTGCGGTTTGCTCTGAGGCGCCACACTCACAATTCGGTGAAGGAGCGAGACCCCATTTGTGCATGGACGAATGGAATCGCCCAACACCAGTACGCAGGCGGTTGAGCTTAACCCAAGCTGCTCGGGGTAAGCCCATCTCAACAGGCCTGGCACCGGTCTCGGGCACAAAAACACGGAGCCCGGAAGCATTTTTACAAAACTCCGCGTTCCATCTGTGATTTGTCCATTCAGAAGTGCGGATGCCAAGTCTGGCAAGGTTGTCCAAACAATTCCGCGGAACTGGCACAAACGGGCGTCTGGATCTTAGTCTCACTTGGCCAGTATCTGAGGACCCACTTAAGAGACCATACAAGATATGATCGGGGTCCAGAGATCCACGGTGAGGAAGGAGAGTATCGCTCTCAGTCGGCGAAACTCAGCTGGCTGGATGCCTGAGAGTACAGGTAGGTGGTCCGTTGGAGTGGGACGCAGGCACCCAGTAACTATGCGCAAGGCGTCATTCAAGACACTGTCGATGAGGCGAGTGTGAGCACTGCGACACCAGACTGGCGCACAGTACTCAGCTGTTGAGTATACTAGAGATAATGTGGCCATGCGTAGTGTTTTAGCACCAGCACCCCATCCCGAGCCCACGAGTCGCCTCAACAGTGTGACGCGCGAGGATAGTTTTTTGCGCAATGCCACTAAGTGGTGACGAAACGTGAGCGATCTGTCCAGTTTTACCCCAAGGTAAGTAGGGGTTGGACAGAACGATAAAAGTCTATCGTTGTTGTAGACCTTTAGCTCACGTTTGGCCTCTCGGTTATTTAAGTGAAAGGCTGCCGTCACCGTCTTAGTGTAACTGAGCTTCAACCTCCAAGTCTGGAGATACGCTGAAAGTGTGGACATGTCTTGGCTTATAGTCCCCTCCAAGTCCTTCCAGTTTCCAGAAGAGTGCAACAATAATAGATCATCAGCATAAGCGAACTTTCTGGAAATCATGGAAGGAAGATCGTACGTATAGATGTTAAGTAGGAGGGGAGTCAAGACCGATCCCTGAGGAACGCCGTTTTTATGACGGTGTAGCCTGCTTTGCTTGCTGTCACCGGTGGTAAGGGTGAAACTTCGATTTCGGACAAGCTCCATAATCATTCTGACCATGTGCTTATCCGGAAGTAGTCTCAGCAGCTTGCAGGTAAGGCCACGGTGCCAGACAGTGTCATAAGCAGCTGTCAGATCGACAAATACGGCACCGGCCTTCTTTTTAGCCTCAAAAGGATCTTCGATGTTCTGGGTTAGCAGAACAACTTGATCTACGGTTGGCGTCCCGCGTCGGAACCCAGCCTGCTCTTTAGGGAGCAGTGAATCGATTAATGGTTCAACGCGAGCGTAGATAAGCCTCTCGAGGATCTTGTAGGGGACACAGAGCAGAGATATTGGTCGATAACTCTTTGGGTTCCCCACGGGCTTTCCTGGTTTTGGGATCGCGACCACAAGCACTCTTCTCCAGATCTTGGGAATTTTGAGTCGGCGCAAACAGGAAGAAAGGAAGTCACGTAACCAGGACTTCAAAGCAGCTCCAGCATGGAGTATAAGCTTGGGGCAGATGAAATGAGGACCCGGAGCTTTACCTGGTTTTAAGTGTTGAAGGGCAGCAGCAAATTCTCTCTGTGAAAAATTGTCAGAGATATTTACTGCGTCTGGTGTTGTGGCCCTCCAAAGATCAGACATTTCGTGAGAGACAAGTCGAGATGACTTGCGGTCAACAACCTCGTATTTTCCATTTCTAACCAGCTGAGATGCAATAGCATCGTCTGAAACAGGACAGTGACGAGGAGAGTGTCGTGACCTACCAGTAAGGTTGTTCAAAATACTCCACGCTTTTCGACTAGAGTGTGAGAAGTCAATGCTCTGAACTGCTTCGGACCATTGATCCCTCCGCTTTCTGTCAAGCTTGGCAAGCAAAGCTGTAGCAGCCAAACTCGAGTCGTCTCCCTGAGGAGACTGCAGAAAGGTTTTATAGAGGGATTCACACTCTGCATCCCAACACGAAATATAGTTATTTCGATACCCGTGTGGGATAGTCTTTTTGGCTGCTTTCTTAATGGTGTTACAGAAGTCCTGGTAAGCCGCATCCACATCAAGTGAATCAGGCGGCAACAAAGTCTTTGCGAATTTATTCGTCAAAGCAATGTAGTGACTCCATTTGGCCTTGCGGAAATTCCATCGCTTAACAGGCATGCTTGGCACTGCCAGAGCAAACCTTGGTGGTGTAATAAGCGAAGGTCGATGTTGTGACCTGGGCAACTTGTCAAGAACACATCTATCCGGTAAGCGACTGTTTGGACCTACGCCAGCGAAAGCTAGATCTGGATTGGTGCCAGTGTTCCAGCGGCCAGAATAAAAACTGGCAGCGTCCTTGGCATTATATAGGAGGGAAAGATAATTAATACTTGCCCAGCCAGCCAAGCACTCACCCTCCGGGCTGTTGTCGTTGTAACCCCAGTCAGCATGACGACAGTTAAAATCGCCAGCGTAAAGACAGGGATGAGGAAACACTGGGAGATCCAGGGTTCGCAATCGCGTTGGCGGTAAGCTTGTAGACGTTGACTATTTTATAGCCATCAACGTCCACACACAGCCACTCGATCTCCGATGTTGGTGGAGATTAATCCAAAAGCGTGTATCTCAGTCGCTCGTGGACAAACGTGGCAAGGCCATGCTTCCTGCTTAAAGAAGACCCAGCTAGTTGGTAGTTCAAATGTACCAACTTCTCTGCATCAGTGCAGTGGGTCTCCTGCAGTACGATGACGAGTGCCTCAGACTGCATAGCGAGGTGATGAAGAACGTTCATCTTGCTTGCAGTGAGGCCTTCGATGTTCAGCTGAGGAATAGTGGGTCTTCGGAACTTGTTGGCAATGTGCCCTAAAAAGGGCAGTTTTATTCTAGCATTGCCCCTTCCTGAAAAGGACGTTTGCCGATTAGCAGACCCACACTGAACATCGGAGTGGGTGGATACCCTTCCGTTTTGGTAAGTTCGGTTTCGGTCTGTTATTTTTAAAATCAATAAACAGATTTACTCACGGCCCAGGTTGCGAGAAAGCACCTACTGTTTGATTGTTCACAATGAAATCGCTTGCTGTTGATTTATAGATCTGAATTGTTTGTATGCACTCTGCAATAAAGATAGTTTGTTATTAGTTGGTTGACAAGTATTGGAACTAATATTTAAGTAAACCCATATTTAATTTAAAGTTGAAATAGCAGTGAAAGAGTAGATTAGGTCTTTCCGAGTTTTCAATGAAAATAGCGTATAATGACTATTAAGCAGTCGAATTTTTTCTAATCCAGGCATTTTATAAATGATAGGCTAGCAGAGGCAAGGGTAAGCACTTGCTCTACCTGTGTGTGCTATAAAGTAAAACTGACCTAAATTTTTTTCAAGAAATAAGTAAAACAAATTCAAGCCAATTTTTACTTTTTATTGGCCAACACTTGTTCGCGGAAATAAGGACAGGCAGTATAAATAAGAGCATGTATAAATTGCGTGTGTAATAAAACTTATCGAAATGTGATTATTAAATAAAAATTGTCTTTTAAAACACCTATTTAAGCTTCCACCAAAAAACAAAAACGTTCCATCAATCCACTATTCCTCGATACGTACGGGATTGCTGACGTATGTGGTAAAGGAATATGTGTTGTACGTTCCAAAGAACTTGCCGGGGAATCACTGAAACCTAATAAACTTCAGAGACGTATGGAAACTCATGAAAATATTGTTCTCATGTCAGAAGAGGCCCGTAAGAGAGTTTCCATTATTGTTATGAAAATTTAACCAAGTCGCAGGCAGTTTTATCCAGAGCTCTATCATAAAAAGAAAATATTGAAATATTTTCGTATTAAATATTAAAGTGAGGGTGAGACTATCATAAACCCTGCTTTAAAAAACTTTTGAAAATATTTGAGGGTGAACCATTTGCTGGAAAAGTACATGAAGCTGTTAATGATTCTGCTCTTAGTAATAATACCATAATAAGACGCATTCAAACCATTGCAGCTGATTTAAATGAACAGATTTTAGAGAATTTTAGAAATTCTCCATGGACAGCTCCGGCAGTGAATGAGTTTCACTTAAAACCACAACAAGAGACGAAGATATTTTAATGGTATTGATAAGTTTTTCACTGAAAATAACCTAGATTGGAATAAAGTGATTAAATGTAGCATGGATGGTGCCACATCAATGATGGGAAAGAGTATTGGGTTGCAGGGAATTCTTTCGTGAGAATATTCTCACATTAAAATAAACCAAGGTATAATCCATCGCCAGAGTTTGGCCTCAAAGGACTTGTCTCCGAACTTTTCTGATGTGATGCAGGTAGTCATATCCACTGTCAATTATGTGAAAGCTAGGGATCTAAATTCTCGCATGTTCAAACAATTGTGCATTACTGAAAATTCTAATCATCACACATTACTCATGCACACTGCTGTCAGGTGGTTGTCACAGGGAAAAACTTTGGAAAAGGTTTTCCTTCTTCGTCATGAACTTGCCACATTTTTGCAAGATAAGGGGCACAAGAATGTCTGTTATTTTCATGATCCACATTTACTTGCTCGCCTTGCACTTCTTACTGATATTCTTGAACACGTTAATAAGCTTAACACTGAACTTCAAGGGAAAGGAAAATGGGTGTTTAATTTTCAAAGCTCAATAAAAGCTTTTGTCAGCAAGATGCAGATACTGCGAGAAGCTAAATGGCTTTCTTTCAAAAATCATATAAGGATAATCTTATGTCAAGTATTGAGTCGCTTTGTTTTTTGATTTTTTTGCTTTAGCTTTGTGCTTTAAATGTTTCACGTAAATGTCTGTGTAAGTTTCATACGTAAATCTTGGCTAAAATTCCTTATGTAAATGTTTATGTTAATTTCTATGCTTTCTGTCATTCTGCTGCGCATGTTTCCATGTGTTACTTTTTATTAAGTGATTGTATTTAGGAGCATCTGACTCGATAACGCAAGATGCTTCTCGATGTTCTTCGATGTTCCCGACCATTGAGCCAATTTTGTTTGCTTGCTGTTCGTATTTAAATGTATTGTTGTGCGTATTGGTAAATAAACTATCTATCTATCTAAAACCAATAATTATTTTCATTTTTGTCATTTCCAGGAATTTAATGCTACGATAGATGTTGATTTTCATGAGGAACTATATCTCGAAGAAGCGAAAAAAGATTTGCTGGACTACTCGGAGATTTGATAGCAGAATCTTTGAATTTTGCACAATTTCTATTTAAAGCTGATACCAAGCACTGTGGTCCTATTGCACTTGAGATGACTGTATTGCAGGCAGACAATGAAGCAAGAATTAATTT
Organism: Diplosoma virens; assembly: GCA_963680785.1. NCBI lineage: Eukaryota > Metazoa > Chordata > Ascidiacea > Aplousobranchia > Didemnidae > Diplosoma > Diplosoma virens. Next base: position 38,270,648 of record OY796890.1, on the reverse strand, counting down.
TGATGTGTTTCAAGATATAGCAAAGTTTGAGATACAGTTACCAAACAAGCATTCAACAGTTATAAATCGAGCATTGCAAGTTCTTGTGCGATTCGGAACCATTTACGTGTGTGAGGCAGAATTCTCCTTAATGATGATCATTAAAAATGATTATCGCAGCCGTATAACAAACATTAACTTGGAAAATTCCTTCGTATGTTGCCTGATATCATACATCCCCAGATACAGGAAATTGATTAAACAGCGACCATTCCCAATAAAATAATTTTTTTAAATTTTCCAAACTGAAAATTTTTTTGTAATTTCGTTAGCTTTAATTTTGAATTAAAATACAAAGTTTAAATGCTTTCGCTTATTTTACTAAATGCCATCACATGACCAAACTCTAAAGTTCAGTGAAAAAAAAAACATATATTGACCTGGGGTCGCACACACCAAGACAAATAAAGCACAAGCGCTTCCGCCATACCAAACCTTTACGCTCTGGTCGCGATACCTTTAAGAAATTTTCACACAAAGTGATACGATGCTCCACAGAGCCACAGCAAAAACAATGTAACGATTTTTTACGTCCTTGGGCAGTTTGAACTAAATTAGCTTTAACTTTATGACCAGGTTTAACATGTGGTAAATTTTTATGATTATGAGGTTGCAATAATCGTTTAAATCTATAGCACATTAATTTATGTTTATACTCCACATATTCGATAAATAGGTCAAACGGCACAACGTCCAAGTCAAAACCACGTTCCGCAGCTAGCTTAACAAAGCCTTCTTGAAGAGCATGAGGAAGGCGCAAAAATATTTTCTCTGCTATTGAAGCAGCATTTAAAAGGTTATGAGCCCCTACAGCTTCTAAAACTATTTTACAATTAATTAGATCCGAATAAAAATTTTGCAATCCCACTTCCGTGTTAGCGATAGGGCTTCTATTGCACACCGATTCTACAAAGGATTGAACAGCCACTTGAGGACTGCCAAATGTTTTATGAAGAAGATGCAACGCTTCTGATAAAACTCTCTCGGGTGCCAACATCACACAACTAGATATAAGTTTATGCACTTGCCCACCAGTAGCTTCAAGCAACAGATAAAGAGCGTGACCTGGGTGGCTCTTCTCGTAGATACTTAAAATTCTATCTTCAATATGCCAAATGAATTTAAAATATTCTAGCGGATCTGCGTAAAATTTATTTAATTGCGATAATGATTCTGACCCCCGGCATCGAACTAACATTTTAGCTACATCACACAATGTAAATGACTCATCTGCTGATTGGAAACCAGTGTCACGTTTCCTACCTGGAGACTGAGCTTCAGTGATTAACCTCAAATTGTACCTTTCTCTCTCGGGAGGGTTTAAAGGTCTCGTCTTTGCAGTACAATTTGGATCAACGGCTGGCCCATGAAACAACTGTTGAGGAACCGGATCGAAGGAAAACCTCGAAAATCTGGCCCATCAGTTCTCGATAATGACGAGGAAATCCCGATCCTGCTGCGCCTCCCCGCGGCGGAAAGGGTCTATCCAAAACCCGCTCTTGAGCAGCTGTCGCTGGCGCACCATGGTTTTGGTCAAAATCTGGTTCATGATTATTCCCAGTGATGCTATTCAGAAAGGCATCATCCTTTTCACGGCTTTCCATGGATGGAGCGACGTCATTTACCTGCGACATACGGTCTCCGCATGATGACGCAGCATCAGCGATAATAGCAGCTTCAGCTGCTTCGGCCTCTGCTTCCAACATTCTGCGTTGGGACTCCAGCCTCCTTTTCTCCTGCTCTGCGGCCAATACCCCAGCGTGAGCTCCTCTTCCTTGCGAACGCGATCCAAGCGAAGTTGGGCCAATTTTGCCTCCATACGACATCTCGCTGTGGAAGTCATCGACGCTACACCAATCTCACTCTGCCCACATTTCTCTTTGCTGACGGACTTCGTCTTTTCATTAATCGTGGCTGGTTGCGAATAATTTCTAGCCATCGAAGTTTGCGGCTTTAACTTCAAACTTTGTGATTCCGAGCTTCCTTCCATGCTTGTATCTAATGCCAACCGCCTCCGATTTAACTTATGACTGTCTACCGACAATCAAACCTCAAATAAGTCCCGCAAGCTCCAACAACAAATTGGAACCGTTTAACTTATGTTGCGGTCAAAATACTTCCGCAGTTCTATCTGAGTAATGACCGTTGTTTGAAAGCTTAAAATTTAAATTTATTCCAATACAATTTAATTTTAATTTAACACGAATTTCAATTTTATTTTAACTTAAATTTGATTAATTTTAACTTTAAACCGGTCGGACGATCACCCTATAAACACATAATAAGTAAACATAAAACCATGCAATTACGACCAACTTTTACACTACGCAACTTACTGCCGACCGACCACGCCGGCAACTCGAAAACAAAGGCAGCATGTTGTCAAAGCGCCGCGATCCTAACAAAGACATTTAGTCTCAAAGCAGTCTCGCTTACGTTTAAAGAAAAAAGGGAAGATTATCTCACGTTAATAAGGGTTTTAAAGGATGAAAACGTTAATGTGATGATAAGTTCGGAGGTAGTAAAGAGATGGAAGGTGTACTTTGAGAAACTGATCAACGAGGAAAATGACAAAGAGCCGAAGACGAGGAAGAAGAAGTGGTTAATCAAGAGGTAAATTATGTCAGTAGAGAAGAAGTGAAGAATGCACTGAGAAGGATGAAAAAAGATAAAGCGGTTGGGCCAGATGAGTTGCCAGTAGAAGTTTAGAAGTGCATGAAAGAGATGGGGATAAAATTTTTCACCAAACTGTTCAACAGAGTATTAGTGGGTAAACGATGCTAGAAGAATGGAGAAGGAGTGTGCTTATCAAAATCTACATAAAGCTAATGAGCCACACAATGAAGGTATGGGAAAGAATAATTGAAGCCAGGTTAAGGGATAGAGTAGAGGTCAGTAAACAGCAATATGGATTTATGCCAGAAAAGGTACCGATGCCATGTTTGCCTTAAGAATGTTGATGGAAATGTACAGTGAAGGTCAAAGAGAGCTACATTGTGTATTCGTGGACCTAGAGAAAGCTTATAACAGGGTTCCGCGGGAAGAGTTGTGGTACTGTATGAGAAAATCAGGAACGGCGGAAAAGTATGTGCAACTTAATTGTACAGGATATGTACGAGGAAAACAAAACAGTGGTGAGGTGTGCAGTAGGAACTACAGAAAGTTTCAAGGTCAAGGTCGGACTGCACCAGGGATCAGCGTTAAGTCCGTTTCTGTTTGCAATGATAATGGACAGGCTAACGAATGAAGTAAGGAGAGAACAACCGTAGATGATACTGTTTGCTGATGATATTGTGATTTGCGAAGAGACCAAGGAAAAAGTGGAGCAGAGAATAGAATGCTGGAGATATGCGTTGGAAAGAAGAGGAATAAAAATAAGTTGGTCAAAGACTCAATATCTGTGCGTAAATGTAGGAAATGACGACGAAACAGTGAAGATGGAGGTCACAAAAGTGCCAAGTTCTTTTAAAAGTTGTAACCACTATTTTCTTGTTTTCAAACTCACAAAAACTATAAGTTTTACATTTCGCTAAAGAGTGACTTCTTGACTTATAACAAAACTTTTACTTAAAAAAAGCCGCAATCAAATCGTTTTGAGGTTAGAAAAACTTAAAAAATTTGCGTCAATTATTCTGCAACATTAAAAAATGCAAGTTTTTTGTATCAACAGGTTAGACGGTTTAAAAAATTGTGACAGACGCAATAGTTTTTATGAGACGAGCCTAAATAGTCTTGGTTCGTTATTTTTCTGGAGGTAGTTTTTAAAAATAATTTTGGAATAAAAAACGCTTTTACTTTGTTTGGCGAAGAGATAGTTTAAAAATACAGATTAACCGATATTAAGAAAAACTGTATTGTTTCCAAAAGGCTAATCTATTGTATCGCTTTTAAAAGAAAAATTGAGTGAATCGCAACAAAGAAATCTCAAACCGTGCAAAATAATGTTTAAACGTTTTTGTCCCTGTTTAACAACACGGTTTATACTTTAAGCAATTCATACTCCCAAGCTTTGACGTTTGAAAAATTATAACATTCACGAAAAACTTTAAAGGCTCTGGTGAAAATTTAAAAACTTAAATCGGCTGTTAAATTAGTGACGTCACCATTGACCAGAATCTTAGTGTTGTACAGTAAACAGAAAGTTTGAAACAGTCAGCAAGCTGAAAAATGTCGAGCAAAAGGAAAAGTCTTCCTCTTTGGAAAAAGTTTGAAATTCTAAGCAAGTTCAACAATGGAAATGCTGCGAATGTTACAAAACTAGCTAAAGAATTTGAAATACCAAGACAAACCTTGCAGTCAATATTGAAAAATAAGGAAAAATAATCTTTGAATATGAAGCAGGACGTAACAGCGAAACAAAAAGAAAGCAAAAACATAACTTTGATGCTGTCGACGAGCCTTTAATAAAATAGTTTAAGTGTATAAGAGATCAAAAAATTTCAGTCAGCGGAGAAATGTTGCTGTTAAAGGCCCAAGAATTTGCGCGAGCTTGTGGCTACGATGATACGGACACACTGGATATAAACTAGGTGAACAGATGGAAAGCCAGAGAAGAAATTGCATGCAAAAAGTTACATGGGAAAGCGGCGTCTGTTGACCAATGTGAAGTAGATGACTGGCAAAAACATCGTCTCCCAGAACTTTTGAAACGGTTCAAAGCTGAAGAGATTTTCAATACAGACGAAACTGGGCTTTTTTATAAATGTCTGCCCGACAAATCTCATGTTATGAAAAATGTGCAGGTGGAAAACTATCCAAAGAAAGGATAACTGTTTTAGTGATAGCCAATATGGCTGGCGAAAAGCTACCGCCTTTGGTTATTAGAAATCAGCTAATCCAAGATGCTTCAAAAACATCAAAAAACTGCCACTACCCTATGAACATAACACCAAAGCTTGGATGATCTCTACCATTTTTGAAAAGTGGGTGAAAAAGCTGGATTTACAAATGAGAAAGCGTCAAAAAAAAATTGCCCTGGTGCTTGACAACTGCACAGCCCATCCCAATGTGAGTGGTCTAACGAACATTATGCTCGTATTTCTGCCTCCTAACACCACTGCTAAAACCCAGCCAATGGATACTGGTGTTATTCGCAACATCAAAGCACATTATAGAAAAAACCTGGCAAAGCTACGTCTCCTAGCTTTCGAAAAAAAAACTCTGCAAGATCGATATCTTAGATTCACTGAAGCTTCTCAATCAAGCTTGGAATTCAGTCTCTGAAACAGCAATTAAAAACTGCTTTAAAAAGGTCAAGTTTTTCCACTCTAAACTTGATGACGATCTTGAAGAAACCGAAAGTAACGTTAATGAGGACACTGAAGGAATCTGAAAAAGACTTCAAGCGGGTGGCTTAATTCCAGAAACATTCACTTTTTCCGAGTATGCAGAAAATGATTCGCAACTCCAAACTCGTGAAACCATTACCGAGAGCAGTATCCTAGATGATCTAAGAACCACCGGAGAAGGTACATCAAAAGAAGACGATGAAGACATCTCTGCTGAAGAAGTTGAACCCACCACCTCCTCTCCCACAGAAGCATTGGCGTTAATCAGGAAGCTAGACAAATATCTCCGAAGTCATAACGACAGCGATGAAATGCTATGTCTCCTAGCAAAAATCCAGCAATATGTAATAGATAAATCTATCTCAAAACTAAACAACTAAAGATCAATGACTTTTTTGCTAGAAAGTGATTCAATAAAATGCATGCAAATACTGTATTTTTGTGTTTTGTGCTGGTGTAGGTCTATGTTTAGAGTCGTAAAGCTGACTACATAATACAATACTTCTCATATGTCGAATAAACCAGCATTTGGGAATGATTTATAGCGGAGCACTTCGCCTATATCGACACTTTCTAGGAATCTCATTGAGGTGCTGATATAGGCGAATTTTACTGTAATTGAAATAAACTTAAAATAATCTTTTATTTGCTTTTCTTAATAGTTTTTTATCGTTTTGTTTTGAAGTGATAAAATTTTTAAATGCAATTTTTTTTCAAACTTTATAGTCATCGACAGTACATTAAATTTGGAGGCCTGAGGCAAAATCCTAATCAAGGCCTCAAGAAATGATCTAGCAAAAATTTGACAACCATTTTTTAAAAAAATAATTATGCTTAATATTAGTTTTACTATTTGCTCATTTGCAATATTAAAAGTTGACGTACATACGAGCTTTTACATTCTTAAAAAAGTACAAAATTGTTCAAAGTAAATGATAGATACAGTAAGTTAGGCTGCATGATACCATTGCCTGTAACTTAAGTAAGTTGTACAGCAACAGAGATATTAAATTTGACTATTCAAAATTATTCAATATTTGTTGCATCAATTCGTCACAATATCAAAGGTTTATCCTTCTGACTCGCCGGACAATGTCGGAGGCGGTAAACGTAGGCAAGGCAAACCAACAAACGATTATCGCTACTTGCTTTCGGAGAGGCCAAAATAAGCCTATTGCTGTTCGGTTAAAGTTATTTATTACGTTTTTTGATTTCTATAATGATCTCACTGAGATTCGCTTGTCAAGACCTGCAAAAGAGAGGCAGTGACAAAACTTGCTTTCCGAAGGATGAAACATATTGATAGAAGTTGAACTGAGACCATGTTGATGACCGTCATCATAAAATCGGCGCTCTTTCTAAATCGACCCCACTGCCAAAATTTTTTAATGAAACGCGGATAAATCAAAATACTCTAGCTTTTATTATTTAAGATAATAAATTAAAAATAAAAGTTAGTATAGTCCGTTGATGGGCCGATTAAACCTAGTGATTGGTTAAGTAAAAACGAAAGGTAAACACAGTCCATTTATTTTTTGTTGCAGCGATAAAAAAATACCCAAAAGTCGAGCGATAACTTTTCTTGAAGCACGAACACAGTAGTAACCCACGCACAAGTTGTAAGTTAAAAAAAAACCACATTGATGATTGTTTTGTGTTGGAGAGTAGCCCATTTATCAAATTATAGTGATAGGTTACTTCTTAATCGATAAGTTATTATTAATTTCATACAAGTAGGGCGATTTTTGCTAGAAAGGCTACTTTAGGTCTTGTGGATAGATGGTGAAAAAATTTTTTTTCTTTACAAGTTCACATAGAAATGCTCCGGTTGTACAAACAACATACGAGGGCGACTCTCGCCGTGCGGCGTTGACGACCTGTTCACTTTGACTAAAAACCTGATAATTGAAAGTGCTTCACGACAAGAACATTTTATTTGTGGACATCGTTATTGTTTGATTTGTTATTTGCTAACTTGTGGGATTTTTCTCCGTTTTCATATGTGATTCGACATCACAGATTCGAAATGATTTCTCCTTAACCACCAACCCAGAAAATTGCAACTTCTGATACCGTGAGTTAGCAACTTTAAAAGATATTAAAGTAAAAAATAATTCAAAATAAAGGACTAAAGGTGTAAAATAATACGAAAATAATACACAATAAATCAAAATAAAGGGAAATAAAACACGTACAATTTTTAACAAGCACAATAATAACGAATCTGAATTTAAATATTACTCACCCTCAAACAATCTGAAAATGGAGTGCGCGGTTTTGACAGATAAGAAATATAAATAATAAGTCTTGATTAAATGTATTTTTATTCGCAATGATTGAATAAACATAAAATGTATGGATCATATACACGTAGATGCGGTTAGTCCATTGGAACAAATGATAAGTGGAAACAAACTTGAAACGTTTAGCTCCGGGACGGATTTGTAACTCGTTTTGAGAAGAAGTAGTCTTAAAAGTAATAGTTTTTCTGAGTACATAAAAAATTGCTGACAATGATCAAAACGCGAACGTGATGTTGTATTTGTAGCCATTATGAGCAATGAAACCTCGTGTATTCACGTGCGTATAAAATAGGCGATCGCAAACAAATATGTTAATTGCTAAGAATCTTAATTTGTTGTTTTCATTAATTACAGAACTGCCAAACGTTTTTCGACTGTTGGAAACAACCACACTACTCAGAACAATGACGATTGTGGGCCGGATTCTGGCGGATTATAAATTTACAGTTTTGAATCAGATAAAAGCGGTTTTCATCAATACAAAGGTAAATTAGATCATGAAAAAAGTGTTCACTTGTGGTCAAAAGCTCCTAGACTATATTTTGCTTTTTGTAACGCTAATAAAAACTGTTTTTCGCTTTTGATCAAGCTTTTTAATCAAAAATTGCTATTACGCTGGCAAAGAGCGCTTATCACTACTGAAGATAAATCACACCGACTTTAGGCGGGCCGAACAAATTAACTCTGCTAACCGCATAGGGGAGACCGGGTCTGGTTGTCCTCTGTCCTGGTTGTCACATTTAATTTTTTGAGTATTTCGCAACTTTGTGCAATAATCACTTTAATGTTAAATCACGTGTCTTTACCTCTTTGTTTGCCAGATGTACTTTGACTTCGATTGAGTAAACACAGTTTGAATAAAGTTTAAAATACTAATTTTTACTGAAAATTCAAAATTTTTTTGTTTTTGTTTAAGAAAGGATAGGAGCAACTAGGGTAGAGTTATTATCAACATCGATATGTCATTGGAGGCGTAAAAACATTGGCACTTTTATAAAACAAGTCTTTATTTAGCTGGTAGTACAGTTTTTGAATTAGGTTTAGTCGAATTCAAGATGGCAGGTCCGTACATGTTGTCACAAAAAAATTAGTGAAGGTTGTCACACTGTGACAATTAACTCCATGCTAAACAAACTGTTTAATTATATAGTTTTGGTGTGTTTTTAAAAATGTAGCTCATCACGGTATGTTAAAATGTTAAATTTATATAAGCTCAATATGCCTAACAACTGTTTTATATATGTAAAGATTAAAAGCAGAAATTAGAGACCGATTTATTAAAATAAGTGTAGGCCTACTTTGAAATCGTTTTAACGTTGGCAGCAAAAAAATTGTTAAATTCTAGCAGTCCGTCTTTGCTATTAAAATACTAGTGTTTGCTTCATTGAGAAACGTGGAAGCGTATTTACAGCTTGGGAGATTTGAGACATCAAATGAAGTGTTTTCCAAAAATAAATAATTGTTCTTGCTGGTTTGCTTTTGAGATATAGGCCAACCAAGAGTAACTCCAAAATTTAACACGCACAAAACCGATAATTGTAAAAATATTTTAAATTTCCAGTGAGAATATCATGTTTTCATTTTACTGTTTAGGAAAGTTATATATATATACATATTCCATACCAGGAAATCAGCACTACCTCAAATGTCTGCTGGACAAACTCAACAGCTTTCTTAGACGCCTAAGATTTTAAAATATAGCATACTTGCTCTAACAAAAGTATTGAGCACTATACCGGCAAAGTGAAACATTACTGGATTATATACATATATATATATATATATATTAAATTACAAAAGCCACAAAAGAGATTTTATTAAAACCTCAACAGTCTGTTTCGCCTTTACGGCTCATCAGGAGGTGATTCTTATTCAAATAGAATTTCTATTTGAATAAGAATCACCTCCTGATGAGCCGTAAAGGCGAAACAGACTGTTGAGATTTTAATAAAATCTCTTTTGTGGCTTTTGTAATTTAATTTAATGCTCTGAGTTTTCATTGAGCTCTTTACTGACAGTCTTGCCACTTTTATTATTATATATATATATATATATATATATATATGATTATATACATATATATATATATATAGATGATCCCTTTTATGGGCGAAACAGTCTGTAGGGTTTTTAGCTTTGTTTTTATTTCCATGTTTTTGCTATTGTTATATATATATATATATATATGTACAGTAATTATAATAATGCCGCGTAATTATACAAGGAAAAGTGAACGAGGCATAGCTAAACCTGATGAAATGTTGCCAGCAGTTTGACACATTAAAGGTACCGGAGAGAGTATTCGAAAAACTTGCTGAGAGTTTTGGTATCAATTACAAAACACTTTTAAGTTATAGAAAAAAATTTTTCTGACAAAGAAATTAAAGGAGAAGATTCATTTCCAACAACAACTGTGGGGTACACCAGAAAGAGGCAGGTGTTTACAGATGCACAAGAAATAATGATCGTCGAGTATCTTCTAAAAGCATCGGATATTTATTTTGGATTATCAACAAGGGAATCCCGAAAACAAGTTTTTAAAGCTAACCGTATAGAAATACCAAAAAGTTGGTATGACAAATAACAAGATGGTCCTGATTGGCTTACATCTTTTTTAAAAAGACACCACCAATTGTCACTCCGCATTCCAGAAAGTACATATTTAGCTAGGGTAAGTAGCTTTAACAAAAACAATGTTAATTCTTTTTTCCAAAATTTGAAATTACTCTAAATAGGCATAACTTTCAGCCTTTGGACATTTGGAACATGGACGAAACAGGCGTAACTACTGTACGTAAGCCTGATAGAATTATTGGAAGACGTGGAACGAAACAAATAGGCGCTATAACATCGGCTGAGCGAGGTACACTTATTACTGTAGGAGGCACCATATCAGCAAGTGGAAATTCTATTCCTCCTCACTTTATTTTTTCCCGAGTAAAATTTCAAAGGCATTTTCTTAATGGAGCGCCACCTGGAAGCAAAGAAGGGGCGAATTCATCTAGATGGATGACAGAAGAGCACTTTTTAGACTTTTTAAAGCACTTTGTTGAGCATGTTTGCTGCACCCACGAAAAACTGAGCGTAAAAACATTTGATTTTTTTATTAAAAAAAATAATCAAGCTGTTTCGTGCAACTAAATGTGCAGATTGCATGCCTATTTTGGTTACTTATCCTTCCTTAAACACAGCTAGTGTAACTCTGATATTACCTAAATGTATCCGGTGCTCGACTGTAAAGCAAAACTAAAACATCTTTGTAAACAGCTAACTGGACAAAAAAATACGGTGCTATTTTTACTTGACATATATACGCGTATATTATTTTTGTATTTTTTTTTATCAATAAATTGTTTGTTTGATCTTGGCGTATAGCAAAATTTAAAAGCAACTGAGTAAGTGTCGACTCACAAATAGCTGTGACATTTTACCCCAATGCTTGTGACAACAAGGACAGATTTGTCCAGGTTGTCACACTTTAATTGCCAGTTTTAAAACTCTCCAAAAACATGTTTATTGTTGCTGAAAAACCAAAAAAATACTCTAAAGTTATAGTTGAAGACTTTAACTAAAGAAAAAAACAAAAAAAAATTTTTGAAAATCGACCAACTATTCGCTAGATTATAAAGTTTAAAATTTGTGTCAACCAGACCCGGTCTCCCCTACTTGCAAAAACTCATTTAATTTACATGGATTTTAAAACTTTGAAAACTTCAAATGTTCATTCATAAAATGAGAAGAAATCAATGGCATATTAGTTCTTGTCAACTTTGGACCAGTTCTTGTCGTCAAAAAAAAACCTACGCATTGCCAATTATTTTTTTCCCTTGTAAGCGAGTGTAGATTCGATGAAGCAGCAGGTCACTTGTGGACAGATTTCAATGGCCATCATGGCTATACATACAACATCGAGCTGGTTTCCTGCGTTATAAACGACTTTTTTTACATATGTGTTGACCGATTACATAAAAAGCCAAAAACCCAAAAGTATATATTTAAAAAAGTTTTTTTTAAGACTGCGTTTCGTATCAAAGTGTTATAAATCATTCTTTGACTAATCAATTCTTGCTTCACAAAAACCAGGCTTGCTTTTTGTGCACTCGTCATCATTGATGGTGTAAAGGTATTGACGGGAATAATTCAATTCTGCACAGTCTTCACGATTATATTTGTTATTAGGTTCACTCCTTTTCCATTTCGTATTTGCAAAATTCGATAAAACCCCATCAACCCAGTAGAAAACTCCTTCTTGGTCAATGTCATTAAGGCCAATCCACGAGTTACGGGCTCTCGAAAGATGGTCGGTTAAAGCTCTGTTAAGAAATTTGAAATATCTTTGAAACAATAGGTCCGTAACTGTTAACCATATAAGCTTTGACTTTTTATAAAATTTTAAAGCTTAACTTCAAATCTAAATGCATAAAACAATAGCCTATTATCAACCTGAGTTAGTGAGATGCATTTGGTCCCGTAATTTCAGCAAAATTTTAGCTTTTGATTTAGTTTCAATTACAAACTAAGTAGAATGCAATAATTGAAGTGGCACATATAATTACAATGAGAGTAGCAAGCAAGTGCTACTGGTAAGTTAAAAAATATTGTGGCAAAAATAAAAATACACAATTAATGCTCGTTCAAAACTCAATACCATTCAATATTGGTGATTGCTTTTTAGACTGCAAAGTTGAGGTGTAAAAAAACTTTTGTAATTGCACAATATTGCACTTTAATTGCAGCTGATACGAAAGATACGGAACGCCCAAAATCCCCAAACCTTCTTCATTGACACGCACTCTAAATTTTTTCCAGGCCAACTTAATGACAACAAGGTGCTGTATAGTTGACCTTGAGAAGTTCCGCCAATTCCTCTCAGTTACAGTAATTTAGCTTACTTACTTAAGAATGCTTAAGTTACGCAATCCAACAGAAGCTAAATCGCCACCAAGCCGCCGGCAGATCATTCTGCTGTCTTGCCAAGATTGGCTGGCATTCGTCACATAGTATTGATAAGAATTTTCTGGAGTGTACCAGCCACTCCGAACTAAAAAACAAAATACTAAGATAACGGTCAGTTTTATTCATCGACTTATTTTTATTAGTGGTAAAACTGATAAAGCTTATAATTAATAATTTGTTATCATTGGTGATATTTGAGAAAAAAATTAAAAAATCTTGAACAAAAAGTGAAAATCAAAAATTTAAATGAAAACTTTTGTCTAATTACATATATATATAAAGTTTAGGGCAAATTTTTTTACTTGATTAAGTTTTTATTTTGTTTATTCTTTGTTCTAAATTATTTTTAATTTAATTTCCTCTCTATAGGTTAGGGAGCGTCTGACTCGATAAGGCATGTTCTTCGATCCTCTCTACCATTGCTCAAATTTTATTGCTTGTAGCAGCGATTATTTGTGTTGTTTTGTGCGTATTGGTGAATTATCTAAATTTATTTATCTATCAACCAGTATCTTTATCCTCCTGCCTTGCAGGAAAGCGTCGGAGGCGCTATGCATAGGGGAAGCAATTACCCTAACCTGCTTCCAAAGATTCTAGGATATTGCTGTCCAGTTGAGATTTTTATTAAAGATTTGAATAAAATTTAAAACTGCTTGCCAAAACCGCCAAGCAAGAAAAAGTATTTTTCCTAAGGACACAATAGATTGTCGGGAGTAGCCTTTAAATTGCAACCGTCTCGATCACAATCACAACGCTTATTATCACTCGATACTGCTGTCGACTTAATACGTGAACATAGCGGCTTAGTGAAGAGATGTACGCGAAAGTGCTGGGTGATGATTCATGTACGCGAAAGTTCTGGGTGATAATTGTTTGGGAGATATGCAATCTTTTTGTTGAATTGGCCATCAAATATAGTTTTTGTAAAATCAACATCGATACCTCTCGGACGACGCTGTTGTATATTATCTTGAATCACAACGATTGTTTGGTTCATTCTTTCCACTACATCTAAAGAAAGAAAACTATTAAACATTTTATAATAGCAATCAAATCGCCTGCAAACCTATGAATAAAAGAAGTAAACAATAGTTAGATTTTATAGTTTATTGGCCTTGAAAGTTTATTCTATAGTGAGATAGAATTTTTGGACGAACTATAAAGTTAAATATTAGCCATCGGCGTTCTAATTATACTTAAAGTTTGCCATTACGAAGTTGTTAAGTAACTATTCGCAATAATCATAGACACTGTGAATTGCTTTAAAGATTTGTGAAGCTTGAGAGTCAAGTTTGCAAAACTTAATCGAGTTTGTTGATTTTGTAAATAACATATTCTTACTAAAGATCTTTGGTTTTATGGCAAGCAAGAAATTTACAATAAAAAGATGAGTATAGGGAATCACTCCTAACTCTACCACTGCTTTAATGAATATAACCAAAATCAATTTTGGCCTGCAATATATTCAATTGATCGAGAAAATGCACACACAGGGGTAATTTGACCTCTTACCATCGAGGCAAATGACACATTACTGTGCAAAAGTAAAAGACTCATTGGTTATATTCATTAAAGCAGTGGCAGAGTTAGGAGCAGTGGTGAAAGTAAGCCGGAACGGTCCGGTACGCCGTTCCGGTAAAAGATTTGCTGCCGGAACGCCGTACCGGTAAAAGAATGGAAGTTATCAAGTTTAATTCATCGCGTTACGTACTCTTATCTTGAAACTGTGTTGACACAATACATTTTAACACAATTGGTTTTATTTTATCACAATTACAAAGTTACTTAAAATTCTCAATTCATCGGCCCATAGCAATAAGTACAGTAACTTGAACGCAGCAATAAGTACAGTAACTTTTAACACAATAGGGAATGATTGAGCTCAGACTCGATTAAAATAGAAAGCAGTATTGTGGAGACAACAGTTTAGTAGTGAGTCTTCTACTGACAGAGGTTGTTTTAGATTTTTATGGATTTCAAGTTATCGATTCCTGTTAAAAGAATATCAAATAAATGATAAAACATAGCGAGTATTATATTTTAAAAGTTTGATTTTTAGGAATATTTCCAGCCTAAATAATAAACCTTTATAAAATGAAAAGAAAAATTAATCATTATTGGAAGAGAAAAGAGACCAGTGATGAGACTTTGAGTTCAGTAGCAACTAAAGTTCAAAGAACGGAGAGCAATGTTAGTAGGCCTACCCAAAGTGGTGCAATCAGCGATCCTCTACCTGTACATCAAGATCAAGTTGAGGAAAAATGTTCCACTGTTTATCCGTTAATATGGACTGAACAACAATATGAGGAATTTAAGCAAAAAAACAGTTGGATGTACGCTAGTGATGGTAAAGTAGGATGTACTCCGTGTCATGAAGTCAATAATTTGGGAGTAAGAGCATCTCGTGGTGTTAATATTTCCACTCAATGGGCAGATGGCAATGTCACTTTTTATGGTAGCACAAGAACGGTTCAACTTTCATCACTTCGAAAAAAAATCTGTGAGCACAGAAACTCAAAAGCGCACCAAGATGCTATTAATATTCTAGAGACGGCAAAGAAAGATGTACTCCTTAATTTAAATGCATAGAGTGAGCAAAGTGCGTTTCAATCCACAGCGCGAGTGTTCAGGAGAGCTTATTATGTGGCAAAAAATAGCAAACCTTTTATAGACTTTGAAAAATTGATTAACCTTCAGCAAGCCAATTCTATAGACATGGGACGTGCCTTACACAGTAAAACTGTAGCTGTTGACATAATTGAACATATATCTTCACATATGAAGAAAAAAACTTTAACCAAAATTATAGAGAGCAGAAGTAAGATAAATGTTTTAGCGGATGAATCAACTCGCGTGGGTGACAAATCAACTTTAATCGTGTTTCTAAGAGCTAGTATTGATGGCAAAGCGGCGCCTATTATCTTTCCGCTAGATTTAGTAGAATTGGAAAGTCTGTGCGCTTCTCATATTGCTGACAAAATTGTGGACTGTTTGCTCAAAAACGGCTACTCCATCGAGTTACTCCAAGAAGTAATCATCGGATTTTGCAGTGATGGAGCTAGCGTGATGCTGGGGACAAAGTCAGGAGTCGGAAAGTTGCTTAAAGACAAATTTCCTGATATAATATTGTGGCATTGTCTTAATCACAGACTTGAGCTTGCTGTAGGAATTGCACTAAAAATTATCGGTGGTACAAATGACTTTCAGTCATTTCTTGAACATTTATATTCGCTGTACAGCCAGAGAACAAGCGTGAACTTGACCAATGTTCCCATGATTTGCAAACGACCCTCAAAAGAATCGGCAAGGTGTTTACTATTCGCTGGGTCGCTTCATCCTTCAGGGCAGTATCAGCAGTCTGGCATTCTTTCCCAGCTTTGGCGCAACATTTTGATAAAGCTTCAAATGACGAAACGAGGCAAAGCACAGAAAAGGCCAGATTTCGAGGCATACTGTCCAAATTTTGCACAATAAATTTTGTTAAAAATTTAGCGCTGATGGCGGATGTCTTGAACGAATTAACAAATTTATCAGAAACACTGCAAAGCCGAAATACCACGCTGCCAAAAGCCCACACTTTACTCAATGCGTATACAAAACGTATAGAAAGCCTTATTGCTTCCCCGGGGGAACATTCCATCATGGCTGAACAAGCAGAAAAAGCAATGTCATTTCAACAAGTAGAACTGAGAGAAGGAAGAAGCCCAGTAATAAATCAGGCTCAATTTATTCGGGCTGTAGCTGACAACATGAAAGAAAGGCTCTTCACGACTGCATCAAGCAGAGCACAGCCTAGCGTTCATGCAACTCGAAGAGAGAACTACAAAACCCTTGTTGGTCAAATTGATGTGTTAGATCCACAAAAGATTGATCATGAAAATCCTCGTTTTGAAGAAGATGAAGTGAAAAGTTTATGTGGCACCTTTCGTCTCAACAAGCAACAAACTCATCTTGCGTATATTGAATTTAAGGCAAGTGGAGGAAGAAGCATTCCTGACCAACTAAATAAGTTGATGGTGGCCGTTGACACCCTTTCACCAAGTAACGCCGACTGTGAGCGCGGGTTCAGCGCTATGAACAACATCATCACTGACAGCAGAAATGCAATCACTACGAACAATGCGGAGAAGCAGCTCTTTGTCAGTACTGTGGGGCCACCGTGCGAGAAATGGAATCCAGAGCCATACGTAAGAACTTGGCTTGGAAAGGGAAGAAGAGCAGCTCATGCAACAAGCGGCATGGCTCGACAACAAAACTTGAAAAAGGCTAACTACTATGAACCTTTATGGAAAGTTTTTAAATAATTGAGTGTTTGATTTGGATTATGTGGTTATGTGCTTGGTTGAAAATGTATCGTTACGTTAATGGTTGCAAACTTACAATAATGAGCCAAAAGTAACTTCGGTTTTGGGGATCTTTTGTACTTATCCCTCAAAATAGGCTATTTCAAATCGTGTCAATATAGTTCTCTGGCAAACCTTTTACTCTCCAATTTGCAGGCAACAGTACTACAGGACATTGTTTCAGTCTCAGATTAGCGATTCATTCTAATCCAGAAACAATTAGTTATTTGGGTTTTAGCCATTCTCGGATTATCTAATATTTTATAGTTCGTTAAAATTTAAAGTGTTACGTATAATTAAGGCGTTTAGGATTTCGTGACTGGATAAGTGGATGTCTAAGACCCATTTGCCTCTTTTGATCAGCAACCACAAAAAAATTATTTTACTTCCACCACTGTTATGAGCTTCTGGCATGCATAGTACCGGTAAGAAAAATTTTCTACTTTCACCACTGGTTAGGAGTGATTCCCTATACTCATCTTTTTATAGTATATTCTTAATAGTTGAAAACTGTGGTTCCTTGCTATTTTTTGAGTAAAATTTTTGAGAGAATTCAGTCGTGCTTAGCCAGAAATAACTGTATCAAAACTTCAGTCTCGCGGCAAACTATTTCTAGAGCCGGAAAAAAAAAGAAAAAAAAGAAATAACGTAGTTTTGCTTCAGCGCAGATATTTAGGTTGCTTTGTTCAACTGGTCCTTTTGGGTTTCTGAGTAAAGTTGTGACAACGTTTAACAAACTATGTTTTAATTCACCCCTTTCAGCGCAAAAAGTCTAAAGTCATGATATAGTCATGACTAAAAATAAAAGGTTATCACTTAATTTCAATCCTCAATGCTTCTGTACTGCGAATTTCGAAGAACACTATCTGCACGTTTTGAAAAGAGCAGTTTAAAAAGGGCAATAGCCTCCTGTCGCCTTTCCCATTTCCGGACCCCTTGTCTATTATTGTAAAATAATTCAAATTATATGGCTTTACAAAAGTTTGGACAAATAAACATCTCATTAAAACTCCGTTCAGACATCTAAAAAAAAGTTTTATATCAACTCTATTTGTTTTTAAGGTCAAATAAAGACTAAAATAAAGGTCTTGACTAAAATAAGGTTTTATCTCTTTTCCAAATAAAAAAAAAACTTTTTCTAAATTTAAAATTTATTTATTCCGCATTTTTTTCAAGCGGCAGTGTAATATTTCAAGTTGATTGAGCATCTGATTAAAAATTCCTTTAACTGGCCGCACCAAAAGACTTCGCGTGGCACCGTTTGGGCAGCCTTGCTTTGTATTTATCTTGGTTAGCATGATTAATCTATTAAAAATTACTGCTATTTTACCCGTAATTAAGCAAGCAACTTACCAGAAAAATAACCAAGCTTTGTTTGTATCCTTTCAAATTCAGAATCGGAAGCACTGCAGTTGCACACTCCAAAGTTTCTTTTATCTTCTTTACGATTTGTTGTCTGGTTTAAAATGTTAAGATTGCGTAGTGTTAATCAGATTAATCAAAGTCGACGAAACTAACAGTTTTTGGTTCATTAAGAGTAAAATTGTTACAACGTATTGCTTTGAGAAAAGATTTAACACTAGCGTTGTGTTCTTTTGCGTTCTTGCCGCAAAAGTAACATTATCGAGATAAGGAAAAACATCTTTCAATTTTTTGTTTTCAGCAAACTCTAAATGACCTCTGAAAAGCAGCGACTATGTTCTTAACACCGAATGATACTTGAGTAAACTCTTTTTGTGTATGGTACTTGAGTAAATTCTTTTAACTTGCCATTGGCTTTGAAGGCAGTGAATTTATATTCGAACAGGATAATTTTCACTGGATAATTCGCGATTCGTTGGTCATAGATAGAAAAAATACGCTATTTGGCCAATTCATTAACCATGTCACCAATTCGTAGCAATAGATAAGCATATACTGTAGCTCGGTATATATATATTAATTGTTTAAGAATAGTCTACTACATGCGCTTTTTATGCCAACGAAATGCATTTTTAATATAAACACTGTTACCAGGGATATTACTTATTTTAACCCTATAAGGGACAGTGGTACACATGTGTACCATGATTGTGATTGCAACGTAACAATAGCACTTTTGTGAAGGGTTATAATTCTGATTTTTAGGTATTTGTGACGTCATTATTAAATCATTGTTATTTGATTTTACAATCAAATTCTTATATCCCTTAAAGCAGCGGTTCCCAAACTGGTGCGCCGTGAGACCTTGCCAGGGGCGCCGCGAAAACTTGTGAAAGTTGTTGTATTTACTGCTTTTCTTACAAAAACTGCAATGTGAAAATTGTCAGCAGCTTTTTACAATTTTACGTTGTGTGGTAAGCAGCAGCTGTGTGGAACCGCTTGTTAGTTGTTAGTTACAACAACTTATCTAGAAAACCACGCGAGTTTTTTGCTCGTAAGTTATCAGAAATGAATAAGCAGTCGGTCGTACTTTCAAATTTTTTGCAAACACCAGCCAAAGCACAGCTTGCGTCTTTTGAAGTTGCGTACGGAATCGCGAAGTGTAAAAGATTGCATACCATTGCGGAAGAACTTGTGCTTCCTGCTGCTCTTGACTTAGTTTCGACCATGATTGGAGAATCAGCTGCTTAAAAACTAAAAGCTGTTTCACTCTCTGAAACAACATTATTAGTAGGAGGAGCGATAAAATTTTGAATAATATTAATGATCAGCTAGTAGCAAAAATGCGTAGAAATGAATTCAGCTTACAGTTAGATGAGGCAACAACCAGTACCAGTAATAAAGATGCTTATTTGCTTTACTACGTACGCTTTATCGATAACGACGGCAATATCGTTGCAGATTTACTTTTTTGTAAACCCATTTTAAAAAATTGTAGAGCGCATGAATTGTTTGCAATACTGAACAATTTTTTTCAGAAAAATAATCTCCAGTGGAAATATTGCGTTGGTTTATGCACGGATGGCGCCCCAGCTATGTCTGGCCGCTTTGGCGGGCTGCGAACGTTAGTGCAGGGCGTTGCCGTTAACGCAAAATGGACATACTGCCTAATACAACGTGAGGCGCTGGCTTCGCAACACCTCAGTGGCGACCTAAATGGAGTGCTTAAAGCAGTTGTCAAAACTGTGAACTTCATTAAAGTAAGGCCGCTTAAAGCTCGGCTTTTCCAACGTCTTTGCGATGAATTAGGAGCAGAGCAAAACAATTTACTCTTTTATTGTAGTGCAAGGTGCTTTCCAAAGGCAAAGTTCTTCTGCGTGTGTACGAATTGAGAAACGAAATCTCCATATTTTTAAAAGAAGAAAACCATGCACTTGCTACTACCTTTGAGGATGAAGTTTTTCTGACTCAGTTGGCGTATCTCTGTGGTATTTTTTAAAAATTAAATCAATTGAACATCTCCCTCCAAGGAAAAGAAACTCACCTTCTGCAACTCCATGACAAAATTACAGCCTTTAAAAGAAAAAGTTGTGACAAACTGATTTGCTGATAAATAACGAGTAATGTGATAACTTTCCACTTTTAAAATCTTATTTAAACTCGCAATCTGGCAATCTCTCCCTGCAGAATACCGATAACTGTGATATGAAGACTGTGATGTGTTTGCATTTGGATGCTCTAATCTCGCATTTTGAGAAATAATTTTCTGAAGACATGGAGAAGCACAATTGGATAAGAAATCCTTTTGTTGTCGTCGTCGTCATCGTTTGAAGGGTATCCACTCCAGGTCAGACACAAGCAGGACTGGGGCCGAGGGTTTATCCTTTTACTAACCCAGACTGCTGCACTGCCTGAATCAGATGCTGGCATGGTGTTATTAAGCCAGCATCGAGTTTCGTCATCCAAAACCGTCAGACCTCGTGTTCCATGTGGTGCCCGATGTATAGGGCACGCTGTTAGTACATGGTCTGCGGTTTGCTCAGAGGCGCCACACTCGCAATTCGGTGAAGGAGCGAGATCCCATTTGTGCATGGACGAATGGAATCGCCCAACACCAGTACGCAGGCGATTGAGCTTAACCCAAGCTTCTCCGGGTAAGCCCATCTCAACAGCCCTGGCACCGGTCCGGGGCACAAAAGCACGGAGCCCGGAAGCATTTTCACAATACTCCGTTTTCCATTTGTGATTTGTCTATTCAGAGGCGCGGATGCCAAGTCTGGCAAGGTTGTCTAAGAAATTCCGCGCACCTGGCACAAACGGGCGTCTGGATCTTAGTCTCACTTGGCGAGTATCTGAGGACCCACTTAAGAGACCATACAAGATATGATCGGGGTCCAGAGATTCACGGTAAGCCAAGGAGAGTGTCGCTCCCATTCGGCGAAGCTCAGATGGCTGGATGCCTGAGAGTAAATGTAGGTGGTCCGTTGGAGTGGGACGCAGGCATCCAGTAACTATGCACAAGGCGTCGTTCAAGACACTGTCAATGAGGCGAGTGTGAGCACTGCGACACCAGACTGGCGTACAGTACTCAGATGGTGAGTATACTAGAGATAATGTGGCCATGCGTAGTGTTTTAGCACCAGCACCCCATCCCGAGCCCACAAGTCGCCTCAATAGTGTGACGCGCGAGGATAGTATCCTTTTGTTGAGAATCCTTTTGTTGATAATCCAAATGCCTCTCAGGGGTTTACATCTCTGGAAGCTGAACAATTTATCGATCTTTCTTCTAACCTCACTTTGAAAAGCTTATACAACCTTAATTTACTCATTTCATTTTGGGTTAAGGCTCGTCTGGGTTTTACTTGTAGGCTGTAAAGCTCTCGGTGTTCTTGTGCCTTTTGCAACGTCATACTTGGTTAAAGCCGGTTTTTCTGCAGCAGTAGTAATCAAGTCGAAGCATCGCTGCGTGTTGCAATATTAACCAATGTAGTCTTTTTATTTAAATCGTCTTCTTTTAATTTAGCCAAATTAATCGGTTTCAAATCACGTTTATGTTCCGATAAGCGAGTATTAAAACATCTGCCCGTTTCACCAACATATACATTCGAATAATCTTTACACGGAATTTTATAAATTGCACCACGCTTATATGTATATATCATCCACTGAGTCTTTTATTTTTGGTAAAATATTTCCAATTGTTTTATAAGGGTAAGTATACACATTAATATTAAATTTTCTCAAAATTCTAGACATTTTATCACTCAAACCTTTAATATATGGTAAACCGACATAGTTAAATATTTTTTCACTCAAGTAAATATTTTTTCACTCAACTTTTATTAACTTTTTTATGCTTAATTTCTTTTTTCATTTTATTCAATAACCAATCTGGGTAATCATTATCACGTAAAGCATTACAAATAAATTTAACTTCATTGATTTTATCTCGATAATTTGTAATTAATTTAGATTTAGCGCGAAACAATAATGTTTTAACCAAACCAACTTTTTGAGAAAAATTATGACATGAATTAAAATTTAAGTATCTAGTTGTATGTGTAGGTTTTCTATAGGCTTTTGTAGTTAGTTAACCATTGTTACGAATTATTAACACATCTAAAAACGGAATAGCATTATCAACTTCTTGTTCGACCGTAAATTTAATACTTTCTTCAATATTATTTATAAATTTATGAAAAGCTACCACCTCGGTTTTCTTTAGCACAACAAAAGTATCACCAATGTAACGTAACCAAATGCGAGATGGGGATGCAAAATCTTTTAGCATTTTATTCTCAATGGATTCCATAACTAAATTAGCCACAAAGAAATGCATTTTTAGCTATCAGTACTTGGGCCCTTCAGGGTGAGGAGCTGGGGCGGATAATTCCTTCTTCGAAAAACATATCAACGTTTTCCTAGATAAATGCCCTGTCTTCTGGGTTGTAACGACGCGGTTTTTCAGCAATTAGTTTGACGTTTTTTGACAGGTTTGAAAACAGTGACACTTGTGACATTTTTGCGCCCGAGCAATGAGATTGAGGTGCGACTACCAAATCGGGACACTCTCGATCAAATTTAATTACTAGATTTTGATGGTGGGACTGAAAATCTAGTCCAAGAATAGCACTGCAGCAAAGACTTTCTAAAATGTTTAGTCGAGTGCATGGATAGCACGTTTTATTATAAATGCTTATATCAACCGAAGAGAAGCCCGTATTTATACTTGTGAACGGTTTGTTAATTGAGTAGGATAAACCTTAAATTTTTTGAAGAGATTTTGAGTGACAAACTTTCGAAAAATGTTCTTTTTCTCCACAAGTATAACAAGTGGCTTCTTTTGCAGTGAATGAAAAACCTTAGAAAGCACAAATTTTTGAACGAGTAGTCGAGTTTAATGCGAATCCGACGTTAACTTGATTAAAAATCGACATAGTCATGCTAGAATGTGAGACAACTGCAGCAGTATCTGCTGCGTTAAAATACTCTTTGGAATGTTTCTGAGGTGTTCTGAGAGAGCGAGTTTTATTGAAGGCTTAACCCTATTCTCCTCAACGGCCGGGCTTCTGAAGCCCGGCCTTTACAAATACGTTTGAATTTACTTCACTTTTTAGATAATACATTCTAGAATTTTTTGACTTTTCCTAATTTGAATTGCTAAATAAGATAGTACTATTTTTAGGTGCCCTCGAACAAGGGTTAGCGGGTAAAATAGACGTTTTTTAGCAAATTTCTAAATTTTTGCTTGTATTCGAAAGCAGAGCGTGAGATTTCAATTTTACGCCTTTATTAAATAACATAAATTTTACCAATTTATTGGCTTTGCGTGACAAAGCAAATTACGTCGTTTGCCAGACGTCGATATGCCTGAGACGATGCAGAACTTACTTTATGTAAATCGCATTTTCTGTTTTTGAGCTTTTGGCGATTGCTTGAAAATACTTTACACATATGCATTCTGTTGTATAAAACAATTCCTGTTAAACTGCTTGAATACCAATCTAGCTGACAAAATTCAATCTTTACACTAAGCATTTTTTATAAAACTTTCTTATAAATATTTATTCGTGGGAAAAAAGACTAAATTGACTAGTTCACATGTTAGCTGTTATGCTGACGCCTTCAGAAAATTAAACAAAAACTTACTTTTTATAATTGCATTTCACTTTGCATTTAAAGTAACAAACTGTTTTTGTTAAATTTTCCTTACAATGAAAAATTCGGTGTATTTTTTATGTATAAGTTTACTTGTTTTAGTTACTAAAGTCTGAGATATACACAAATTACTTCTTTACTCCAAAAAAATTTTCAACCCAAAGTTTAAAAAAACGGTCTTTATTTATTGCAAACTGTTTGATAAATTTATTTCGAAAATTCAATAAAGACCAAAAAAGATCCATTCTGGAAATTCGAAAAAAACTTTTTATGTAAACGTCAAGTAAAGACCAAGGTCTTCATTTGCTTTTCGCAATAAATTTTATGTTTAAAGTTTCAGTAAAGAGGTTGTTTTTTTCAACCAGGCAACAATTGAGAAAAGCAGCCATAATGGATTCAGCATTCTTCATTTTATTACACAAACATTAAAAATTATTTATAAAGACGAACTTTTTTGGCTTACTTCAGCTCTCATCAGGTTTCTACAATTTTAGCAATATTAATTAACTTTAAATTTACCCACACATAAAAAAGCAAAAAACAATACACAGGCTGTACTTTTGACTAACAGGCTAAATTTTGAATCAAAACGAGTGAGAGACTAAATTGATACAAATTAAATTTCAGATCATGATGTCATAGAAGAATAAAAAAAGAAAAAAATATTACAATCAAAATATATTTAGTCTTCTTATTCTCCTTTCGGCCATTCCCTTCAGTCAGGGGTGACCACAGCGTATCATCATTCTCCAAACCTTTCTGTCTTCAACATCCGTCTCCTTTGCGCCAACTTCCCCATATCTTCTTTCACTACATCTAAAAATCTTCTCTTTGGTTCTCCTTCTTTTCCTCTTTCCCGTTAACTCCATTTCCATCATCTTTCTTCCTACATGCTCTTGGTCTCTCCTCATGACATGCCCAAACCACCTCAGTCTGCCCTCCCTCATCTTTATTCCTAACCGTTCTACCTTAACGGTACTCCTGATGTACTCGTTTCTAATCTTGTCTTTTCTTGTCACTCCCATAGCAAACCTCAGCATTTTCATCCCTGCGACTTCCATCTCTTCCACTTGTTTCTTTGTGACTGCCACCGTCTCAAGTCCATATACCATTGCTGCTCTTACCACTAAACTGTACACTTTTCCTTTTACTCTAGCTGGTAACCTCTTGTCGCAGATTACTCCCGATACTCTTCTCAATCCGTTCCATCCTGCCTGCACTCTCCTCTCACAACCACCACTTTCTTGCATTGTTGATCCCAAATACTTAAATTCCTTTACTCTTGGCACTTTTGTATCCTCCATCTTCACTGTTTCGTCGTCATTTCTTCCATGTATGCACAGATATTCGGTCTTTGACCTACTTACTTTCATCCCTCTTCTTTTAAATGCATACCCCCAGGATTCTAGTCTCCGCTCCACTTCTTCCCTGGTCTCTTCGCAAATTACAATATCATCAGCAAACAGCATCGTCCATGGTGGTTCTCTCCTTATTTCATTCGTTAGCCTGTCCATTATCATTGCAAACAGAAACGGACTTAACGCTTATCCCTGGTGCAGTCCAACCTTAACCTTGAAACTTTCTGTAGTTCCTACTGCACACCTCACCACTGTTTCGCTTCCCTCATACATATCCTGTACTAGTTGCACATACTTTTCCACTATTCCGGATTTTCTCATACAGTACCACAGCTCTTCCCGCGGAACCCTGTTGTAAGCTTTCTCTAGGTCCACAAATAAACAGTGTGACTCTCTTTGACCTTCCCTGTACATTTCCATCAACATTCTTAAGGCAAACATGGCATCGGTAGTTCCCTTTCCTGGCATAAATCCATATTGCTGTTTGCTGATCTCCACTCTAACCCTTAACCTGGTTTCAATAATTCTTTCCCATACTTTCATTGTGTGGCTCATTAGCTTTATTCCTCTGTAGTTTCCACAGCACTGTGCGTCCGCTTTGTTTTCATAGATTGAGATAAGCACACTCCTTCTCCATTCTTCTGGCATTCGTTCACCCATTGAACAGTCTTGGTTGAACAGTCTGGTCAGAAATTTTATCCCCATCTCTCCCATGCACTTCTACTGGCAACTCATCTGGCCCAGCCGCTTTATCTTTTATCATCCTTCTTAGTGCGTTCTTTACTTCTTACTTACTGACACAATTTACCTTTTCGTTAACCACTTCTGCTTCCTCTGTCCTAGGCTCTCTGTTATTTTCCTCGTTCATCAGTTTCTCAAAGTACTCCTTCCATCTCTTTAACTCTGTCTCCGAATTTACCATAACATTACCGTTTTCATCTTTTAAAACCCTCACATACTGTACATCTTTTCCTGCTCTATCTCTCTGCCTAGCCAATCGGTACAACTCCTTTTCACCTTTTTTTGTTTTCAATTTAGCATACAAATCGTCATACACACGTCCCTTTGCCATTGCAACTGCCTTTTTTGCCTTACTCTTCTTTTCTTTATACATCTTTTTATTATTTTCATTTCTTATTTTGTCCCATGCTTTCTTTGTCTCTTTCTTTTCTTTTATTCTCTTTTGAACTTCCTCATTCTACCACCATGTCTCCCTGTCTCCTTTTCGTTTCCCAAATGTCACTCCCAGTACAGTTTTAGCTGTTTTTCTTAGCATTTCTGCTGTTTTGTCCCACTCATCAGGTAACCCATCCGCGCCTCCCAAAATCCTGGTCACATCTTGTCTAAACGCTTCTTGACAGCTTGTCTCCTTCAGTTTCCACCATCGTATCTTTGGCTTTACTTTCTGTCCCTTTTTCTTTTTCACCATAAAAGCCATTTTGCATACCACCATACGGTGCTGCTTTGCGACACACTCATTCAATATTACCTTACAATCGCACATTTCCTTCAAGTTCCTCCTTCTGCACATCACATAATCTACTTGGGTACTTTTTCCGCCACTCTTATACGTCACCCTGTGTTAATCTTTCTTCTTAAAATAAATATTGACAATCGCCAAATCCATCCTTTTCCCAAAATTCACAACCATTGATCCTTCCTTATTTCTTGTTCCAGCACCGTACCTCCCCATTATTTCCTCATCCCCTATGTTTCCTTCGCCCACATGTCCATTAAGGTCTGCACCAAGAACTATCCTCTCTTCTGTTGATATACTTTCTATCAATCCATCCAGGTCTTCCCAAAAATCATTTTTCTCCTCCATGCTGTTGTTAACCTGTGGAGAATATGAGCTTACTATATTTAGGATGGACCCTTTTACCTCCAGCTTCATGGCCATCAGTCTGTCCGACACCGTCTTCGCCTCCAGGACACTTTCAGCCAGCTCCTCCCTCACCATTATCCCTATCCCATTTTTTCTTTCATCTGCTCCGTTGTAAAATAGTTTGCATCCCCTTCCAATGTTCCTTGCTTTACTACCTTTCCACTTAGTTTCTTGTAGGCACAATATGTCTACATTCCTTCGCTCCATCATATGTGCCGGCTCTCTTCTTCTTCCAGTCATTGTCCCAATATTTAAGGTACCCACCCCTATGAGTGAGCGTCTTCTTTTCCACACTTCTCGCTGCTTCTTCACTCGCCTTCCTCCTCTCTTTCTGCTCTTATTTTCACTATGTTTAGTAGTAGCATAATTTCCACAGGTGCACTGCTGTGCGACACCTGAGGCTGTTGTTGGTAACCCGGGCCGCGACCGATCCGGTATGGATTGATAATAATTACGCATTTGTCTGTTTTGGCAAAAAGTTTTACGCCGGATGCCCTTCCTGCCGCAACCCTCCCCATTTATCCGGGCTTAAAACCTGCATCAAGAGACACAGAATTGTGCCTCCGATGGAAATCAAAATATATTTAGTAATTGATTGTAATATTTTTTTCTTTTCTTATATGACCAGCTCTGCAACTAAACCCGAGTAAGCAGACTGTCCCTGATGAGAGTTTAAAACTCGAAACCATGGTCGGGCAGTGAGCTCGGGTTCGGATTGCGTGATGCACAATGCCACAGGTGGTACTCTCTAGTGCCATCTGTCCCAAACTCGATATATTACAGCATCTGGTCATACGGCGTGCGTGATGCACAATGCCGTTCCTACCAGTGCAGTCTTGCACTTGGTAGGAACCACAAATCTACTTTTTTTTCCTTTTTTTTGTTTTATGACATTATGATCTGAAATTTAATTTGTATCAATTTAGTCTCTCACTCGTTTTGATTCAAAATTTAGCCTGTTAGTCAAAAGTACAGCCTGTGTTTTTTTCTAAAATATACATTGTTTTTTGCTTTTTTATGTGTGTGTAAATTTAAAGTTAATTAATATTGCTAAAATTGTAGAAACCTGATGAGGGCTAAAATAAGCCGAAAACGTTCGTCTTTATAAATAATTTTTAATGTTTGTGTAATAAAATAAAGAATGCTGAATCCATTATGGCTGCTTTTCTCAATTGCTGTCTAATTTTATGTTTGAACTCAAAATGTCACTTTTAAATATTTTTTTATGAATCCTGGTCTAATATGATTATTTTATTATATTCCGACATCTTTGCACTGTAGTTTTAAAATGACACATTAATTGGAAATCTCGGAATAAAATCAACTTAGATTCTTACTTACGAATGACCTGGGCTGTTTACAAGAGTATGTAAAACCAGATAAAGCTCTGGGCCCTAATTTTATGTGAACAGAGCTTATAATCCATGTTGGAGCTGCTTTGAAGTCTTGATTACATAACTTTCTCTTTTCCTGCTTGCGTCAAGTCCAATTTCGAAAATCTACTAAAGAGCGCTTGTAGTCGCGATTCGAAAGACAAAGAAGGCCATAGAAGACCTATAACGTTATTGACAAATTTTTCAACTTTTCGTTTCCTGGGAAAAATTTGAGACGCTTACCTATGTCGGCAGCGTGGTCGTGTGGTTAAAGCACCGGACTGATGATCAGCATGGTCTAGGTTCAAAACCCACTTACGCCATTCTGTTGTGTCCTTGGGAAAGACACTTTACGGCACTTTCCCCTGCTTGGTGGTCTTGACAAGCAGTACAAATTGCAGTAATATCTCTACTAACTTACTAGCGGACAGCAATATCTTGGCATCTCCGGAAGCAGGTCGGGGTAATTGCTTACCCTATGTATAGCGCCTCCGTCGCTTTCCTGCGAGTCAGGAGGATAAATATAGAGATTAAAATAAAAAAAAAAAAATGTCCGCAACGACCCAATTGATGGTTTTGACGCAAAAAATCAACCGTGGATCAAGTTGTTCTGTTAAAACAAACAATCGACCATTTTCTCGAGATTGAGTCTAAATGTCAATCTGAAAGCTGCATATGACACTGTTATTTCATATAAACTTGGCTTTAACTACAAGCTGCTGAGGTTTCTGCTGGATAAATGCATGGTTCAAATGATTACAAAACTAGTTCGCAACAAAAGTTTCACTCGAACGGCGGCAGCAAGCAAAATGGTCTCGAGTGTCAGAGAAACAGTGTTCCTTAAAAATCAATCACAACTTTTTTAACATCTAGATCTATAATCTGATTTCCACAATATCCAGATTAAGAAAAAATATGAGCCAAAAGTTTAAAATAATCAACATTCACCATGTTTATTTTGAGGTGTTTAATTCCGATTTATCTTGAAGTAAAACTAGACAAATCACTGAAGTTTTGTCACCACCATTTGGCATTGCACAAAAATTTTCTTTGCGTGTCCCGCTGCTGATTCAACTTGCGGCCTCAAGGGTGCCAAAACATCTGATATAGCTCTCTTATTTTTAGTCTATTTAATAGCCGAGTACTGGAATGTCATTTGTTCTGGCAGCCCACGTACTTGGTTTATATCTATTGCCTTGAATGAGGCTTTGCGCGTACTGTAGTCACTAAATCCCTCCGTCTCTCTCCAACAGACCACTTAACAGTTTTTTCAAACATCCAGCCATCTGAGCTTTGACAACTAGGAGCGACACTCTGTTTGGCTAAAGCTGGTACTCTAGACCTCTGCTCCGCTATTTTTTCAAACATGCGGCACACTTTGAAATATTTCAAAAATTTGCAGAACAGCTGGACCAGTGAAGAGCTAAATTTTGAACGTTTTCCGTTACCTGAAGTTTCATTTGGCTGTCATAAAAAACCTAAAAATTTCAATCTAAACTCTAAAAATAAAATCATGATTTTTTTTCATCTGAAGTTATCAATTTGCGCATGTTGTGCATAATCGAGCCTGGGTGAAAATTGATCCAAGCAAGTTATTAATTTATTTGTTGAGAGTTTTTATGTTCATTGAATAAAGCTTCTGATGAAAAAAAGCGTTCGAAATTTAGTAAAGGCCAAAAAAAGGTCTTGACATTACACAATGAGATATGCTGTACGAGTATAATGAATTTTTTAAGTTTGTTGATTGCTATTTTACAAAAACATAACGTTTTTCTATTTGAAAGAGTATGTTTGTTGTTTTTCCGCAGCACACGAGCTGCAGAGCACTGCTCTAGATCCTGACTATGGCTTATTCATCGGTTATCAAATGCCTGCCGATAAACACAAAGGTCTAAACACTTGTTTGTGCCTGCTGTGCAAAAACTTGAACAATCTTGCCGAAGGCATCTGTTCTACCCATTACATAAATCATAGATCGAACACAGAGTAATGTGAAAGTACGTCTCGGCCTCGTGCTTTCATCACCAACACCTTGCCTGTACCCGGCTCGTTCAAAATAGCGTGCCCAGAACAGTTTGAGTTATGCTTAAACGCCTGCGAAGGATTTAGCACAACTGTCCACAACCTAACTAACCAGTCGGCTGCGTCTAGTTGAGTTGCGCTCAGTCGGTTACGGCCAGTTGGCCTATTTCGCCTGCGGACTGTAGTTACGCGTTTATATTCGTGCATAGACCAGGGGTTTTCAACCGGTGGGCCACAGTGGTTTTTTCAGTGGATCACAAAGCATAAATCAAAATAAAAGCAATATGTATAATTTGGCTTACCATCCGTCCCATTTTTTAGGCATTTTCCCTGCGTCCCGTCTGGTCAACCATGTGAAGCCTTTTTTTTGTTTTTTTAGAGAAAACTATGATTTTGGGACGGAAATTAAATTATATTGACCGAAGTGGGTCGTCAAGTTAGATTGAGTTGAAAAATGGGCCACGGTATAAAAAAGGTTGAAAACCACTAGCATAGACAAATGGGGTCTCCTTCCTTTCTCTTATTGCAAATGCGGCGCCGTTGCACAAACCGGAGATAACGTTGTATCGGAGTGTCACATGCATTGCGCATTACAAGGAGCACGAAGTCGGACAGTTTTGGATAAAAAAATAAAGAGTGTGGCCTGTACATAGACAAAAGCATTTAATCCAGGAAATACAATAGTAATTTGCGCTAATTCAACCGCACGTTGAAACAAGGCCTTTGACTGGCTTTTAAAAATAAATTGATCTTTGCCAAACGTCATTTCCGTGCGAGTGATTATAGTGTTGTAACATTTACACCTCGAAATTATGCTTCAAAGTCTAATTTTAGGAAACATTGTTGTCTCTGCTATGATAATGAAATCGGACCAGGCCAGAAAATACGAAAAAAATCAATAACTCAGGAAATCAATGTCAAACATGTGGTTCTTTTACGTGTTTCCGGCAATGCTTACAAATTTGTGCTTCATGCTTTGAATGATGCCGA
This sequence comes from Diplosoma virens, assembly GCA_963680785.1. Classification (NCBI taxonomy): domain Eukaryota; kingdom Metazoa; phylum Chordata; class Ascidiacea; order Aplousobranchia; family Didemnidae; genus Diplosoma; species Diplosoma virens. Next base: position 38,239,071 of record OY796890.1, on the reverse strand, counting down.
GATATATTCCACGACTAACAGTAACAATTATATAGAGTAATATGCAATGTTATTTCAATAAATAAAATACTCTTTTTGTGGCGGCGAAATACATTGCAAAAAAGAAAACGATGTGCATATAAACGATGATATATATATGATAAAGTTTTATTGGTTTTACAGTATTTCTAAATCTATATTTTAGCACTGCTAAATGTCAAAACATAGCCAATTTCAAATCCTTTTATGTAAAAAAAATCTATTTTTATTTTTTTATCCTTTTTTTAAGAAAGCAGCAATAACTATTAGTAACTACAAAAACATGTGGACAAAACATGTGAACAAGTAATTAAAACTGGTTTAAAATAATTTCTTTACTTCGAACACTGCAAAGTTAATAATTACTTCAGTTCAGTGGCACGAACTAATTTTCCGTCAAAAATTAACCCTGCTCTGGTACCATGGGGTCAATGACCCCAGGCTTATTTGATAGACTAAATATTCCAAAGGGTAAGATTATAAGCATTACTCTCACATCCTATTTTCTCCACAGGTTCTTTTTAACTGTTTCATTTATGCAAATCTCATTTCAACGTTGCTTTTGTTGTAAATTTTACATTTTATTTGACTGGGGTCATATTGACCCCATGGTACCACTTAGGTTACAAATATATCCGATTTTCTTTTGTAGAAGACTTAGAAATATTTAAATTATTTTTACTGTAAAATAAGAAATTATGTCCACAAGATAAAGAATGTCGCACCTGCAAGCGATGGAAAATTTATTTGAGACAGATGATACAGCGAAGATGAATTGAGCTGGTATAAAGTGAGCCCGAGATTGATGCCTTGTCGGACTCAAACAGCAAAACAGATGGAAGTAATACAGAATCTGAAGACGAAGATGATTCTGTTAGTCAAGAAGTTCAAGGAAAAGATGAGTATCTGTGGAGGACGGAACCAAAGACTGCAAAAAGAAGCTTTTTGACCAAAGCAGATGCAGGCACAATTCAGTATGCATTTGACCATGCCAATGATTTTACTTCGCTGTCAATTGCTCCAAAGAAAAACAAAAGATTAGTGTTTTTGTCCACTATGCACGCAACTAGAAGCCACGACACCGTTATTGGGAAAGAAGAAATTAATGTCTTTTATAACCATGAAAAAGGCGGCGTCGACAGTCATGATCAGATGTGCGCTCTGTATACAACAGAAGGAAAGACAAATCGTTGGCCAATAAAGGTTTTCTACGGAATTGTGGACAGCTCTGCTCTAAATGCATTCGTCATTTTCACTCATAATACACTTGGCTTTGGGGGAAACAGGAAAGACAAACGACAAAAATTCTTGAAAGAACTGTTCAAATCATTGATAGTTCCTCAAGCTAAGCGCAGGTTAGTGACACCTCAAACACCTCAGGTTGTGAAATAAATCATTTGAAGCTGCGGGATTTTATCAGAAGCAGGTCTAGCTGTTCAAAACATCACCCTGCATCGTACATCAGTGCGAAAGAGATGCTTCCTTTGTCCAAGATCAAAGGACAAAAAATACAGATTCACCTGGAGTAGATGTCACAACACCACTTGCAAAGAACACAGCAAGATGGTCTGTAATCAATACCAGGAGTAAAACATTCGTGTATTGTGCACTCCATTACATTGTTCAAACAACATACAGTGCTTGATAACAAATTGAGTTTTTTTACTGGTGTCTAAGTGTATTTTCAGTGATGGGGTCATAGTGACACCAAGGTACTGCTAACGTGACTTTTTTCATGGTACCAGAGCAGGGTTAATGCACGCAGGCAGGAACGTAGAAAAATTTTTTGGGGGAGGCAAAATTAAAAAAAAACATCTTTTTTAATTAAGGTTTATAGCCGAAAAAAGTTTCGGGGCAATGCAATCTTGCCCAAATTTAATTGACGTTCAACAAATCATGGTTTTGTTCCAATTTACAGAGTTTCCATTGAGAATCGCAATCGTTTTTTGCGCAAAAATCTAGTGAAGATTAAAAAAAAGTCATCAATTCCATTTATTGTCCAAAATTTTTATTTTCTTTTCGAATTCAAGGTAAAGAGTAAGAAAAAAAGCCTTCATCTTTAATTGATCTAATATTTTGGGCAAGGTTATTTATTGTTTTATCTTTACATTTATTCTCTTGACTTGCAAGAAAGCGACGGAGGCGCTAATACACAGACTAAGCAATTACACAGACCTGCTTCCGGAGGTACCAAGATATTCCTGACTTTAATTTAAAACTGTTTGCCAAAAGTGCCAAACACGGGAAACTGCCGTAAAGTGTCTTTCCCAAGGACACAACAAAATAATGCGAGTAGGTTTTGAACCGAGACCATGTCGATCACAATCATGGCACTCTAACCACTTAAAAGAGACTGCCTTTTGGAGTTCTCATGGTTTGGCGGGAACCCCGAGATCACGTAACTGACTGCTATTTTTGCATCATCAACACGAAAGGCTTTACAAGAAAAATTGGCATGAGATATCCTTTCCAACCATTCCCTCAGCCATTTGACCTGTTTCCCATTGTAAAGAACTTCCGGTTCCGGTTTTTAGTAATTTTCTTTGTGTGAAGACAGTGATGATGATCAGGGAGAGCATGAGGGCTGTAATAAAGAGATAGTTTTTGAATCTAAATCTTTTTCAGATGACACCTATTGGCTATCAGTCCCTGAGCCGTTTAGTAAAACGGAATTGAATGACTTAGTTTGTGATTTCGGACTCTCCAAGAAAGCTGCAGAGATACCAGCATTCAGGATGCAAGAAAAGCATCTACTTGATGACTCTGCAAAAGTTTTGTATTTCCGAAAGCGAGACCAGTCTTTTGTGACATTTTTCTCAAAACAGAAGTAGTTTGTTTGCTGTCATGATATCCCTGGTCTGCTCCAGCAGTTAGGTATTGCCTCGTACATTCCAACTAAATGAAGACTGTTGCTGGATAGCTCCAAGCAGAGCCTCAAATGTGCTATTTTACACAATGGCAGCCTTTATGGAGGAGTTCCCTTTGGTCACTCTGTGCATTTGAGAGAAACATATGATGACATAAAAGAGGTCATCAACTTACTCAAATATCATGAGCACAACCGGATCCTTTGCGTAGACCTTAAAATGGTCAGATTTCTCCTTGGCCAACAGAGAGGTTTTGCAAAGTATCCCTGTCATTTTTGCCTGTGGAACAACTGAGATCGAGAGAAACACTGGTCTCAGAAGGATTAACTTATCCGTGAAACTTTGGCAGCAGGCATGCCAAACATTGTGCACGACCCATAATAAGCCAAGAGAAGATAATTTTTCCCCACTTCACAAAAAACTCAGCTTGATAAAGCAGTTTGTGAAGGCACTGGATAGTGATGATGAGTGTTTTCAGCATATAGTTTCTGCTTTTTTAAATTGTCATTTGACAAAATCAAGGCTGGTGTCTTCAATGGACCTCAGATTCGTACCCTTACACGTGATGAAGAATTTGTCAACAAAATGCTTTCTTGTCAACAAGATTGTAAAACTTTCTTGGTAACAAAAAGACAGATAACTACCACGTTCTGGTCACTACAATGCTGTTAGCTTATCGCGACTCTGGGAAAAAAATGAGCGTCAAGCTGCATTTCCTTCATAGTCACCTTGATAAATTCCCCAGTAACCCGGGGGCTATTAGTGATAAACAAGGTGAGCGGTTTTATTAAGACTTCATGACTATGGGACATTGCTACCTAGGCAGATGGAACAAAAACATGATGGCAGACTACTGCTGGAGCATCAAGCGAGATTGCCGCGAGAAAGTCTTCAAGTGCAGGAACTGCAAGCGAACATTCTTGCCTGAACAGGACCAAATTTGATTTTGTATTTTGTCTGTGTCGACTGTTCATTGATTTTCACATACTCTTATTTACAAATTGATTAAATGCTTGGGACTTGAATATTGATGTCTGTATACTCAAAATTTCTTATGTGATCCTACGTGGATTGACTATTACGAAATAATCCCTGCAATTTACGTTATGAGTGCAAAACTCGCTAAACGTAAAGACACTCAATTGCAAAAAATCTGTAGCTTTAAGAAAAAGCTAACCGCGTATTTGAATTCAGCACCACAAAATTAGGTAAAAACAAGTGTCGGTATCAATGCAACAAAAATTGTGTTCGCCATTGTAAGCATTGAAAAAATAAAAAAATTAAACATTTCCTCCAAACACCTTTGTTTCTACGTCACCGTTTGCGACTATTGACTAAGCGTTGGTTAAGTTTCGGTTGCGAATAACCCAATCTACTTTCTGCACAAAATTTGCGTGTATCGAAATTCACAAAAACAAAAATTACAAAAATGTGAGATGACAAAAATGTGACGTTTTTCATTTTCTTGCAGCATTGCTGTTTAAAAACATTGTGCAGCCAATCATTGAGTAATGCAGCAACCAATTTAATACACTTCAACAATTAATGTTTGAAGAATATTTTGTCATGGTATCCTCTTTGTGTAATTTTCCGTCTATTTGTGTAATTATGTTATTTGTCCTGTGTAATTCTATTTGTGTAATTTTTCGTAATTTAGGGCTGACAAGGTCATTAAATCTGATATTGCCAGCTTTAAAAACTCCTCTACAACAAAAAAAATTCTATTTAACAAGATTATTTTTAAATATTTTAGTTATTAAGAATTTAATCGGATTTTAGATGACTTTTGGGTAAGAAGTATGCACCTTAAATTTACACAAAATGACTTCATTCCTCCAAAAAAAATTTTAAAGCCAGAGTTTAAAAAACGGTTCTTACTAATTGCAAACTGTTTGATAAATTTATTTTGAAAGTTAAATGGAAATTTAAAAAAATCTACTCTGGAAGTTTGTAAAAAACTTTTTATTTAAACGTCAAGAAAGATTTTTTTGGTCTTTATTTGACTTTCGCAATAAATTTTTATTTTTGAACGTCAAAATATAATTTTTGAAAAAGTTTGATGACCCCTGGTCTAATGTGTTTATCCTATTATATTCCGATGTCTTTGTAGTTTTAAAATGACAAACTAGTTGGAAACCTCTGAATAAGAACAACTTAACCTCTCACTTATAAATAACCTGGGCTGTTTACTAGGGTTCTTCCACGTAAACGTAATTTTATCTGCTCAGAACTTATAATTAATGTTAGAGCTGCTCCGAAGTCTTGGATACATAACCTTCTCTCTTCCCGCTGGCGTCAACTCCAAAATCTAAAAGAGAGCGCTTGTAGCTGCAATCTAAAACACGAAGAAGGCTGCAGAAGACGCAAAGTTTATTGACAAATACTGGATACGAGTATCTGCTTTGTATCCTATGCAAGGAATTCGAGATGCTTGCCTATATCTGCATCAAACCAATTGATCTATTGCTTTTTAAAGAACAAACGCAAGAAGTCAACTGTGGATCAAGTCGTTCTGTTTATACAAAACATCGAGGATTTTGTCGAGCCTAAGAAGATGGCTAGTGCCATATTTGTCAACTTGACAGCTGCAGATGACACTGCTATGGCATACAAACTTGACTTTAACTGTAAGCTGTTGAGGTTTCTGCTGGATAATTAAACGATTCGAATGATTATAGAACTAGATCGCTACAGAAGTTGCATTCTTACTAACGGCGACAGTAAGCAAAAAAGTCTCGCCGCCGGAGAAACAACGCTTCTCTGACGGAGTTAGTCTTGACAGTCTTTTTTAAACATCTACAAGTATAATCTGCTTTTCATAATCTCCAGGTTATGTGAGCTAGAAATTTACAACAATTACATTTTACTATTCTGTCCAGCTCCGATTTATCTTGGTGTAAAACTGGACAGATTACGCAAAAAGTGGTCACGTTCCGTCACCACTGTTTGCTATTGCACAAAAATTTATTTTGGGGGGTTACATTTCTGAGATGACTTGCAGGTTCAGGGCTGGAACTGGTGACAAAACACCCCTTACAACTTTATAATTTGTGCTCTATTCTACAGCTGAGTAGTGCAATCCCGTTTGTTGCGGCAGTGCACATACTTGGTTTATAAATAGTGCCTTAAATGACCCTTTGCTCTTAGTCACTGGACGCTTCTATTCTTCTCCAACGGACCACTTACCAGTTTTTACAAACATCCAACCATTTGAGCTTCATCGACTAGGAGCGACACTCTTTCTGGCTAAAGGTGGTACTCCGCAACCAGTGGTTCCCAACCTTTCTACACAAACGGACCGGAAAAATTTTTTCAAACGTTTACGAACCGGCAACAGAAGGTCGTAAAGTGAATAGAAGTGCTATTAAAATTTTTTTAGTTAACCAAAATTGTCGTTGCGTAACGTAATGCAAGATTTTGGCAAAGGATGTGTATCTAAGACAAAAATTTTCCCATAAAGTGGCAATCAAATAAACTCAAAACAAACTGTCAATCCATTTACATAGAAAATCAATGTTAATGTGAAATTTACTGCTGTTTTGGTGCCAGTATGCGAGGCAAGCCAGGCATTAAAAGACGTTTCCAAAACACGTAGTTCCGACTGCATCGGGACGCAGTTTGTGATGAAACAATTGTAAACAGCACCAAACTTCGGTTATCAGAAGGTTAACCTTCATTATTAAATCTATGTTGCTTTTTCACAAAAATCTGCAGCTAACGTTCTGTTGTTGCTAGGCAGATACGCATTAAAAAACGTTAAAGAACAGCAAAAAATCACGAATGTACCACAATTTTGTAGGATTCTGTAGGTTTTTTGTATTTGAAGAATTTAAAATAATGTAAATTTTTTATCTAAAAGTTTCAAAATATGAAACAGCAAGTTCACAATAGCAGACTTTTCAAGAGTTTTTGAAAGTATAAAGTAATATAAAAACTTTTAATTTTTTTGCAAGCCCTATCCACAGTTGACGTTCTAGAAACGTGTTCACATTTTTTCGCTTGGATATTTTACAGCTTGTGCTTCCCGATTAAAGTGGCAGAATGTCAGACTTTGATTGTCAAATAGAAATAATTTAAATCTTTTACACAGTAGTTTTAACAACTTGAACACAAATGCTAGTGTGAAAAATGTGTAAATTTATCTTCATCGATCAATTTTCAATGTATTTTATTTTACACGGTCAAAAACGCTTTTGAAAAAAGAATCATAACACTTTCAACAATTCTGGCTTCATTAGAAACATATTGTTTGAGATGCGTTTCGATGGTTTACTATTTTGATGTTTTTCACTCGAAGAACAAAAGCATGTCTTAAGCTTTTGTGCAATTACCATTGTTTGACGCGGATTGTTTCCGACAAGCATTGAGTCCACAACCAACAAGAATAGATGTCTTGTATACAGGTCCAGCAAAATATCATGTGTCCACAAAGCATGCAAACCGCGTTTTTTTCCTTGTTCTTACATTTCATGCATTTATCTTACAAGTGTGTTTCTGGCATACTTTTTCCACATATTTCTTACCTTGTTTCTTTAGAACAAATTCGCACAAAGGAAACCAATTTGGATGCTCATACCACGGATTGCCCCGCAGTTTCCAATGAAATAATTGTCCTCCACAATAAAAACAACTGACAAGGTCACCAGAACCCAAACAATAAAATCCAGCGTCAACCAGCTCATGCGGCGTTGGACTTTCCTGATCATACCAAGAGTTAGGAAAGGTTCGTATACGACCCTCTTTGTCACACATATGCGGTTTTTGCGAGTTTAAGCAATAAAAATTTCAGCTTCTAACTCTCGAGAGACAGAATTTTGCGACATATTTCAATGACGAAACTAAAGCACGCTGGCTTATATACACCTCTTTGTATGACGTCATGGATTGGATCGTGTTTTTAGTATTAAAAAGACATTTAAACCAATAAAACCTCTTGCCAGAATGTGTGTGTTTTGTATTAGAAAGATATCTGAAAGTTTAGAATAACATCTTTGAGAAGATAACTGACGTGTCATTTTATTGGAAGGACATTTAAACCGGTAAAACCTCTGACCAGCTTGTGTGTTTTTTGTATTAGAAAGATATCTGTTAAAAACCTTGCGCAGGTCTTTGAAATAAAAAAAAAGACGTTGTTAAAAAGACCAGATTACTGATTTTTGCAATAGAAAACCTTTCCAAAATCTCTGTTCAAGTTTTAAACACGCTTAAAAACGAACCTGTAGTTAGACGCGACTTTGTCGCTCTAGGTGAGAATCAAACCAGCAGTTTCGTTGCTCAGCTAAGTTCTGACGCGACTGCGTCGTTTGGGTAAGAATCGAACTCGCAGGTAAACACAACTTCGTTGCTCTGCATGAGAATCGAACCCATGATTGGTCGCAACTTTGTTTAGATCCCCTGCCATCTTCCGATAGATCCCCGCCATCCTTCGACAGATCCCCGCCATCTCCCGAGAGACCCACCCGCCATCCTCCGACAGATCTCCCGCCATCCCCCGATAGATTCCCCGCCAGACCCTTGCAACGTGCAAAAAAACCAACATCCTAAATTACTTATAAGTACAAGACGAGACACGAACTATCTGAATAAGAGGTTTGCAATATGTGGACCATGACCCAATGGTGGGTGACAGCGAGTATTGTAGGTGGGCCACAGAGATGGTGTGAAACAAGCGTTAAAATCATTTTTTCGAAGGCTGGTTTTTGTTGACAAGGAAAGAATTGGTAAAATTGGGTGTGGAATAAAAGTGAAGACTTTTTTTGGAAATCAATACTTTTTAAGGACGAAAATCAAAAAATCCGAGACAGATTGAAAGCGAAGACCTTTTTTGGTCTTCACCTATAATTTGGAAACAATTTCGTGAAATTGGATGCGGAATGAAAGTGAAGACTAGGCAGATTGAGCCACAACAATTGCGTTTCAAGTTTTTTGGGCCACGGTACTAGAATCCCTGTTTTTTGGGCCATGGTGTTAGAAAGATTAAGAATCCCTGTTCTACAGTATCACGAAATTAAGGCTGATTGCATGCAATTTGATTATGATAACAATCGCTCTTTGTATTTGGCGAATTGCTTTGAGTCTTGTTCTAATTTTCCAGATATTGAGCCTCAGCTTTAATTTATTTATTTATTTTTTTTTTGCTTTGTTCGCGCGCCAAACTCGCCCTCCGCGAATGTATATACGTACATCTTGCTGCACCTCGTGACACACCTAGAGAGAGCCACTGAGAGAGACCGGCCCAGAAGCCGGAGATAGAGACTGCGAGAAAAGCAAAAAGATTTGGATATCGTGAAAAATTCCACGTTTTTAGGCTTAAATACGTATAAACTAAAAAAAATTGTTTTTGAGTAAAGGTTCCATAAACCTGAAAATTTTCGGAGAGAAAGCTTTGCAGCCTCCTGCTCGTTGTTTTTTAAAGAATTTTTTAAAGAATCTAGTTTGGTTACACGAATTTTTTTATTAGATAAAAACAAAAGGTTATTTGGTTACTTTTTAATAATCGCAATAGTAATTTTTAGTAATTTAGTAATCACAACAAATTTTGCTTGTCGTGCTGAAATTTTAGCACGGAACATATGATGCTAACCGTGGTTTTTTTAAGGAATCTCAACATGGCAGCAGTTGAATCATATGCTCTGTGCTAAAATCTAAGTACAACAAGTTAGATTCGTTGCAAATCATGTCATTACTCGGGGTCGAAAAGTCTTTTGTTTCAGTTTAAAAAATTGGATGTTGCAAAAACAACCTTAAGTTTTCTAAAACTAAAACGTATCATGTGTTTGCTAGGCCTCGGCAACGTTACATGACTTCAGCATGACGAATTTCAATGTTGAAAAAAACAAAAAAGTCGTGCCATTACCGCTTTATAAACAAAGATCGTTGATATTGACGTCAGCATCAATACATGCAGCAGAAGGGAGAAAAATATTTCAAAAGCAGTTTTTGTAAGCTAGTAAGTTTTAAACATTTCGAAAATTTCAATAGAAACACTTGGACCAGGCTGAAGAGCTAAATTTTGAACGCTTTCCTTTTTTTTTTGTTTGGTTGTCATAAAAAACCTAAAAATTGAAATGCTCGCTAAATTGCAATGGCACAGACGAAAAAGAGAAAAGCGGACAACACAGACGAGAGAGAGATAATTTGAGATGACTCGAGAGACGGCTCGAGTGAAAGTAATTTGATTTGGGCGCAGGACGTGGCCCGTTAGATTTTGTATCGGTTGACGAGTGTTGAATTTATTTTGCGCCAGTGTTTTGGAGTTGTATTCTACGGAGGTAGAATCATTTTGTGTTGATTTAATCAAATTATAGCGTTGACTTCGCTTTGCAGTGTGGCAAAGCGTGGAATAGAAATTTCAGCGGTCGCGACTTTTGTAATACATTCGTTCCTATTAAAGACAATGGTCTCTGTTTGTTCGTGAAGAAGAGTCTTCAACGGATCAATCCGAGCTTTCGTTCAAACCAACTGTATAAAACTGTCAGGCTCATAGCAGACTACTTCTTGAGCCGGAATAAAATAAAATTTAGACACAGCTTTGTTTCAGCGCAGGTATTCGGGTTACCTAGCTCAACTGGTCCTTTAGGATTCCCAAACAAAGTCTGTGACACATTCACATCCACGAGAAGAAGCCATGTTTACATTTGATACAACAAAACGTTTTGTGATTCAAACAATTCAGGAAAAAACTATAGCCCAGCAATATAAAAGTTAATTAATAGGCAAATGTAAAAATATGGCAGATATAAGACCGTAGTTGGTTGACCTTTGCTAAAGAGTCTAGACTAGCTAACAACGTGTGCAATGCTGTGCACACTCTCGATTGCTAACTCAAGAAGTTGACTACAATTGCACGCTTTTTGGGTGCTTAGTAACCTGGTAGTCTTACATGACCGCACACAGTCAGTACTCCTTCTAGTTATTTTTATCTGTATAGCTGCTGGGCCTTATAAACAGACCGTATTAATACTCTGCTTTGAATCGATTGCATTTCCAGCATTTCTTGTTGTCACCGACTGCACATGCTTAACTATAGCGAGATGTCTGACCTTTGTTTGCATCAATCGCATGCTTCACTGATTGTATTGAAGGTGCCGCAGCTAGAAAATCTGCTAATTTGTAATCGGGACAAAAGTTAATTGAGCGTTTGCGACTGTCAGCTGGTGCGCTGCACTACTCGTGACTTGGAGACCGAGGTTGAGCTAATTACGTAGAGCAATATATTGATAGGTATGCATCGATCCGTTTTTATGGGAATCCGGATTTTCAAATTGTGCGAAAACTAGTTCATGTAGAAGAAAACCGACTTTAGGTTTGGAATCAGAGTCAAAAATCTATCAAGAGTCATTTAAAAAATCTCATGCAACACAACATGAAAAAAAATGTTTTCCTGTGTATCGAGCATATAGGACGCCAATATTAGAAAAGCAACAAATGCATTTAAGTTTTCTTCTGAATGCAACGAAGTTTTTTAGCATTAAATTGATTTTTAGATATATTATATTTAGCTGTTAACGTTTTGTTTCAATATTTTATCTTTCACGAAATTGTCAAATAGTGAAAAAATATTCGAAGTGTCTTAAAACGGTTTAGAGAATGAGTTATATCATATTGCAGTACCTTAAATAAATGCTCTTCAACCTGTGTGCCGCAAGACAATGCTAGATGTGCGGGCAGAATAACGGAAATCTAGCCTAAATATAATTTTAAAAATTGAAAAAAGTTTTTGTTTTACTGAAATATAGACTTAACAACTGCTAGACTAGGAAAGGAACCTTTTTGGTAGTACAGATCTAACAATGTTATCAAAAATATAATAAAGCGGGTCATGAGAAAAACTTTTTATATTTTTTTGTGACGACTTGTAAAGACTTTTTTTTTCTTTAATACTAAAGCATAGACTAAAAATAAACTTGATTTGTTCGAGAAGGAAACTTTAGAAGTTTCTTACGTATGAGTGAGCAAAAAGGCTTGCGGAACACTGGCTAAAATTAAGTATAAAATTCTATCAGAATCAGAATGTACATATGCGAAGAAATATTTTCTTTCAATGAGACACTTTTGTAAAATAGTTTTCAAAGAGATTTTTGTGAAGTAAACTAATACTATACAATTTGCACTTGGTGTGAATTTCACTATAATACGCTTTTGATAGTTTTCGACCTAATTAGCGTTAATATCGTCGAGAGGCTTATCTACGCCCGCGTTGAACCATTAATCGATCCACTGCTCCCCAAAAGAGCAGGCTGAGTTCCGACGCGGGAAGTCAACCGTAGATCAAGTTGCTCTGCTGATCCAGAACATCGAGGATCCTTTTGAGGCTAAAATAAAAGCCGGTGCCGTATTTGTCAATCTGACACTGCTTAGGACACTGTCTGGCACCGTGGCCTTACCTGCAAGCTGCTGAGACTACTTCCGGATAAGCACATGGTCAGAATGATTATTGGGCTTGTCCGAAATCGAAGTTTCACCCTTACCACCGGTGACAGCAAGCAAAGCAGGCTACGCCGTCTTGAAAACGGCGTTCCTCAGGGATCGGTCTTGACTCCCCTCCTATTTAACATCTATACGTACGATCTGCCTTACATGATTTCCAGAAAATTTGCTTATGCTAATGTTCTAGCATTGTTGCATTCTTCTGGAAACTGGAAGGACTTGGAGGGGACTATAAGCCAAGACATGTCTACACTTTCAGCGTATCTCCAGAATTGGAAGTTGAAGCTCAGTCACACTAAGACGGTGACGGCAGCCTTTCACTTACAGTAAATAACCGAGAGGCCAAACGTGAGCTAAAGGTCTACAACAACGATAGACTTTTATCGTTCTGTCCAACCCCTACTTACCTTGGAGTAAAACTGGACAGAACGTTTAAGTTTCGTCACCATTTAGTGGCATTGCGAAAAAAACTATCCTCGTGCGTCACACTGTTGAGGCGACTCGTGGGCTCGGAATAGGGTGCTGGTGCTAAAACACTACGCATAGCTACATTATCTCTAGTCTAATCAACAGCTGAGTACTGTGCGCCAGTCTGGTGTCGCAGTGCTCACACTCGCCTCATCGACAGTGTCTTGAATGACGCCTTGCGCATAGTTACTGGATGCCTGCGTCCCACTCCAACCGATCACCTACCTGTACTCTCAGGCATCCAGCCATCTGAGCTTCGCCGACTGAGAGCGACACTCTTTTTGGCTCACCGTGGATCACTGAACGCCGATCATATCTTGTATGGTCTCTTAAGTGGGTCCTCAGATACTCGCCAAATGAGACTAAGATCCAGACGCCCGTTTGTGCCAGCTGCACGGAATCGTTTGGACAACCTTGCCAGACTTGGCATCCGCACTTCTGAATGGACAAATCACAAATGGAAAACGGAGTACTGTGAAAATGCTTCCAGGCTTTGTGCATTTGTGCCTGGGACCGGTGGCAGGCCTGTTGAAATGGGCTTACCCCGAGCAGCTTGGGTTAAGCTCAACCGCCTGCGGATTGGTGTTGGGCGATTCCATTCGTCCATGCACAAATGGGGTCTCGCTCCTTCACTGAATTGCGAGTGTGGCGCCTCTGAGCAAACCGCAGACCATGTACTAACAGCGTGCCCTATACATCAGGCACCACATGGAGCACGAGGTCTGACGGTTTTGGATGACTAAACTCGATGCTGGCTTAATAACTCCACTGCCAGCATCTGATTCAGGCAGTGCAGCAGCCTGGGATAGTAAAAGGATAAATCTTCGGCCCCAGTCCTGTTTGTGTCTGACATGGAGTGGATACCCTTCAAATGAAACAACAACAAGCGTTAATATTATTCATTTCTCATTTGACCATGATATAATAAAATGTTATTAAATAGCTTACAAAAATTATTTTATGAGGATTAAAGTGTGTTCGTTGTTAATTAGACTACTTTTTATCATATTATACTACATGATTTTGTTTTATTAGATAAACATTGTGTCAACCTAACAAGGCAAAAGTCAACTATTTTTTGTCGTCAGAAAGAAAGTACTTAATCGCCATGGATTTGGTTGAAACCACAGGTAAAAAATAATAACAATTTAAAATCTAGTACAAGCACAATTACTAAAAATCAAATAAAAAAGAACGGCAAAATTTGATGGTTTCAGAAAAATAGACGTCAGATTGTCAAGATAACAATCAATAAGGTCGAATGTTGTACAAAAATAAATCAAAAGATGAAAAGTTTTAAACCTTTAAGCCAAATAAGTAGGTACTTAACTTAGAAGTATGTTTTTTATGTCTGATTTAAAAACAAGCAAAGACATATAAAACTAACGGGCAGTTTGCATTAAGTGTTGAAAAGCATATTATTATTTTTTTAAATATCAAACTATTTATTTTAATTTAGTACTTATTTTTTACTAGCCCAAAAAATTTTATTGTCATATCTAGAATGATGCCATTGAACCGTTGCACCAATGCAATTAAACCTGTTTTTATTTTTTATTTTTATCTCTATATTTATTCTCCTGACTTGCAGGAAAGCGACGGAGGCGCTATACATAGGGTAAGCAATTACCCCGACCTGCTTCCGGAGATGCCAAGTTATTGCTGTCCGCTAGTAATTTAGTATAGATATTTCTGTAATTTAGAACTGCTTGCCAAGACCACCAAGCAGGAGAAAGTGCCGTAAAGTGTCTTTCCCAGGGACACAACAAAATGGAGCAAGTGGGTTTTGAACCGAGACCATGTTGATCATCAGTCCGGTGCTTTAATCACTCGACCACGCTGCCAACTGCTGCTTTATAATGTTTTAGGCGAACTGGTAAAACTAATTGTCAAAAATAAAGTTATTAGATGTAGAAGAGAAAAACTGAGACTCAATGGTCAAAATTTTAAATTCGACCTTGTTATAGAACCTTTACTTTATATTTTTTTATACCATCACAGGATATATTAATTGTAAACCAACTCTACTGAGAAGTTATAAGAGTTTTAGGCGACTATTTAATATTTGAATGTCCAAATATTTATTCGATGACATCAGTGTGAATCGTGAATACTAATTACAACTAAAAGATGCAATGGCTTTATACAAAATTTGATTATTTGTTTTAGTTTTGTCTCCGAATGCGAGTAAATATAGAACTTGGTTCGTCAGAATAAATCGTTGTATTGATGTTTTTCGTTTAATTTTAGTTGATTGGCGTTTCTATCTCAGTCAAAACAATCATTTAAAAAGTAAAAAAAATAAATATTTTTAAAGCTATTCATGTTTAGTTTTAATTAAAGTTAATGTAAAACTATTTCTATTTTTGACAACTGAGTACAGTTTTGTTTATTTGTTTCGCAGTGGGTTAGAAAATAAAAACCCCGATTGCGAAAACCAAGTTTCTAGATTTCCCAAAATTGGTACCATTCCGATAACAACTTTGTTTTCTTGCTTGTTGGTTATTTTTTTAACTTTGGTTCCAATCGTTAAGTAAAAAGACAAATTTTTTTTAAACTTTCAATCACGACAAATTCAGTCAAGGATCTACGAGTATTAACTTTTTGTTTAAATATACGAGGCTAAAAACATTATGATTGAAACAACACCCAATGTTGTCATGTTTATTTGTTTCCTTATGTCTTTTGCAAACTGTTTATATCTTTTTTTGCAAATCATTGTAAATATTTTAAAAAGTGGCATGCTTGGTTGATTATAATTTAGATTTGAACAAAAGATTTTATCATTTGTAGTAATTTTACTTAAAATTTTACAATTTTACTTATAATTACGAGTACTTATAATCATGTTGGAGCTGTTTTGAAGTCCTGACTACGTGACTTCCTTTTTTCGTGCTTGCGCCGACTCAAAATTTCCAAGATCTACAGAAGAGCGCTTGTAGTCGCGATCTTAAAGCCGATTAAATCAGTAGAGGACACAAAGAGTTATCGATTGATATCTCTGCTCTGTGTCTCCTACAAAATCCTCAAGAAGCTTAATGTTTCAGGTTCAAAGCGATGACATTTCCTGTTTTGAAGCGATCTACAATTGGATTTCTAAATAGCTTGACTTGCGAGTGTAACCAATTTGTCACGATAGATTAGCTCTATACAGCGTACAATAATTTGTGACTTACTTGTCCTTTTGCCCCTAATTAACTTTTTCTTTTGAATTTTTTTTAAAGCTCACATATTAAATATAAGGTTTTTCGATCTAATTCGTTGTCTTTGCAATCAAATTCGTTGTTTTTGCAATCAAATTTGTTCTTTTTGCAATAAAATTCGTTTTTTTGCAATCAATTTCGTTTTGCAAAAACTTTTATATATATATCTTTGTATAGGGTCTCCCGGTAGGGTATATATACATATATAAATAATATGGGGTTTCTGTATTAGGTCTCCATTATATTATGTCTCCATAATTAGGTCTCCACAATCTACTCCATAATTAGGTTTCTATGATACAGTCTCCATAATGTATATATAGATAGGTATATAGACCTATCGGAGATCCTATATGGAGACCCAATATTATGCGGGCTATATTAGGAAGACCATATTATGTAGACCTAATATCTAATATTATGGAGACCTAATTCACCTTATATTATATATATTTATATATTTGATAATATAGAGTCAATATATATTTGATAATATAGGGTCTCTGTATTAGGTCACCACAATCTTAGGTCTCCATGATGTATATAGTCTCCATAATTAGGTTTCTATAATAAAGTTTCCATAATATTAGGTCTCCAAAATTAGGTTTCCGTTATGTAGTCTCAATAATAGATGCTAGGTCTCCATAATATGGCCTCCATAATATAGTTCCCATAATATTGGGTCTCCATATAGGATCTCCAATAGGTCTATATACATATCTATATATACACTATGGAGACTATACAGGGTGGCCCAGATACAACCGAACCCGAATTATTATGAAAAGTTACAGTTAAATACAACAAATTTTATTACACAACGTTACAACAAATGTTCAAAATGCAAACCATTATTTGCAATACAATGATGACAATAAATGACAAAAAAGACTAATGACTAATGAAGCAAACTTAAAATTAATGATCATCAACCGAGATTTTGGGTTCAGTTATATCTGGGCCACCCTGTATTATAAAAATCTAATTATGGAGACTATAGATTATGAAGACCTAATAGAGACCTCATATTAGTTATATATGTATATAGACCCTATCGGGAGAACCTATACAAAGATATATATATAAACGTTTTTGCAAAACAAAATTGATTGCAGAAAAAACGAAATTGATTGGAAAAAAAAACGAATTTGATTGCAAAAACAACGAATTAGATCGAAAAGCCCTGTAACAAAAAACCCTTAAAATATAAATAGCGCACGCCAGAGACAAAAATATTCATCTTATTTAAGTTGTAAAAAAAACATTTGGCCAAAGTACGTATATCTAATTCCTTTGAACTTCGGAATCGCGATCGTTAAACTTTTACGTTATTTTGGCTCTCCACTTTCCTAAACTTTTCTAAGTAATTTTTATTTAACTTGTGTACAAATTTTCTCGTAGTAGCTATTTGCAATGATTTATATGTTATGCATAAGATTACAAGTACAAAATAAAAGTATTTGTCAATCAAGTTTTAATGTGGAGAGAGAGAGAGAGAGAGAGAGATTCGCGATAAACTATCTAAACCCAAAACATTTGGCTATGCTCGTGTCAAACCAACTATTGATCCACTGCTCCCTAACGAGCAGGCAGGGTTTTGACTCGGGAATTCAACTGTGGATCAAGTTGTTCTTTTGCCACAAAACATCGAGGATTCTTTCGAGGCTACAAAAAAGGCCGGTGTCGTCTTTGTCAATTTGACAGCAGCTTATGACATTATCTGGCACCGTGACTTTACCTACAAGCTGCTAAGGCTTCTGCTTAATCAACACATTGTCAGAATGATCATGGAGCTTGTCTGAAATCGAAGTTTCACCCTTATTACCGGTGACAGCAAGTAAAACAGACTACGCCGTCAGATTGGTCTGAGATTTCCTCCTTTTGAATATCTATTCTTACTACAATATATGCCTACCACGATTTCCAGAAAGTTTGCTTATGCAAAAAAAGATTTAGCATTGCTGCACTCTTCTGGAAACTACTCTACTGGAAGGAATTGGAGGAGAGTTTAAGCTAAGACATGACTACATTTTCAGCGTATCTCCAGACTTGTAGCTCAGTCACACTAAGACGGTGACGGCAGCCTTTCATTTAAATAACCAAAAGACCAAACGTGAGCAAAAAGTCTACAACAACAATAGACTTTTACCGTTCTGTCTAACCCTTTCTATCTTTGGGTAAAACTGGACAGAACGCTCAAGTTTCGTTACCATTTAGTGGCATTGCACAAAAAACTATCTTTGCGCATCACACTACTGAGGCGACTTGTAGGTTCAGGATGGAGTGCTGGTGTCTAAACACTGCGCATAGCTGCCCTACCTCTGGTCTACTCAACAGCTGAGTGCTGCGTATCAGTGTTGTGTCGTAGCGTTCGCACTCGCTTCATAGACAGTGTCTTAAATAACGCCTTGGGCATTGTTACTGAATGCCTGCATTCCACCCCAACGGACCACTTATCCATACTTTCAGGCATCCATCCTGGTAAACTTCGCCAACTAGAAGCGACACTCTGCTTGGCTTACCGTGTGTGACGAAGTCGCAAAACTGCCTCGTCCTCGTCCAGCTTCTCACAAACGCGCTTGACGGCCAGCACCAAAGTTTATGGTTTTATTTTTTTGAACAAAACAATAATTGAGACGCTAGTCGAAAAGCGGTTTTCTACAAACAAATATTACATAAATTAACTTTAGCGCGTAAACACATTCCCCACTCATTTACCCACGACGTTGGGCGAACCAGCAAATTAAAATTCAATAAGACTACCAAATTGCTACCAGAAGTAGGCAATGTCCTAGGGGACTAATAATCGTTGGCAGCAAAAATCGATTCGAAATTTTGCTATTAAAAATTCGATCTCTTTTCAATCACTCAACTTATAATCATCAATTCCAAAAGAAAAAGCTATTGTCCGAATACAAAGTGGCAAGCAACACTTGACAAATCCAACGTGGCATCATTCGATGCCAAACAATCGTGCGAGAATGCATTAAAAGACAGCGTTGATTATTCAGCGCAAGAATAAAAGGCGTGTTAATTCGAAACCCGTAGCCAGTATTAACATGGCAAACATTTTCGCGTACGACGTAACACCGTGGATCCCTGGACCCTGACCATATGCTACATGGTTTTTTAAGTGGGTCCTCAGATGCTCGCCAAGAGAGACAAAAATCAAGACGCCCGTTTGTGTCAGCTGCGCGGAATCTATTAAACAACTTTGCCGGACTTGGCATCTACGCTTCTCAATGGACAAATCATAGATGGAATACGAACCACCACGAGAATACATCCAGGCTCAATGCTTTCATACCCAGAAACAGTGCCAGGTCTATTGGAATAAGCTTGCCCCCAACAACTTGGGTTAAGCTCAATCGTCTGCGAACTGGTGTTGGCAAAATTCCATTCGTTTATGTGCAATTGGGGTCTCGCTCCTTCATCAAATTGCGAGTACGGCGCCCCTGAACAAACCGCAGACCACGCTCTAATAGCGTGCTCCATACATCGGGCACCACATGGATCACGAGGTCTGACGGTTTTGGATGATAAAACCCGATGCCGGCTTAACACCATCACTGCCATCATCTAATCCGGGAAGTAAGGCAGCCTGGGCTTGTAAAAAGATAAACCCTCGGCCTCAGGCCTGTTTTGTGCCTGACCTGGAGTGGATGCCGTTTCAAACGACGACAGTTTTACTTATACACTTTCAATTTAGTTTTGATTTGTATCTTCTGTCGTATATTTATTGAAACAGAAGTTGGAAAATACAAGTACGTTTGAAAAAAGTTCTGCCCAATAAAGACGTCACAGCGTTTCTTTGTATAAATTAATCTAAAAGAACACTTTTACTGTAGAAACCCGTCAACTGATTTGATTACACAAGTGTCTGATCGGTTATCTCTTGTCTGTTAAAAATAAAAACAATTCATAAATGATTCAAAGCGTAAAAAAAAATTTTTGAATCTTGATGGAAATATCTTTCAAAGTAGCATTAACTGAGTTAATTTTTGTATTAAAGTTATAATTCATAAAAGTTTTAATTTAATTATACAAAGTAGTTTTTAGATAAAAGACACGAGATCAGTACTGTTTCAAAATTCAGAAAAATTTTTATTATAATTTTTACTCTAATTGTACGTTTTTATCTTTCTGCTACTTACGAGGATTAATGCTTGATAATACGAACAAGATTTAAAATAATTACTTTTTGCTAAAAAACTTTTTTTTATTTATGTTGCCGTATTGACCTGGTTGCTACTTTATTAAACCAAATCATCGTCATAGACAAGCGGTGTGACCGCAAAGAGAAATTTGTCGTAAAGTGTTTTCGATGAAATTATTCTTAATGTTTATCTCTATCTGCTAGTCTAAGTCGAGTGAAACTCAATAAAATGATGGATAATTTATATAATTTCCAGAATCATATACTTAGAATTTAAAAATTAAAAAAAAATTTTGATATCTCTTTACAAAACTAAATGTATTCGTGCTTACGTATCTGCTCTGATTGATGCGAATTGCCTACTTTTATTAACTTTTCATTGATGTTGTTTTTCAAAGGTTATTTACAAATGAATTATTGAAAGATGGCGTAAAATGTGGTGAAAAATATAACATAAAATTCATTATTTTTGCTGAGGTTATCAAAAATTTTCATAAATTTGTTTTTTATTGTACTTATAGCACAATTGAGTCCTTTAGAGAAATTTTTTATAAAAGCAAATTAATCTAAAATCTTATCTACAATTCTTTTCAGAAAGCACACAATCAACTTTGAAATCAAAAAATAATTTTTGTGGTTTTTACCGTCATTCTTATCATCATAGCTATTGTTTTGGCTTCGTTATTAACGTCAAAGGTGAAGTATAATTTTTTGTAAGAACTAAAGTAATGCAGTTGTAAAAAAGCATCTTATTTTAATAGAATTATTTTTCATAGAATTTTAATATAAAATATTTTTAATGATGTAGATTCATTAAATCGAAGAAAAACTGTCTCTGCATATGTCTGCTTTAAGCCTGCTTTAAATTTTCAAACCAACTTTGACATTATTTATGTTTGGGTAGTTCTACCCAAACCACATGTGACCTGCATAAACTTCTAATTATTATACATCTTCTTGACTAAAAACAGCATAAACGTTTAAAACAATTCAGGAGATTAAAAAAAATAAAGAAAAACAAAAAAACAATTTTTTGTCTCCATCTAAAAAACTCTTAATTACTTTTAAAATTAAATAAAGACAAAAAAGGTCTTAAAAACATTTTTTGCATTTAAGACAGTTTCAAATCAACTATGGCTCTCAAGTTCTACAAAATTTTGAAAAGTGGTCTGCAAGAGCGACAAGCTTGGACCAACTTGGTATATGTAGTATAGACCTATGTGCAGTGATGGGATTCAGGGGGTTCGCACGGGTTCGCGCGAACCCGTTTTTGGAATTTCGGCACGTTTAGCGAACCCGTTCTTGGAATTTCAGCATGTTTAGCGAACCCGGTTTTAACTTTACGTGATCTATGTATTTCAATATCTCTGTGTTTAATGTAACAGTTTCAATCTTCTGCAGATGTTTGTTCAAAGTGTAAAGAACGATTCTGAGTGAAGACCTTTTTTTTTTTTTTTTAGAGAACACCTTGATTTTGGGAGAAAAATAGGGAAATCAGAGGTGAAATTGAAGAGAAGACCTTTTTTTTTTTTTTTTAGAGAACACCCTAATTTTGAACCTGTTCTTAAAACTTTGAATCCCAACACTGAAACTGTTGTTAGCGAGTTCGATACAAAAGAGAACCTGTTCTTAAAATTTTGAATCCCATCACTGCCTATGTGCAGAGGCGCTGGGCAATGGCATCCCTTTTCCCTTTTACTCTTTTCAAATTGCCCCTGATCTTTTGCAAAAGTGGGCAGATACAGAAGCATTGGATTAAATTTGTCCCAACAATTATAGAAACTGATCAGCTGCTGCTTTGCCGGCAGCGTGGTCAAGTGGTTGAGTGCCATGATTGTGATCGACATGGTCTCGGTTCAAAACCTACTCGCATTATTCTGTTGTGTCCTTGGGAAAGACACTTTACGGCAGTTTCCCGTGTTGGCGCTCTTGGCAAACAGTTTTAAATTAAAGTCAGGAATATCTTGGCACCTCCGGAAGCAGGTCTGGGTAATTGCTTAGTCTGTGTATTAGCGCCTCCGTCGCTTTCTTGCAAGTCAAGAGAATAAATGTAAAGATAAAACAATAAATAAACTTGCCCAAAATATTAGATCAATTAAAGATGAAGGCTTTTTTTTACTCTTCACTTTGAATTCGAAAAGAAAATAAAAATTTTGGACAATAAATGGAATTGATGACTTTTTTTAAATCTTCACTAGATTTTTGCGCAAAAAACGATTGCGATTCTCAATGGAAACTCTGTAAATTGGAACAAAACCATGATTTGTTGAACGTCAATTAAATTTGGGCAAGATTGCATTGCCCCAAAACTTTTTTCGGCTATGAACCTTAATTAAAAAAGATGTTTTTTTAAATTTTGCCTCCCCCAAAAAAATTTTTCTACGTTCCTGCCTGCGTGCATTAACCCTGCTCTGGTACCATGAAAAAAGTCACGTTAGCAGTACCTTGGTGTCACTATGACCCCATCACTGAAAATACACTTAGACACCAGTAAAAAACTCAATTTGTTATCAAGCACTGTATGTTGTTTGAACAATGTAATGGAGTGCACAATACACGAATGTTTTACTCCTGGTATTGATTACAGACCATCTTGCTGTGTTCTTTGCAGGTGGTGTTGTGACATCTACTCCAGGTAAATCTGTACTTTTTGTCCTTTGATCTTGGACAAAGGAAGCATCTCTTTCGCCCTGATGTACGATGCAGGGTGATGTTTTGAACAGCTAGACCTGCTTCTGATAAAATCCCGCAGCTTCAAATGATTTATTTCACAACCTGAGGTGTTTGAGGTGTCACAACCTGCGCTTAGCTTGAGGAACTATCAATGATTTGAACAGTTCTTTCAAGAATTTTTGTCGTTTGTCTTTCCTGTTTCCCCCAAAGCCAGGTGTATTATGAGTGAAAATGACGAATGCATTTAGAGCAGAGCTGTCCACAATCCCGTAGAAAACCTTCATTGACCAACGATTTGTCTTTCTTGCTGTTGTATACAGAGCGCACATCTGATCATGACTGTCAACGCCGCCTTTTTCATGGTTATAAAAGACATTGATTTCTTCTTTCCCAGTAACGGTATCGTGGCTTCTAGTTGCGTGCATAGTGGACAAAAACACTACTCTTTTGTTTTTCTTTGGAGCAATTGACAGCAAAGTAAAATCATTGGCATGGTCAAATGCATACTGAATTGTGCCTGCATCTGCTTTGGTCAAAAAGCTTCTTCTTGCAGTCTTTGGTTCCGTCCTCCACAGATAACCATCTTTTCCTTGAACTTCTTGACTAACAGAATCATCTTCGTCTTCAGATTCTGTATCACTTCCATCTGTTTCGCTGTTTGAGTCCGACAAGGCATCAATCTCGGGCTCACTTTCATATCAGCTCAATTCATATACAATACAATCTTCATCTTTGCTGCTTATTCCATCATCTATCTTAAATAAATTTTCCATCGCTTGCAGGTGCGACATTCCTTGTCTTGTGGACATAATTTCTTATTTTACAGTAAAAATAATTTAAATATTTCTAAGTCTTCTACAAAACAAAACCGGATATATTTATAACCTAAGTGGTACTATGGGGTCAATATGACCCCATAGTACTATAGTACCACTATGGAATATTTAGTCTATCAAATAAGCCTGGGGTCATTGACCCCATGGTACCAGAGCAGGGTTAATTTTTGACGGAAAATTAGTTCGTGCACTGAACTATAGTAATTATTAACTTTGCAGTGTTCGAAGTAAAGAAATTATTTTAAACCAGTTTTAATTACTTGTTCACATGTTTTGTCCACATGTTTTTGTAGTTACTAATAGTTATTGCTGCTTTAAAAAAAGGATAAAAAAATAAAAATAGATTTTTTTTTACATAAAAGGATTTGAAATTGGCTATGTTTTGACATTTAGCAGTGCTAAAATATAGATTTACTGTAGAAATACTGTAAAACCAAAAAAACTTTATCATATATATATCATCGTTTATATGCACATCGTTTTCTTTTTTGCAATGTATTTCGCCGCCACAAAAAGAGGATTTTATTTATTGAAATAACATTGCATATTACTCTATATAATTGTTACTGTTAGTTGTGGAATATATCTCGGCATCGTTCAAAGCATGAAGCACAAATTTGTAAGCATTGCCGGAAACACGTAAAAGAACCACATGTTTGACATTGATTTCCTGAGTTATTGATTTTTTTTCTATTTTCTGGCCTGGTCCGATTTCATTATCATAGCAGAGACAACAATGTTTCCTAAAATTAGACTTTAAAGCATAATTTCGAGGTGTAAATGTTACAACACTATAATCACTCGCACGGAAATGACGTTTGGCAAAGATCAATTTATTTTTATAAGCCAATCAAAGGCCTTGTTTCAACGTGCGGTTGAATTAGCGCAAATTACTATTGTATTTCCTGGATTAAATGCTTTTAGCTATGTACAGGCCACACTCTTTATTTTTTTATCCAAAACTGTCCGATCTCGTGCTCCTTGTAATGCGCAATGCATGTGACACTCCGATACAACGTTATCTCCGGTTTGTGCAACGGCGCCGCAATTGCAATGAGAGAAAGGAAGGAGGCCCCATTTGTTTATGCCTGTGGTTTTCAACCTTTTTTATACCGTGGCCCATTTTTCAACTCAATCTAACTTGACGACCCACTTCGTTCAATATAATTTAATTTCCGTCCCAAAATCATAGTGTTCTCTAAAAAAAAATAAATGGTCTTCTGGCTGCCTAAAAACGGGAAAATGCCTAAAAACGGGAAGGATGGTAAGCCAAATTATACATATTGCTTTTATTTTGATTTATGCTCTGTGACACACTAAAAAACCACTGTGGCCCACCGGTTGAAAACCCCTGGTCTACGTACGAATATAAACGCGTAACTACAGTCCGCAGGCGAAATAGGTCAACTGGCCGTAACCGACTGAGCGCAACTCAACTAGACGCAGCCGACTGGTTAGTTAGGTTGTGGACAGTTGTGCTAAATCCTTCGCAGGCGTTTAAGCATAACTCAAACTGTTCTGGGCACGCTATTTTGAACGAGCCGGGTACAGGCAAGGTGTTGGTGATGAAAGCACGAGGCCGAGACGTACTTTCACATTACTCTGTGTTCGATCTATGATTTATGTAATGGGTAGAACGGATGCCTTCGGCAAGATTGTTCAAGTTTTTGCACAGCAGACACAAACAAGTGTTTAGACCTTTGTGTTTATCGGCAGGCATTTGATAACCGATGAATAAGCCATAGTCAGGATCTAGAGCAGTGCTCTGCAGCTCGTGTGCTGCGGAAAAACGACAAACATACTCTTTCAAATAGAGAAAAGTTATGTTTCTGTAAAATAGCAACCAGCAAACTTAAAAAATTCATTATACAGTACATCTCATTGTGTAATGTCAAGACCTTTTTTTGGCCTTTACTAAACTTCGAACGCTTTTTTTCATCAGAAGCTTTATTCAATGAACATAAAAACTCTCAACAAATAAATTAATAACTTTTTTGGATCAATTTTCACTCAGGCTCGATTATGCACAACATGCGCAAATTGATAACTTCAGATGAAAAAAATTCATCATTTTATTTTTAGAGTTTAGATTGAAATTTTTAGGTTTTTTATGACAGCCAAATGAAACTTCAGGTAACGGAAAGCGTTTAAAATTTAGCTCTTCACTGGTCCAGCTGTTATGCAAATTTTTGAAATCTTTCAAAGTGTGCCACAGGTTTGAAAAAATAGCGGAGCAGAGGTCTAGAATACCAGCTTTAGCCAAAAAGAGTGTTGCTTCTAGTTGTCAAAGCTCAGATGGCTGGATGTTTGAAAAAACTGTTAAGTGGTCCGTTGGAGAGGGACGGAGGCATTTAGTGACTACAGTACGCGCAAAGCCTCATTCAAGGCAATATATATAAACCAAGTACGTGGGCTGCCAGAACAAATGACATTCCAGTACTCGGCTATTAAATAGACTAAAAATAAGAGAGCTATATCAGATGTTTTGGCATCCTTGAGGCCGCAAGTTGAATCAGCAGCGGGACACGCAAAGAAAAATTTTTGTGCAATGCCAAATGGTGGTGACAAAACTTCAGTGATTTGTCTAGTTTTACTTCAAGATAAATCGGAACTAAACACCTCAAAATAAACATGGTGAATGTTGATTATTTTAAACTTTTGGCCCATATTTTTTCTTAATCTGGATATTGTGGAAATTAGATTATAGATCTAGATATTAAAAAAGTTGTGATTGATTTTTAAGGAACACTGTTTCTCTGACACTCGAGACCATTTTGCTTGCTGCCGCCGTTCGAGTGAAACTTTTGTTGCAAACTAGTTTTGTAATCATTTGAACCATGCATTTATCCAGCAGAAACCTCAGCAGCTTGTAGTTAAAGCCAAGTTTATATGAAATAACAGTGTCATATGCAGCTTTCACATTGACATCTAGACTCAATCTCGAGAAAATGGTCGATTGTTTGTTTTAACAGAAAAACTTGATCCACGGTTGATTTTTTGCGTCAAAACCATCAATTGGATCGTTGCGGACATAGGTAAGCGTCTCAAATTTTTCCCAGGAGACGAAAAGTTGGTAAATTTGTCAATAACGTTATAGTTCTTCCATGGCCTTCTTTGTCTTTCGAATCGCGACTACAAGCGCTCTTTAGTAGATTTTCGAAATTGGACTTGACGCAAGCAGGAAAAGAGAAAGTTATGTAATCAAGACTTCAAAGCAGCTCCAACATGGATTATAAGCTCTGTTCATATAAAATTAGGGCCCAGAGCTTTATCTGGTTTTACATACTCTTGTAAACAGCCCAGTCATTCGTAAGTAAGAATCTAAGTTGATTTTATTCCGAGATTTCCAATTAATGGGTCATTTTAAAACTACAGTACAAAGATGTCGAAATATAGTAGAATAATCATATTAGATCAGGATTCCTAAAAAATTTTTTAAAAGTGACATTTTGAGTTCAAACATAAAATTAGACAGCAATTGAGAAAAGCAGCCATAATGGATTCAGCATTCTTTATTTTATTACACAAACATTAAAAATTATTTATAAAGACGAACGTTTTCGGCTTATTTCAGCCCTCATCAGGTTTCCACAATTTTAGCAATATTAATTAACTTTAAATTTACACACATAAAAAAAGCAAAAAACAATGTATATTTAAAAAAAAACACAGGATGTATTTTTGACTAACAGGCTAAATTTTTAATCAAAACGAGTGAGAGACTAAATTGATACAAATTAAATTTCAGATCATGATTTCATAGAAGAAATAAAAGGAAAAAATATTACAATCAATTACTAAATATATTTTGATTTCCATCGGAGGCACAATTCTGTGTCTCTTGATGCCGGTCTCAAGCCCGGATAAATGGGGAGAGTTGCGGCAGGAAGGGCATCCGGAGTAAAACTTTTTTGCCAAAACAGACAAATGCGTAATCATTATCAATCCATACCGGATCGGTCGCGGCCCGGGTTACCAACAACCGCCTCAGGTGTCGTACAGCAGGGCACCTGTGGAAATTATGCTACTACTAAACATAGTGAAAATAAGAGAAGAAAGAGAGGAGGAAGGCGAGTGAAGAAGCAGCGAGAAGTGTGGAAAAGAAGACGCTCACTCATAGGGGTGGGTACCTTAAATATTGGAACGATGACTGGAAGAAGAGAGATGGCAGATATGATGGAGCGAAGGAATGTAGACATACTGTGCCTACAAGAAACAAAGGAGAAAGGTAGTAAAGCAAGGAACATTGGAAGGGGAAGCAAACTATTTTACAACGGAGCAGATGGAAGAAAAAATGGGATAGGGATAATGGTGAGGGAGGAGCTGGCTGAAAGTGTTCTGGAGGTGAAGACGGTGTCGGACAGACTAATGGCCATGAAGCTAGAGGTAAATGGGTCCATCCTAAATATAATAAGCTCATATGCTCCACAGGTTAACAACAGCATGGAGGAGAAAAATGATTTTTGGGAAGACCTGGATGGATTGATAGAAAGTATATCAACAGAAGAGAGGATAGTTCTTGGTGCAGACCTTAATGGACATGTGGGCGAAGGAAACATAGGGGTGAGGAAATAATGGGTCGGCATGGTGCTGGAACGAGAAACAAGGAAGGATCAATGGTTGCGGATTTTGGGAAAAGGATGGATTTGGCGATTGTCAATATTTATTTTAAGAAGAAACATGAACACACGTTGACGTATAAGAGTGGCGGAAAAAGTACCCAAGTAGATTATACGTATGATGTGCAGAAGGACGAACTTGAAGGAAATGTGCGATTGTAAGGTAATATAGAATGAGTGTTTCGCAAAGCAGCACCGTATGGTGGTATGCAAAATGGCTTTTATGGTGAAAAAGAAAAAGGAACAGAAAGTAAAGCCAAAAATACGATGGTGGAAACTGAAGGAGACAAGCTGTCTAGAAGAGTTTAGACAAGAAATGACCAGAATTTTGGGAAGCAAGGATGGGTTACCTGATAAGTGGGACAAAACGGCAGAAATGCTAAGAAAAACAGCTGAAACTGTACTGGGAGTGACATTTGGGAAACGAAAAGGAGACAGGGAGACATGGTGGTGGAATGAGGAAGTTCAGGAGACCATAAAAGAAAAGAAAAAGAAAGAAAGCATGGGACAAAATAAGAAATGAAAATAATAAAAAGATGTATAAAGAAAAGAAGAGTAAGGCAAAAAAGGCAGTTGCAATGGCAAAGGGACGTGCGTATGAAGATTTGTATGCTAGATTGGAAACAAAAAAAGGTGAAAAGGAGTTGTACCGATTGGCTAGGCAGAGAGATAGAGCAGGAAAAGATGTACAGTATGTGATGGTTTTAAAAGATGAAAACGGTAATGTTACGGTAAATTCAGAGACAGTGTTAAAGAGATGGAAAGAGTACTTTGAGAAACTGATGAACGAGGAAAATAACAGAGACCCTAGGACAGAGGGAGCAGAAGTGGTTAACGAAGAGGTAAATTGTGTCAGTAAGTAAGAAGTAAAGAACGCACTAAGAAGGATGATAAAAAATAAAGCGGTTGGGCCAGATGAGTTGCCAATAGAAGTTTGGAAGTGCATGGGAGAGATGGGGATAAAATTTCTGACCAGACTGTTCAACCAAGACTGTTCAATGGGTGAACGAATGCCAGAAGAATGGAGAAGGAGTGTGCTTATCACAATCTATAAAAAGAAAGCGGACGCACAGTGCTGTGGAAACTACAGAGGAATAAAGCTAATGAGCCACACAATGAAAGTATGGGAAAGAATTATTGAAACCAGCTTAAGGGATAGAGTAGAGATCAGCAAACAGCAATATGGATTTATGCCAGGAAAGGGAACCACCGATGCCATGTTTGCCTTAAGAATGTTGATGGAAATGTACAGGGAAGGTCAAAGAGAGCCACATTGTGTATTCGTGTACCTAGAGAAAACTTACAACAGGGTTCCGCGGGAAGAGCTGTGGTACTGTATGAGAAAATCCGAATAGTGGAAAAGTATGTGCAACTAGTACAGGATATGTATGAGGGAAGCGAAACAGTGGTGAGGTGTGCAGTAGGAACTACAGAAAGTTTCAAGGTTAAGGTTAGACTGCACCAGGGATAAGCGTTAAGTCCGTTTCTGTTTGCAATGATAATGCACAGGCGAACGGATGAAATAAGGAGAGAACCACCATGGACGATGCTGTTTGCTGATGATATTGTAATTTGCAAAGTGACCAGGGAAGAAGTGGAGCGGAGCTAGAATCCTGGGGGTATGCATTTGAAAGAAGAGGGATGAAAGTAAGTAGGTCAAAGACCGAATATCTGTGCATACATGGAAGAAATGACGACGAAACAGTAAAGATGGAGGATACAAAAGTGCCAAGAGTAAAGGAATTTAAGTATTTGGGATCAACGGTGAAAGAAAATGATAGTTGTGAGAGGAGAGTGCAGGCAGGATGGAACGGATTGAGAAGAGTATCGGGAGTAATCTGCGACAAGAGGTTACAAGCTACAGTAAAAGGAAAAGTGTACAGTTCAGTGGTAAGAGCAGCAATGGTGTATGGACTTGAGACGGTGGCAGTCACAAAGAAACAAGTGAAAGTGATGGAGGTCGCAGAGATGAAAGTGTTAAGGTTTGCTATGGGAGCGACAAGAAAAGACAAGATTAGAAACGAGTACATCAGGAGTACCGTTAAGGTAGAACGGTTAGGAATAAAGATGAGGGAGGGCAGACTGAGGTGGTTTGGGCATGTCATGAGGAGAGACCAAGAGTATGTAGGAAGAAAGATGATGGAAATGGAGCTAACGGGAAAGAGGAAAAGAAGGAGACCAAAGAGAAGATTTTTAGATGTAGTGAAAGAAGATATGGGGAAGTTGGCGCAAAGGAGACGGATGTTGAAGACAGAAAGGTTTGGAGAATGATGATACGCTGTGGCCACCCCTGACTGAAGGAAAAGGCCGAAAGGAGAATAAGAAGACTAAATATATTTTGATTGTAATATTTTTTTCTTTTTTTATTCTTCTATGAAATCATGATCTGAAATTTAATTTGTATCAATTTAGTCTCTCACTCGTTTTGATTCAAAATTTAGCCTGTTAGTCAAAAGTACAGCCTGTGTTTTTTTTTTAAACATATACATTGTGTTTTGCTTTTTTTATGTGTGTAAATTTAAAGTTAATTAATATTGGTAAAATTATAGAAACTTGATGAGGGCTGAAATAAGTCGAAAACGTTCGTCTTTATAAATAATTTTTAATGTTTGTGTAAAGAGCTTCTTTGTGGTACAGAATTTTAATATCGCTTTAAACAAAGT